>CAWUFW010001929.1:1362500-1962500 GCA_963921515.1 Calotriton arnoldi
CACTATGTCGTCAAGATATGCTGACGAGAAGGTTTGATAATCACGGAGCACGGTGTTCATTAGCCGTTGGAAGGTGGCGGGTGCTCCGTGAAGACCAAACGGCAGGACCGTGAACTCGTACAACCCCTCAGGTGTAACAAAGGCAGTCTTCTCACGGTCGGTTTCCTTGAGAGGGACTTGCCAGTATCCTTTAGTAAGTCTAGCGTAGTGATATATAGTGCATCCCCCAACTTTTCAATTAACTCGTCCACTCTGGGTAGGGGATATGAGTCAAACTTAGAGATGGAGTTGATCGCCCTGAAGTCCATACAAAACCGGATGGAGCCATTCGGTTTGGGGACGAGGACGATAGGGGACGACCACTCGCTCTGGGAAGGGCGGATTACTCCCATCTCCAACATGCTCTTGATCTCGGCTTGAACAGCTGGTCTCCTGGCGGCTGGTATTCGGTATGGCCTTTGCTTTACAATTTTCCCTGAAGTTGTCTCGATTGAGTGCTCCACAATGGTTGTTTTCCCCGGAGCATCGGAAAACAGAGGTGAGTAGGCATCCAAGATGGAATCCAGGGATTGCCTCTGCTGTGGGGAGAGTGACTCATTTATGACCAGCTGTTTAAGCGTACTTGGTGAGTCCCTGGGAGTAGGCAATACAAGATGGTTTGTCGAGGGTAATGGTCCTAACCATTTTTTCAGTAAGTTTATATGGTACGTTTGAATGCGGGAAGGTTTCACCTGGACCCTGTAAGAGGTTTTCCCTACAGTTCCCACTACCTTGTATGGTCCTAACCATTCAGCCCTCAACTTACTGGAGGAAGAGGGTAACAGTACCAAAACCCAGTCGTTAACATCCAAATGTCTCCACTTCTCCCCCTTATCGTATAAGTATTTCTGCTTTTCCTTTTTTTCTCTAGGTTGGAATAAGCAAGGTCTCTTAGTTTCCCAATTCAGGATTTCAGGTCCTGGGTGTACTCTAGAAACCCTCTAGCCTCACCGGCTTCCTCCTTTTCCCAGGCCTCCCTTGTCATTTCCAGAAGAGTTCTCGGTTGTCTCCCATACAGCAGTTCAAAGGAAGAGCAACCGAGACTGCTCTGGACCTGGCTACGGATAATGAATAAGGCTAGGGGTAGAAGCTGATCCCAGTCTTTCCCTTCGCTTCGTAGCATTTTCTTGAGGGTCAGCTTTAGAGTACCATTATACCTTTCTACAAGGCCATCCGTTTGCGGGTGGTACACTGACGTCTTGATGTGTTTGAGTCCTAAGGTTTTACATACTTCCTTCATAAGTCGGGAGACAAATGGGGTTCCCTGATCTGTTAAGATCTCGCGGGGAAACCCTACTCTGGAAAACAATTCAATAAGTTTGTCGGAAATGTTTTGAGTGGTGGGGGCCCTTAGGGGAAAAGCCTCGGGGTATCGGGTGGAGTAGTCCACTAGTACTAGGGCATATTGATGTCCCCTTTTGGTCTTAGGAAGAGGACCAATCAGGTCCATTCCAACTCTTTTGAAGGGAGTACCGACAACTGGTAAAGGTTGTAGGGGTACTGGGGGAGGTTTGTAGGGATTCCTTTTCTGCACTCTTGACAATATTTTTTTATATCGCCATACACCCCAGGCCAGTAGAAGTGTCTGAGCACGCTCTGTGTTGTTTTCTCTGCCCCTGTATGACCTGCAGTCAGATGTGAATGTGCAAAGAAAAGTATCTGCTCTCTGAAGGGTACAGGCACTAAGAGTTGTGGATCGTCTTCTCCTGAACCTTTGCGATACAGCAACCCGTTTTTGGTAAGAAAATGTGGGTAGGAGGTGGGAATGCGATCGCTGTTGGTTTGGGCGTCACGCCAGGCGTTCTGGAGGGTAGGATCGTTGTTTTGGGCGAACCTGAAGTTCCTATCAAGTAGCCAGGGTTCTGGTGAAAGGAGGGCTGGGTGAGGTGATTTCCCATGGATGACCGTCGGTCCTCCCCCCCTGGCTATATATGTTAGCAAGAAACATCCCCAAGAACCCAGGGTTGTCAGTCCCTATTAGCTCTTCGGGAAGGTTATTCAACACCCCAAACCTGATGAGAGAGGGAGTCCCACCTACCGGGGTAAGGGGAGTGTTGGCCACGGGGTAGGGTTTGATATCCCCGTGTACACACCGGATATGCACTAGGGTGTTGGGTATGATCTGGGAGGCCCTGGTGAGTTCTCCTTGTATGACGGATTGCCGGCATCCCGAATCCATCAGGGCATTGACCCACCGTCCATTCACCCACACACTTACTCGAAAGGCACTTCCTAATTCTGCGGTGTAGAGGATGGACTTTGGGATGTAACCCACTTCCATGGGTTCATTGGGTGGTTTCTTGTTGGGGCATAAGCGAGCGATGTGACCCCAGTCGCCACATTCGAAACACTGTGGGCTTCTGTGCACAGGAGCTTCTAGTCTGTGGACTCTGTGCTTCTGAGGTTCCGGGAGCCCTCGCTGGTTGTTTTTCTTGTCTCCTCTCCCTTGAGGGGGTCGTCTTGATCTTTCTAGTGCCCAGAGAGGAGTGAGTGGCTGGGCCCGAGAAAATGTGGTGGCCATCTCCACTGCTTGTTCCGTGGTGAGGTGAGAGTGCTGGCGTAACCACCTCTGGGTGCTGTAGGGAAGGGCCTCCAAATATTGTTCCAAATAAATGCGGTCCATGATCTCCTCTTTACTGCTTTCTGTGGGTTTGAGCCATTTGTCTGCGGCAGCCTTCAGTCGATAGAACAATGTTTTAGGATTCTCTCCAGGGGCTCCCTTTTCCTTTCTGAAGTGCACCCGGTACGCCTCAGCATCCAACCCCAGGTGATCTAGGATTATCCCTTTAATCTCTCCGTAAGCGGTATCCCCGTTGGCATTCGCCACCTGGTAGGCAGCCTGTGCCTCACCAGTCAGTAGAGGGGCCAGGAAGAAGGGCCATTTCGCTATCGGCCAACCACAGGCTCGAGCAGCACGCTCAAAATTAAGAAGAAAAGCGTCCGGATGCTCTCCTGAAATGTATTTCTGTAAGGAGATACCGGGAGGACCCTGAGGGGTGCTTTTGGTTGCCCTGGAGCCTGCTTGGGCTTGGTCTTGCGTGAGTTTCTGAAGGCCTTCCATTTGGGCAGTCTTGGTATGTTTGAATATGTCTCTGTCGGCCTGGGCCGAGGTCATCTGGTGCTCCACCGCCCAATCTAATTTTTCCTGTCCTTTTATAATGTGTTGTATGAGGGCGTCCATTATATCAGATCCAATGGACAGACTCCCCGGCATCTCCACCACTTGTGAGCTTGGGCTCGGTTTAGAGCAAGGATCGAGGTCTACACGGGGGTATCTTCGGGAGTCTTTATTCTTTTTACAAATGTGACGTTTCACAAAAGCCAGTCTGTAACAGGTCGATAATTCTTCTCATCTTGCTGCTGTTAGCCCTGGGTCCCGCAGTTTGAGTTCTTCCTGTCTCCACCGGAGGTCCTCGTGGCGTATTCTCATAAAGAGAGAGAGAAGGGGAATGATAAGTGCGGTGCTCTTGTTGGTCACGTAGGGAAAGGGAGTGAGGGAACACCCAGGTGAGTTCAATCGGCTTCCAACGACGTGAGAAGAAAACGTGAGGGAGGGGAAGTTTGTCAGGTAGGGGACACGAGAGTCGGCCTACTACTCCCCAGCTTTCTCCCTCCTCCCAGCCCTCCCGCTGAAGCGCTCACGTACATGGCCGAGCCACGCTCCTCCAGGAGTGTGGCTGGGCGCAGCACGGGAACGTTGGCCTCCTGGCTCTGCTGGTGTCCTGGTCTCCAGTCCGGTCCTCTTCAGTAGCGGTGCTTCTTCCACGGGAGTCGGCGTCTCCAGAATGCACGCTGCTCGGGCGTTCTGCTCGCGTCTTCCGGGGTTCGCTGTTTTAGAATCGGCATCTGGTTCATCTCCTTCAGCGATTGGCTCCGGCTCTATGACGTGGCGTCCGGGGGCGTGGTCCTCAGGTCTCAGCTCCCAGTTAAAGGAGTACTGTCCTTGAAAAGTGGATTGGTGGAAAGGAGCGTGGCTCGTGTATTCCGTCCAGGGTGATGGGTCATCTGTCGGTGGAGAAAGGAGAGGTTCTTTTCCATCAGGCACACTCCACCACTCTGTATCACAGTCGGTAGCCTTCAGGGGCGTAGGGGACTCGTGACACCTGTATTTTTATCCTTTTTCCCCTTTGTAGCCTCTTTTCACTTTTTCACTGTTTTTCCCGCCGCTGCTGCCCCCGTGGCCCATCTCCCTCTTGCGTGGTCCCGCTCCCGCCTCCCAGCTATCCTGCCCACCCCTGACCCCTACTTAATGGCAGTAGCTGCGTGCCAAGGCGAGCAAGACCCCTGACTTCTGGTCAGTATATTGCTCTCCCGGAGTGCAGCTCCACCGTGAGTGCCTCTGCCCCTAGCGCCCAGTGCTGACCGCAGTTCGAGGCCCTGTGCCTCGCTCCGCTCCTGTCTCCTCGTTAGCCTGCTCCTCTATTGCGCTGCTTTTTCTGGCCCGTTTGCCTTCATTTTTATCCTTTTTGCCTTTATTTTTAGCTTTTTTCCTTTTTCCCCTTTGTAACCTCTTTTCACTTTTTCACTGTTTTTCCCGCAGCTGCTGCCTCCACGGCCCCTCCCGTGTGTTCCCACTCCCGCCTCTCAGCTGTCGCTGTCTCGCCCTCCCCCGACCCCTACTTAATGGCGGCCGCTGTGCAGCCGCGCCGCTGGCGGGCCATAGGCAAGTCCATCTGTGCCCGTCCGCGACCGGCCCAAGGGATCCTGGTCCTCCGACTCGCCAGCGCTACAGCTCCTCAGCCCTTCACACACTCAACGCTGTCAAGAACAACAATTGCAAGTTTTTGTCACCTATCGACACCCACGGACCCTTCACCTGCCGACACAGCTGCCGTCACTCCTTCAGCGAGACCCCAGGACCCACCTCCACTCTCCAGCAACAACTACATCGGACCCCAAACCCAGCAATGCATCCTCCTCAACGTCCGCACCGTCCACAGACATGCCACAGAAATCTTGGACATCCTCGACAGCGCCACCCACGACGTCGCATTCCTCACAGAAACCTGGACGAACGCCGCCTCCAGACCTGACATCACGATTGCCATCCCCGAAGGCTACAAGATCACCCGGAAGGACCGCCCCAACTGCTCCGGAGGAGGCATTGCCATCGCTCACAAGTCCTACCTCCGACTGAGCACCTACACCGATGGGCCCACAGACCTGATGGAGCACCTCCACTTCAAGATACAGACCAACCTGGCCACCACCCTCCGAGGCACCCTCATCTACAGACCCCCGGACCCCACGCACCTTTAACCGACTCCATCACCGACATCATCACCCCGCAAGCCATCTCCTCCACCAACTACACCTTGCTGGGAGACCTCAACTTCCACCTCGACAACCTCCAAGACCCTATCTCCACCTCCCTCCTGGACAACCTCCTCAACATCGGAATCAAACATATCATACCAGAACCCACGCACTCAGCAGGACACACTCTCAACCCCATCTTCACAGCTGGAAACTCTGTTCACCTTCAGCCACACCTCCGAACTCCCATGGGCGGACCATCGCTGCGTCCACTTCACCTTCAAAACTAACATCACCCGCAAATGTCTATACCAGCTCTAGCGCAGGAATTGGAACAAGATCTCAGACGACCAGCTCACCGCCTCCCTCAGCTGCTCCGCTCCCACCACCACGGACGACGACCCAACCACCGCCGCCTGCATCCTACACAACTGGATCACTGACTGCACCAACACCATCACCCCCCTCAAGAAAACTTCCAACCCACACGCCAAGAGAGCCAGCTGGTTCTCTACCTAACTCCGAGAATCTAGACGAACCTGCAGATGCCTCAAAAAGTTATGGAGGAACTCCAAAACCACAGCAGACCTCAACAACAAGTTATGCAGGAACTCTAAAACCACAGCAGACCTCAACAACTTCAAAGCAGCCACCGCCGCCCACCACAAGTTCGTCAGATACTCAAGGAAGAGAGCACTCCAGGCCATGAACTCTTTGGAATCATCAAAGAGTTCGCCCAACCAAACAGTGAGACAACAGACAACCCACCCTCCCCGACCTCTGCGACAGACTCAGCACCTTCTTCCATCACAAAATCAAGATCATCTATGACAACTTCGACAACGACAACCCACATCCACCATTCCCTACACCACACAGCCGACACTTGACAGCTGGACCACCCTGACCATTGAAGACACCGTGAAGACTATGAAGTCAACCCACTCCGGGGCCCCCACGGACCCCTGCCCCCACCACATCTGCCACAGAGCCACAGACATCGCCCCAGAGCTTCGACGAATCATCAACCGCTCCTTCGTGACAGCCTCCTTCCCCGACGACAGGAAACACGCTGAGATCAACCCTCTCCTGAAAAAACCCTCTGCGGACCACACCGACCTCAAGAACTTCAGACCGATCTCCTTACTCCCGTACGTGGCGAAAGTCATTGAAAAAGTAGCCAACAGCCAGCTCGCCTCCTTCATAGAAGAAAACAACATCCTCGACTCCTCCCAATCAGGCTTCAGGAAAAACCACAGCACTGAAACCGCCCTTCTTGCCGCGACAGACGACATCCACTCCCTCCTTGACAGAGGAGAGACTGTGGCCCTCATCCTACTGAACCTCTCCGCAGCCTTCGACACAGTCTCACACCGCACCCTAGCCTGCAGACTCCATGATGCAGGGATCCGGAACAAGGCCCTCGACTGGATCTGCTCATTCCTCTCTGGCAGAACGCAGCGGGTCAGACTCCCATCCTTCCTCTCGGACCCCACAACGACCACCTGCGGAGTCCCCCAAGGATCCTCCATCAGCCCCACCCTGTTCATCATCTACATGGCACCACTCGCACCCATCGTCGGATCCCACGGACTCAACATCGTATTGTATGCAGACGACACCCAACTCATCCTCTCCCTATCCAACGAACCCAATGACACCCAAGTTACCCTCTCCCTACCCAACGAACCCAAAATCTCCAGACACAACTTTCAGGAAGGAATGGAAGCAGTCACCAGGTGGATGAAGAACAGTTGCCTACAACTAAACATGGACAAGACCGAAGTACTTATCATGGGCCCAGACCCGAACGCCTGGACTCCGAATTCAAAATGGACCGGCAAATCAATGCGGTCACTTCCTCCTGTTTCCACACCCTCCGTCTCCTACGAAAGACCTTCAACTGGATCCCCCTCAAACACAGGAAAACCGTCACCCACACCCTCATCAGCAGCAGACTGGACTACGGCAATGCACTCTACGTCGGGATCAACAAGAACCTCACCCGCAAACTCCAGTACGCCTCTGCCAGACTAGTCCTCAACCTACCATGCCACATCACCCAACACCCGCGGACACTACACTGGCTCCCCGTCGATTAGAGAATCACCTTCAAACTTCTCACCCACGCCCACAAAGCCCTCCACAATACCAGACCTGCCTACATGAACCATCGCCTCTCGTTCCACACACCCCTAAGATCCCTCCGCTCGGCCCACCTCTCCCTTGCTACGGTACCGCGCATCAAGAAGACAAGAACAGGAGGGCGTTCCTTCTCCTTCCTCGCGGCCAAGGCATGGAACACCCTCCCTCTCCACCTCTGACAAACAACAGCACTCCCCAAGTTCTTGAAGGACCTCAAGACCTGGCTCTTTGACGAATCTCTGTGAACATCCAGGAGCTGCTAGCACCGCCCTACAGCGCCTTGAGACCCTTTTGGATGAGTAGTTGCGCTTAACAAACCCTGATTAGCCCTGATTGATTGTTGAGAGCCCAACAGCAGCAGCATGGGGGTAAGTTCTAGTGTGGGTTCAAAATGTTAAATAACTAATTTTGCTATTAACATTAAGGTTAAAACATGTCCAACGCAGAAGAAGAATTCTTGAAGGTCTAAGTTTTGCATAAGGTGTATAATGATGTGTTTTGTAGAAAAGGATACCACCTGATTTCTGTTAACTACTAAAGGACTGGTTTCAGCAGACACATGCTTGCCTAAACAACAAATAAACATCAGGTTGTTTGATGTTGGAAAGGGACAGTTGTACCAAACAGGCCACTAGTCTATTTGTCAGGTATGATGCTCCTTTACTATTGGGAATGATGTAAGGTTAGCCCTATTACAGGTGACATAGCATAAGATGCACTTATGATACAGTGGATGTTCCAAACGTCACATTGGTAGGTTTTATACATAAACAAGAGTAAGTGAGCCAAAATGTCTGGTAACATCAAATTAAATGGCTACATTTTAGATTCAAAATATCTCGAATGTGTTTTGATTACAAAATACTATTTCATTTATGTTAAAAGTGACAGATGTGCATGATGTTTTACTCCTTCACAAATGTGCATGTAAGCCAGTCTGTTTTTTGGAAAATATTTGGGAGGCATACAATTTGTGGAACAACACTGACTGGAACGTGAACACATTGGTGACAGACTAACACATACCCAAAACCATTTTTCATTGTCCTTTGTTAGGTCCAGATGATAAATCAATGATGGAGAAAGATGGGATACTTAAAGGGACTTTTGCCGATGGAATGTTCCATCGCATATATTTTGGAGTATCCTATCTGGAAAACTCAAAATCAGGCCCAGCTCATAACTCATTAGGCAACTGTAGAAATGCATCAAGGTGAAATATGTTGCATATTGGGAATTACATTTGAAAATTTGATGTAAACATTATATATGAATTAGTGTATGTAATATTCACGGTGATGTACCAATTTTTGCCTAAAGTGAAAGCCAGCATATTTTGTAAAAAAACCCTCAAATAACTAGAGCTATTTAGGAGTAAAGGTGAAAAAGTTTTTTTTCTGTACTGAAGTGGATTAGAAATGTATCAAGGCCTATGTATTTACTTATGCTGTAGAAGTCATTTGTCAATCCACCCAAAAATATTTTTCTTAATTTCTTCAACAGCATAGGTATCAACATAGTGCGTGATACATTGATAAGCTCCTTCAGTACAGAATCCATAAAATATTTTTTACATTTGAAATATACTTTAGTTAGTTGAAGTATGTAAATGTTATCTTTGATGCATAGATGAGCTGAAGAAAGCTATTTTCCTTTCTAGTTATGGCCCAAGCCTGCGCCTACATAACGAAGAGAGGTAAGTGAGATTACTTACCTCACTCATGCTTGGAGAGCTCTGAAACTTCAGACCTTGTCCTCATTGGTCCTGATGAAGGCCACACGACCCATAGGGGCAACACTGGGCCGAAACATGTCGACCGCTCACTAGGTGCTGTGGATCACCAACTCACCCACTTCAACACCGCCATCTTTATTAACCTTATAATTTTTCTGTTCAATAACTCACCATACACAGGAAAATAGAGATTTTTAACCTCTGTTTACTACTGTTACTACCCAGCCAGTCTCCCTCCAGGTGGAGGACAGAACATCAAGTGATAGGCCCTATGATGATACCATCCACCTAACCACATCAGCGGAGAATCAAGATATACCGCACAAAGTGGTTCTGTGGTTGAGGGTCTCCAATACAATCCCTGTGAGACTCTGGTTTACTGACACAAGTGATTCATTCTCCTTTGATCTTAAAATTACACATCTTTGAAAGCTGAATGAATCTCTGCTGCTCTCTCCCTCTTGATTGAAATAAAGCAGCAATGCACAGCTGTGGGAGTACTTGTATATATCCAGTCAAGCTGAGAAACTTTCTACCCAACGGATATTCACAATCAGCAACTATTGTATACTCCTTCACTAAGTGCTGAAGACTATCAGGTCTCTATTAAGAAATGAACTTTAAGATTGTTTAGACATCACCACAAAGGTAAAGAATTGACTTACCTCTGCGGATAATAACACAACAACTTATCGAATACATAATGGCAGAAAACCAAGTATTAAGCTATACAGACGACAAGATTAATTTGATTCTCTCAGCTCCTTCTATTCTATAAGATACCGAACTTATACAAACTTTAACCCAAACCAACCATTGGGAAGCCTTAACCAACACTAAGAGAGAACAAATAAAGACAGCTATCCATGGACTCATCATGACTGAGTACCTTCAGGCAAATGCTGCACCCAGAGGCCTCTCGGTCCAGAATGCCCTAGAATATTTTTACAAGAGATTCTATTTAGAAAAGATTGGGCAGCGATTGTGAGAAGTTGGCCTGGTATATGCTGTCCACTAATTAAAGTGGGCACCTTGCACCAGTCCAAACGACCCTTATGATGTATGAGGTCAAAGATAACCTTTAGAAAGCTATCCTAGTGGTAGCTGTGGAGAGCAGCCTTCAGGCTTAATCTTGAAGGAATGTAAAGCAGCTTGTTTTACCAGAACATCACCTCCTATATTGACTAAATGAAACGAGAACCACACAGTAGTTATATAAAAATATGTATTTATTAATATAACTCTCTCTACTATCCTCTACACGAGGATAGAACACAAAGCACACAATACGAGATCAATAGAACAGTTGCAAGTAGCACAATACACAGTGGGCTCCAGGGGGAGACCAAACCATATACTAAAATAGTGGTATAACAGTCACGACTGAGATCAAGACAAGGTCTGGAGCACGTAGAATCGCTGGGACCCCAAGGAACCACCCAAGGTGAGTAGACAGGGACCCCACGGAGGACGGGTGCAGTGTGTGAACACGACTGCGGGCTCCGTACAATTCTATGGGGAAGTCGCGGTTACACTTTTAAAGTTTAAGGACCCTTCTAAGAGGACTTCGAGCGAACCCTTTGGAACTTAAGAGTTTGAAGAGCCACCCCACCCGTGGATACCGTAGTACCCGAGTTACCTTTCCCAGGGGAGCCGGGTGCATAGGTCTGAAGTGGCGTCGGAAACTGCCGTCGTTCTCAATGGAGGGCTGTGAAGAAGTACTGCTGCCGTGAAGGTGAAAAGGGTCCGGTGGCATCCAAGCCTGGATTCGGGAAGGAAGGAACCTGAAAGCAGAGGGGACAGAGTCTGGGTCACTTCAGGGTGACCAGGGGCTCGGTAGACGAATGCCCACCGATGTCGTGTGCTTCAGGTGCGAAGAAGGGATGCTTGACTCTGCAGCCACGAGGACCAGGAGATGTCGAGGATGACCAGGAGCCGGAGGTGAGCTATCCCACGAAGGATGTCGAGTGCTGAGGGGTCGATGTCCGGCTGGAGCACCAACAAGCCTTGGCAACAGCAACCCACGAAGGAAGGTCAAGCAGGTTACGGTGTGGACCAGCAAGGTCCAGGGGACTCACCAAGCAATGGAGAGTCAGGGCACGTCTGGAGCAACCAGGAAAGCCCTACAGAAATCAAGATGACCCTCAGAGAGACCCACAGGCCGAAGGACCAGGAGTCGCGAGGGGACCTTGGGCAAGATAGCAAAGTACCAGCCCACGGAGCACTCAGCGCGAGGAGGCCGGAGTTCTTTGGTGCAAATACTGCTCAGGGTCAGGACTACACGGAGTCCAATGCACAAGCTCAGGAATCATCAACAAGCATATGCAACTGCAAATGGACGCGGTGCACAGGGGTTCGGGTTATGCAGTCCCCACGAGGGATACTGGCCTCAAACTTGCTGAGAGGGCAGATCGACCTCAGGGACCTTCGAAAACCCACCTCCTGTGTTGCTGAAATCTTCGGAGTCGTCAGGAGCTCAAGAGCAGCAGACCGGTCTGTTGCGTTAAGGTGCCTGCAAGGGCAGGGGAGTGACTCCTTCACTCCAAGGGAGATTCTTCAGTTGTCCTTAGTGCACCACAGGTCCTGCACGGAGCCTGTATGGAGCAAGGGCACAGACAAAGCTTTGGACGGAGAGGGGGACGAAGTCGGGCCCAGTCGAAGTCCAGCGAAGTCCAGACGGTCGAAGGTCAGTGGTTTCTTCTTGTAGAATCTTGTCCACGTAAAATAAAGTCTTACAGCCAGGTAAGCCCTTATGTACCCACAGAAGAGGGTTGGACAGATTTGGGGGACCCTCCTAGGGGAGGGTCAGGACAGAGGGGTGGTTACACCCATGTCCTTTATCCAGTTTCGCACCAGAGCAGGAGCCAATGGCTGCCAAAACTGGTTTGAGCTGGACTATGCACAGGGACACCAAATGTGCCCCAGGTGCAGACTTTCAGGCACTCTCAGAGTGCACCCACCCAGCCCCAATACACTAAATCCTGTCTGGGAGGTGGTCACACCTCCCTGTGACAGGATGCCTATTGTGCTGCCTTCCTCTGTTTGAGCTTGGCTCAGCAGCAGGAGGGCAGAAGTGTGTCTCTGGTCGGCAGCATCCATTTTGTGCTGACCGGGTCGAGAAGGCTGGCACCGGATAGACCAGTGACCCCACGAAGCTCGCTTCTGAAGGGTGGACTCATACCTCGCGGTGTGGAGGTATGATTCCAAGGTGTGATACCAAACACGATATGTTTCTATGCAGCTGTTTTCGAGATAGCATTTACCGTGAGGTTATAATGCACCTCTACCTATATGTCCGGCTGAGTCACAGACAACCCGGGAGAATGGTCTCCGAAGGCTGCAGAGAGGCTCTGCTCATGCAGGGGCACTCTCTCACTAAAAACCCAGCACCCGCCTTCAGGATTGATAAGGCCTGCTATAGGGGTGACTTATAAGTTTTAAGTGTAGTGACCTATAGATATAGAGAACCTATATCTAAAGTAAGGGGTGCAAGCACCATCTTACACAGGCTGCTGTAGCAGACCTGGAGTTCCATTTTGCATGGCCTCTCATGGGTGGCATAATACATGCTTCAGCCCATGGGAGGCCTCTGGGGTACCTATGCCCTGGGTACATGGGTACCATATACTAGGGACTGATAAGGGTACCCCAGTATCCAATCTGGAGTGTACCAAAGTACATGTATGACAATTTAAGGGAGAAAGCAGATAGACTGGGGTCCTGATTAGCAGGATCCCAGTCAGACTAGTCAAAAACAGTGCAACATCAAGCAAAAAGTGGGGGTAACCATAAGAAGCAGATCCTACTTTCCTACAGCGATTCTCCTGGAAATGTACCAGAGACTACTTGGTACTGATTATTAAAACTGCAGCAAGATTATCAGAAGTCCTAACTATAAAAATTCAAGTTAGTGAAGCCAAATTGAAAACAATGGTCCATATATCAGTTTTCAAAAAACGATTAGAAGAGATCAATAAAGAAATGACAATTATGAAAGATTTTATCACACAGAGCAAAATACAAAATCTAGGAAAAGACCTGAAACGTTTTTCACAAGAAAAAATGTATCCATATATCAAGGATGACTACACTCCTCCAGAGGAACATAGCGACACCGACTCCTCGGGGGGAAGCTCCACTGATACAATGGATTGGAACAGTGGAGGAGATAACCAATACAATCTGCAAGCAAAGATCCCAGAACACATTTTTATTCCCTGCCAAAAATGCACAAAAACAGACTACCTCCACCTAGACGTCCAATCGTCTCAGGTATTGGGTCCATATTAGAACCCCTGTCTCAATTTGTAGACTTTTTCCTGAGACTCTTAGTACAAAAAACACCAAAGTATTTCAAAGATACTAGAGATCTACTGCACCATCTGAAAGACATAGTCTATGACCAAAGAACAAGCATATTGGTTGGGCTCGACATAGGGAGCCTATACACGAGTCTTCCACAGGAAGTTACTCTATAAACTATTGAAGACATACTCTTCAAACAAGAATGGATATACAAAACCCCGAGACACTTTATCTTGGAATGTTGTCGTCAAGCCTTGACAGAAAACTTTTTCTAATTCAAAGGGAACCTTTACCTCCAGACCCACGGAACTTCCATGGGGAGTACATTTGGCCCAAGTCTGGCTGGTCTTTACGTCAGCAATTTTGAAGAAAAGTACATCCTTGACGAAACAAATTCTTTTAGAACTAGGATTCATTCCTGGAAAAGATACATAGACGACGTCTTCCTCATTTGGCAAGGTACACAGGAGAAACTCCCAGAATTTCATGAATGGCTCAACACTCGCGATCAATTCCTGAAATGCACATACACAGCTGATGAAAGGACACTTGATTTTTCGGATGTTCCTATCTTTGTGGAAAACGACAGTTTAAAAACCAAAACATATTACAAACCCACTTCTAAGACTAGCCTCCTCTCATTTAATAGCTTTCACCCACATCCCTTGAGAGAAAATCTTCCTTACAGCCAATTCTTACGTATACGACGTAACTGTAGTGACACAAAGGACTATCAAAAACAAGCTCGACCTAACCGACAAACTGAAGGAAAGAAATTATCCCATCAAGATTATCCAAAAATGTCAAAAAAGAGCAAGAAATCAAAACCGAGAATCCCTTCTTGAATATACAGAAAAAACCCAAGAGAAAGATGTCCTCACGTGTATTACAACATACAGTACAGCTTCAAACATTGTAAAAAAGGTAATTAATAAACACTGGAGCATCCTTACCTCAGGAACTCTCAAAAGGCCGAAACCCAGATTTGACAACAAAAGAACCAAAACCATCCGCAACCTACTGGTACACATGAGACAGATGCCCAAACGGACAGAAACCAACACAGTACTTACCACTTGGGGTCTACCTCCCATAACAGGACACCACCCTTTTGGTTCCTGTTCTGTATGCCATCTCACTAAAACAACTAAGACTCTGAGACTGACAGAAAACTTTGAATGGACCCTAAAATGCCACACAAACTGTAACAAAACACATGCCATCTATATGATCACGTGCCCTTGCAGCTTGAAGTATATCGGCATGACCTGCTGGAAGGTGAAATTACGCATTGGCGAACATCAAAGCAACATCATATGTCGAAATTCCACGACTCAAATGAGTAATCATTTCCTAACCCTTAAAGTGGGTAATCCTGGAAACCCTTGACATTATCAATAAAAATGCAGAAAGTATCCTGTTTGAAAGAGAACAACGTTGGGTATATCGTCTGAAAACGTACGATCAGGGATTGAATGACAACATACCCTGGCTCACCTTCAGCCATTAAGCCACCTCATTTTGGGATTTTTTTACCCAGAAATTTCAGTTTAATCCTTCTAAATGAGATAATATCCTTGCTAGAGCCCTACAACAGAGACTCTCTCATGGGCGTTTTTCTTTGTATTTTGTTCTTAGTTTTTAGACAATTGGCACATATATATTATGTCTTTATGCCTATTTACACTGCCCTTTGGTGCACCGAAAACACCCTGTGCTTCCCTAGTGCACACTGTGTCTTCAATAAAATATTTTATATTTGCACATTAGGTCCCTTACAGCCCCTGTCTCAACCACTTTACCGTATTTTCAAGCATCACAGTCTTTGTTCTAACTTTTGTGCTGTTAAAAGAATAATATTTTTGAAGCACACCAAGATCGTTGCAGACTAAATCAAAATGTTTTTGAAGAGCACCTTAACATTTGTAAAAGTTCTCATGTAAACATGTGAGTTGAGCAAAATATATAAAAAATTGATAGTGCAAGCGCCCTTTCCTTATCACAGTGCATCCGCTTTACAAAAAAAGGGAAGCATGTCTTCCAGCTTGATCTTGAAGGACATAAACACTTAGCCAGAAACATAGAAAATCAAAATGGAATGGTGCACTGGGAAAACAATCTCCTTCCAATAATCATTCAGATGATCATTATAAATATTCCTTTATTTCTTTTTTTCTTCTTTCGTTATATATATGCGTCTTCACAATGAATCCGAAATATACAAAAATCATCCAGCCAACGCGTTTCGTTCAAATTGTCAATTTTTGAACTTCATCAAGGCTCATGAAGATTATAATGATCATCTGAATGATTATTGGAAGGAGATTGTTTTCCCATTGCACCATTCCATTTTGATTTTCTATGATCTTTCTGCTGGACAGTTGTACCAAATAACGGCAGGTACAGGAGTTGACTGATTTGGAGAAACAAGGGGTGAGGTGCAGTGCTTATAGTCCGCCGTTGTGTGTTTTCTTTAAGCTTAGCCAGGAAAAAATGACTGCAGTCACTTTGGCTTAAAGTTACAGGGAATTGTACACCTTTGATAAACTTGTTAAATACGTCCCATTGCATAAATGCAGGCCTAGTAAAACATCAAAACGAGTGAAACAGTGTGGCTCTCCCCTCCTTTTTCACACTACATTAGTTTGACTTAAAGGGAAGTATTTCTTTCAGCTTCACCTTTGAGAATGTAAAAAACCCAGACAAGAACGTGAGGGCTGCCACAACTGCTTCGAATTACACATAATTGTTTCCAATTAAGGTCAGTGCAGGAGTATTTAAGCCTCTCCACCTCGCATTCATGTCAGCTTCCGAGGCGAGGAGGACTGCAGCAGTGCTGGCAGAAACGCTTTACACAAACGTAAAGTTTACTCCGCAACTCCTGTTCCGAATAGGATTTTTTTTTTTTTAAACAGCTCCCATTATTTTTAAAAGGGTATTTTTTTATAAATTATTTCCAACTCTACAATCTTTCCAGGAACATCTTTTCTTCCTGCGTCTCACGGAGGAAATGTCCCCAATATTTTATGGTACAAAGTACTGTTGAAATCTCTCTATATGTGGTTCTTCTTAAAGAAACAAATCTTGAATGCTTCAATGAGCACTTTTAGCCAGCTTATATAGTCACGAGGCATATGATATACTGAGACCCTAACTACTTGTGCCCCAAGCACTCTATACATATTGCTGTTGACTTTTTTTACTGCAAGAACTATATCCTCTGAATGCAAAATTATTTTTGGTAAGATGAGACCCATAATAAACTGCTCCTACCAGCGTTGCCAGTAGGTGACAATACATGAATAGTCTCTAGGAAAATAACGTACTTAAGGGCACATGCATCATTGTTTTTTGCTGTCGCAAAGGGGCATAGTCGCAGAATCTGCCTCTTTGCGACCGCAATTTTTGCATTTGGGATGCATCATCCCAAATGCAAAAATCGCTATTTAAGTAATCGCAAAATTTCCGAATACTTACACTGCGATTGCATTTAGGAATCACAAATTGCGATTCCCTAAATGCAATGCAACAAAAAAAAAATTGCGATTTCGCTTTTAAGAAACGCAGATTACCATCAACTTAAAGTTGATGGTAATTTACGAAAACTTTGAAAAATGCACAAAAGTGCATTTTTCAAAGTTCTATGTTGCACACAAACATGCCCTTGGGGCATTTGTGTGTGCAACATGTTTTTTAATTGCACTTTCAGGGGTGCATCAGGGTGTCCTTTTGGCACCCTTGATATTGCATGCGCAATTTGCGAGTACCTATTTGGTACTCGCAAATTGCGAATGCAATTTCCATTGATTTCTATGGGCATCTAGGCCCAATGGGATGAATGGGAAGCCATTCCTTATTTGCGATTCGCAATTTGCAAGTCGCAAATAAGGAATGTGTAAGAATCGCAATTTTTTTTGCAATTCCTACATGCATAAAATTGCGATTCCTAAATTGCGATTTCTTAAAAATCGCAATTTAGGAATCGCAATTCCTAAGTTTGATGCATGTGGCCCTTAGTCTCTAGCAAATTTACATTTGCGTAAGCCACATACATATTGATATCTTCTGCAATAATTTGGCCTGCTGAACCTTCATTTTGTTTTTTTTTAGATATAATACCTTCATATGAGAGTTTCTATGAGCGCCGCCAGCTAGAGGCAAGAAATGCACAGTTGCTAGATGAATATGATATCTAGACTCTAACACTTTGTTGTTTACGCATATGCCACACAGATTGTTGTTTTCATCATATGAATCTCAGAATCTGTGCCTGCATGTCTCCCTTTAAAAATAAGTGATAACAACAACTATCACCATTTAAGGGCAACCGCGTTGTTCTAGTTCTACCCCACCTGTGTCTACACAGTAATGTAGATATTTTCAGTTTGGTATTTTCCAAAGGATACCCCTTGTCTTTCGTGATTAGGAAGATCTGGATAGGAAAACTGCACCGCTTTAATATGAGATGCCCACCTTGCAGTATAAACATACTACTTTACCATCATTATGTTTTTTTTCTAGCTCTAGAAACATGTACAAAAGGTATTTTCATTCGTTCCTTTCTTTTAGATACTCACACTCTTCAGCACATCTATATGACCTAATTAAGCGATATCAGTTCAAGGAGGTTTTCTCATACCCTTACACTTCTTTTACACACAGCGCCATGTAGAATAACATAGTGCTTTTCTTAGTATCATGATGGGCTAGATTAGGAAACTAACATACATAGGCATTTTGGTTTAACAAACATTTGGTAATATTATTGTTATGCCTTCTGTTTTCCTTTCTAGTTATGGGCCAAGTCTGTGCCTATATAACGAAGAGTGGTAAGTGAGATTACTTACCTTACTCATGCTTGGAGAGCTCTGAAACTTCAGACCTCGTTCTCACTGGTCCTGATGAAGGCCACACAACCCGTAGGGGTAACACTGTGCCGAAACATGTCGACCGCTCACTAGGTGCTGTGGATCACTAACTCACCCACTTCAACACTGCCATCTTTTTTAACCTTACAAAAAGAACAATTGATGGACAGAATGCAGAATAATGTCATACATTCACCCCAGTACAGAGATCTGGGCCTAAATCCATTGTTTTTTTTGCTCACCATGCCATTCCAGTTTGGACCCAGCCATATGCAAATCCGTCTTTACCCTGCGCCCAATGGGAACAGTCCAGCCCGAACTGCCAGGCCAGGTCCTCCCTGGACTGGAAACAAGCATCCTAGGACCGGCTTTGGGGTGTCACCCCTCATCAGCCAGGATAGCTTGACTCCAGTGGCATGGAGAGCACGGGACCCACGTCTGGGCATACGGGACCCACGTCTGGGCATACCCGTCCCACTCGGGGTGACAAATGCAAAAAGAACAATTGATGGACAGAATGCAGAACAATGTCATACATTCACCCCAGTACAGAGATCTGGGCCTAAATCTATTGTTTGTTTTGCTCACCATGCCATTCCAGTTGGACCCAGCCATATACAAATCAGTCTTGACCCTGAGCCCAATGGGAACAGTCCAGCCCAGGTCCTCCCTGGACATACATTCACCCCAGTACAGAGATCTAGGCCTAAATCTATTGTTTTTTGGTAATTGGAAAGGGCCCTATATATTTGCATATAGATGTGTCTGAACTGGTGTGGCGAAGTGAGCTAAAGAACGATGATGGATTCAACCCAGATCTGTGACTGGGGGTGAGTGTCTGAAAAGTTTCAGCGCTCCGTCCATCATCTCCTTGTGTTTGCTTTGTACGCCCTAAGTTGGCAGGGTATGCCCAGACGTGGGTCCCTTGCTCACTTTGCGACTGGATTCAAGCTAGCCTGGCTGATGAGGGCTGTTAGCCCGAAACCGGTCCCAGGATGCTTGTTTCTAGTCCAGCGAAGACATGGCTTGGCAGTTCGGGCTGGACTGTTCTCATGAGGCACAGGGTCAAGACTGATTTGCACATAGCTGTGTCTGAACTGAGGTGGCGAAGTGAGCTAAAGAACGATGATGGATTCAACCCAGATCTGTGGCTGGGGGTGAGTGTGATTGTCTGAAAAGTTTCAGCGCTCCGTCCATCATCTCCTTGTGTTTGTTTTGTTCGCCCTAAGTTGGCAGGGTATGCCCAGACGTGGGTCCCTTGCTCACTTTGCGACTGGATTCAAGCTAGCCTGGCTGATGAGGGCTGTTAGCCCGAAACCGGTCCCAGGATGCTTGTTTCCAGTCCAGGGAAGACATGGCTTGGCAGTTCGGGCTGGACTGTTCCCATGAGGCACAGGGTCAAGACTGATTTGCATATAGCTGTGTCTGAACTGGGGTGGCGAAGTGAGCTAAAGAACGATGATGGATTCAACCCAGATCTGTGACTGGGGGTGAGTGTCTGAAAATTTTCAGTGCTCCGTCCATCATCTCCTTGTTTTTGCCATCTTTTTTAACCTTATCATTTTTCTGTTCAATAAATCACCATACACAGAAAAATATATATTTTTAAGCTCTGTTCATGACTGTCGCTACCCAGCCAGTCTCCCTCCAGGTGGAGGACAATAGATCACTTGGGGAACTTTATCTTGTTGGACGTCTGATTGTGGCCAGTAATTGGGGATATGGGTGTTAAAACATGGCTGGAGAGTGACCATAATCCCCTATGCCCGTCTATGGAATCTTTTTGTAGTAGATTAGAAACAAATAGGTGTGATGCACAAGTTACTAACTTGTGTAACGATATATCTGTAAGAGACAGTAGTTAGTGATAGATTCCTTACCTTAGAATATCCCCAGGCGTCAGGCTGGATCCGGAAAGTTTTGCGTAGCAGTACCCTTGCGCGTCGGTAGGCGGCGTCGTGCGGCTCCGCGTCCGTCGTCGGCGTCGTGATCGCCGGGATGACGTCGCGGGCAGCACTTAGGCGCCGCCCCTGCGCGCTGACGTCAGTTCTGTACACGACTTTCCGCGCCAGGAACGCAGAGCCATGCAAGAAGCTGACACAGGTGTCTGAAAAATACTAGGGCCCTGAAAGGGATGTCCTTAACCCTAGAAATCAGTTCGCAGAACGGGGAGGATGGGTGGGCGGTGAGGAATCTATCACTAACTACTGTCTCTTACAGATATATCGTTACACAAGTTAGTAACTTGTGCATCTGAAAGAGACACGTTAGTGATAGATTCCTTACCTTAGAATAGATACCCCAGCAATACCAACCCCGGTGGTGGGTCTGCGAACAAAGATCAGACAAGGAAGTCCTGGAGGACAGAACGGCCAAAGAAGCCGTCCCTCCGGACCTGACTGTCAAGGCAGTAATGCTTAGTAAACGTGTGCAGCGAGGCCCACGTAGCTGCCTGACAGATAACCGGCAGCGGAACACCGCGGCCCAAGGCCGTGGTAGCAGCCGTTGCCCTGGTGGAATGGGCACGCAGCCCAACAGGAGGCTCCTTCTTGGCCAAAGAATAGCAGGTCTTGATGCACAAGGTAACCCAGCGGGAGACGGTCCTCTTGTGCACCGCCCGACCTTTTTGGCGCCCACGTAGCCAACAAAGAGCTGGTCATCCACCCGGAAGTGTTTTGTGCGGTCGATATAGAAGGAGAGCGCACGTTTTGGGTCCAGACGGTGGAGCCTCTCTTCCTCTCTGGAAGGATGCGGAGGCGGAAAGAAGGTGGGCAAAGTGATGGTCTGCCCGATGTGGAAAGCAGTAACCACCTTTGGCAAGAAGGACGGACGCGTCCGAAGAACAACCTTGTCTGGATGAACAGACAGAAAGGGAGGTTTGCAAGATAGAGCCTGGAGCTCACTCACCCGCCGAGCGGAGGTGATGGCCACCAGAAAGGCAGTCTTCAGAGTCAGAAGACGAAGAGGACAGTTATGCAGAGGCTCAAAGGGAGCGCACATTAAAAGGTAAGAACCAAGTTCAAGTCCCACTGAGGCATTACAAACGGAACAGGAGGGAAGAGGTGAGTAATGCCTTTTAAGAACCTGTTAACAACAGGGGACTTGAAAAGGAGGGCTGATCAGGGAGCCTGAGGAAGGCCGAGATAGCACAAAGATAACCCTTGATGGTACCCAGGGCAGAACCCTGTTGGGCCAGAGAGAGAAGGAACAGAAGGACCTCAGAAAGAGGGGCAGAAAGGGGATTCACAGCCTTTGCTGTGCACCATGCCACAAATTTGTTCCACCTGCAGGCGTATACCACCTTAGTGGAGGGACGCCTGGCTGCCAGAATCACATCACAAACTTCGGGAGGCAAGTCGAAAGGAATCAACTGCCGCCGCTCAATCTCCACGCAAGCAGGTGTAGACTGGACAGGTTCGGGTGGAGGACCGTCCCCTGCTGCTGCGACAGAAGATCCTCCCGAAGAGGCAGACGGATCGGGGGATCTATGCTCATATTGAGTAGCTCGGGATACCAAACTCTTCGAGCCCAGTCCGGAACCACAAGAATGACTTGGGCCCGGTCGTGCCGAATCTTCTTCAACACTCTGGGTAGAAGTGGTATAGGCGGAAAGGCGTACAACAGACCGCAACTCCACTCGCGACGAAAAGCGTCGCCGAGCGAGTGCCGCCTTGGAAATTCCAACGCGCAGAACTGATGACATTGCGCGTTCTCTTCGGTTGCGAATAGATCTAACCAAGGCTCTCCCCACTGTAGAAAGAGTCCTTGCGCCACTTCCGAGTGAAGACGCCATTCGTGATCCATCATGCACCTGCGGCTGGAGTTCGTCCGCCCTGGCGTTCAGAGAACCTGCCAGGTGTTGAACCATCAGGAACATGCCCTGATGTTCCAGCCATGTCCAGAGGCGCAGAGCCTCCTGACAAAGGGTCCAAGACCCCACCCCGCCCTGTTTGTTGCAGTACCACATGGCGGTGGTGTTGTCTGTGAACACCTGCACTACCTTCCCTTTGACAGAGGGAAGGAATGCCTTGAGTGCAAGCCGGATCGCCCGGAGCTCCAGAAGGTTGATATGGAGCCGGGACTCCGCCCGGAGACCAGAGGCCTCTGATCTCCGCCTCTCCCATGTGACCGCCCCATCCCAGAAGGGACGCGTCCGTCACAACTGTATGCTCTGGCTGGGGAAGGGAGAGGGATCTGCCCATGACCCATTGCCGGTTCGAGAGCCACCACTGCAACTGTTTTGCAGTCCCCTCCGAGATCTGGACGTGATCGGACAGGTTGCCCTGGTGCTGCGCCCACTGGAACTTCAGGTCCCACTGCAGAGCCCGCATATGCCATCTGGCATGATTGACCAGCAGGATGCAGGAGGCCATGAGGCCCAGCAGCCTCAGGGTCATCCGTACCGAAACCCAGGATAAAGGCCGAAAGATCGGAATCATAGCCTGAATATCCCGGACTCGCCGTTCGGGAGGATAGGCCCGAAACTGCGTCGTGTCCAGAACTGCTCCGATGAAAAGGAGCTGTGGAGAAGGAATTAGATGCGACTTCGGCACATTGATGGAGAACCCCAGCGAGTGCAGGAGTTCGGCCGTAGTCTGGAGGTGGGAGACGACTGCCTGGGACAAGCCCGCCTTCAGCAGCCAGTCGTCGAGGTAGGGGAAGACTGAAACCCCTGCCCGGCGCAGATGAGCTGCGACCACCGCCATCACTTTCGTCAACACCCGAGGGGCACTTGTAAGGCCAAAGGGGAGCACGGTGAACTGAAAATGCTCGGGGCCTACCGTGAACCGAAGGTAACGCCGGTGGGCCGGCAGGACGGGGATGTGGAAATACGCGTCCTGCAAGTCCAACGCTACCAACCAGTCTCCAGGGTCGAGGGCAGTCAAGACCTGAGCTAGGGTGAGCATCTTGAACTTCTCCTTCCGGAGGAAGCGATTGACGTTCCGGAGGTCCAAGATAGGACGCATGTCCTCCTTGTCCTTTTGGGCACCAGAAAGTAGTGGGAGTAGCAACCACGCCCTACTTCTGGGGTCGGAACATGCTCGATGGCCCTCTTGGTCAAGAGGGCTGTGACTTCCTTCCGTAGAAGCACCAAGTGATCCCCTGACATGCGGTGGAATTGAGGTGGCATGGCTGGGGGGTGGTCTCGAAGGGGAGGGAGTAGCCCCTTCGGACAATGTCCAAGACCCACCTGTCCGAGGTGATGGTGCGCCAGTGGGGAAGGTGATGGCGGACCCTGCCCTCTACTGGCGTGCCGTGCACCTGAAAGGAGGGACTAGGAGGGCTTGGAGGCCGCGGACGGGTTGGAGGTGGTGGCCTGACCCGCACGCTGGTTGCCCGATCCGCCACGGCGGAATCCACGTCCTCGGCCACGCGAAGACGCCTGCTGCGCGGGCCGGTGGCTGGGCTGCTGACGTGAAGGGCGCCCCTACCGTGGCCACGATAGGGGCGAAAAGCAGAAGGTAGCGGAGGGCGTGTAGCAGAAAGGCCCAGGGACTTTGCAGTAGCCCGTGAGTCCTTAAAGCGCTCCAACGCATGGTCTGCTTTGGACCCAAAAAGACCGACTCCATCAAAGGGCATGTCCATGAGAGTATTCTGGACATCCCCTGAAAAACCAGTGGTTCTCAGCCAGGCGTGGCGCCGGAGCGCCACCGTCGTTGCAATCGACCTGCCCAGCGAGTCGGCGGTGTCAAGGCCACAACGGATAGTGTATTTGGCCGCATCCCTTCCTTCCGCAATGGCGCGGGAAAGCAGTGCCTGGACCTCCTCAGGGCACTGGGGCAAAACATCCGCCACCGAATCCCACAGGGAGTGGGTATATCGGCCCAAAAGACAAGCGGTGTTAACGGACCGCAAGCCAGCACTGGAGGAAGAAAAACCTTTCTTCCCAAACTGATCCAGGCGTTTGGATTCCCTATCCGGAGGAGCGGTAGGGAAGGCGGTTTGGGAAGCGGAGGCTTGGACAACCAAGCTCTCAGGAGTGGGGTGGACAGAAAGAAACAGGGGGTCGCCCGGAGCGGGGCGATGGCGTCGTGACACGTTCCGATCCACAGGAGCCCCTGTGTTGGGCTTGGACCAGGCGCCCAAAAGAACGTCAGTGAGGGCGTCGTTAAACGGCAGCACAGTCTCCGCAGAGGAGGCTGCCGGCTGAAGCACCTCTGTCAAGATGTTAGGCTTGACCGTCAAAGTAGGGAGCTGGAGACGTAAGGCCCCAGCAGCCCTACGCAACACCGTACCAAAATTGGCCCCCTCCTCCGTAGCCACGGGAGGAGACAGCATGCCAGTGTCAGGAGAAGCATCCAGACCACTGGCCTCCCTAGACTCTCTGTCCAGTCCTCATCATACTGACAGTTGCGTGTCAGAGGGTCATCAGACCCCTCCCAGTCCTCCTGGTCCTCCTCTGGTTCAAAATAAGGAGGAGGAGGGACATTTGGGACCCAAGGTCCCATCGGCGCCGGAGCCGGCGTCGAGCGACGTCGCTCCGGGTCCATGTCCGGAGCCGGAAGGAACTGGGGGACGACGCCGCCCGGAGCCCAGGGCGGCGTCGAGAACGGCACCGGAGACATCGGCGCCGGCGGAGGTGTCGTGAGGTCGACCGGCGTCGATGGGGGTTGTGGAGCCGGGATCGAGGCCGGGGCCGAAGCCGGAGCCGGGATCGAGGCTGGAGGCTCGGGCGACGCCGGGGCCGGAGCCGCCGGCGACGCCGGAGCAACCCCATCAGGGCCCGCGGGGCCCGAAGGCGCACCGGAGGGGCCTGAAGGCCCAAAGAGGCGGGCCATGGCCGACAGGAACTCCTGTACCTTGGCCGGATCCGCCCCCGAACCCGGGAAGGGCGGGTATGACGGGGGCGACTCCACAGGCAAGTCCGGGGCCGCGGGGCGGGGACGGTGCCGGGAGGGGCCTCAGCCGAGTCGCGAGACCGGCGAGGCGAAGTCCGAGAGCGACGATGCTTCTTGGACTTCTTGTGCTTAGACTTACCGGACGAAGAAGTCGACGACCGGTGTGCACTCCGCGAGCGACCCCTGGACCTCTCACGCGACCGGGGCTTCCGCGGAGCCGAATGCCGGGCCTCGAGGAGCTTTCGAGACCGCTCTCGCAAAGCTTTCGGGTTGAGGGCCTGGCATTCGGGACAAGACTCGGTGTCGTGGCCTCGGCCGAGGCAGAAGAGACACTCCCAATGCGGGTCGGTGACGGACATCATCCGCGCACAGGCGCCGCATCGCTTGAAGCCGGGCATCCCTACGACACCTTAAAGTTGGAAAAACCAGTGAAAAAATCACCAAAAAGTATGGTCAAAAATTGACCAGGGCACTGCTCTTCCCGGATCTGCGCTTGCTGGCGCGGAAAAAGAAGAACTGACGTCAGCGCGCAGGGGCGGCGCCTAAGTGCTGCCCGCGACGTCATCCCGGCGATCACGACGCCGACGACGGACGCGGAGCCGCACGACGCCGCCTACCGACGCGCAAGGGTACTGCTACGCAAAACTTTCCGGATCCAGCCTGACGCCTGGGGATATTCTAAGGTAAGGAATCTATCACTAACGTGTCTCTTTCAGATGAAAGGGAATCAAACAGAGGGAAAGATACAGAAAGGTAAATAAAAAAAACAAAAAAAACCGTGCTCAATGTGATAGACTGGAGACATGAAGCTTAAACCAATCGTTCCCAGAATTTTGTTCTCTTGACGAGTTTATTAGCCCGGTCAAGATATGAGATTTTTTTAATAGAGTGAATCCATTCGGCCTCAGTGGGGGGACAAGGGAGGATCCACTTAACACACAGCTCCCTATGTGCAAGGAGAATCAGAACAAAAATAAGGGCTTTATAGGTTTTAAGAAGGCCCCGATTAACCACCCCTCCCTGGACCACTCCAAAAATCACAAGAATTAAGCTCACCTTAATCTCTTGGCCCATGATGTCTGAGATGGTCTTACCCACTTGCTGCCAGAAAAGCTGGATTGAGGGACACTGCCAAAACATATGAGCCTCATTCGCGTTTTCTCTGCATTTTGGGCATTTCTTCACTGCTCGATTCCCCAGCTTCGATAATTTCTGTGGCGTCCAGTAGGCCTTGTGGACGGTAAAAAGATGTTTTTTCCTTAATGGAGCAGGTTTCACGTATAACCACAATAGAGACATTGATACTTGCCCTAGGGATTCAAGGTCTTGGTCCGGCAGTTCCCTCCTCCAGACCTCTATGAATGGATTTTGCATTTCTGCTCCCTTTTGGATTAGCATCCAATACCACTCTGCAACTTCTTTTCACAGAAAGGGGCGTGAGCAGATCCTGGGCACCAAGTCCATGTTCCCCTTGCCCTCCTTCCCCAACGTTTTAACCCAGCTTAAGAGTTGATAGTTTTAACTCCCAGATATCTAATCCCCTGTTTCGTTAGCTCACTCCTGTAGGTGGTGTTCCATAGCATTAACTCGGTTTTTATGCTGGTTAATGGAGTACCCAGATACCCTCTCAAACCCTTCCAACTGCTCCCATATCGCAGGAAGAGAGTGTTGCGGATCCCCTGTCAAGATCATAACATCATCTGCATAGACCCCATTTTTTTTCACCCACCCATTACAAACGAAAGGATGAATATTCTGACAAGCCCTTAATGAACAAGTTACTTACCTTCGGTAACGATATATCTGTAAGAAACATTAGTAGTGATAGATTCCTTACCTTAGAATATCCCCAGGCGTCAGTCTGGATCCGGAAAGTTTTCGTCAGCAGTACCCCTGCGCGTCGGAAGGTGGCGTCGTGCGGCTCCGCGTCCGTCGAGATCGCCGGGATGACGTCGCGGCAGCTACTTAGACGCCGCCCTCGCGCGCCGACGACAGTTCTGTACACGACTTTCCGCGCCAGGAACGCAGAGCCATGCAAGATACTGACCACTGGTGCATTGAAACTAGGGCCCTGAAAGGGATGACCTTAACCCTAGAAATCAGTTCGCAGAACGGGGAGGATGGGTGGGGCGGTAAGAAATCTATCACTACTAATGTTTCTTACAGATATATCGTTACCGAAGGTAAGTAACTTGTTCATCTGAAAGAAAGACGTAGTGATAGATTCCTTACCTTAGAATTGATACCCCAGCAATACCAACCCCGGTGGTGAGTCTGCGAACCAAGATCACACCAGAAAGTCATGGAGAACAGAACGGCCAAAGAAGCCGTCTCTCCGGACTTGGCTGTCAAGGCAATAATGCTTAGTAAAAGTGTGCAGCGAGGCCCATGTGGCTGCCTGACAGATGTTTTGCAGGGGGACACCACGTCCCAATGCAGTAGTAGCTGCTGTTGCACTGGTAGAATGGGCGCGCAGCCCCACCGGAGGCTCCTTTTTAGCTAGACAATAGCAGGCTTTTATACACAAGACAACCCAGCGGGAGATAGTCCTCTTGTGTACAGCCCGGCCTTTCTTGGCGCCTACTTAGCCAACAAAGAGCTGGTCATCCACCCGGAACTGTTGTGTGCGGTTGAGGTAAAATGAGATCGCACGTTTTGGGTCCAGACGGTGGAGCCTCTGTTCCTCTCTGGAAGGGTGCGGAGGCAGAAAGAAAGTGGGCAAGGTGATAGTTTGCCCGATATGGAAGGCAGTAACAACCTTTGGCAAAAAGGATGGACGTGTGCGTAGCACAACCTTGTCCAGATGAACAGACAGAAAAGGAGGTTTACATGACAGAGCCTGGAGCTCACTCACGCGCCTAGCGGAGGTGATGGCAACCAGGAAAGCAGTCTTCAAGGTTAATAAACGAAGAGGACAGTTGTGAAGCGGCTCAAAGGGAGCGCACATCAAATAAGTAAGAACTAGATTCAAGTCCCACTGTGGCATCACAAACGGAATAGGAGGGAAAAGGTGAGTAATGCCTTTGAGAAATCTATTTACAACAGGGGACTTGAAAAGAGAGGGCTGATCAGGTAGCCTGAGAAAGGCTGAAATTGCAGAAAGGTAGCCCTTGATAGTGCCCAGAGCAGAGCCCTGCTGGGCTAAAGAGAGAAGGAACAGTAGGACCTCTGAAAGAGGGGCAGAAAGGGGATCCACAGCCTTTGCTGTGCACCATGCCACAAATTTGTTCCACCTGCAGGTGTACACCGATTTAGTGGAGGGACGCCTGCCTGCCAGAATGACATCACAGACCTGGGGAGGCAAGTGAAATGGAATCAACTGTCGCTGCTCAATCTCCACGCAAGGAGGTGGAGGCTGGACAGGTTCGGGTGGAGGAACGTCCCCTGCTGCTGCGACAGAAGATCCTCCCGAAGAGGCAGTCGGATCTGGGGATCCACGCTCATACTGAGTAGCTCGGGATACCAAACTCTTCGAGCCCAGTCCGGAGCCACAAGGATGACTTGGGCCCGGTCGCGTCTGATCTTCTTCAGCACTCTGGGTAGAAGTGGTATAGGCGGAAAGGCGTACAATAGACCGCAGCTCCACTCGCGACGAAAAGCGTCGCCGAGCGAGTGCCGCCTTGGAAATTCCAACGAGCAGAACTGCTGACATTGCGCGTTCTCTTCGGTGGCGAATAGATCTAACCAAGGCTCTCCCACTGTTGAAAGAGACCTTGCGCCACGTCCGAGTGAAGACGCCATTCGTGATCCATCATGCACCTGCGGCTGAGTTTGTCCGCCCTGGCGTTCAGTGAACCTGCCAGGTGTTGAACCACCAGGGAACTGCCCTGATGTTCCAGCCATGTCCAGAGGAGCAGAGGCTCCTGACATAGGGTCCCCCGCCCTGTTTGTTGCAGTACCACATGGCGGTGGTGTTGTCTGTGAACACCTGCACTACTGTCCCCTTGACAGAGGGAAGAAATGCTTTGAGTGCAAGTAGGATCGCCCGGAGCTCCAGAATGTTGATATGGAGCTTGGACTCCGCCGGAGACCAGAGGTCTCTGATCTCCGCCTCTCCCATGTGGCCGCCCCATCCCAGGAGGGACGCGTCCGTCACCACTGTGTGCTCCGGTTGGGGAAGGGAGAGGGAACTGCCGCTGACCCAATGCTGGTTCGTGAGCCACCACTGCAACTGTCTTGCAGTGCCCTCCGAGATCTGGACGTAATCGGGCAGATTCCCCTGATGCTGCGCCCACTGGAACTTCAGGTCCCACTGCCGAGCCCGCATATGCCATCTGGCATGATTGATCAGCAGGATGCAGGAGGCCATGAGGCCCAGCAGCCTCAAGGTCATCCTGACCGAAACCCAGGACAAGGGCTGAAAGATTGGAATCATAGCCCGAATATCCCGGACTCGCTGTTCGGGAGGATAGACCCGAAACTGCGCTGTGTCCAGAACTGCTCCGATGAAGAGGAGTTCCTGAGAGGGAATAAGGTGCGACTTCGGCACGTTGATGGAGAACCCCAGCAAATGCAGGAGGTCGGCCGTAGTCTGGAGGTGGGAGACGACTGCCTGGGGCGAGCCCGCCTTCAACAACCAGTCGTCGAGATAGGGGAAGACTGAAACCCCTGATCTGTGCAGATGAGCTGCGACCACTGCCATCACTTTCGTGAACACCGGAGGGGCGCTGGTAAGGCCGAAGGGAAGTACGGTGCACTGAAAATGCTCGTGGCCTACCGTGAACCGCAGGTAACGCCTGTGGGCCGGCAGGACGGAGATATGAAAGTAAACGTCCTGCAAGTCCAACGCTACCATCCAGTCTTATGGGTCTAGGGCAGACAAGACCTGAGCAAGTGTGAGCATCTTGAACTTCTCCTTTCGGAGGAAGAGATTGACGTTCCGAAGATCCAAGATAGGACGCAGGCCCTTGCCCTTTTTTGGAATCAGAAAGTAGTGGGAATAACAACCACAACCTACTTCTGGCGTTGGAACGCGCTCTATGGCCCCCTTGGCCAAGAGGGCCACAACTTCCTACTGGAGAAGTGCCAAGTGATCCCCCGATATGCGGTGGTATTGAGGTGGCATGACTGGAGGGGTAGTCTCGAAGGGGAGGGAGTAGCCCCTTCGGACTATCTGTAAAACCCACCTGTCCGACGTGATGGTGCGCCAGTGGGGGAGGTGATGGCGAAGCCTTCCACCCACTGGCGTTTGGGGGGCCTGAAAGGTCGGACTAGGAAGGTTTGGAGGCAGTGGTGGTTGGGGTGATGGTGGACTGACCCGCCCGATGGCCCCCTGAACCTCCGCGGTGGTTCCCACGTCCGCGGCTGGGCGTGGACTGTTGCGCCGGCCAGTGGCTCTGTTGCGGACGTGGTGGGTTGCCCCTTCCACGAGCACGAAAGGAGCGAAAGGCAGAAGGCTGAGGAGGCCGTGTGGCCGAAAGGCCCAAGGACTTGGCCGTAGCCCGTGAGACCTTAAATCTCTCCAAAGCACTGTCTGCCTTGTTGCCAAAGAGGCGAATGCCATCAAAGGGCATGTCCATCAAAGTGTTTTGGACATCCCCAGAGAAGCCAGTTGTTCTCAGCCAGGCATGGCGGCGGAGCACCACTGTCGTGGAAATCGCCCTGCCCAGCGAGTCAGCGGTGTCAAGGCCACAACGGATCGTGAACTTGGCTGCATCTCTCCCCTCAGCAATAGCCTGGGAGAGTAGTGTCCGAGCCTCCTCCGGACACTGAGGCAGCACCTGCACCACCGTATCCCACAGAGTGAGAATAACGGGCCAAGAGGCATGCGGTGTTCACCGACCGCAGCCCTAGACTGGCGGAAGAAAAAACCTTCTTCCCAAATTGTTCCAGCCTCTTGGATTCCCTGTCCGGGGGTGCGGTAGGGAATGCGCTTGGGAAGCGGAGGCTTGGACAACCAAGCTCTCAGGGGTGGGGTGTTGGGAGAGGAAGATGGGGTCGCCCGGGGCCGGGCGATGGCGTCGGGCCACGTTCCTGTCCACAGGAGCCCCTGTGTTGGGCCTGGACCAAGAGCCCAAAGGGACGTCCGAAAGTGCGTCATTAAAGGGCAGCAGTGGTTCCGCAGAGGTAACTGCTGGCTGAAGCACTTCCATCAGGAGGTTAGTCCTGACAGCCACAGTAGGTAGCTCGAGGTGGAGAGCCCCGGCTGCCCTACGCAACACCACAGAAAAAGAAGCACCCTCCTCCGTAGCCACGGTAGGAGGAGACAGCATGCCAAGGTCTGGAGAGGTATCAAGACCACTGGCATCCCCCAACTCCTCTGCCCAGTCCGGGTCATACTCGCATTGAGCAGCGAGAGGGTCCTCCGACCCCTCCCAGTCCTCCCCTTCCTCCTCATGCTGTTGTACAGGCCTAAAAGGAGGAGGATGGAGATAGGGAAACAGATTCCCAAACGGCGTCGGAATCGGCATCGGTCGACACCGTTCCGGCACCGTCTCCACTTCGGGGCTGAAACCGGGGACGACGTCGTCCGGCGTGCCGGGCGACGCGAAACGTGGTGCCAGTGGGGTCGACGTCGGTTGAGGTGTCACGAGGTCAACCGGCGTCGACCGGGATCCACGACGGGATCCAACGGGAGTCCTGCGGTGCCGGAGCCGCCGGCGTCAAAGGGCGAGGACTCCCAGTCGGGCCCGCGGGGCCCGAAGGCGCACCGGAGGTGCCCAACGGCCCAAATAGGCGAGCCATAGCGGACAGAAATTCCTGCACCTGGGCCGGAGTCGCTGATGAACCCGGGAAGGGGGGGTAGGTCACCGGCGACGGCGTAGGCTCTGCCGGAGCCGCGGGGGTGGCACCACCCGCACCCTCAGCCAAGTCGCGCGACTGGCGAGGGGAAGTCGGGGAACAATGACGTTTCTTCGACTTCTTTTGGTGCTTCGCCTTACCTCCCTCTGGACCGGGACCTTTCACGGCACGGAGCCGACTGCCGGGCTTCAAGCAGCTTTCGGGACCGCTCCCGCAAAGACTTCGGAGCCATGGACCGGCAGTCGGGGCACAACTTGGGGTCGCGCCCCAGGCAAAAGAGACACGCGGTGCAGGTCCGTCACCGACAACATCCGATGACAGTCCTCGCAAGACTTAAACCTGGGCATCCCTACTGCACCAGGAGTCGTATCGACTCGAAAAGGTGAGACAAAAATCTCAAAAAACTCAGTCAAAAAAGACTGGGGGTGCCGCTCTCTCTGGATCTGCGCTCGCTGGCGCAGAAAAAGAAAGAACTGACGTCTGAGTAGCTGCCGATCACAACGCCTACGACGGACGCGGAGCCGCACGACTCCACCTTCCGACGCGCAGGGGTACTGCTGACGAAAACTTTCCGGATCCAGACTGACGCCTGGGGATATTCTAAGGTAAGGAATCTATCACTACGTGTTTCTTTCAGATTTGCATGTCAGAGGTTCGATGTAAAAATTAAAAAGGATGCTCGTTTCCGGTCCAGGGAAGACATGGCTTGGCAGTTCGGGCTGGACTGTTCCCATGAGGCACAGGGTCAAGACTGATTTGCATATAGCGGTGTCTGAACTGGGGTGGCGAAGTGAGCTAAAGAACGATGATGGATTCAACCCAGATCTGTGACTGGGGTGAGTGTCTGAAAAGTTTCAGTGCTCCGTCCGTCATCTCCTTGTGTTTGCCATCTTTTTTAACCTTATCATTTTTCTGTTCAATAAATCACCATACACAGGAAAATAGATATTTTTAAGCTCTGTTCTCGACTGTCGCTACCCAGCCAGTCTCCCTCCAGGTGGAGGACAATAGATCACTTGGAGAACTTTATCTTGTTGGACGTCCGATTGTGGCCACTGCTTGGGGATATGGGTGTTAAAACATGGCTGGAGAGTGACCATAATCCCCTATGCCTTTCTATGGAATCTTTTTGTAGTAGATTAGAAACAAATAGGTGTGATATAGCTCCTACAAGAAGCATCCTACTCTCTAATGAAAAACAACGCCTTATCTGGGCTCGGATAGCTAATTCTGCAGAAATATCATCTAGCATCAGTGATGACATATCTTCTTGTCTGACTGAGTGGCCAGATGAACCTCTGTTTCTGGAGGATCCAAATACAGTTATAGTGTGACATAAGCTTTTTAAGAAACTCCTCCTATAGTTTCTCACCCCAAAACCTGCCCTCAATCGATCTTATCACGTATCAAATTCTTGGTTAAACACAGAATGTAGACGGATGCTCTCCATGCTGATTAAATCAATTAAAGACAAGGACATTCAGCGTATCCGTGAGGCAAGAATACAGTATAAATCCACCCAGGCTCAAGCAAAGACAGACTGGGATGGGATGAGATGAGGTGGCAGGATCTTAGGGATGCTTGTTCTGCCAAGGACTCTCGTAGATTTTGGTCCTTAGTTACATGGAGCAATGATCGTGTAGCACCTCCTCCACAAATTCATATAGCCCCTGAAGTCTGGGCTGAATACTTTACAAACGTATATGCTGAAGGCTTCCGTATAGTGGACAAAGGAGTTGATGATACTGATTTGATAATCAACTATCCAGCCCTCCAAAAGGAACCCATGTTTGACTTAATCGACATACACAAGGCACTAGATGCAGTAGCTTGAGGCAAAGCTCTAGGTCCTGATGGCATCCCTGGGGATGTATTCCTGGAGGATAGACATAACTGGTCACAATACATTTTAAAGTTGGCAAATGCTGTTGCCGGTGGTGCTCCTGTCCCTGAATCTTGGAGAGGCGCTGAAGTAATTCCAATTTATAAAAAGGGTGATCGGGCCTCTCCACTGAATTACCGGCCATTTAGTTTAATTGATGGCATACAAAAAACTCTTTGCTCGATTACTCTTGGCTAAAATCCAGATTGGATTTTTAATAATATACTTTCTTCTTTCCAAGCTAGATTTTGGAATAAAACTAGCACTCTGGACCCAGTCTTCCGTTTTTTACTACTGTACTGAAAGGTAATGATAATTGGAAAGGGCCCTATATATGTGGCTTTTGTGGATCTAAAGTCAGCGTTTGACTTGGTTCCACGAAAAAAGTTATGGGATATTCTTTTGTCCAAGGGGATGTCATTGATTCTGCTGAATCTTGTGATATGCCTCCATGAAGCAAACTGCGAAGGTATGATGGAGTATCGCGGGTGACCTTACTGAACGCTTCCCTATAGATAGACCGATCGCCCTGTATTGGCAAGTATCAAAACACCAATATTATTATTTGCGAATGATACCCTGCTAATTTCTAATACACCAGGTGGACTCACAGCGATTGCTGTCTCTTTTTGAGGAATTTTGTAAAGCTCGGGCCTTGAGAGTAATACTTCAAAAATGAAATATATGTTGTTTAACCAACATAGAAGCTATAGGGGAAAAGTAACGTTGGGAGGCATGCCACTAGAGTCCATGCAAGTTTTCAACTATCTAGGCGTCACCCCGTCGTCTGCTTTGGTTTGGAAACCTCAAGTGGATGCTGGGTCTATGAAGCTTAGGCAGATTAGTTGGGTCGTCTTAAAGGAACACAGTTGCTCTTATACTAAACCAACAGGCCCGACCTTAAAAATTTATGATGCGAAGACACTGGGTTCTGCCCTATATGGCTCAGAACTATGGGGATTTTCTGATATTGCAGCACTAACCATTGCTGAGAACAAGTTCCCAAGAAATCTAACTCGCCTCCCTGCTAGTACTTCACTGAAACCTTTAATGTTAGACCTGGGCAGAAAAGAAATTGCTTCCAAAATAAGATTGCGCCCACTTTTATATTGGAGAAGGCTGTGTTCGACCCCCGAATTAGAACACTATGTAATGGACCAGTTTCACAAGATAATACGCCTACGACAGATCAAAGCACTGCTAACTGACTTAGACCTGAGAGGGCTCTGGGACAATCCATCCTCTAAACCCATGCCATCTCCAGATGTAATTAAGTCAAACTATTGGTCATGGATCTTTCGATGTGAGGCGCGTGAGGTCTAGAGCATGTCCTTGACGGATAGGTTTATGGCTTTCAAATGGTACAGCTTCCTGGAACCATATTGGGATACCATCATGGTCCCATTAGATATGAAACTGCACTTCCAATTTAGGGTTGGCACATTGCCTATGAGAGCCCTTACAAGTTCTTGGGCTGTTGGTAGGAATGTACTGTCCCCTGGTTGCAACACTCACCTAGAAACAGTTGCTCACGTCTTTTTTCTTTGCCCCAGATATGAGTTTCCTTGACCGAAACGGCTCAAACTACTCTGTAAAATCTGGGGACCAGAAGTTGCGTGAATGCACTCAGAATCCTGAGAAATGATCCAGGTTAACATTAGTTGTTGCAGTTGCTACGTTTTGGGCTGGATGTGGATATTGAGGTCAAATATTCTTCCCAAAAACGGAAACTCTGATCCTTTGATCAATGCAAAGAGCTTTCCATTCAAGCATAGATAACACTGACATGTATCAGTGAGGTTTTGCTTCTCATTAAGTTCTTGCTGCTGCTAACACATAAAACTTAGCTGAACCCCATACAATTTAGTAGATTGTAATAGCATGTTGTGATGTTCCAGCTAAGTTTAGGTCTTATTAATACAGAATTATGGTAAGCATACCATACCAGATTTAGGCATGTACATAAAAGTGGCATGAACTTTTTTTTTTTTAATTGGAAGAAGTTTTAAAGGGCCAGATGTATGACCCTTGTAAATTGCGCCTTGCAATTTGCGCTCGATTGCGAGGCGCAATTTACAATGTGACAGAGACACTGATTGCGATTCCCAATGGGATGGCAAAATGCGAGGCTCATGAATATTAATGAGCCACTCGCAATTTGCGACGCCATCCATTGGGAATGGCTGGCCCTCCCAGGGATGGTGGCCTGCTGGGCTCAGCAGACAACCATGCCTGGGACTGCTTTTCAATAAAGCAGGGTTTTTTTTTTTTTTTAAATGCAGCCCGTTTTCTTTAAAGAAAAATGGGATGCATTTAAAAAAAAAATGAAACGTTTTCGTTTCATTTTTTAAGGGCAGGCAGTGGTCCCTGGGACCACTGCCTGCCCCTTAAAATATTTCCCCCTGCATTTGCAAAGGGGAAGGGCTCCCCTGGGGGACGCCTTCCCTTTTGCGAGTGCATTACCACCATCTTGAAGAGGGTGGTAATTTGCAAGTGTTTTGCAACCGCAATTGCAAAACATTCATACATGGCTTTGCGGTCGCAATTAGGAAGGGAACGCCCGTTCCTAATAGCGACTTGCAATTCTTAAATAGTGAGTCGCAAATAAATTGTGACTCGCTATTTAGGAATTGCACATGGCCCTGTGACATTTTGCATGCGCAAACGGGTCGCAAACCCATTTGCGCATGCAAAATAGGGTCGTACATCTGGCCCCAAGTGTTTTATAAGATTTTATTGATTCGACTATCGATTCGAGTTTTATGTGTATTGGATTGTAGAGCCGGCACATACGGGAAGTGCAAGATGACCATAAGATATTAAGGAGATTTTAACTGGTTCGATTATGTATATATTGTTTATTATTGATGCTGGATTGAAGCATGTGTCACCTTTTAGAAATGCTTTTATGGTTTTAAAGAAAATAAAGATAATTGAAATGGTTTCTGAAAATGTTGCCTACATGCATGAGCTTATGATAATGTAGAAGAAAAGTTTGAGAGCCTTGAAACAGATGAAATATGAAAACTTGGAAAATATTTTGTGATCAAAATTCATGATCAGTTCTATTTACACCGATACAATACAACTATTGTATATGTCATTTCAGCATCATCAGGAGCAGGCAAAGGAGAAATTGGCCTCGTAGGCGGGGAAGCAGCTGGTCACTCTTTTGGGTGCTGAGACCACCAACACCGATGGACACAGTGGCACAGAGGCCACCAGCTTAACATCATCTTCAGAAGCCTCCACAAGCAACCAGTCCCTAGTGCATCTGTTTCACCTGCATCCTTGTCCGCTGCCCAAATACCCATCTCCACCCTCCCTCTTGCTCTTCACCAAGTTGGCTATAGCCGTCCCTCTAAAAGAGATGGAGTCTTCTTTGCTGGAGGCACCTCACCCCTGTCCCTGTCCCCCCGGCTGTGCCGAGTGGAGACTATTGACCTTATACAAAACATCTCTGTAGGCCAGACTGCACTCCTAAATGCCATTCAGGGGCTTACTTGCCACATGCAACAAATGGTACCATACCAGGAAGGCATTCATAGTGCTATGTCCGGCCTGCAGAGAGCATTTACAGGACTAGCCTCCTCACTGACGGCAGACTCCCACCTACCCCCTTCACCATCCCGATTCCTATTCCCAGCCCTGTCCCAAACGCACAAGTTACTAACTTGTGTAACGATATATCTGTAAGAGACAGTAGTTAGTGACAGATTCCTTACCTTAGAATATCCCCAGGCGTCAGGCTGGATCCGGAAAGTTTTTTGCGTAGCAGTACCCTTGCGCGTCGGTAGGCGGCGTCGTGCGGCTCCGCGTCCGTCGTCGGCGTTGTGATCGCCGGGATGACGTCGCGGGCAGTACTTAGGCGCCGCCCCTGCGCGCTGACGTCAGTTCTGTACACGACTTTCCGCGCCAGGAACGCAGAGCCATGCAAGAAGCTGACATAGGTGTCTGAAAAATACTAGGGCCCTGAAAGGGATGTCCTTAACCCTAGAAATCAGTTCGCAGAACGGGGAGGATGGGTGGGCGGTAAGGAATCTGTCACTAACTACTGTCTCTTACAGATATATCTTTACACAAGTTAGTAACTTGTGCATCTGAAAGAGACACGTTAGTGACAGATTCCTTACCTTAGAATAGATACCCCAGCAATACCAACCCCGGTGGTGGGTCTGCGAACAAAGATCAGACAAGGAAGTCCTGGAGGACAGAACGGCCAAAGAAGCCGTCCCTCCGGACCTGACTGTCAAGGCAGTAATGCTTTGTAAACGTGTGCAGCGAGGCCCACGTAGCTGCCTGACAGATAACCGGCAGCAGAACACCGCGGCCCAAGGCCGTGGTAGCAGCCGTTGCCCTGGTGGAATGGGCACGCAGCCCAACAGGAGGTTCCTTTTTAGCCAAAGAATAGCAGGTCTTGATGCACAAGGTAACCCAGCGGGAGATGGTCCTCTTGTGCACCGCCCGACCTTTTTGGCGCCCACGTAGCCAACAAAGAGCTGGTCATCCACCCGGAAGTGTTTTGTGCGGTCAATATAGAAAGAGAGCGCACGTTTTGGGTCCAGACGGTGGAGCCTCTCTTCCTCTCTGGAAGGATGCGGAGGCGGAAAGAAGGTGGGCAAAGTGATGGTCTGCCCAATGTGGAAAGCAGTAACCACCTTTGGCAAGAAGGACGGACGCGTCCGAAGAACAACCTTGTCTGGATGAACAGACAGAAAGGGAGGTTTGCAAGATAGAGCCTGGAGCTCACTCACCCGCCGAGCGGAGGTGATGGCCACCAGAAAGGCTGTCTTCAGAGTCAGAAGACGAAGAGGACAGTTATGTAGAGGCTCAAAGGGAGCGCACATTAAAAAGGTAAGAACCAAGTTCAAGTCCCACTGAGGCATCACAAACGGAACAGGAGGGAAGAGGTGAGTAATGCCTTTTAAGAACCTGTTAACAACAGGGGACTTGAAAAGGGAGGGCTGATCAGGGAGCCTGAGGAAGGCCGAGATAGCACAAAGATAACCCTTGATGGTACCCAGGGCAGAACCCTGTTGGGCCAAAGAGAGAAGGAACAGAAGGACCTCAGAAAGAGGGGCAGAAAGGGGATTCACAGCCTTTGCTGTGCACCATGCCACAAATTTGTTCCACCTGCAGGCGTATACCACCTTAGTGGAGGGACGCCTGGCTGCCAGAATCACATCACAAACTTCGGGAGGCAAGTCGAAGGAATCAACTGCCGCCGCTCAATCTCCACGCAAGCAGGTGTAGACTGGACAGGTTCGGGTGGAGGACCGTCCCCTGCTGCTGCGACAGAAGATCCTCCCGAAGAGGCAGACGGATCGGGGATCTACGCTCATATTGAGTAGCTCGGGATACCAAACTCTTCGAGCCCAGTCCGGAGCCACAAGAATGACTTGGGCCCGGTCGTGCCGAATCTTCTTCAACACTCTGGGTAGAAGTGGTATAGGCGGAAAGGCGTACAATAGACCGCAACTCCACTCGTGACGAAAAGCGTCGCCGAGCGAGTGCCGCCTTGGAAATTCCAACGCGCAGAACTGATGACATTGCGCGTTCTCTTCGGTGGCGAATAGATCTAACCAAGGCTCTCCCCACTGTAGAAAGAGTCCTTGCGCCACTTCCGAGTGAAGACGCCATTCGTGATCCATCATGCACCTGCGGCTGAGTTCGTCCGCCCTGGCGTTCAGGGAACCTGCCAGGTGTTGAACCACCAGGAACATGCCCTGATGTTCCAGCCATGTCCAGAGGCGCAGAGCCTCCTGACAAAGGGTCCACGACCCCACCCCGCCTTGTTTGTTGCAGTACCACATGGCGGTGGTGTTGTCTGTGAACACCTGCACTACCTTCCCTTTGACAGAGGGAAGGAATGCCTTGAGTGCAAGTCGGATCGCCCGGAGCTCCAGAAGGTTGATATGGAGCCGGGACTCCGCCGGAGACCAGAGGCCTCTGATCTCCGCCTCTCCCATGTGACCGCCCCATCCCAGAAGGGACGCGTCCGTCACAACTGTGTGCTCTGGCTGGGGAAGGGAGAGGGATCTGCCCATGACCCATTGCCGGTTCGAGAGCCACCACTGCAACTGTTTTGCAGTCCCCTCCGAGATCTGGACGTGATCGGACAGGTCGCCCTGGTGCTGCGCCCACTGGAACTTCAGGTCCCACTGCAGAGCCCGCATATGCCATCTGGCATGAGTGACCAGCAGGATGCAGGAGGCCATGAGGCCCAGCAGCCTCAGGGTCATCCGTACCGAAACCCAGGATAAGGGCTGAAAGATCGGAATCATAGCCTGAATATCCCGGACTCGCCGTTCGGGAGGATAGGCCCGAAACTGCGTCGTGTCCAGAACTGCTCCGATGAAAAGGAGCTGTGGAGAAGGAATCAGATGCGACTTTGGCACATTGATGGAGAACCCCAGCGAGTGCAGGAGTTCGGCCGTAGTCTGGAGGTGGGAGACAACTGCCTGGGACGAGCCCGCCTTCAGCAGCCAGTCGTCGAGGTAGGGGAAGACTGAAACCCCTGCCCGGCGCAGATGAGCTGCGACCACCGCCATCACTTTCGTGAACACCCGAGGGGCACTGGTAAGGCCAAAGGGGAGCACGGTGAACTGAAAATGCTCGAGGCCTACCGTGAACCGAAGGTAACGCCGGTGGGCCGGTAGGACGGGGATGTGGAAATAGGCGTCCTGCAAGTCCAACGCTACCAACCAGTCTCCGGGGTCGAGGGCAGTCAAGACCTGAGCTAGGGTGAGCATCTTGAACTTCTCCTTCCGGAGGAAGCGATTGACGTTCCGGAGGTCCAAGATAGGACGCATGTCCTCCTTGTCCTTTTTGGGCACCAGAAAGTAGTGGGAGTAGCAACCACGCCCTACTTCTGGGGTCGGAACATGCTCGATGGCCCTCTTGGCCAAGAGGGCCGTGACTTCCTTCTGTAGAAGCACCAAGTGATCCCCTGACATGCGGTGGAATTGAGGTGGCATGGCTGGGGGGTGGTCTCGAAGGGGAGGGAGTAGCCCTTCGGACAATGTCCAAGACCCACTTGTCCGAGGTGATGGGACGCCAGTGGTGAAGGTGATGGCGGACCCTGCCCCCGACTGGCGTGCTGTGCACCTGAAAGGAGGGACTAGGAGGGCTTGGAGGCCGCGGACGGGTTGGAGGTGGTGGCCTGACCCGCACGCTGGTTGCCCGAACCGCCACGGCGGTATCCACGTCCTCGGCCACGCGAAGGCGCTTGCTGCGCGGGCCGTTGGCCGGGCTGTGGACGTGACTGGGCGCCCTTCCGTGGCCACGAAAGGGGCGAAAAGCAGAAGTTTGCGGAGGGCGCACAACAGCAAGGCCCAGGGACTCTAGCAGTAGCCCGTGAGTCCTTGGAACGCTCCAGCGCATGGTCTGCCTTTGAACCAAAAAGACCGACTCCATCAAAGGGCATGTCCATGAGAGTATTCTGGACATCCCCTGAAAAACCAGTGGTTCTCAGACAGGCGTGGCGATGCAGCGCCACCGTCGTTGCAAGCGATCTGCCCAGCGAGTCGGCGGTATCAAGGCCACAGCGGATGGTATACTTAGCCGCATCACGCCCTTCCGCAATAGCGCGGGTAAGCAGTGTCTGGACCTCCTCAGAACACTGCGGCAAAACATCAGCCACCGAATCCCACAGGGAGTGGGTGTATCGGCCCAAGAGGCAAGCGGTATTAACAGACCGCAAGCCAGCACTGGAGGAAGAGAAAGCCTTCTTCCCAAAGTGATCCAGGTGCTTGGATTCCCTATCCGGAGGGGCGGTAGGGAAGGCTGTTTGGGAGGCAGAGGCTTGGACAACCAAGCTCTCAGGGGTGGGGTGTTGGGAGAGAAACAGGGGGTCGCCCGGAGCCGGGCGATGGCGTCGGGCCACGTTCCTATCCACAGGAGCCCCTGTGGTGGGTTTGGACCAGGCACCCAAAGAACGTCAGTGAGTGCATCGTTGAACGGCAGCACAGGCTCCGAAGAGGAGGCCGCCGGCTGAAGCACTTCAGTCAGGAGGTTAGTCCTGGCGGCCACTGTAGGCAACTGGAGATTTAAGGCTCCAGCAGCTCTACGCAACACCGTTGCAAAATTAGCCCCCTCCTCCGTTGCCACGGGAGGAGACAGCATGCCAGAGTCGGGGAGGTATCCAGCCCACTGGCATCCCCAAGTTCCTCAACCCAGTCCGGGTCAAACTCGCACTGTTGTGTGAGAGGGTCGTCAGACCCCTCCCAGCTCTCCTGGTCCTCCTCAGGTTGAAAAGATGGAGGAGGAGGGACATAAGGGACCCAAGGCCTCATCGGCGCCGGAACCGGCGTCGGGCGACGCCGGTCCGGCTCCATGTCCGGACCCGGGAGAACCGGGGAACGACGCCGCCCGGAGCCCCGGACGGCGTCAGAAACGGCACCGGGGACATCGGCGTCGGCGGAGGCGTGGTTAGGTCAACCGGCGTCGATGGGGGTTGCGGCACCACCGGAACCGGGGTCGAGGCCGGGGCCGGAGCCGAGGCCGGGACGAAGGCTGGTGGGACAGGCGACGCCGGGACCGGAGTCGACGGCGACGCCGGAGCAACCCCATCTGGGCCCGCGGGGCCCGAAGGCGCACCGGAGGGACCTTGAGGCCCGAAGAGGCGGGCCATGGCCGACAGGAATTTCTGTACTTCGGCCGGAGTCGCCCCGAACCCGGGAAGGACGGGTAATGCGGGGGCAACTCGACAGGCACGTCCGGGGCCGCGGGGACGGTGCCGACAGGGACCTCAGCCGAGTCGCGCGACCGGCGAGGCGAAGTCTTAGAGCGATGACGCCGCTTAGACTTCTTGTGCTTCGACTTACCGGAGGAGCGCGAAGACTTGGATTCCGACGAACGGCGGGGACTCCGCGTCCGGCCCCTCGACCTCTCCCGGGACCGGGGCTTGCTGCGGCGCGGAGCCGACTGCCGGACTTCAAGGAGCTTTCGAGACCGCTCTCGCAAAGCCTTCGGATGAAGTTTCCGGCAGTCAGGGCACGACTTCGTGTCGTGGCCTCGGCCGAGGCAGAAGAGACACTCGAGGTGGGGGTCCGTGATGGACATCATACGACCACATTCCTCGCAGGGCTTAAAGCCGGGCATCCCTACGACACCTTAGGAGTCGTGAAGACTCGTTGAAGAGAACAGTGAAAAATTTCACAAAAAGATAGTCAAAAAGTGACTAGGGCACTGCTCTTCCCGGATCTGCGCTTACTGGCGCGGAAAAGAAGAACTGACGTCAGCGCGCAGGGGCGGCGCCTAAGTACTGCCCGCGACGTCATCCCGGCGATCACGACGCCGACGACGGACGCGGAGCCGCACGACGCCGCCTACCGACACGCAAGGGTACTGCTACGCAAAAAACTTTCCGGATCCAGCCTGACGCCTGGGGATATTCTAAGGTAAGGAATCTGTCACTAACGTGTCTCTTTCAGATACACTCACTCCTTTGCATGCACACACTACAACAAACACAAGCAGCACACACCAGAAACACAAGCACACACCCAAACGACAGACACCACACACACCACAACCACCACCACACCCACCACACCTACCACTACCCCCACAAGCACCACACCCACCGCCACCAAACCCACACACACACACACACACACCACCCTCACAAGGACCATAACCACACCAAGCACCTCAACAGCACACTCATCCAAACGCACACCTACATGCAAAACATCATCCCCAAACACAAATGCACACTCACCGACCAACATACACCTGCCAAGAAACACACCCAAACATACAAAACATATACCAGATCCACATACAACTGCGCACACACACTACAGCTCTCTACCTCCAAAACCCAGTCCTCTCCCACCCCTCTTACGATTTATCTTAGTTCTGATTTTATTTCTGCTCTGACCTTCACCCCTTCCAAACAGAAACCCAGTGCTCCCACCACTTCCCAACCCAACCCAACCCACCCCTCACAAACACAAACCCATCCCTCCAAACACAAACCCACCACCACCCATTACAAACCCAAACCCACCCCTCCCTTCCCAAACCCACCCCACCCCACCCCTCCCTTCCCAAACCCACCTCACCCCACCCCACCCCACCCCTCCCCTCCCTTCCTTCCTTCCTTCCCTTCCCAAACCCAAACTCCCGTCCCCTGCCAAACCTACCCCTACCAAGAAAGATCTTTGAGGTGCCTGCTCTGTGCCCACTAGATGCCCCTTCCTGAGGAGGTTCACTCTGGCAGTAACATAGGAGCCAAGTTTCCACCAAGGTCACAGCATTCAGAGGCTATTGGTTCGCTTTCTATTTATTTTATTAAAGGAATTTGTTGAGATAAGTATCTCATAGATAATAAAAACACTTTTATTTTCAACAAGTTTGTTCTGACATTAATTTTCTTTTGCAATTGTTTGATTACTAGAAATGTTTATAACTAAAATTTGATGTACGTATTTTTATTTACCATTATGGCAAGCAACAGATTTTTTTAATGTCTACTTTATTAAGTGCATACACTGATTAAAATTGTATGTGATGGTCATTTGAATTCAGGTGCAATGATTCATCATGATAATGGACACTTGCACCAACAAATAGATGTTTTAATTATTTTTTACAGTGTTAATACTGGTGTGTTTATTTCAACTTGTAAGTGATTAGAATAAACACTTATGCATTAAAACAAAGAATAATGTGACAATTTAGATTTAATAAAATAAAGGAATTGCACTAGACAAGTGGAAATGTTACATGGATTAATGATAACCGATTCACGTCTGGGACAGACATTGATTTTACAGGTATTTAAAAATGTAAAAGTTACATCTGGTCTAATGCAATTTCTACATTATGTAACATTTCACTTATCGCAATGATGTGCAATGCATATTTTTTTAATCCAACAATTTACGCTATTTATTTCAACACACCTGTATGGTCACTTTGATTTTTGGATTGCTGTCTTTTTTTGTGTATGTGTTCATTTTTTTGAAAGCAGCTTGCACCAAATTTAGAAACACAATGTAATCATGCAGGCGTTTCTTCAAATTTCTTAAACGTCAACATTACATACACACACATGCATTGAACATTGGCATGCTATTGCTTGTGAGAGAGATTTAAAAATACACAAATCCATAACTATAGTAAACACACAAGTCAAAAGATAACAGGTAAATGTGGAGCTTACCTTGGATTCCGGCCATGTCTGGGTTGATTTTCTTCGTCATCAAGCAGCAGAGTCAGGACTAGGAAGATCGGATCCATGGCGGACAAGAAAGTGTGAAAGTGAGACAAGGCGAGTTTCTGCCTCATATCCCTGCTAACCCGCCAACTCAAGTGTAGAGGTGTTGTCGCCACAGTCACGTCTACGGGAATGCACATCATGATTGGTCCAGCAGACAAACTGGCTGTCTGCCCCCGACAGCTGCTTTTACCTATGGCGCTGTCTACGCGTGTGAACATACCTGGTGGAGTCGGCAGCACTCCGTCAGTCTTTAATCCATAGACCCGCCAGCATCTAAATAGAGTGGGTGGACCACCTAGTAGGCGGATAGGGAATTAGACGGAAAAGCGACGGCGGGACCATTACCACCAAGATCTAAATCAGGCGCAGAATTACCGGCTTACCACTCAGCCCAGCTAACTTCTGAATGGGACTACTAAAAGGGGTATTCAATTAATCGTGGCATTAAATCAGAGTTGATGGGGGGATTTCGGACAGAGGTTTTCACACAGCTCTTGTTCATGATAGGGCCCACTTTAGCTTCCGACCCGCTCCTGCCATTGTTAGGATATGTTCGTGATGTGCCTAAAAGGGTTCGCAGATTTAGCCCATTGGCACTACTGCTGGCGAAACAAATTGCTGTGCATTGGAGCAGCAGGCGCTGTCCGACAGGGGATGGATAACCAGCCTTTCCTTTTGTGACACTACCAGCGAAACGTATTCTTCATTACAGCCACCATCTGCCAGGCCCACAAATATATGCCAACTACTACGTGACTATTTACTGCAGTAGGAACAGCCAGAGTCAGAGGGCAAACCTACTATACAATATTGTGTACTTTGCGGACTCCATGGGCACGTGTACTCAGGAACCAACAAGCCTATTATGATGTTTATATATTCACTGCCTGGGATTCGTCCGTAATTTTTATTCCTTTTTCTCTCAGTCTCCCTATTGTGACTAGAATGCTTTGTAGCGTGTGCTATTTTTGGTAAATGCATTCTCACCCAGGATGGATGGTTCTTCCAATTATGTCACTTTCGATTAAGTACATGATTATTTCCCCTGATTATGACGTCTTGTATGTGGTTTTTTGTACAAGTTAAAATGCTAAATAAAAAGTCTCTTCCTGCCAGCACGCTCTATTGCCTTCACTCATAAATGTTTCTGTTGTGCATCTAACTGGTTTGCTCTGAGACCCACAGATGACGTTCGGTCAGAAAGGGCGAATCATTCATGTACCGGGTTAGTGCTAATGTGATAGGGTTTTTGACTCTTAAAAATGTGAAATTGTGATTTGTTGGAGCAATGATCATGCCATGCTGACTTTGCATATTTTGTATTTGTCTATGCATTTAAACTGTATGCAACCCCTTGTATTTAGAGGTGTGCCAGAATATTTTCCCAACACCCTTGGGATGCTGCCTGATTTTTTCAGATTTTCCTGCGCATTTTAGACATAGACTATTAGTGATTTTGCCTATTGTTCTTATTACTGAACCTCCATGTAAATAACGTATGCTTATAAAGAACAAGTTACTTACCTTTGGTAACAATGTATCTGGTAGAGACATATGTTAGTTGTAGATTCCTTACCTTAGAATTTCCCCCAGGCTTCAGTCTGGATCCGGGATAACATCGCAGGACCTACACAGACGCCACCAATGCGCGCTGACAGCTCTTAACACGACTTTCCACGCCAGAAGCGAAGAGCCATGAAAGACACTGATCAATGGTGCAGCAAAACTAGGGCCTTGTAAGGGAGTCTCTATCCCTAGAAATCAGTTCGCAGAGCAGGGAGGATGGGTGGGGCGGTAAGGAATCTACAACTAACATATGTCTCTACCAGATACATCGTTACCGAAGGTAAGTAGCTTGTTCATCTGATAGAGACTGTTAGTTGTAGATTCCTTACCTTGCGATCCAAAATCATACCAGAATGTCCTGGAGGACCGAACGGGCAAAGTACTCATCCCTCCGGACTGGACTGTCCAGGCAGTAGTGTCTGGCAAATTTGTGCAAGGATGCCCACGTTGCTCCCTGACAGATGTCAAGGACTGGGGCTCCACATGCTAATGCCGTGGTTTCTGCCGTTGCTCTGGTGGAATGAGCATGCAACCCTGTAGGAGGGTCCTTCTTCGCCAAAGCATAGCATATTTTAATGCAAAGGACAACCCATCGGGAGATGGTCCGTTTTTGAATGGCCCGACCTTTCTTGGCACCCACATAGCCAACGAAGAGTTGATCATCCACCTGAAGTCTTTTGAGCGATCAAGATAAAAAGACAATGCACGTTTTGGGTCCAGGCGGTGGAGTCTCTCCTCCTCCTTGGAGGGATGCGGGCGGTTAAAAGGTGGGCAGAGTGATAGATTGCCCCACATGAAAAGGAGTGATAACCTTAGGAAGAAATGAAGGTTGATCTGAAGCACCACTTTATCCGGATAGACAGATAGAAAAGGGAGCTTAGAAGATAAAGCATGCAGCTCGCTCACCCTGCAAGCAGAGGTGATAGAAACATGGAAGGCAATTTTGAGAGTCAGCAACCTGAGGGGACGGTTATGAGGAGGCTCGAAGGGAGTGCACATAAGAAAAGTGAGAGCCAGATTTAAGTCCCATTGGGGCATTACAAAAGAAGATGGAGGGAATAGATGAGTAAGGCCCTTAAAGAATTTGTTAAATATAGGAGACTGAATAAAGAAGGCTGATCTGGCAGCCGAAGAAAAGCAGAGATGGCTGCAAGATATCCTTTAAGAGTGCCCAAAGCAGAACCCTGCTGGGCCGAAGAAAGTATATACATGAGAACATCTGAAAGAAGGGCAGAAAGGGGATCAACAGAGTTTGTTGTGCACCATGCCACATATTTGTTCCATCTACAGGTGTATACTGTTTTAGTGGAGGGACGCCTGGCTGCCAAGATAACATTACAGACTTCAGGCAGAAGGTCGAAAGCTGTTAACTGCCGCCGCTCAAGCTCCACACAAGGAGGTGGAGACTAGACAGGTTTGGGTAAAGGACCTCCCCTGCTGCTGCAACAGAAGATCCTCCCGAAGGGGCAGTCTGATCAGAGGATCGATGGCCATGCTCAGAAGGTGGGGGTACCAGACTCTTCGTGCCCAATCTGGAGCTACAAGAATGACTTGAGCCTGGTGGTGCTTGATCTTCTTGAGCACTCTGGGCAGAAGTGGTACAGGCGGAAAGGTGAACAGGAGGCCGAAGAGCCACTCGTGACCAAAAGCATCGCCTAGCGAGCGCAACCTTGGAAACTCCAATGTGCAATACTGCTGACATTACGCGTTCTCTTTGGATGCGAACAGATCTAACCAAGGCTTTCCCCACCGCTTAAAGAGACCATGCCCGACTGCCGGATGGAGATGCCATTTGTGATCGACTAGAAACACAAGACAACAGGAGGTGGCTGCGTGATTTGTACAGGTTTTTACTTTTACTTGAGGGACATTTTACAGAATAAACATGGCCTCTAATTCCTTTTATACATTTGATTTGGACACATTTCAAACTTCAGTATCATTACAAGAAAGAAAGAGAATACCAGCAATCAAATCTCAGATGTGCAATTTTGTCTAAAAGCATTGTGCTCAATGTGAAGAAAAAGAATGTAAATTTGAACAAACATGCAAGAAATAATGCAAACAAAAACATAAATATTCAATGTTTTTTTATTTTTTTATTTTTCTTTATTGATTTTATAACATAATACAATGAAATTGGCATCATCAGGCAAAAGGTGCAGGAAAATTTGGCAAGCACAGTAATATTACGCAATGACAGAAGTGCATCATAATTTATGAAGACATTCGGGAGAGAAAAAAAAACATCGAAGATAAGGCAATGACGCATACGTTCCCCCTGCAACAACAAGAGTTACATATCCAAGGAAGAAAAGTAAGCAGCAATCAACCACCCATAAACATATGATGACATCAAGGAGGGTCGCTGAGAGTAGCTCCCTCTGGTTCACCTGTTTCTTTACCTATCAAGTATTGTTGTAATGGGCCCCAATAAGAATGTGGCTTGGATTGGGGAGGAAGAAGTTCACCATATGAGTCAGATTGGGTATTACAGTAGATGATGTCACTCATCCACTCATCAATTGTAGGGATTGGGCCTCTGCCCCAGACGTATAGCAATCCGTCTCTTCGCTATAAGTAGCGCCATTGCCACCAACCGTCTGAGAGTTTTATCAATAGGCTTGGTGTAGCCCAGGAGCGCAGTGAGCGGGTCAGGGGTTAGAGTAAGGCCAGTGATGTTGTTGATTAACGGAAATATCTTCCCCCAAAACTCGGATATACGAGGACAAGACCAGGCCAGGTGCATGAAGTCTGCATTTGGGTCCCGGCATCGAGAGCAGGAAGCAGACTCACGCAAACCATATCTGTGTAGACGCTCTGGAGTGTAATATACTCTATTAATGTATTTAAAATGTATTAGGCGATGCCTGCCATTCATTGAGATCATCTTAGTTATCTCGCAGCAATATTGCCATTCTTTGTCCTCGAGAACCCAGCCCAAGTCCTGCTGCCAAGCATATCTAGGCTTAGAGAACAGTACCGATCTGTATGCTTGCGCTGAGTTATATATTGTGGAAATCAATTTAGGGGGTGAGGGGGTCTTGATAATGTAAGAGAGAACGGGGACCTCAGGAGGCTCCTGCAGGGAGCTCCACAAGAGAGATTTCAGGGCATGCCGAAGTCTTAAATACTGGAACCGCACCAACGGTGTGGGAGAAAGGCCATCCGCTGACAACTGTTCCCAGTTACGGAGCCCCCCCCCCCTCTCAAATAAGTCGCTTACGACAGTGACGTGGACTGCGCTCATAGCCTGGGAGACACCGCCATCAATGCTAGAAGGAAGCTATGAGCACCATTCCAAAGGGGTCAAAGGTGAATACAAAATGGCGCCAGCCTGTTTAGTAGGTTGTGTCAGGCGTGAACGGTGGAATTAATAGAATCAAGGGTACTGTGCCTACGAGTCGGATTTCTGAAGAGGGCCTGTGGAAGAGTATCCGGATCAGCAGAGTGAGAGAGTATATATATGTATATATATATATATATATATATATATATGTATACTTGAAGATGGAGGATCACAAGAAAACAACAGCCAGCCAGGGCAAAAATCTGGATCCCAAAGGATACAATGAGTCACAAAGAAATAAAATATCCAAGAAAGAAGTGACTCAAACAGATATATATATATATCTCTATAGTATAGGTCGGGAGCGTTGAGACCGCCCAGAGAATATGGCCAGGCCAGCTGTATCATGAGGGACCTTAATTTAGCGAACATATGTTGTGGGAGGACCATAGGTATATTCTAAAACAGGAACAATAGTCTGGGTAAAACAACCATCTTCATCAATGAAACACGACCTGGTAGTGATAGTGGCAAACGTGTCTATCTAGTCACGTCCTCTTCCAGTCTGTCCAGTGCTTTCCCGTAATTATCAATCAACACTACTTTGGAGTCAGTGTGTATTTGGATCCCTAAATAGCGAACAGAGTCTGTAGTCCACTTCAAGGGGAATTGCGTCGTAGGAGATGAAGTGGATGCAGTCAGGGTAAATATCAGAGACTTATTCAAATTAATGTTAAGCCCGGACAACTGCCCAAAGCGAACCACTTCGTTCAAAACAGGAGTAAGGTGAGTACAGGGGTCTCTAACAAAGTAGGAGGTCATCAGCGTACGCTGAGACTATCAGCTGATAACCCGGGAACCGTATCCCCCTATGACTATAGTATTCCTCCCTAAGGGCGCATAGGAGTGTTTCAGACACCAAAGCGTACAGGAGAGGGGATAGTGGGCAACCTTGATGAGTGCCCCTAGTTATAGGTATCAAAACTGTCACAAGGTTCCCCAACCTAATTCTAGCACAAGGGGCTTCGTAAAGGACCTTAATCAGTTGTAGATAGACTTTGCCGACCCCCAACCGCATGAGCACCTTTTCCATAAAAAACCCACTCGACAGAATCGAAGGCTTTCTCGGCGTCAAGGAACACCGCAGCAGCGCGGATTGTAGGGTTGATGTGCTGAATAGCAGCAAAAATCGTACGGAGGTTAGATGTCAAGCTGCGGCCAGGAATGAATCCAGCCTGCTCAATTCCTACTAGGCCCGGAAGTAGTGGGGAGATGCGATTGGGCAGTATCTTGGCGAATAATTTTGTGTCAATAATTGAAAGGGACAAGGGCCTGTATGAAGAACAATCATTTGGGGGTTTGCCCGGCTTAAGGAGGGTAACGATTAAAGCCTCAAGCATAGTAGGGGGCATGAGTTTACTCTCGGCCATCTCTTCAAATAGGGTGACCAAGTGTGGAATTAAAAGATCTTGAAACGCTTTGTAAAAAGCAACAGTCAACCCATCAGAACCTGGAGCAGACCCACTTTACATAGAGGACAGGGCGACTGTAATTTCCCAGGGGTCCAAGGGGGCCATGAGGTGTACCCTGTGAGAATCCGTAAGCCAAGCAAGACGGATGTGAGATAAATAATCATCAATAGCTGAATCGTCAGGGGGGATGCGAGATCTATAAAGCTCAGCATAATATCTGCAAAATCTGGCCGCAATACCTTGTGAATCATATATCAAACTACCATCTTCGCCCTTAATTTCAACAATGGAGTTAGCCTCCCGCGGGGGACACTGCAATTTAGCTAACAGGGCTCCAGGGCGTTCGCCCTCCCCATAGACGCGAGCTGTGGCGTATTTGCCTAAGTGCTTGACCTCACTTTCAGCTGTATCTTAGAATTCCCCCAGAAGTGCTTTAATATCCCTTAGTACCTCGGTGTGCCCAGTCCGCTGATGTTCTAATTCTAAAGCAGCAATATCAGCCTCTAATTTTGCGAGTCTATTCTGAATGGACCTAAGAACCTCGGCATGCTTAGCAATCGTTTCCCCACGGATGCAGACCTTAAATGTTTCCCAAGCAGTTGAGAAAGCTGGTACAGAGCCAATATTCACACGGAAGAAGTTTTCGATAGCTGTGGCCATTTCTGAGCGGAACACCTGGTCTAAAAGGGAATATGGCGGAAACCTCCAAGTGAATGGGGCATGTTTAAATGCAGGGACTGTCAGTATTAACTGGACAGGAGAATGGTCAGAGTAAGCTCTAGGAAGCGACTCACAATTCGTGACCAAAGAGACCAGGCTTCTGGACACCAGCCAATAATCAATCCTAGTGTGAGTGTCATGAGGTGCAGAGTAGTGAGTAAACCCAGGAGTGGCCACCGGACGCTGCCTCCAAATGTCTGCAAGCCCCAGCTGCTCCATGAGTGCCAGTATGGCACTAGCCGCCGCAGGGGGTTTTCTGGGGAGGCCACGTGATCTGTCATTATTGAGGTCAAGTATACAATTAAAATCTCCCCCCCACATTTGCGGTCATTCGTGTTAAGCAAGCGTGCGGTTAGGGACTGGAAAAACTGAGGGCCATCATAATTAGGACCATAAATATTCACTAACCGTGCACTGAAACCCTCTGCCTGACAGCGTGCTATAATAAATCTACCATTGGGGTCGTCCTCTTCTTCATGCAAGGACAGGCCAGAGCCAGGGTTGACGCATAGGAGGACCCCCCTAGCATGTGAAGTGAAACCAGCAGCTGAAAACAGACCCTGCATACGCCGCCTTGAAAGCATCCCACTCTGTGGAGGCAAATGCGTTTCTTGTATCATTGCTATATCTACGTGGTGTCTTTTGAGCATTGCGATGACTTTCCTTAACTTACGATAGTTGTTAAGGCCTCGGACATTCCATGTCCAGAATTTGAGCGGCTTAGTCATCATGTGTAGTATACGGGTACAAAATGCAATGCTTGTACAGTCCCAGTGTCAAACCACGATGCAAAGAACATAAATAAGATCAAACAGCTGTGTTATGCCTGAAATACACGGATGATGCTCCACCCCTCCCACCAACCTCCCACGCTATGCAGACCCCAACAAGGCATAGACGGACCCACGACCCCCCACCACCCAAAACTAAAAAGACGAACCACAAAACATATGTTCCGCAACGAAATCAAACCCAGGTGAAGATGGTGAGTTACACACCGGGGCAGATGTTGCCTATAAAACATTGCTCGATAGGAACCAGAGCCTATGCAACTATATGCGCCTCCAATACTGTTGCAAACAATAAAACATCACATTAAACACAATGCAAAAAGGAATGACGCCCCACACCACCCCCTAGTAAGTGAAACATTAGGGGAGAATTACAGTTCTTCCGGATCAGCATTGTCGTTGGCCGCCAAGTGGCAAGAACTTGGAGAGCCCCCCCCCCCCCCGGGTTGTCTCACTCCCATTTTTTCAGAAAATGTAGAACCTGTTTAGAATCATTAAATATATGGAATTTCCCATCAGCGCGCACCCTAAGCTTGGCTGGATAAACCATGTTATACTCCATATTCAGGTCACGTAGCTTGCGCTTAACAGGGACAAATTGGCGCCGCGAATCCTGAACAGCCTGTGTAAAATCAGGATAAAGTGATATTTCTGTGCCCTCGTGCCTCAATGATTTTAGATCCCTGGCCTTCTTTAGCGCGGCGTCCCCGTCTCTATAACTAAGGACTCGAGCAATTATAGGGCGAGGAGCAGCTCCAGGGACCGGCCTAGGAGCGAGAGACCTATGGGCACGCTCAATTATGAACATATTGGAGAAGGTGTCTTTGCCCAGGAGAGTGACCAGCAATTGTTCAACGAAGAGTTCCATATTGGGGATATTGGTAGATTCAGCAACCCCAACTATGCGCAGGTTATTTCGTCTCGAACGAGCCTCCAAATCCTCAGCTTTAGCCTGCTTCGTGGTGGAGGACAGTGCAGAATTAAGAGAGTCCTCAGCATCAGACACCTTGTGCTCAACCGTGTCCAATCTAGCGGCCTGCTTGTCCAGCCTTTCGGACATCCTGTCCATCCTGAAGGTAAGTGCATCTATTTTACTGTCTATTTTCGTTAGGCTGAGCTGCATGGCCTGGAGGATCTGCTTTAGGTCGGAGTCAGCAGCAGTGTCACCCATTTCAGAACCTGATTCAGATACGTTTTTCTCAGCGTCTTGATGTCTAGGGGTTTTGCGTGGTTCGAACTGCAATTTGGATTGCGATTTCTCTGTGCGGCCCATGGTAGTCCGACGTGGCCCCCAAGCCTAGTAGCGGGCGATGGCAAGAAACCAAGTCCAACAACAGCGACCCAGCTGAAGGTAAAAAAAAAAACAAGGGTCGCTGGCCACAGCGCTGTGAGCAAAGAGGCAGAAGTTGACTATACCAATAGGTCACAGGGCCAGAGTATCAGGGTCAAAGTGCGCTCCCACTCATGCGGAGCCCTATATCACAGTGACCGGGGGGGAAGAAGGATAGGCTACCAGGTGATGGCCTGACAGTGGGCACAGCAGGAGCAAAGACCGACAGACCCCTGGTATGCATGTGCCGGATTGGACAGTAGCTACAGTGGGGCCGCAGTGCCAGCGCGGAGAAGAAAGCCAGAGAACAGCGCCACATCAGGAACACAAGGCAATGGGAGAAGGGGGGACCGCAAGGGCGGACCTGAGAATGTAGATCAGGCACAGGCCTTAGCGAGGATGGAGCAGGTGACCACGGCACCAACACCAACACCACACCCCCCGATCCAGGGTGCGAACCACAACGCAGGAAGAAATCCCAAAGTGGCGCGAATCCCACTGCAGCCATTAGACAGCCCCTGGAAATCACCCCGACGACACACTGAAGATGACAGGAGGAACGCGGGGGGAGCGGCCACCTCAGTTCTCCCAGCAGGGGAACAGGAAAAGGAGCAAGCAGGCCCAGGCTTCACGCAGGGTGAGAGGCAGGCATGGAGGGCAAGAGCCGATCGCCGGGCCGAGAGGAGATGAAATCCGGGCGTTATGGACCACAGGGGGGCAGCCGAGACGATTGTAAGCCGCCCCCGTCACTCACCACAGCACCGCAGGTCGAGGGGGCCCCCGGCAGAGCAGGTTGCGCTCGGCCGCCTCACCACACTCGGGCGGCCGCAACCAGGAGCAAGAAGGGCGGGGCACCAAGCCGAGCGACAGCGTTCCCACCGCTGCGCCGGAGCCGACGTCTGGAGCGGAGGAGGCCAGGAGCATGCAGTAAATGGAAGAGTGGCAGTCGGGCCCGACGGCAGCAGGCCCGCAGGTAGGCCGCACTATCAGCCCGCGGGAAGCAACCAGGCCGCGGCACCCCAATCGGGGGACGGCGCGACGCCTTGCAGTCCCCGGGTCGATTTACTCCCTTCTTTTGTGGGCACCAATGGGGGTCGGGTCACCACGCAGGTAGGGCAGCAGCAGGGGAGTGATGTGGGGCAGACTGAAGGCAGGATCAAGAAGGATAGAAAAACGGCTCTCGGAGCAAGCCTAAAACGCGGCCATCTTGCGTCCAGGCAAGCTCCGCCCCATAAATATTCAATGTTCACCAGTCCTACAAACGAAAAAACCAGAGCAATGAATTCACAGCTGACCCTCTTGGTCTTCTAGTGAGGGGGTCCAGGCTGGCCTAATATGGACTTTAGAAAAATAGTTTTTTTTACTAAAACTTAATTCTAGTCCTCCAAATTGATGTTCGTTGTGCTAAGATCCCCCGTGGGTAATGGTCTACGCGTTTCAAACCCCAAATTCCTTTAAGGGATCTCCTCAGGACAAGGGCTGGTTGAATTCTTGGAGCACGAATTGGGAATATCAATTTCTTCAAACTTAATACGACTTGTCAATGTTGTTGGGAAATAAGATTTCGAACTCTTTTGGCATCACAGTGGACACCAGGTTTTCTACCATTGGAAGTTAGTTCATTTAGAGGTTTATCTCTGGCGGCAGGTACGGGGCAGAGCAGTCGTCTTAAATGAATATGTAGTATCTTTATTCTTTATTGATTCCAGCGTCTTTTCGGCGGCAGTGTCCAGGCGAAAGAGTCCTTTTTGATTAACTGTGCTTCATATCTTCAACAGCATAAGGCTCCGTGTACCGCTTCCAGTGTTCCTTCCAACTCGTTCCAGCCATGTACAGAGGCAGAGAGCCTCTTGACAAAGGGTTCATGACTCCACCCCACCCTGGTTGTTGCAGTAGCACATGGCGGTGGTGTTGTCGGTTAACGCCTGCACCACTTCCCCCTTGAGAGAGGGAAGGAATGCTTTCAGCGCCAGTCTGATCGCCTGGAGCTCCAAAAGGTTGATATGGAGGCCGGACTCCGCCAGAGAGCAGGCACCTCAGATCTCCGCCTCTTCCAGTTGGCCGCCCCATCCCAGAAGTGACACATCCGTCACCACGGTTAGATCTGGTTGGCGAAGGGAGAGGGATCCGCCTCTGACCCAATCTTGGTTCGTTAGCCACCATTGCAGTTGGTGCGCAGTTCTCTCCAAGATCTGGATGTAGTCGGAAAGATTCCCCTGATGCTGCACCCACTGGAACTTCAGGTCCCACTGCAGAGCCGCATATGCCATCTGGCATGATCCACCATCAGGATGCAGGAGGCCACGAGAACCAGCAGCCTCAGAGTCACTCTCAACGAAATCCGGGATAGAGACTGAAACATCAATATCATAGCCTGAATATGCCGGAGTCGCTGCTCGGGAGGATAGGCCAGAAACTGCACTGTGTCCAGAACCACCTTGATGAAAGGGAGTGTCTGAGAGGGAGTCAGGTATGACTTCGGCTTATTGATAGTGAAACTCAGCGAATGCAGGAAGTCTGGTGGTGGGAGATGACAGCCTGGGGCGAGCCCGCCTTCAACAGCCAGTCGTTGAGATGGGGGAAGACTGGAACCCCTGATCTGCGCAGATGAGCTGCAACCACCGCCATCACCTTTGTGAACACCCGAGGGGCACTGGTAAGGCCTAAGGGGAGCACGGTGTACTGAAAGTGCTTGTGGCCCACCGTGAACCGAAGGGAACGTCTGTGGATTGGAGGGATGGGGATATGAAAATAAGCGTACTGTAAGCCCAGCACCACCAGCCAGTCTCCTGGATCGAGTGCAGATAGAACTTGGGCTAGGGTGAGCATTTTGAACTTCTCTTTCCGAAGGAAGAAGTTGAAGGCCCAGAGGTCTAAGGTAGGATGCAGGCCTTTGTCCTTCTTGGGTACCAGAAAGTAGCGGGAATAACAACCACAACCACCTTCTGGCACAGGGACCCTCTCTATAGCTCCTTGGCCAAGAGAGCCGATACTTCCTGGCAGAGAAGTGCCAAATGATCCTCTGACATGCAATCATAAGAAGGTGACATGGAGGGAGGGGTAGTCTCGAAAGGGTGGGGTAGTGTTGAAGGGGAGGGAGTAGCCCCTTCAAATTATTTGCAGAACCCACCTGTCCGACGTGATGGATTGCCAGTGGAGGCGGTGATGGCAGATCCTGGTTCCAACTGGCTGGTGATGGGCCTGAACGTCAGACTAGGAAGGATTGGAGGCGGTGGCAGGGGAGGAAAGGGTGGCTGGCACGCATGCTGGCTCCCTCACCCACGAGGATGCTTGGTCCCACGTCCGCGCAGAGGCTAGACAGCTTGCATGATTCAGTGGCTAGGCTGGACAGGACGTGATTGGGCGCCCCTTCAGTATCCACAAAAGGGACAAAAAGCAGACTGAGGTGGATGGGTGGTAGCCGCATGGCCCAAAGATCTGGCCGTAGCTCGAGAATCCTTGAAGCACTCAAGCACTGAGTGTGTCTTGTGGCAAAAAAAGCGAGTGCCATCAAAGGTCAAGTCCATCAGGAAGACTGGACATACCCTGAGAAGCCAGAAGTCCTCAACCAGGCATAGCGTCTAACAGCTACCGACGTGGCAATCGTTCTGCCCAGTGAGTCGGTGATATCCAGTCCACATTGTATTGCAAATTTGGCTGCGTCTCTCCAGTCCGCAACTGCTTGAGAGAGACCTGCCCAGGCCTCCTCCATGCACTGAGGCAGCACCTGCGCAACCGTATCCCAAATAGTATGGGAGTATCAGCCCAAGAGGCATGCGTTATTCACTGACCCCAACGCCAAGATGAAGGAAGAGAATATCATCTTCCCAAGATGGTTCAGCTTCTTGGATTCCCTATCTGGGGAGCAGAAGGGAATGCGCCTTTTGATGATGAGGCTTGGACTACCATGCTCTCAGGGGAGGGGTGTTGGGTCAGGAACGCTGGGTCGCCTGGGGCGGGCACTTGTCCTTTCCACAAGAGCACCTGTGCTGGGCTTGGACCAAGTGCCCACAAGGACGTCGGTGAGGGCTTCATTGAACGGCAAAAAAGGTTCCGAAGAGGAAGCCCAGGCTGAAGCACCTCTGTCAGGAAGTTAGTCCTGACTGCCAACGTAGGGAGCTCGAGGCTGAGGACCTCGGTTGCCCTCCTCACCACCACAGCATAGGAAACTCCCTCCTACGTAGCCACGGTAGGGGGATAAAGCAAGCCAGTGTCAGGGGATGTGTCCAGACCACTGGCATCACCCAGGTCCATTTGCCAGCCCTCTTCCTCACCTTCTGGCCCAAAAAGAGCACCAAGAATGAACACAGGAACAAAAGTCCCTTCTGGCGTCTGAATCGATGTTGGTCCGGCTCCATGTCCACTTTGGGGGAAGAGGATGGGGTCGGCGCCGACCTGGGGCATGGTCGACGCCAGGGTAGGTTGCGTGAGATCGACCGGCGTCGATCTGGGCAGGAGATGCTTTGGTTCCCAGAAAGGAGGGAGGCGCGGAGCCATCTCAGAAGTAGGCTCCGGAGACTTCGACCGACGACGCTCGGGAACATGCGTCGCGCCGGCCAACAGGGAGAAGTCAAAGAACGTCTGTGCTTCTTCGACTTCTTCTTGTGCTTCCCTGACTTACCCAAAGATCTCCCCGACGACTTAGAGTGCGCGGAGTGTGGGCTTCGCGACTGTTCGAGATTTTCCCATCGAACTGGAGCGACGCAGAGCTGAGCGCAGGGCCTCAAGCAGCTTTCGGGACCGCTCCCGCGAAGCCTTCGGGTTCATGGCCCGGGACTCGGAGCACGACTTTGGGTCGTGGTCGCGCTCCAGACACCAGAGGCACACGAGGTGCGGATCTGTCAGACATCAACCAGTGGCAGGAACCGCAGGCTTGAAGCCGGTCCTTCGCTGGGACATCCTCGACGCACCAGGAGTCTACGACTCGAAAAAGACATCGAAAAAAAGTCAAAAAATAAGTTGGCCAAAATGTGGCTAGGGGTAGCTCTCTCCGGATCTGCGCTAGGCTGGCGTTGAAAAACAAAGAACAGACTTCAGCGTCCATGGGCGGCATCTACGTAGGTCCTGCAGCGTCATCCCGGCGCCCACGACACAGACGACTGACACGGAGCCGACCAACGCCACCTAATGAGACACAGGGGTACTGCTGAAGAAAAAAATCTCCGGATCCAGACTGACGCCTGGGGAAAATTCTAAGGTAAGGAATCTACAACAAACAGTCTCTATCAGATATAGATTATTGCTACAAATGCATTAACTGTTCCTGTATTGTACTTTTGAATCCTGTAATAAACCTTCATGGTATTTCTAAAATTCCGCTATAGAACTCACTTTCCGAGTCAGTCATTTTCTTATGGACTGTAATTTTGAAGTGCTATTTTGAATCTGGTCTCCGGGACACATTGCCCAATGATTTGAGGTTAATACTGGGACACATTGCCTCATGATTTGAGGCCAACACCGCCCAATCCAGTCAACATTTGAGCATGCCATTGATTTGCAGATTTTATAGAGACTCCACATCACGTGGCCACAATGGCTACATCAACCGTGTATTGTTATGGACATGTCTATCCTGGATAAATCCAGTCTCGAAGGGCGTGATCAAGTCTGGGCAATCTGTATTTAATTTAGTGACCAGGACCCTTGTGAAGATTTTTACATATTTTTTTTTACACGGGCTTCTGGTCGGTAGGATCCATATTTAGGAGGGTCCGCATCTAGTTTAAAAAACACACTGTGATAATGGCCTCTACCATGGTATCTGTGACCTGTTGGGATTCTCCTATATAGTTAAAGAATTTGGCTAGCAGTTCTATCAGGTGAGACTTGTAGAATGACATGCAAAAGCCATCAGGGCTTGGGGTGTTATTGCGTGGCATGTTCTTGAATTCAAGGGCCACTTCTTGCAGTGAAATAGGGGCCTCTCAGTCTTGTATGATTTAGGGAAGCAGCACAGAGGAGCATGAAGATCTAAGATATTGGTATTGCTCGTCAGGATTGTGGTCTCGTCCAGCGTAAATGTGTATGCAAAACTATGAACTGCTGGAGAATTTCAGGAGTCTTAGTTACCATTGCACCCTTGACTGTTTTGGATAAAACTGCAAATTTGTTGGGCCTGCAATTTGAAGGCTACGATGAAATTAACCTGGTCTCCCCTATTGTAGCATTTCTGACCTATGAATAACATTTTTTTCCAGTCTCCCCTACAAGGAGTTGGTCTAGTTCCTATTTTGTCATGGTGAATCAACTTTGTGATGGAGTTCAAGAGTTCATACTGTGGGTTTTAGGTCTGTTTTTTTTTTCATCCATGCCAATCTCTAGAATGTTGCAGTGTGGGAGAGGAGTTCTCCTTTCATGAATGCCTTACACGCATCCAATAGTGTACAAGGTGAGACCACACCTGAGCAATTCTACAGAAAATATCATTAGGAACGCTGTTTCGTTTAAGCTCCAGGTCTGAGATGCAGGGGGCCTGGAATCAGATGACATCTGCAGTGAGATAGGTGCATGCTCTGTTAATATAGGTGTACCTTTTTCTGAGGCTCATGTCAGTTATGGGTAAGTATAATTTCAGATGCCTCACCTTTAGAATAGATAGCACAACAGTACCTCCCAAAAAGGTGTGCGGTCTAGGGAGTTGAGTCAGGCAAATGTCTTGCAGGACAGAATGGTCAAAGTGACTTTTTAGCCAGCCCTGATAGTCAAACAGTAGTGCTTTCTGAACACATGCACTGACACCTGTGCCTCAGCATGGTAAATGTCCAAAACTGGTAGACCTTGTCCCAGTGCTAGCATTGCAGCTTTGGCACTGGTGGAATGAGCCTGCAGACATTCAGAAGGCAGTTTCTTGAGCAATACGTACTAGAGTTTAACGCAAAAGTGTCGAGAAATGGGTTTTTGCAGGTTCATCCCCACTTTTTAACCCCAATTTCTGATGACCTACGTGCTGTTTTTTCGACTCTGCAGTGCACTGGCCCTATTATTAAAGCTCCAGTGCATGTGCTCCAACCTTCAAAAATATATGTGCAATTGAGTGACAACCAATTGACATAAGGTAACTTACAAGTCCCTAATAGAAGGTACTCTGTATAACTAGGGCCTGTAAGTTAAATGTCACTCATGGACTGAAGCACTTATTTTGCCACCACAAGGGTGCCGAAGTAAAGAACGACTCCCAGGCTGCCATAGCAGAGTGGCAGAGCAGTTTTTAAACTGCTGACGCAACTTTGCCATTTCAACCCTTGCCAAAGTCCACACTTTCCTTTTTAATTAAGGCTCCCAGTTTTCTGTTTTTACTGATTTTTAAAGATAAATACAGACAGAAAACAATGCGTTTCCGGTCTGCATCTATTTTTAAAAGCATAAAAATACTGAAAACTGTGCTTCTAATAAGTGACTGTCCATGCTGTCTGCTGTGAATTCCAAGACAACAGATGAGCAGATAGATAACATAGTGGAGTAAAAAAAAAAAAAACTGGTTAAGATATATTTTAAAATATGCCTGAATTTAAAGATATTTGCAGTAAATTGCTAATATTTACCTGTGGGTGTAATGTATTGCTATATTTAGTTGCTGAATTTGCTAAAACGCTATAGGCATCAAAGTATGAGTGCATGTTTACCAGCTAAATAAATGTGGAAATGTACTAATTTTGCCTCCACTTATTAGCAAACCACAAAATAATTATGGATAAATGCTAATAAGATGGCCAAAAAATAAATATGGATAAATACAGATGGAAATGTTAAAAAAACATAACATTCACAAAAAAGGTAATAAACAGAAACCAGAGAACTATAGGCCAATTAGCCTAATAGATGTACTGCAAAATATTTATGCAAGACAACTTTTAAATAGGCTTAATGAATGGATAGACACTAACATACTGTCCCCGTACCAGGCAGGATTTAGAGCTCGTACAAGTACGGTAGATTAAGTCTTCAGACTCTTGTGTATTATTTGGAAATATACCAAGGTAAAGGGAGGCCATATCTACATAGCATTTGTAGTTCTAAGGGCGGTGTGGCGGGGTCGAAGTAAGGGGCAGGGAAACAGGTTGGTGAAGACAGGGTTTTATTTTATGGAGTACACGTCTCCTGTTAGAAGCCAGAGTTCCTCGTAGTGTTAGGATGGGCTGAGATGACTCTCTCCTCTTGAATGGCGCCTCTGGATGGGGGACGTCTTCGGGGAACTGCTGCCTGGTCCTCCGACCTTCCAGTTTCTTCCCGGTCTCCTGTGGCTCTCGGGGAAAAAGGGAGGGAATGGGGAGATATCGTGAGCGTTATGTGCACTGTGGTGCAAAGGAGGGAGGGGGTGGTGAAGGGGAACACGTCAATCCAGTGCCGCACGTCTAGGAAAAGGAGTGTGTGTGCAGGGAGGGGAGTACACCTCTAGAAGTGTCAGGTAGGGACTGTCTCCCTTAGCCGTCGGGTCGCTCCCGCCTCCCTACCCAACCCGCAAACCGCCCTCGTACCTCTGAGAACGTGGCTGGGCGAATCGTGGTTCCGGTGGCCTCCTGGCTCTCGTAGTGTCTCCGCTCCTTCACTGACGTCTCCGGCACCCGCTGTCACTCCCGCTGCTCTCAGTTCTTCTCCTTCCTCCGCGCTCTCTCGTCCTCCGGTGGTGTAACACACCTCCTTCCGGGTCTCCGTTCTTTTTGTTGGCCGGCGCCAGTCCGCGTCATTGATAGGGGAGGAGGCAGGTGACTCCGCGTCCCAGTTAAAGAGACAGTATTCTTTATCCGCTATACTTCCACACGATGGGGGGGAATGTTGCCTCCAGTCCTCCTGCCGCTGTAAAAGAAGAGTTTGTTCTATAGCAGGCGCATCATACCAGTGGGTCAAGTGTCCATTGTAGTCGCCTGGCTCCTCTGCCCCGTGACAGGCGGCCTTCGACCTCGTACCCAGGTGCCTATTGTGGAACTCATTGGAAAAGCAAAAAGTGCCTGCAAACCTGCTAGACCAGATGGTAAGGCTACATCGCGACAATTAAGCAAGAGTCTGCTGGGGCATGAATGGTGAGCTTACCGAACTGATCCCAATAGATAGAGGAGTGAGAAAGGGATGTGTGCTCGCGCCCACCCGGTTCTCGTTCTATATTAATGATGTGGTCGATTACTAAAAAAAAAAAAAAAAAAAAAAAAGACCCTCCAAAGCTGAGCGGGAACTTGGTTCCAGCATTATTATTTGCAGATGACACTATTCAGATTTCGCAGACACCTAGGGCTTGCAAAATCTAGTGGACGACTTTAATATGTATTGCAACTAAAAAGGCTTATAAATAAACATCGGGAAAACCAAGTATATGGCTATAAATCCCCACAGGGACTTTAGAAATAATTTTACAGTAAACAATCAAAAATTAGAGCATGTCTAAAAATTTACCTATTTAGGCATATTACTTGAATCAAAGCGAACATGGAAACCGCAGATAAACCACTGAGCATTAGTGCTCGACCATGGGTCAGGGGTCATCCTTAAAAAGTACAGTCTATCCTCAAGTAAACCTTTGACACCAGCCCTAGAGGTCTATAAATGCAAAGCGCAGGCAGCAGCACTATATGGATCAGAAGTCTGGGGCACTGGCGACATTAAGCAAATAATAAATGGGGAAAACAAGTTTGTGAGGAAACTGATGGGGTTACCTTTGGCAACACCACTTATCCCAATGTTTCATGACTTAAACATAAAACATATAGGGCAAAGTGCAACACTGCGCCCGTTGCTTTATTGAATTCGGCTATGGATTATGCCAGAATTAGCGGTGCATAGAGAAGGCGTTAACGAACTCCTAGCCATTGATAGGTGCCTAACTTTCCCTTGGTTTAGATTTGTCAAGAAATGGTTCATAGAACTAGGTCTTTGCTCATATTGGACCGAGCCACATAAGTTATTACTAAGTTGTAAGAATATATTGAAACAAACATACTGGACATATATTTTGAAAGTACTCCAACGTGACCCTAATCAGGGTAGATTAACAACACAATTTCTTAATGTTAAACCCAACCCATGCTTTGAAGAATTTCTTGACAATATACAGCTTCATTTGACCAGAATCTTGTACTTGAAACTAAGGTACGACATTCTCCAGATTAAAAGCTACACTCAAACTGGGGAACACAGGGAGAATGAACCTGCACGCTATGCACTTTAGGTTTTATTGAAAACACTGCGCATATCCTCTTCTTTTGCCCAATATATGCCAGGGCAAGGAGGAAATGGATCCGCCCGTTGTGCAAGAAGTTGGGATTCAGGAAGCACCAAGATGCCCTAAGGGTGCTGAAATATAACAGTACCGTATGTAATATTTGCCACAACTAAATACCTGCTTGCAGTAGGGATTATACGAAACAAGATGGGGTTAAAGTTGTGATGTTGTAATGAATAATGCGTTCCTTTGTCTGAAATTTGCACTTTGAAATATATTAATTCCATTTGTAATTATATTTTATATTGTATTATACATAGTTTAACTGATTTTATAAATATATATATATATATATATATATATATATATATATATATGTAAAATGGGGTTATATTGGAAAATTCAGTTAACAATATACACCACCCTATCTTGAATTTTGCACTGAGATTGAAGATAATTTTACTATTGCATATATGCTCGATGGATTTCTAGACTATATCGATTGTTAAGGTGTCCACTCTACCTGGTTGGAACATCCAGGGCCGAAAATCAAATTGAAATGCTTATATATGTTTACAGTATAGCTGAATACGGACAGTTGAATATCTTGTTTTTATTGTGAAACTTTTTATGGCCTTTGGCCGAAATAAAGTATTTATATAACAGTAAAAAAACAAATACCATAAAACCGGGAGCCCTATTTTATATATATCTAAGCCACTCCTAAAGTAGGTCTTGGTAGCTCACCAGGCAGGGTGCTAAATATTAAAGAGAAGAGCATGTTCCTTTTGTGACATGCCCAGCCAGTGAAAACAAGAAATTGCCGTTTTTACAGCAGCCAGGCTGGTAGTCCCATTAACTAACAAGGAGCTTCACTAGCCACCTCACTATGTGCTAACTTACATTTGGGACCACTAAAGATATTACTCTAAGGTATCAAATAGTTACATTAAACCCAACTTATTGGTGACATCAGATCGGAGTTAACTTTTAATGGTAAGTTGACTTTAGAAAGTCACCATTTTGTTGCCTGACATCCGGTAGTCTTTTCTGTCAATCCACAGACGTTGTCACCTACGTCAGTAGGCTGCCCCCCTGCTAGGAAGTATAAAGTATTCCCCGGAACAGGAAACAAAGAGACCTGTTTGCAGCAGGAGATGAGACCTACTCCAGCAGGAGGACTATTGAGTGGTGGCCTCAGATGGCCCATCTTCAAAAAGGCTACAGTCTCAGTGAAGCAAATGACAATTACACCTCAGAATGGCCATTTGTTTGCGTAGGCAGGCAGGCTGGCATCTCCTCCCTCCAGAGGAGGAAAACCAATGGAGAAACTGTTTTTTCATGAGAAATGGATCATTATGCTGGATAACTAGAAGTGTGCCCAGAACCCCACATAGGGGAAGAAGACCTGAGCCATCTTGGGTTCAGGAAGAGATGGGTACTCTCAGATTGTTTGTGGGCAAACTCCCAGGAAGTGATGCAAAGTGGGAAGGTTTGCCCCGTGGGAACTTTTGCCCCACCAGCTAGTGAGTCCACCCCACCCACAAACACTAAGATGAGATAAAAGTGGCACCCCTGACATTCAGTACTCCTATCACTACTGTACTGGAATATAGATAGAAGGTCTGCCCCCACTGATCCCACCAAATTAGGCTGCACCAAAGACTGGACTGCACCTGCTGCTCCCGATAACCCGCAAAGTGTAATCTGCCTGCTGTGTCCACTTGTGGCAAAGGGCTCCTCTTGCGCCAGTACAGAAGAAGTGACTTCGATAGCTGGTTGGGATGGCCTCCTGCTAAACTTCAGGACCACCAAAAGCTAAGGAAGCCTGCACCCCTCGAGAGTCTAGGAAAGCCTGACTGCTGCTGGATGCTGAAGTGCCTTCTGGGAGACAGAGTCCCGACTCTCACCAGGTGCCTCAAGTCTGATGGGAAAGTGGCCTAAGACAGAGTGGACTCCGGTTCCCAAAAAAGAAAGATTTACTCACCTGCAAGGACCTACTGTGACTGGGAGACCAGTTGACTAGTGATGACTGGACCTGCACAGCCCTCTGCTGGTGCATCACAGGAGATCAAGTCCTGAGGCCGGAAAAGACCACTGACGCTCGTGGATACAAAGGTGGACCCAGGAAAACTCACCGCATCTCTTCAGCCTCTTCCCCTCTTCAGCATCCTGCATACCCAGCATCAAGACCACCTCTTGGCTGGAGCGCAGTAAAACATAGAACAACAGAGAGGACCCAGAGACTGCTGGACCTGACAGGCAACTGTTTCACTGGACCCCAATGGTTCTCATGACTGGATCCTAACGTCTTGTGGGCTGTCCAAGTGAAGAGAATAAGCTGTTCTAGTCAGTTGGCTAAAAATTTGATAAGTTGCTTACAACAATTTGTTGAACCTCTTTAAAGTGATTTACTAACCTTTGAAAAAGCCTATCTCAGCTTTCCCTTGATAGATATTTGTCTTTTTGTGTGCATTTTAAGAAATAAATATACTCTATTTTTATAAACTGGTCTTAGATTTTTATTGAATTGTATTTCTAACTTATTTACTGTTGTGGTACTTCTAAATGTTTCACACATTTTCCTTCGACTAAGACTGACTACCCTGTCCAGAAACCCAGGACTGAGCTAAGGGCTTTGTTAAAGAACCTAACTGGACCGATAGAGGTTCTGACATTCTTACATGGTGAAGTCTCACAACCACACCACATTGTTAACCCACTTTACTATAAGAAGACTGTCCACCTTGACAAGGTCCTCCTTTACAGAGTTCACTTTCTTCACTCAAGGGAACCTTACAAAGAGCTGATCGTCTACATGATGGTCTCTCTGATGTGATTGTAGAAACTCAGTGCCTTCTTAAGGCTGAACCAAAGGAGTCTCTCCTCCTCTCGTGACATATGTGGTGTGGTGAAACACATTAGCAGAGTAACTGAAAGTAACCAAGATACTGAAAGGAGTCACAACTTTTGGTAAGGTGGTCACTAGTGTCCACCATCCTAATTTGTAAAAAAGGTGGTTTAGGGCTTTTAAACTGAAAGCGCCAGCAGTACACTTACTGTGAAGATTGATAGCAAAGAGGAACGCAGTCGTGACAGGAGTTGCAACAAGCAACTATATAATGTCTCAAACTGTGTTCACGTGAGAAATGTCAGAATTAATTCAAATTCCTTTGCAGCTTGAGAGGGAAAATGTATGTCAAATCTTTTATGAAACACTTCACAACAGGCCATTTGAATAGAGAAGGGTGGTCGGCTAAACAAACAGACAAAACTAAGATTGGGTAGTGATGGTTTTTATAGGCCGCACCACTATTTGGCATATGCGAATATATTTTTCAAAGATTAACACAAACTTCCTGGTTGCACGAGTTGTCAAGACACCGAGACACGTCTCTCAGATTTGAGTAGGCTTATCAAGGCGCTCCCCGACGGAACTACTTTATAATAACTACTAGATACGTTACCAGCAGTTTCAGGGCCAAACAGGTCACTCTCGAGAACCAACCAGCATTGGTTTTTTACAGTTTGGATCACGATGGACACTTTGGAGAATACTATCTAGCAGAGCTACTTGGAACTTAATGGAACTACTGGACACTCTTTTTGCTACAAAAGATACCACATATTGACCGACTGAAAGATTTTACCACAGTGTGGAACATTGGAACACGCTTTACAGACCTGGGATGCCATACCGCTCCAGGCTGTGACTTCAAGGAACATCTTCCTTACCCAGGCCTGCTGACCCACGGGATCGTGACAACAGTCTTACACCATTTAGCCTTGAAGAAGTCACTTGTGTGACGAAACACGTGTCGGCTGTATCTTGGGCTGCAATACAAGTTTCTACAACAAACTAATGACTCCTGTTCTCTGATTTTGGGGTTCTTTTTGACAACACTGTATGGCGACAATACCATTGATTTACTTATATTGAATGCTTTGGTACATAAGTTTCTTGGGTAAACAAAAAGGTCATAAATATAACCTTTTACCTTGCCAGGCCTTGGTGGGTCTAAAAAAAGAGCAAATAAAAACTCTGACAGCATGTAATCACCATTGCTCAATCTCAACAAAGGGAAATGTAGGTTGTGATGGTTGGGGTGTTGGACCTTGGCTTGTTGCCAAGACAGGGAGTCCTCACCAAAGTAGTAGTAAGATCAGAGGGCAAACGCACAGGCTCTGAAGCTCCAGGTACCATACTCTCCTGGCCCAGTGTGGGGCTATCAAGATGACTTCGGTCGGATCCGTCCTGATTTTCCTCGAAACTACACATAGGAGAGGTAGCTATGGGAATGAATACAGTAGTCCTGTGTACCATTTCAACCAAGATCCATCTCCTAGGGAGTGCCCTGGGAGGAACTCCAGCATACAAAGCCTTTGATACTGCCCATTCCAGACTGCTTCAAACATATCTAAACAGGGACTACTGCATTGGTTGACGCAGCCCTGCATCACCTCAGGACGATGTCTGCTCAGCTCATCTCCACTAGTATTTTGAGATCCTGCCAGATGGTTGGATAGCAGGAAGGTGTTCTACTGGTCCAGACCGCACCGAAGACGCAGAGCCTCCTGACAAAGGACCTCATTTGGCTCGGTTTGTAGCATTAACACATGTCGGTTGTGTGGTCCGTGAGAGCCTGCACCAGCCTGCCCTTGATGGACTAGAGGAAGGATTTTAGAGCTAGATGAATTACCTGAAGATTTATCTGGAGCCGGCTCTCAACTGTAGATGAGAGGCCCATGATCTCCATCTGTCACAACAGTGAACTCTGGTGTGGGGCAGGGAGAGCGGCATACCACAGGTCAAGTTGGTGCTTGCCAGCCACCATCACAGATCCTTAGCAGTCTCCTGTGAAATCTGAACGGAGTCGGAGAGGTGGCCTGATGCTAGGCCCACAGAGATAGGAGGTTCCTATAGTGCTGCCACATGCCACCAGGCATGTGGGACAAGAAAGATACATAAAGCCAGGAGACCAAGCAGCCTCAGTCATCCATATGAGACTCCGGATTGAGCCAGAAACATGATCATATCCTGAAAGTCCCGGACTCACTGCAGGTTAGAAAGGCCTTAAACACCACTGTTTCCAGGATAGCCCCAATGATACTCTGTGTGGGGCTCCGGGTAGGACTTCATTTTGTTGATGGTAAACCCCAACAATGTCAGAAGTTCGCTGTAGTCTGGAGATAGTCTGCTATGGACTGTGGCGAGCCTTCTTGAGCAGCATGTCAACGAGGTACAGGAATACATGTACCCCAACCTTCGAAGATCAGCTGAGACAAACATTGTCACTTTCGTAAACCCCTGAGGGGTGCAAAGGGGATTTCGACAAACTGCAAGAGTTACGACTCCACAGTATCCAACACCTGTGGGACTGCAGGACGGGTATACGAAAATATGTATTCTGCTATTCCAGGGACACCACTGAGTCCACTAGGTCATGAGCAAAAAGAATTGGAGTGAGCATTTTAAATATCATTTTCCTTAAAGAACAAGTTACTTACCTGCAGTAACACCTTATTTGGTAGAGACTATCTAGCCTCAGATAACTTACCTTAGAATATTTTCCAGGCGTCAGACTGGTTCTAGAATTTTTCAAGCAGTACTTCTATCAGCCGGTAGGTGGCGCTGATTGGCTCCACGTCGGCGAAGGCACCACCCGTGACGGCAGTGACGTGTGAAGTGCCCATATAGCCCCACCACAACCTCAGTTGTGACTGCTTTCCACGCCCGGAGCAGGGAGCCACACTGAGGAATTGTGACCAGTGTGCCAAAAGTAAAGTGCTCCAGGACCCCTTGAGAGGGAAATCACACTTAGCAGAGCGGGGAGGAAGGGAGGATCAGTAAGGAATCTGGGGCTAGATAGAGTTTCTCCCAAAAAAGGATTACCAAAAGGTAAGTAACTTGTTCCTCTGATAAGACTTTTAGCCACAGATTCCTTACCTTAGAAGAGATACCCAAGCAATACCTCCCCAGAGGGTCTGTGAAATGATTAGACTAAAAAGTCCTGAACTGGCGAAATGCCCATTATGCCAGACCTGACTGTTTGGCAGGAGAGCATGGCAAATGTGCAGTGAGGCCCACGTGCCTGCCTGACAGATATCCAGAACAAGAACTCTGCGAGAGAACGCAGGGGTCCGCTGTGAAACTGGTGGAATGAGCCCGCAAGCTTCAGAGGGTTGCTTCTTGGCTGATGCATAGCAGATCTTTAAGCAGAGTACAATCCATTTGAAGATGGTTCTCTTTTGTACTGCTTATCCTTTCTTTGCTCTGGCACCCCAATATCTCTGGTATGATCAACGTAGAACAGCAACACTTTTTGGATACAGGTGGTGGAATCTCTCCTCTTCCTTGTAAGGATGAGGTGGAGCAAAGAAAGTAAGCAGCATGATGTTTAGGCCTACTTGGAAGGGTGTTCAACTTTTGTCAGAAAGGCAGCATGGGTACAAAGAACCAGTTTGTCTGGGAAGAAAGTGGTGTTTGGAGGAGGTACAGACAGCACGTGGATCGCAGGAAACTTCCAGGCCGATGTTATGGCCACCAAGAAGACTGTTTTGATGGTGAGCAGTCTGAGAGGACAGCTATGCATGGGCTCCAAGGGGGAACCCATGAGGAATGTGAGGAATAAATTAAGGGTCCATTGGTGCTTAATAAAAGGTGTAGAGGGAAACTGGTATTTTAGACCTTGCAGAAAACAGGTGACTTGGACATGGAAAGTTGATCCGGAAACAGAGACAGCAGCAAGGCACCCTTTAACTGTTCCCAAAGCAAGGCCTTGCCTAAAGAGGGATAACACAAACAAAAGAAAATCAGACAGAGGTGCAGAAAGAGGATTAATCTGTTTCCCGGTGCACCAAGCCACAAACATGTCCCATCGGCAGGCGTATACAATTTTGGTCGAGGGAAGCATGGCTGCCAGAATAACATCACACCCTTGGGAAAGCAGATCAAATACTCTCACCTGCTGGAGATCAATCTCCCAACGTGAAGGCAGAGTGCGTGCAGGTTCGGTGCAGAACCCTGTTGCTGTGACAGGAGGTCCTCCTGAAGGGGAAGCCTGATCGGAAGCCCAAGACTCCGGCTCAGGAGTTCGGGATACCATTCTCTCTGTGCCCAAGTCAGAGCCACTAAGATGACTTGGACCCTGTTGGTTCTAAACTTCTTGAGAACTCAGGGCAGGAGTGCTATCAGCAGAAAGGCATACAGGAGAACTGAGCTCCACTTAAGCCAAAATGCCCCTCTGAGTGACAGTCACCTAGGAAACTCCAATGCGCAGAAGTGCTGACGCTGTGCTTCTCAGATTGGCGAATAGATCTAACCAAGGTTCTCCCCAGTCGTTGAAGAGGTATTAGAACCACCTCCGGGTGAAGACGCCATTCAAGATCCGCTAGGCATCAACAGCTGAGTTTGTCTGCCCTAGCATTTAGGGATCCTGCACGACCAGGAAAATATTGTGATGTTCCAGCCATGTCTAGATGCGCAGAAACTCCTGGCACAAAATCCAAGACCCCACACAGCCCTGTTTGTTGCAGTACCACAGTGTTGGTGTTGTCCATGAACACCTGAACCGGCCTCCTCTTGATGGATGGAAGGAAGGCTTTCAATGCCGAGCTTATCGTTCTCAACTCCAGCAGGTTGAGGTGGAGCTGAGTCTCTTTGGAGACTAGAGTCCTCTGATCTCCACTTTTCCCAGATGGCTATCCCAACCCAGAAGTGACATGCCAGTCACCACTGTGAGAACTGGGTGGGGAAGGGGGAGGGATCTGCTACAGACCCAATCACGGTCCATCAGCCACCAATGCAGATCTTTTGCAGTTCCCTCCTATAACTGGACCAGACCGGAGAGATTCCCCTGATGTTGAGCCCAATGGGAGATCAGGTCCCACTGCAGAGCCCACATATGCCAATGGCAATGCTTTACTAGCAGGATGCATAAGAGCCAGCAGATCCAAGAAAGTCTCACAAAGATCCAGGTTAGATGCTGAAAAATCAGTTTCATAACCTAAATATCTCCGCCACTCCGTAGGATAGGTGCATAATGTTTAGAATGGCTCCGATGAAGGGGAGCGTCTGAGAGGGAGTCTGGTGTGAATTCAGCACGTGAACCCCAGTGAATGCAGGACGTCCGCCGTAGTCTGGAGGTGGGTGATGACTGCCTGGGATGAATTTGCCTTCAACAGTCAACTGTTGAGGTAGGGAAAGGCTGGGACCCCTAACCTCTGCAGATAGGCTGCGAGTACGTCCATCAATTTCATGAACACCCGAGGGGCACTGGTAAGGCTGAAGAGAAGCACAGTGAACTGGAAATACTCCTGACCTACCATCAACCGCAGGTAACGTCTGTGAGCTGGCTAGACATGAGTGTGAAAGAACAAGTTACTTACCTTCGGTAACGATATATCTGTAAGAAACATAGGTTAGATATAGATTCCTTACCTTAGAATTACCCCCAGGCGTCAGACTGGATCCAGAAAGTTTTGTGTCAGCAGTACCCCTGCGCGTCGGAAGGTGGCGTCGGTCAACTCCACGTCCGTCGTCGGCGTCGTGGTCGCCGGGATGACGTCGCTGTAGCTACATAGAAGCCGCCCTTGCACGCTGACGTCAGTTCTGTACACGACTTTCTACGCCACAAGCGCAGAGCCATGCAAGACACTGACCACTGGTGCACAAAACTAGGGCCCTGAAAGGATGTCCTTAACCCTAGAAGTCAGTTCGCAGAACGGGGAGGATGGGTGGGGCGGTAAGGAATCTATAACTAACCTATATTTCTTACAGATATATCGTTACCGAAGGCAAGTAACTTGTTCATCTGAAAGAAACAGTTAGTTATAGATTCCTTACCTTAGAATAGATACCCCAGCAATACCAACCCCGGAGGTGGGTCTGCGAACTAAGTTCACACCAGAAAGTCCTGGAGAACAGAACGGCCAAAGAAGCTGTCTCTCCGGACTTGGCTGTCCAGGCAGTAGTGTCTAGTAAACGTGTGCAGCGATGCCCATGTAGCTGCCTGACAGATGTCATTAAGGGGTACTCCCCGTCCCAAAGCAGTGGTGGCCGCCGTCGCCCTGGTGGAATGGGCGCGCAGTCCCACTGGAGGCTCCTTCTTTGCCAAAGAATAGCAAGCTTTGATGCACAAAACGACCCACCTGGAGATGGTCCGTTTGTGCACGGCCCGACTTTTCTTAGCGCCCACGTACCCAACAAAGAGCTGGTCGTCCACCCGGAATTGCTTTGTGCGATCCAGATAGAAGGAAAGCGCACGTTTTGGATCCAGACGGTGGAGCCTCTCTTCCTCTTTTGAAGGATGCGGAGGCGGAAAGAAGGTGGGCAAAGTGATGGTTTGGCCAATGTGGAAAGAAGTAACCACCTTGGGAAGAAAGGAAAGTCTAGTTCTAAGGACGACCATGTCCGGATGGACAGCCAGAAAGGGAGGCTTGGAAGAAAGAGCTTGTAGCTCACTCACCCTGCGTGCAGAGGTGATGGCCACCAGAAAGGCAGTTTTCAAAGTAAGAAGCCTGAGAGGACAGTTATGCAGCGGCTCAAAGGGAGCGCACATAAGGTAGGTAAGCACTAAGTTCAAGTCCCACTGGGGCATTACGAAGGGAACAGGAGGAAAAAGATGAGTAATGCCCTTAAGGAATCTATTTACAACAGGGGGCTTGAAAAGAGAAGGCTGATCTGGCAGCCGAAGGAAGGCAGAGATGGCCGAAAGATAGCCCTTGGTAGTGCCCAGAGCAGAGCCCTGATGGGCTAAAGAGAGAAGGAAAAAGAGTACTTCAGAAAGAGGGGCAGAAAGGGGATCCACAACCTTTGCTGTGCACCATGCCACAAATTTGTTCCACCGGCAGGCGTATACCGTCTTAGTGGAGGGACGCCTGGCTGCCAAGATTACGTCACAGACTTCGGGAGGAAGGTCGAAAGACGTCAACTGCCGCCGCCAATCTCCACGCAAGGAGGTGGAGACTGGACAGGTTCGGCTGGAGGACCGTCCCCTGCTGCTGCGACAGAAGATCCTCCCGAAGAGACAGTCTGGTCGGAGGATCGATGGCCATGTTGAGCAGCTCGGGATACCAGACTCTTCGTGCCCAATCCGGAGCCACAAGAATGACTTGGGCCCAGTCGTGCCTGATCTTCAGCACTCTGGGCAGAAGTGGTATAGGCGGAAAAGCGTACAACAGACCTCAACTCCACTCGCGACGAAAAGCGTCGCCTAGCGAGTGCCGCCTTGGAAATTCCAACACGCAGAATTGCTGACATTGCGTGTTCTCTTCGGTGGCGAATAGATCTAACCAAGGCTCTCCCCACTGTCGAAAGAGACCTTGCACCACCTCCGAGTGAAGACGCCATTCGTGATCCATCATGCACCTGCGGCTGAGTTCGTCCGCCCTGGCGTTCAGAGAACCTGCCAGGTGTTAAACCACCAGGGAAATGCCCTGATGTTCCAGCCATGTCCAGAGGCGGAGGGCCTCCTGACATAGGGTCCACGACCCCACCCCGCCTTGTTTGTTGCAGTACCACATGGCGGTGGTGTTGTCTGTGAACACCTGCACTACCTTCCCCTGGACAGAGGGAAGGAATGCCTTCAGTGCAAGACGAATCGCCCAGAGCTCCAGAAGGTTGATGTGAAGCCCGGACTCCGCCGGAGACCAGAGGCCTCTGATCTCCGCCTCTCCCATGTGGCCGCCCCATCCCAGAAGGCGTCCGTCACCACAGTGTGGTCTGGTTGGGGAAGGGAGAGGGATCTGCCATTGACCCAATCCTGGTTCGTGAGCCACCACTGCAGTTGTTGTGCAGTGCCCTCCGAAATCTGGACGCAATCGGACAGATTCCCCTGATGTTGCGCCCACTGGAACTTCAGGTCCCATTGCAGAGCCCGCATATGCCACGGGCATGATCTACCAGCAGGATGCAGGAGGCCATGAGACCCAGCAGCCTCAGTCATTCTGACCGAAACCCGGGATAGAGGCTGAAAGATCGGAATCATAGCCCGAATATCCCGGACTCGCTGTTCGGGAGGATAGACCCGAATCGCGTTGTGTCCAGAACCGCTCCGATGAAGGAGCTTCCGAGAGGGAATCAGGTGCGACTTCGGCACATTGATGGAGAACCCCAGCGAATGCAGGAGGTCGGCCGTAGTCTGGAGGTGGGAGACGACTGCCTGGGGCGAGCCTGCCTTCAACAGCCAGTCGTCGAGATAGGGGAAGACTGAAACCCCTGATCTGCGCAGATGAGCTGCGACCACCGCCATCACTTTCGTGAACACCCGAGGGGCGCTGGTAAGGCCAAAGGGGAGCACGGTAAACTGAAAGTGCTCGTGGCCTACCGTGAACCGTAGGTAACGCCGGTGGGCCGGCAGGACGGGGATGTGAAAATAAGCGTCCTGCAAGACCATCCAGTCTTCCGGGTCGAGAGCAGACAAGACCTGAGCAAGCGTCAACATCTTGAACTTCTCCTTCTGGAGGAAGCGATTGACGTCCCTGAGGTCCAAGATAGGACGCAGGTCCTTGTCCTTCTTGGGGACCAGAAAGTAGTGGGAGTAACAACCACGACCTACTTCTGGGACAGGAACGCGCTCGATGGCTCCCTTGGCCAAGAAAGCCGTAACTTCCTGCTGGTCCAGGTGATCCTCCGACATGCGGTGGTATCTCGGTGGCATGGCTGGAGGGATAGTCTCGAAGGGGAGGGAGTAGCCCCTTCGGACTATCTGCAAAACCCACCTGTCTGACGTGATGGTGCGCCAGTGGGGGAGGTGATGGCGAATCCTTCCGCCCACTGGCGTTTGATGGGCCTGAAAGGTCAGACTAGGAGGGTTTCGAGGCTGCTGTAGAGGGGGGGTTGGTGGACTGGCCCGCCCGCTGGCCCCCTGAACTACTGCGTTGGTTCCCACGTCCCCGGCCGCGCGAAGGTTGGGTAACTGGCTGCGGCCTGTGGCTCTGGGTGGGACGTAGTGGGGCACCCCTCCCGTAGCCACGAAAGGGGCGAAAAGCAGACTGCGCTGGACGGGTGGAGAGGCTCAAGGACTTGTCCGTAGCCCGTGAGTCCTTGAAACGCTCTAGGGCGTTGTCTGCTTTGTCACCAAAAAGGCGACGGCCATCAAAGGGCATTTCCATCAAGGTGTTCTGGACATCCCCTGAAAAGCCAGTGGACCTCATCCAGGCGTAGCGACGAAGCGCTACCGACGGTGAAATGGTTCTGCCCAGAGAGTCGGCGGTGTCCAGCCCACAACGTATCGCCAACTTTGCTGCATCCCTCCTGGCAGCAACAGCCTGGGAGAGCACTGCCTGGGCCTCCTCCGGACACTGAGGCAGCACTTGCGCCACCGTATCCCACACTGAGTGGGAATAACGGCCCAAGAGACATGCAGTGTTTACGGACCGCAGTCCTAAGCTGGCGGAAGAGAAAATTTTCTTGCCAAGGTGGTCCAGCTTCTTGGATTCCCTTTCCGGTGGAGCGGTAGGGAAGGCGCTTTTGGAAGTGGAGGCTTGGACGACCAAGCTCTCCGGGGTGGGGTGTCGGGAGAGGAAAGTGGGGTCGCCCGAAGCCAGGCGGTGGCGTCAGGCAATCATCCTGCCTGGACCACGTGCCAAAAAGGACGTCTGTGAGGGCCTCATTAAACGGCAGCACGGGCTCCGAAGAGCTCGCAGCACCTCAGTCAGGAGGTTAGTCCTGACCGCCACCGTAGGAAGCTCGAGGTTGTGATCCTCGGCCGCCCTACGCAACACCACTGCGTATGACGCTCCCTCCTCCGTAGCCACGGTAGGAGGAGACAACATGCCAAGGTCACGGGAGGTGTCCAAACCACTGGCATCCCCCAGTTCCTCTCGCCAGTCCTGTTCACTGTCCAACTGGTCAGTTAAAGAGTCACCTGACCCCTCCCAGTCCTCCTCATCATCCTCTGGGTGCCATTGTTGTTGAAGAGGGACCCCAGGAGTGAACAGGGGCATAAAAACCCCACCCGGCGCCGAATCCGGCGTCGGGTGAAGCCAGTCCGGCTCCGTGTCCACGTCGGGATGGAGGCTGGGGTCGACGCCGGCCGGGGGGCCGACCGGCGTCGAGCGCGGTAGTGGTGCCGTCGGAAGCGGCGCCGGTAGAGGCATAACGAGGTCAACCGGCGCCGATCCGGATCCAGGCCTGGATCCAAGGGGGCCCTGCGGCGCCGGGGCCGAAGCCGCCGGCAGAGAAGACCTAGGCCCCCCAACCGAGTCCGCGGGGCCCGAAGGCGCGCCGGCGGGGGTCGGTCCGCCCAAAGATGGCATGCATCGCCTCGTAGAACGTACGAAGCTGGGCGGGAGTCGCTCCGGGTCCTGGAAAGGGAGGGAAACTCTGAGTCGACCCTTCGGGCTCCGCGTGCGGAGCCGCGGGAGGGGCACCACCCGTGTGCCTCGTCGGATCGACCGACCGACGAGGAGAAGTCGAAGAGCGACGATACTTCGACTTCTTCTTATACTTCGACTTACCCGACCCCGAGTGCGAAGACTTCGATGATTTCGAACCGGAATGGTGGTGGCTCTGTGACCGGTCCTTCGACCTCCCTCTCGATCGGGACCTCGAACGGCGCGGAGCCGACTGCCAGTGTTCAAGCAGCTTTCGGGACCGCTCCCGCAAAGCCTTCGGCGCCATCGACCGGCAGTCGGAGCACGACTTGGGGTCGTGGTCGCGCTCCAGGCAAAAAAGACACGCGGTGCGGATCCGTCACCGACATCATGCGATGATAGGAACCGCAGGCCTTGAAACCGGGCATCCCTCATGCACCTTTTCGGAGTCGAAGACTCGAAAACAGAAGTCGCCAAAAGGCGAGAAAAAGTTAGTCAAAAAATGACTGAGGTACAGCTCTTCCCGGATCTGCGCTGGCTGGCGCAGAAAAAGAAAGAACTGACGTCAGCGCCCGAGGGCGGCGTCTAAGTAGTTGCCGCGACGTCATCCCGGCGACCACGATGCCGACGACGGACGCGGAGCCGACCGACGCCACCTTCCGACGCGCAGAGGTACTGCTGACGAAAAAACTTTCTGGATCCAGTCTGACGCCTGGGGTTAATTCTAAGGTAAGGAATCTATAACTAACGTGTTTTTTGCAGATGAGGGTCCCCAAGGGACCACTCACCTAGGTCATGCAGACTGCCACTGCAGCATGCATGGCCTGGTGCAGACAAAAAAGGACTGTGTGCCATGCCAACTAGCACTGCATAAAGTATAGGTAAGTCACCCCTTTAGCAGGCCTTCCAGCCCAAATGCAGGGTGCACTATACCACAGGTGTGGGCATATCTGCTTTAGCAAATATATGACCCTACAATACTTAAGGCCATTCTTAACTATTGTAAGTGCCAGGGAGGCCATAAAGAGTACATGGGCTGGAAACTCAACAACTCGAGTTTCCCAGCACCATGATGGCTTCTCTGAACCCAGGAGTGTTTGGCACTAAATTACTCCTTTCAATAAACCCACACTGATGCCAGTGTGGGAATTATTGAAACATATACTCAGAGGGCACCTCAGAGGTGCCCTCTGAAAACCTACCAACCCTGGTGTGGTCACAGACTGGCTGTAGGCAGCCTGCCACCACCAGACATGTTTCTGGACCCCTGGGTCCAGAGCCTCTCCTCTCTGGGACCAGAAACAATGCACATTCTGTGCAGAGGTGTCACACCTCCTCCCCAGGATGGGCACAGTGCTCGAGAGAGAAGCTTCAAAGGCCTGCCGCCTTTGTAATGGAACCCCCAGCCTCTGCTGCTAGCAGCAGATGGCAACCCCCTGTTTACACCCCCACTTGGGGTGGGAATACGTAGGAGAATAGGTGTACCCACCTCTGCCATCTTCGCCCCTAAGGTGGTGGATGTAATATGAAGCCCACCTTTCAGCCCCCGCCATCTTGAAGTTGGGGAGACCCCTCCAATCAGGGCTAGGTCTATACCCCTCACAGAGGTGGGTGGCATAAAGGAGGTGTAGCCACCCCAGGTAAGGTGCCCATAAAACACCACTAAATTTAGTATTTAGGTGGCTCCCCAGACCTGGAAACTAGTTCCTGCCGACTAAAGAAGAAAAAGGACAAAGACGCTGCAGTGCAGAAGACTGAAGACGCCTACTGACTTGGCCCAGCCCTACCAGCCTGTCTGGAGCCCTAAAAAATCCAGCGGAGAAACAACGCCTGTACGGCAGTCAGGGACCTCCACAAACCCTGGGAGGACGGCATGCCTCTGAAGAAGACCAGAACTCCAGAGGACAGCGGCTCTGTCCACAAAGAAAACTCCACCAAGACTCTAGTGCCCTACGGATTTGCAATCCCTTATCACTGCACCAGACGCCTCTGGCCTATGTCCAGGTGGTCCACCGGTCCAGAAACGGCTCCCCAGCGATCCAGAGTCCAAGTCCAGTATTGGCTGACCGCTCCTGGACTCCACGACGCTGCCTAAAGCCGGACTCTAGAGGCTTCCCCTGATCGTGACCGGCTCCGGTAAGAAGAATCCAACGTCTAAAGGCACCCCTGCACCTGGGCCATGGTGAGCTGATCAGACGTTGCCCCTTCGACCCCCTACATATCTAATTACCCTTGCTGTCACTGGTCTTCCTCCTGCAGCCTTCAGTTCGTCACCTGCAGCCTGTTTGTTGAAAGCAAAGTCTCCATTGAAAGCATTGGGCGCCCGACGCGGAAATTGCACACTGCACCAGGCCGCCCCTGTGCTGCAGGTGGTGTATGATTAGTGCTTCTTTGTGGACCCCCCTCCTTTGTGCTTGATCTAACCCTCAAAAGCTTGGCCCCTGCAACCGACTTACCTACCTACAAGCAGTGTGGCTTTGAGCACCCACAGTCTCCATTGAAACACATTGGGCCAAACTCTGATTTTTATCCTCTGCATCCAGCTGCCACTGTGCTGCTGGTGGTGCAGTTTTGGTAGTCACCTAACCCATGCCCCTTGTTGATCTCTGGTCCCGAAGACTAGAACAGTAAATCGTGTGCTTACTTGTTTGAATGTATTATTGTTTTCCTCCATATGCGAACATTGAAATCTTTGAAAATTGCACTGTCGACTCTTGAAAGTTAAGAATTTTTGTTGTGTTTAGGCCAACAAAGCCCGGAAGATCTAGCTGGCCATGGCATACTGCATTAAAGCTGGCAGAAGAGGACATTTTTCTTCTATAAGAATCGATCCATTTAGACCCTCAATCTTGGGGACTGGTCCAAAAACTGTTTGGGTTGACCTTACTTGGTAAAGCCTGAGCTAACAGGCTACCAGGGCAGAGTGTATAGTCAGGAAATCTAGATCATCAGGGCTGATCTATGCCGTCTAGCCCATGTTGCCATGAAACTGTAACATGTTCACCAAGAGTGGTTTGGATAAAGTTGGTCCAGGCTGGATAATTTCTTAAATTCAGAATTAGGCAATTTCAGATATAAGACGCCCACTACATATGCATCACTACAGCGAAGAGACACTTTCTTTTGTTACTTGTCCCAGTGGTGAGTGTAGCACTGTCTCAGGGGATGTGTCTAGCCCTTTGGCATTTTTAAGTTAAAATATAAGCAGTCATCAGTATAAGGAGGGCTGAATCAATTATCTGCCTCCTCTTCACTATAAGTATAACAAGGAGGAGTAGGTATGTGATCAACTACATCAGAATAATTCGAACCATAGAGGGATAGAAGAGTCTGGTAATACTGACTTGGAGGCAGAGGCGAAGGGTTAGAGTCAGATTACATGCCTTTGTAATCTTGTAATATCCTATAGGCTTGGAGTGGGTCGACACGTCTGCGTCAGTACCAGATCTGGAGCAGGCATCGACCTGGAGGCTGGTGTGGAGGTCGCGAATGGTGCAGGTAAGGGCACTGTAACAGGTTCTGAGGTCAGCGATGGGTGATTCTGCTGGCAGAAGTGCACCTTGGTAGTCTCTGCGGCTGTGCAGGGCCCAAAGGCACACCAGAGGGAGCCAGAAAGTGCAAATATTTGCAGCATTGCCTCTTTGAAGGTGTCTCTCTGCTATGGAGGTTTGGCAATGGCCCAGGGAATTCAGGGCACGCTGGAACCGGTTTAGGTGACACTGGAGAGGAGAAATCTTTAGCTTGACGCCCTTGCACCTTCTTGTCTAAAGGTTATGAATCTGTACTTAGATAAATCCATTAGAAAAAATGCTTTAGGTGATGAATCTGTAGTTGGATATATCCATCAGAAAAAATGCTTTAGACTCCAGAGGAAGTAGTCACTGCACAATTTGGGTCAATTGGCTCCCTATGTGTAGTCTCAGTGCTTCGGGGTGTACAGTGGTCTTCACTGTTCTCTCAGTGAAGCTGCACCTTTTAGTGGAAGGTTTAAAAATTTGCAAAGCCAACATGGCCATAGCTGTATCACTGGCCTTCTTCCTGGACTCGTCAATGAACTGATCAACTTCTGGTGCAAACAAATGATTGCCTACGAGAGGCATGTCTACTATATTGGCCTAGATATATGGTACAAAGCCAGAAATGCTCAGTCATGAATATTTTCAAAGTATAGTATATTGGCAAACTGTCAAAAGGCTGCATCTGCGGAGTCCAATGCCGACCTGCGGCATGAGTTAGCAATGTTCTTGCCCTCCACAATCACTGCTGTGGCTCTTTTCTGGTACTCCTTGGGCAGCTGGGGCATAAGGACCTCCATCTTCTCCCAGTACTGCTGGACTTACTTATGCAGGAGGGCATTAGATTTTGAGAGAAGTCAATCCGTAGCTGCAGCTCTCTTCAGCTTTCTGCCTATTGCCTTCCGTCTCTTGATGTCATTATGTGGGGAAGGGCCCATAGAGGCGATTGACTTGGCCCTCTTCACCGGCTGCAGTGACTATAAGTGAGTGAGGCTTCACATGGGACTAAATATACTTGGGGGTATGAGATGATGCCCTTTATTTCTGATCTTTCGTGGGAGTTCGTGCTCTCGAGGTAGCTGGCTTGCTAAAATCCACTCTGCCCCGTTTAAGGCCAGTTTGGAGTTTTAGAAAAAAATAGGTTCTTTCAGTGATACAGCTTAATGTATCCTAGATCAAACAAGTGTCCATCCCTCTCTACTTCCATCTGAACCCCAAAAGGGTCTGCTGCCTTCTTGATATACATGGTACATGGACATGTCATCTGGAAAGATGCTCATCCACCTTGTCCTGTGGAAAATCTGCCTCTATTTCCTTTCTTAGGGTCTCATCTTCCTCATGCACAGCAAATTGTAACCACTCTGCTTTAGGGTGTGTAATGTAGCTCTTCCGTCCGTGTCTTGGTGTGTTTTTCAACTCTGTGTGGTGTTCGTAACTTTGGTAGCCTTAGGAGCACTGTGACATGCCTTGGCTTCCTCGAATGCCTTTTTCTTTCTGATAAGATGCTCAATTTCAACATCCAGTGACGCCTTCTTCCTCCCTCTCCTCGTTGATGTTAGAGATCTTTTTGTCTCCATGGGGTTTTTCCTTCGAAGGTGCCTGGTGCTCCTTTTTTAAATTCGATCATCCTTGGAAGTGGAGCCAATACATTTTTGCAACTCTTAAGTGGTGGCTTTTTCTTTAGATCCAGTAGGATGGGAAGAGTCTCTACCCTCTTCCACTACTGTTTTTTTCAGCATTAAGGGATTGTGTTTGTGTGGCTCTGCCTTCCACTTGAAGATTTAGGCTTCATTTTTATCTGCAGTGTTGAGGCCTTGTTTTTCAATAGCTCCAATTGCTTTTTTTAAAAATCTTTGGGTGCTGAAGGATTAGAGTATATATTTTTGTGCTGAACCTTTGACATCTGGAAGAACGTCCTCATGCTTTTAGTCCGCCTGGTGTTCTCCTTCAGCCGCAATGTCATCTCCCTCAGAGAAAACCATTTCCTTCATCGATGGAGCATTTCTCTTCAGCTTCTTTAGCTCGCAGTGTCCAATCATGTCCACAGCAGCACAAGAAGCAAGCAAAACCTTGTCCGTGTGTATTAAAAGTCTAGTGTTTGAACAGCAAAGAGGCACAGCAAGACTCAGACTTATGGTCCCCTAGGAAGGTAGGAAATTCATACTGGATGTTTATTGTTAAGGGTGAACTCATGGCAGTTCGGGCAGAACTTGAAGATTGCTTATAATACAAAATAGTGTTTGGGAAGCCCAGGGACCCCATCTTTAACAGCATGAAGATCTCCCCCAAGAATATCCCAGAAATCCAGAATAGAGACATCTTCAATGTTGCTTCAACTGCTTTGGAATTTATTCCAGATCTTCAACAAACTTTCAGCAACTTCTCCAGGAGCGCTCTCAGCACCCAATGGCAGAAAAAAAAAAAGAAGTTAATATCGTGGTCATAAGGGGGATTGTGGACTTATGGCCGGTGCCATATTCAGGCCCAGTTTATGTAGACTGCCAACATGAATGGGGAAAAAGGTTTGTAAACTAGCATGTTAATCTAGAAGAGATTTCAGGCTGCATAATCAAAGATTTGCTTTTTCATCCATGAAAAAACAGGCAGTCACCCATGGCTCACTTGGTCGAAAGAAGTACTTTAAGGTGAAGTTTGTGCCCCAATGCAATGTGGTCTTGAGGATGATGTAAGTATGATTCATGCCTGAAGATGAAACAGATACTTAGAAAAACAACTTGTACTATTCTGGATCCAATGTAGATTGGAGGAGTATGTAAAAATAGAATAGATACTTGCTGCAAACTTTGCACACACATCTTACATGTAATAGAGGAGGAGAATCCAGCTATGGAAGAATGGGCAGCACTTATAATTGGGTGAGCCTTCGGGCTTTCACAACACTAGGGCTGCAGGGACAAAACGGCTTCAATCTTGAACTAAAATCCATTGCCATGACTGCCAGTCATATAATACCATGGAAAAAGGGGGCCACATACATCCCTGCTACGGCTAAAAGTTCTCTTTAGGCTAAGTTAGCAAATGTTTCTTATGGAAAGGTAGTGCACATTTAATGTCTGGAGACTGTAGAGTAACGCCTAGAAAAACACTGTGAAGGTCAGAAAAAGTGCTCAGGAAAGGATGGTACAGTTCTACAAAACCTTGCAGAGAACCACTTTCCCAACATATACCCCACGAAGGACAAGATCCTAAGACCACTTTCAATTTGGTGCAGCCTCCCTTTATCTAGTTACCATCTAAGTTACCCTCGATAGCTAAACAAGCACTCCAGCAACACCACTGTGCTCACTTTTGTCGCTCACATTATGCAATTCCAATCTTGGAAAACTCGAACCTCCTGCAAGGCATCACAAATGGACATGAACCATTGCATCGATTCAATTAGGGGAAAAATCCTTAAATCGGAGCACAATGAACAACACTACAGAAAGCTCAGCAAAAAAACATGCTAAGGATTAGAGCTTTGCGGATATCTGAGAATAAGCCATTGAATTTTAAAGTTCAATGTATTTTTAGTCTCATGTACATAAAACCACAATGCATGATAATGAAACAGAAGTTTGAAAAAAGCACAATCTACCATGATCATAAAGATGTTACATAAGGTTTTCTTCCTGTGAGAGGCACAGCAATCAATTCCTCTGTTCTTGCTGATTTAGGACAACTGCAATCTACTTATTGTGACTGGCATACGGTGACAATTCAAATATCAACATCATTTGAGATACACCGCAACAGTATTGTAGATTTTATATTTATTTACAAAAAGAAAACATCCCTACCCACCTCCAAGATCTTCCCAAAGAGGATCAGTAAGGCAAACAGTCTTTTGCCACCAGTGGCAATTTCAAATACAGAGGAGATTCTTCTCTCTTCCAATTCGTGAGTGTAGGATTTTTCAGAAGGAAATATTTTAAAAGGAGTATGCCAACAAAAACCACGGATATCCGAGAGTTAGTGGACGGCACTTATAGGAGTTTCTGTAAAAAACACAACTCATGAAGTTGCTGGGAACTTTGGATTGGAGGTCTTCTCCTCTGCCCATATATGAAGATTAGAACTTGAAATCTTTGTATTTCTTTCCGCCTCTTGTGTCCTGCGGCTGAGCCTTCCTCTTCTTTTGCTGTGGAACATAAAAAAACTGTTAATTTAGCACAAATATGGCAGAAGGCAACCTTCTACATGACCAAGTCTCATTCACTCACTGACTACACCTTAAAGAGTCCCATTCACATGGATAGCACACTTTCAGATGTGGTAGTTCTCTCAGTCTTAAGGAAACAGCTTAGTGATTCCTGTACTCTTAGCCCTCCACAACTATTTGGGAATTGCTTGTAGCGTCAACCAGGACTGGAAAAATATCTAAAAATATAATCGCTCACTCACAGTACCCTGGGCACTATCCTTGTGTCACACAGAGGGTGTTGGCTGGGTGAGAGTTGTTGAGGAGTGGGGGTGGCATGGCCAATGGGTACCGAAATTTCCACAAAGTCGAAGTTCTCTTTTTCTGTGGCCCTGCTCTCCTCACTCTCTAAAAGTATGATAATCTGATGTGTCAACCTAAAAATATAGAGATACGGAAAAAGCATGCACTCAACTAAGCTTGAAGCAAAAAAGACTATATATATATATATATATATATACATACATACACACACACACACGCACACGCACACGCACACACCTGGCTTAAAGCCACAGACATTCTAGAATATAAACAAGAAAGTGAGGGGCAACTCACATTGGTGTCTAACAAATATCTACAAAGCGATAATGAAAGGTCACACAGGCTGCCTTTGCTTTGGAAGAATGGGTATGGAGTCTCCGAGAAGAAACTGCTGTTTCCCAGGACTTGAGAGTCTGGAGACCAGCTAACTGACAACAGTAGTTTTATTTAGTTACAAATAATCATCTACACTTGTGTATATATCTTAGACTTATGGAGGTAGTATCCTAAAGCTTTTGCAGATTTATACGGCAATGAAATGGAAGCCAGATAGGACCTTCAGGGGTAATGTGGTTATGTTCCTAAGGACACTATAGTAAAGTGGAGTAAATTGTAATTCTCATGATCTCTGACATATGTCTGTTAAATTTCTCAAAGACAGATCGATAATCATGTAGCATAGTGACTAACAGATTAAAACCTAGAGTGAGGAATCATTTGAAAAAATATGGCCACAGACCAATTAGTTGTAGCTTGACAGTGGTTAGAGGATGAGTCACCAAGCTACATGGAGAACTCCGAATCCACGTCAAAGGGCACTAGAAAAAAGGAAACTGCACCATTGCGCAGAGTTTGCAGCTATATGCTTCTCAATGTAATCATGTGCTGCCATGCGAGCACATCTGCAGAAAGATTTTAGTATTTGTATTCTCAGCATGGTCTGAGACTACTCCAGAGTAATCCGACACATTTTTATATCAAGCTGCATTTTTAGACCTTGGACTTGGACACACACTATTATTCATAATATGGTGAACTGTTCAGTCCACCTCTAAAGCGCACACTCTTGCCTCTCTAGATGCTCTCGCCATCACCATTTACAACCACCAAATTTTTACCCAATCTTCTTCCTTGACCAAATGATCATGTTTCCACTCCCCTCAACTTGATGCTTATGAATTCTCACAAACTCTCTTTCACTCATTTCTATAAACTCACACCCTCCCCTACATTCCAGTGGGGTGCATTCTGAGACTGACTTACTTATAAAATGCAATTTCTTTTTAGAACCCTGAATTTTTTTTCCACAATGGCTGCAAACTGACACCTTTTCAGACTTGTTGTATGCTCACAAGATTGTTGCTTCTCTTACTTCCCTCGGCAGAACTCACACTCTTCCCCAGTTATCTTCCTCAATCTGTATAATCACCACCGTCCCTAATCACCCCATCTTCTCCTTACTTGGATGCATGTAGCACTTGATCCTAATTTAGGGCTATGCCTTCACATCTCATTTTCACTCCTTATTGACTACCTGTTCAGGCCTACTTCATTACTCAATTATAATTAGGGCTCTCGGTCTTATGGTATTTCGTTTTTTGACATTCTGTCTGTATTTATACATATTTATTTTTTGGCCATTTTATTGGTATTTATCCATATTTATTTTGTATTTTGAGAATAAACAGTCAGTAAAATGGTATATTTCCATATTTATTCAACTGACAACTATGCACTCATACTTGGATGCCTGTTTTGTTTTAGCAAATTAAGCAGCCAAATATAACAAAACCTACATCCACACAAATATAGCACTATATACAAATATATGTTAACTAATGCCTGTGTTTAAGGGAATCTCATACTGTTTTTTTAACTCCCCATGCTTTTTATGTGCTCAGCTGTTGGCCTGGAATTCATGCATGGAAAGTCACACACAAGGAGCACAATCTTCTGGATTTATCTACTTTTTAAACAAAATACTGACAGAAAACATGGTTTTCCGTCTTTATTTGTATGTAAAAATGAGTAAAAACAGAAAACAGGGAGCCTTAGTTATAATCTGTCTGCTTGATTATCCCAACGATCTCACCTTCTGCTTCGCTGCATGCTCTGCCACCATGTCGCTGAAGTCCTCCTTCTCCACCTGCGCCTGCTGTTCTCGCACATGCTCTTCATACTTCTGGGTCATGGCCATGGGATCTAGCTCCAACTCCTCAGGCGCAAGAGCTACTTCTACTCCTTGCAGCTCTGGTGCAGGCCCTCTCCGGCCCATCGCCTGCATGTCAAAATAGAGAAGTCACTTAGAATGGAGGTGACCAAGTGAAAATGACAGCTTATATGGCAGCACCAATCTTCCTGTAACTAAACAATCTTAAAAAAAAAACAACAAAAAAACCTTAAAACCTCCGCCACAGAGGTTGGGAGAGGAAATTTGTGTCAGAGGTATGGCTCATTGTGAAACAGTTGATGCAAATTGACGTTTCCATGATTTCCATTGCACAGTAAGCCCTTATACCACATTCTATTGATGTTCTCCTTAAAAGGGAAGTTCAACCCCACAGTTAGTTGGTAACCAAAATGGCCCACAAAACAAAATCCCCAAATCGCCCGGGCACTTAATTTACATCAGTATAGCACAAGTTACTAACTTGTGTAACGATATATCTGTAAGAGACAGTAGTTAGTGACAGATTCCTTACCTTAGAATATCCCCAGGCGTCAGGCTGGATCCGGAAAGTTTTTGCGTAGGAGTACCCTTGCGCGTCGGTAGGCGGCGTCGTGCGGCTCCGCGTCCGTCGTCGGCGTCGTGATCGCCGGGATGACGTCGCGGGCAGTACTTAGACGCCGCCCCTGCGCGCTGACGTCAGTTCTGTACACGACTTTCCGCGCCAGGAACGCAGAGCCATGCAAGAAGCTGACATAGGTGTCTGAAAAATACTAGGGCCCTGAAAGGGATGTCCTTAACCCTAGAAATCAGTTCGCAGAACGGGGAGGATGGGTGGGGCGGTAAGGAATCTGTCACTAACTACTGTCTCTTACAGATATATCGTTACACAAGTTAGTAACTTGTGCATCTGAAAGAGACACGTTAGTGACAGATTCCTTACCTTAGAATAGATACCCCAGCAATACCAACCCCGGTGGTGGGTCTGCGAACAAAGATCAGACAAGGAAGTCCTGGAGGACAGAACGGCCAAAGAAGCCGTCCCTCCGGACCTGACTGTCAAGGCAGTAATGCTTTGTAAACGTGTGCAGCGAGGCCCACGTAGCTGCCTGACAGATAACCGGCAGCGGAACACCGCGGCCCAAGGCCGTGGTAGCAGCCGTTGCCCTGGTGGAATGGGCACGCAGCCCAACAGGAGGCTCCTTTTTAGCCAAAAAATAGCAGGTCTTGATGCACAAGGTAACCCAGCGGGAGATGGATCGTTTGTGCACCGCCCGACCTTTTTTGGCGCCCACTTAGCCAACAAAGAGCTGGTGATCCACCCGGAAGTGTTTTGTGCGGTCGATATAGAAGGAGAGCGCACGTTTTGGGTCCAGACGGTGGAGCCTCTCTTCCTCTCTGGAAGGATGCGGAGGCGGAAAGAAGGTAGGCAAAGTGATGGTCTGCCCAATGTGGAAGGCAGTAACCACCTTTGGCAAGAAGGACGGACGCGTCCGAAGAACAACCTTGTCTGGATGAACAGACAGAAAGGGAGGTTTGCAAGATAGAGCCTGGAGCTCACTCACCCGCCGAGCGGAGGTGATGGCCACCAGAAAGGCTGTCTTCAGAGTCAGAAGACGAAGAGGACAGTTATGTAGAGGCTCAAAGGGAGCGCACATTAAAAAGGTAAGAACCAAGTTCAAGTCCCACTGAGGCATTACAAACGGAACAGGAGGGAAGAGGTGTGTAATGCCTTTTAAGAACCTGTTAACAACAGGGGACTTGAAAAGGGAGGGCTGATCAGGGAGCCTGAGGAAGGCCGAGATAGCACAAAGATAACCCTTGATGGTACCCAGGGCAGAACCCTGTTGGGCCAGAGAAAGAAGGAACAGAAGGACCTCAGAAAGAGGGGCAGAAAGGGGATTCACAGCCTTTGCTGTGCACCATGCCACAAATTTGTTCCACCTGCAGGCGTATACCACCTTAGTGGAGGGACGCCTGGCTGCCAGAACCACATCACAAACTTCGGGAGGCAAGTCGAAAGGAATCAACTGCCGCCGCTCAATCTCCACGCAAGCAGGTGTAGACTGGACAGGTTCGGGTGGAGGACCGTCCCCCTGCTGCTGCGACAGAAGATCCTCCCGAAGAGGCAGACGGATCGGGGATCCACGCTCATACTGAGTAGCTCGGGATACCAAACTCTTCGAGCCCAGTCCGGAGCCACAAGAATGACTTGGGCCCGGTCGTGCCGAATCTTCTTCAACACTCTGGGTAGAAGTGGTATAGGCGGAAAGGCGTACAATAGACCGCAACTCCACTCGTGACGAAAAGCGTCGCCGAGCGAGTGCCGCCTTGGAAATTCCAACGCGCAGAACTGATGACATTGCGCGTTCTCTTCGGTGGCGAATAGATCTAACCAAGGCTCTCCCCACTGTAGAAAGAGTCCTTGCGCCACTTCCGAGTGAAGACGCCATTCGTGATCCATCATGCACCTACGGCTGAGTTCGTCCGCCCTGGCGTTCAGGGAACCTGCCAGGTGTTGAACCATCAGGAACATGCCCTGATGTTCCAGCCATGTCCAGAGGCGCAGAGCCTCCCGACAGAGGGTCCACGACCCCACCCCGCCCTGTTTGTTGCAGTACCACATGGCGGTGGTGTTGTCGGTGAACACCTGCACTACCTTCCCTTTGACAGAGGGAAGGAATGCCTTGAGTGCAAGTCGGATCGCCCGTAGCTCCAGAAGGTTGATATGGAGCCGGGACTCCGCCGGAGACCAGAGGCCTCTGATCTCCGCCTCTCCCATGTGACCGCCCCATCCCAGAAGGGACGCGTCCGTCACAACTGTGTGCTCTGGCTGGGGAAGGGAGAGGGATCTGCCCATGACCCATTGCCGGTTCGAGAGCCACCACTGCAACTGTTTTGCAGTCCCCTCCGAGATCTGGACGTGATCGGACAGGTTGCCCTGGTGCTGCGCCCACTGGAACTTCAGGTCCCACTGCAGAGCCCGCATATGCCATCTGGCATGATTGACCAGCAGGATGCAGGAGGCCATGAGGCCCAGCAGCCTCAGGGTCATCCGTACCGAAACCCAGGATAAAGGCTGAAAGATCGGAATCATAGCCTGAATATCCCGGACTCGCCGTTCGGGAGGATAGGCCCGAAACTGCGTCGTGTCCAGAACTGCTCCGATGAAAAGGAGCTGTGGAGAAGGAATCAGATGCGACTTCGGCACATTGATGGAGAACCCCAGCGAGTGCAGGAGTTCGGCCGTAGTCTGGAGGTGGGAGACGACTGCCTGGGACGAGTCCGCCTTCAGCAGCCAGTCGTCGAGGTAGGGGAAGACTGAAACCCCTGCCCGGCGCAGATGAGCTGCGACCACCGCCATCACTTTCGTGAACACCCGAGGGGCACTGGTAAGGCCAAAGGGGAGCACGGTGAACTGAAAATGCTCGAGGCCTACCGTGAACCGAAGGTAACGCCGGTGGGCCGGCAGGACGAGGATGTGGAAATAGGCGTCCTGCAAGTCCAACGCTACCAACCAGTCTCCAGGGTCTAGGGCAGTCAAGACCTGAGCTAGGGTGAGCATCTTGAACTTCTCCTTCCGGAGGAAGCGATTGACGTTCCGGAGGTCCAAGATAGGACGCATGTCCTCCTTGTCCTTTTGGGCACCAGAAAGTAGTGGGAGTAGCAACCACGCCCTACTTCTGGGGTCGGAACATGCTCGATGGCCCTCTTGGCCAAGAGGGCCGTGACTTCCTTCTGTAGAAGCACCAAGTGATCCCCTGACATGCGGTGGAATTGAGGTGGCATGGCTGGGGGGGTGGTCTCGAAGGGGAGGGAGTAGCCCCTTCGGACAATGTCCAAGACCCACCTGTCCGAGGTGATGGGACGCCAGTGGTGAAGGTGATGGCGGACCCTGCCCCCTACTGGCGTGCTGTGCACCTGAAAGGAGGGACTAGGAGGGCTTGGAGGCCGCGGACGGGTTGGAGGTGGTGGCCTGACCCGCACGCTGGTTGCCCGAACCGCCACGGCGGTATCCACGTCCTCCGCCACGCGAAGACGCCTGCTGCACGGGCCGGTGGCTGGGCTGCTGACGTGACTGGGCGCCCCTTCCGTGGCCACGATAGGGGCGAAAAGCAGAAGGTAGCGGAGGGCGTGTAGCAGAAAGGCCCAGGGACTTGGCAGTAGCCCGTGAGTCCTTAAAGCGCTCCAACGCATGGTCTGCTTTGGAACCAAAAGACCGACTCCATCAAAGGGCATGTCCATGAGAGTATTCTGGACATCCCCTGAAAAACCAGTGGTTCTCAGCCAGGCGTGGCGACGCAGCGCCACCGTCGTTGCAATAGATCTGCCAAGCGAGTCGGCGGTATCAAGGCCACATCGTATGGTGTATTTGGCCGCATCCCTTCCTTCCGCAATGGCGCGTGAAAGCAGTGTCTGGACCTCCTCAGAACACTGGGGCAAAACAGTTGCCACCGAATCCCACAAGGAGTGGGTATATCGGCCCAAAAGACAAGCGGTGTTGATGGACCGCAAGCCAGCACTGGAGGAAGAAAAACCCTTCTTCCCAAATTGATCCAGGCGTTTGGATTCCCTATCCGGAGGGGCGGTTGGGAAGGCGGTTTGGGAAGCGGAGGCTTGGACAACCAAGCTCTCAGGAGTGGGGTGGACAGAGAGAAACAGGGGGTCGCCCGGAGCTGGGCGATGGCATCGGGACACGTTCCTATCCACAGGAGCCCCTGTGTTGGGCTTGGACCAGGCGCCCAAAAGAACGTCAGTAAGTGCATCGTTAAACGGCAGCACAGTCTCCAAGGAGGAGGCCGCCGGCTGAAGCACTTCTGTCAAGAGATTAGTCTTGACCGTCACCGTAGGGAGTCGGAGATGTAAGGCTCCAGCTGCCCTACGCAACACCGTTGCAAAATTGGCTCCCACCTCCGTAGCCACGGGAGGAGACAGCATGCCAGTGTCAGGGGAAGTATCTAGACCACTGGCATCCCCTAGTTCCTCTGCCCAGTCCTCATCATACTGACACTGCTGTGCCAGAGGGTCCTCAGACCCCTCCCAGTCCTCCTGGTCCTCCTCCGGTTCAAAATAAGGAGGAGGAGGGACATTTGGGACCCAAGGTCCCATCGGGCGCCGGAACCGGCGTCGAGCGACGTCGGTCCGGCTCCATGTCCGGAGCCGGAGAGTACATGGGGACGACGCCGCCCGGAGCCCCGGGCGGCGTCAGGAACGGCACCGGAGACATCGGCGCCGGCGGAGGCGTGGTCAGGTCGACCGGCGTCGATGGGGGTTGCGGTACCACTGGAGCCGGGATCGAGGCCGGGGCCGAAGCCGGAATCGAGGCTGGAGGCACGAGCGACGCCGGGACCGGAGTCGGCGGCGACGCCGGGGCAACCCCATCAGGGCCCGCGGGGCCCGAAGGCGCACCGGAGGGACCTTGAGGCCCGAAGAGGCGGGCCATGGCCGACAGGAATTCCTGTCCCTGGGCCGGATCCGCCCCCGAACTCGGGAAGGACGGGTATTGCGGGGGCGACTCCACAGGCATGTCCGGGGCCGCGGGGACGGTGCCGGGAGGGGCCTCAGCCGAGTCGCGAGACCGGCGAGGCGAAGTCCTAGAGCGATGATGCTTTTTGGACTTTTTGTGCTTAGACTTACCGGACGACGAAGACTTGGATCCCGACGACCGGTGAGGACTCCGCGACCGACCCCTCGACCTCTCACGCAACCAGGGCTTGGAATGGCGCGGAGCCGACTGCCGGGCCTCGAGGAGCTTTCGAGACCGCTCTCGCAAAGCTTTCGGGTTGAGGGCCCGGCAGTCGGAACACGACTTCGTGTCGTGGCCTCGGCCGAGGCAGAAGAGACACTCCAGATGCGGGTCTGTGATGGACATCATCCGAGCACAGGCGTCGCAACGTTTAAAGCCGGGCATCCCTACGACACCTTGGAGTCGATTAGAAGAAACAGTGAAAAAATTCACCAAAAAAGTCAAAAAATGACTAGGGCACTGCTCTTCCCGGATCTGCGCTTGCTGGCGCGGAAAAAGAAGAACTGACGTCAGCGCGCAGGGGCGGCGTCTAAGTACTGCCCGCGACATCATCCCGGCGATCACAACGCCGACGACGGACGCGGAGCCGCACGACGCCGCCTACCGACGCGCAAGGGTACTGCTACGCAAAAACTTTCCGGATCCAGCCTGACGCCTGGGGATATTCTAAGGTAAGGAATCTGTCACTAACGTGTCTCTTTCAGATATTTATGACACTTCTCTCAATTTTAACTGCTGAAAAATTACCCTCCTTCCTTGCTATTCTGGGACTCATTTCAAGTGAAGAAAAGCCATTTGATAGTTTGTTAATTGAAGTGGCTAGACTGGCATGATTGCTCCACATAATGTAACAGTGTATCATATGCCTATTCTATAATTTAAATGTGTAGGAGAAGAAAATAAGTCGCTTATCTGTAACTACGGTTATCCAGTATTGGTATCTTTCATAGATTCACATGACTGAATCATTCCCCGTCGTCGAGATGGGAGTCCCACGGTACCATAGTCAAGCAGTATTCAAATAATGCCATAGGCTATAATGGCCCGAGTCATGTTCTATATAGCCTATGTCCTTTTTAAAAAAAGGACTAAATGTTGAATGCAGCCAATCAGCTGCTAGCACCCTCTAGAACCTTCCCTGCAGAGGCAGTTACCCTCAGAGTTTCCCAGCACAAGTGAGAAGTTAGTATCTTAATGAATAAAGGAAACCGCCTCTACGGAGAGGAGGGTAGGTGCTTGTGAATCTATGAAAGATACCAATACTGGATAACCATAGTTACAGGTAAGTAACTTATTTTCTTATCCAATATTGGGGTATCTTTCATAGATTCACATGCCTGAATCAGAATAGCAAGCAGTCACATCCAATTTTTTAGTTTGTCTGTTGCGGATAGTGGGAGACTTATCAAGTAGTGAACCCAAAAATATTTAGGTAACAAGAAAACCCCCAAGGGCTATACGTGTGTGTACTGTTATGTGAATCGATGCACGGAATATACTCTTAAAAGAAGGGTAAAACGTCACTTATGTAGTAGCATTTCCATATACACAGTATTAGCGAGAGGAAACGAGAAAGAAATAATAGCGTAACCAATATTACACTTTACTTAAATATGCTTTATATTTTCAATACATTCTAGTATTTGAAACCACCATAAGAACAAAAGACTATTACCAAAGGCTGGAAAGAGGCTTAGCTTAATGGAAGAGATGGCGAAGCACCGCCTGGCCTACATCTGCATCTTGTGCGGATTCCAGGCAGTAGTGCTGCATGAAGGTATGAGTGGTCCTCCAGATTGCAGTAGGACAGATCTTTTCCAAATTCACCCCTGCGAAGAGGGCCGCTGAAGTAGCAACCGCTCTGGTAGAGTGAGCCTTTGCTGTCCTTTCCAAAGGTTTGTTGGCTTTGACATGAAACAACTGTACCGCAGCTGATATCCATCTTGCGATAGTGGATTTTGTTATTGCAGTCCCTTCTCTGCCTTGGCCATAGGCAACAAATAATTGATCAGTCTTTCGAATGTCCTTCGTTCTTTGAAGATAGAACTTAAAGCAACGTTCGACATCCAGCGTATGTAGCGCCTGCTCTACAGGCGTTGATGGTTGCGGAAAAAAGGACCGGAGTATAACCGGCTCATTGAGGTGGAATTGTGAAGGCACTTAAGGGATAAATGTGGGATTAGTCCTTAGAATCACAGCGTTCTCCTTAAATATTAAATAGGGTTTCTTAATGGTGAATGCCTGGATTTCGCTTACCCTTCTGGTTGAGGTGAGGGCCAGCAGAAGAGCGACTTTCCATGTTAAGAATTTCAATTCAGCTTTATGAATAGGTTCGAATTGTCTTTTCATGAGTTATGCAAGGACCACGTTGAGGTTCCATTCCGGTGGAAGTGCTCGCACTGGAAGGAAAGTACAGAACAGCTCCTTCATGAATTGTTTGATCAGGCTTGAGGCACAAAGAGAAGTGGCAATGGAAGCTCTTCTATAGCGAGAGATGAAAGCCAGATGCAGCTTAACCAAAGAGAAGACTAAACCTGATTTTGCTAAAGAGAGAAGATATGGTAAAATCTGTTGCGGGGATACTTGAAATGGATCCAGACCATTTTGTTGGCACCAGAAAGAAAATGCTACTTACCCAGTATGCAACTATTCTTGGCATGTAGAGCTGTAGAATCTCATGCTTATGCATAGATCGCCATCAAGTGTTGGGCCCGGATGTTTGCACTTTGTTTTTCCCCGAAGAAGTCTTCCTCGTCACGAGGTAGGTGACTCCTTTCGGTGATAGTGCGCATGATCATCGACTCCATCTTCAGATTGTTTTCCCGCAGAGGGTGAGAGAATGGAGTAGTAGTAAAGAATAGAGATGTCCATGTGTATGTATGAATAGGAACAAGAGAACTACAGCAGCTACAGGTACCCAGGGAGGTGGGTGGGCGCAAGAGATTCTACAGCTCTACATGCCAAGAACAGATGCATACTGGGTAAGTAGCATTTTCCGTTCGAGGCATGTGAGCTGTAGATCACATGCTTATGCATAGACTATACAGCAGTCTCCCCTAAGCGGTGGCTATCCAGTAACCGATGGAGTTGTCTGAAACAGTGTTTTAAGTACTGCTTGGCCCACATTAGCTTGTTGTCTGGCTAACACATCTACACAATAATGCTTGGTGAATGTGTGTGGTGTGGACCATGTTGCAGCTTTCCAGATGTCAGTAATAGGGATGTTCCCTAAGAAAGCCATAGTAGCCCCTAGCTTTCGAGTGGAATGTGTTCTAGGTGGTACCGTTGGAGTCCTTTTGGCTTTTGCATAGCAAATCTGAATACATTTAACGATCCACCTAGCAATACCTGATTTGGATATAGGATTGCCCATGTGAGGTGGTGCAAAAGCGAAAAAGAGTTGTTTGGTCTTACGAAAAGATTTCGTTCTTTCAGTGTAATACAACAGTGCTCTTCTAACATCTAAGGTGTGTAGAGCTCGTTCTGCAACGGAGTCAGGTTGAGGGAAGAAAACAGGTAATTCAACCGACTGATTTGTGTGAAATGCAGATACTACCTTAGGTAGGAATTTGGGATTGGTACGAAGAACCACTATCTTTGTGTAGCTGGAAAAAAAGTTCTTCTATGGTTAGTGCCTGAAGAAGTTCACCCACTCTCCTCAATGAAGTGATTGCAATGAGGAAAGCTGTTTTCCAAGTGAGGAACTGTAGTTCACATTTGTGCATGGGTTCAAATGGTGAGCCCATTAACCTTGTGAGGACTATATTAAGATTCCACACTGGGGCAGGTGGAAGTCTTGGTGGTATGACTCTTTTTAGTCCTTCCATAAATGCTTTGATTACAGGCACTCTAAAGAATGATAAATGTTGCCTATTTTGAAGATAGGCTGCAATTGCAGCGAGATGCAGTCTGATGGATGTATAGGCCAATGATGACAGCTGAAAATGTAACAGGTAGCAGATAATGTTTTGTATGGAAGCATCAAGAGGGTTATTGTTATTGCAATAGATAAATCGCTTCCATTTGGCTGCGTAGCAGGCTCTTGTGGTAGGCTTTCTGGCCTCCTTTATAATGTTCATACAGTCTGGTGGAAGGTTCAGATAACCAAACTATGACTTCAGGAGCCAGATCGCAAGGTTCAATTGTTTGGGATCTGGGTGTTTGATTTCTCCATTGCTCTGTGTGAGGAGACTGGGAGTTAAATGCAATTTGTGATGCGGTACCAGAGAGAGTTCCAACAGGGTTGTGAACCAGGGTTGACGTGCCCATGTTGGAGCTACTAGGATTAGTGTGAGATGTTTGCCTGAGTTTCCGAACCACTGATGGAATGGAATGAGTGGGAGAGGCGGAAAAGCGTAAGCAAATATCCCTGACCAGTTCATCCATAGAGCATTGCCTTTGGATAACGGGTGTGGATACCTGGAGACGAAGCTTTGGCATTTTGGAGTGTTGCAAACAGATCTATGTGAGGGACTCCCCAAGCTTGGAAGTATGGGTGGAGAACTCGAGGGTGAAGTTCCCATTCGTGTATTTGCTGCCTCTGCCTGCTGAGGAGGTCCGAAATCTGGTTGTTGACTCCTGGGAGGTGTTCCGCTAGAAGATAGATATTGTGGTGAATAGCCCACCTCCAGATGTCTTGGGCTAAGTGGGACAGTTGGAAAGAGTGTGCCCCCCCCCCCTGTTTCTGTATGTAATACATAGCTGTCATGTTGTCGGTTCGAACCAAGACAACTTTGCCAGACAGGTGATCTTGAAAGGCTTTGAGAGCTAGAAAGATTTCCATCAGCTCTAAATGATTGATGTGGAGCAACCTTTGCTGGTGGCTCCATAGATCTTGCACTGTGTGTTGTTGAAGATGAGCTCCCCAGCCAGTTAGGGACGCGTCTGCTGTTAATACGGTCTGTGGAACCGGGTCTATGAACGGCCGTCCTTTTGACAAATTGTGTGTGCTCCACCACTGCAGAGAGAGAGGAGTGCGGCCGATTACCAACACTAGATCGGTTAATAGACCGTGTGACTGGTTCCACTGACTGGCTAAGCATTCTTGAAGTGGACGCATGTGCAGGCTGGCATGGGGAACGATCATGATGCAAGACGCCATAATTCCCAACAGCTGCATAAAAACTCGAGCTGGAAGTGACTGATTGGCTTGAAACTGGAGAATTAACGCCTGAATGTTTCGAATTCTGGCTGCGTTGGTAAGCGCCAGAGCCCTTTGAGTATCTAAAGTGGCTCCTAGGTAGTTCTGAGTTTTGGCTGGCTGAAGATGTGATTTTAACACATTGACTGTAAACCCCAGTTGCTGAAGTAACTGAATGGTTACGGAAGTATGCTTGCGGCATTGTTGATACGTGCCGGCTTTGATGAGCCAATCGTCCAGGTATGGGAAGACATGGATTCTTTGTCTTCTCAGATGAGCAGCTACTACTGCCAGACACTTTGTGAAGACTCTGGGGGCAGTGGTGACTCCGAATGGGAGTACTTTGAATTGGTAATGTTGACCTGCTACCACAAACCTGAGAAATTTGCAGTGAGCCGGGTGGATTGGAATATGAAAGTAGGCGTCCTTTAAGTCTAGAGTAGACAGAGAGTCGCCCTTTTGCAAAAGAGGTAGTACCTGAAGTGTTACCATGTGGAAATGGTCTGACTGTATGTAAACATTTAGTTCTCTGAGATCTAATATTGGTCTGAGAGAGCCGTCCTTTTTGGGAATTAGGAAGTAAAAGGAATACACGCCCGACCCTGGATGTTGTGGTGGTACGGGCTCTATAGCTCCTTTTAATAGTAGGGATTGTACCTCTTGTTTGAGGAGGTGTAGGTGATCCAGTGAACGTTTGTGTGACTTTGGGGGAATGTTTGGAGGTGTGTTGATGAACACCAGGCAGTAACCAGAATGGATCATTTGTAGAACCCACTTGTCTGTTGTTATTGACTGCCACTTTGGTAGGAATTGTGACAGTCTTCCCCCGACAGGTGTTAAGTGGTCAGGGGGACTATGGGCAAGTCACTGCTTTGTATTGGAGGGGGGAGGTACGCGTGTTAGAACCTCTACCTCTGCCGTTGTTCCCTCTGTAACCTCCTCTGAAGTAATTTTTCGAGCCTGAGGGTTGGTTATTGCCCTTATAGGTAGATGCAGTTTCCGAGGAAGTATTTTTGGACCCTGCCCGATTGAAAGAGCGCCGAAAGGAACCACGGCCTTGTGTAGACTGAAGGGCTCTCATAGAGTTAGCCACTTCAGTATCTTTTTTCATCTTCTCAAGTGAAGAATCTACCACTGTCCCAAAAAGGTGTTCTTTATCAAAAGGTGTGTTCGATATGGAGGTCTGAACCTCAGGTTTGAACCCTGATACGCGTAGCCAGGCGTGTCTTCTTAAAAGAACACTAGTGTTTACCGCTCTGGCAGATGTGTCAGCAGCATCTAAGGAGCACCTAATTTGGTTATTTGAAATTAATTGTCCTTCACGTACCAGGTCTTGCGCTTTAGATTTATGTTCTTGGGGTAGAAATTGGATGAGTTGTTCCATTTCATCCCAATGCGCACGGTCATATCTGGCTAGTAACGCTTGTGTATTAGATATGCGCCAGAAGTTAGCTGCCTGGGAGTCTACCCTTTTCCCTGAAGCATCGAGAAGCTTGGACTCCTTATCTGGGGGTGGAGCGTCTCCAGTAGTTTGGGAGTTTGCCCTTTTGCGTGCATTGGAAACTACCAACGAGTCTAAGGGTAATTGTCCCCTTATGTAGACTGGATCAGACGGTGCAGGCTTGTTTTTTTTAATCCACCCTAGGGGTAAGAATACGTGCCCTGACAGGATCCTTAAATATGTCGTCTACATGCCTGGTCATTCCTTTCAGCATGGGTAACATATGTGTTGACTTTTGTGTGCTGTTTAATGTTTCGAAAAGGAAATCCTCTTCAAGGGATTCTTTATGGAGCTGGACCCCATGGTAATGGGCAGCCCTGCCTAGCAATTCAATAAAGCCTACACTGTCGTCTGGTGGAGAGGGCCTGGTAGGATATAGGTCAGGATCGTTGTCTGTGGGCGAGTCAGTGTTGTAGTCCTCCCACTCATCTGTAGGTCCTGGCTGACCATCATCATTATCATCATCCACATCCCCATCACCCTGATTGTCAGGTGTATGTGATGGTAAGTGCTCAGGTGAAGGTGGCACAGGTAGAGACTGAGGCGAAGGTGGTGATGGAAGAGGAGGAGGGGAAGGGTTTGTTCCAATATTTCTCTTCTTCAATGGAATAGGATATTCCTCTTCAGTATTAGTCCTTCTCTTTAGAGTCACTTTAGTTGTAATGTGTCCAGTTTTAGGATGTATGTACAATATTTTCTGTTTTGGGTCCGGTTTTTGGAGCGGATCACCGAAACTGTGCTTTTTAGGTGACTTTGGTGCATCAGTCTGTTTCGGCGCCGAAGTTTTCGGTGCCGACGGCTTCGGGGTTGGTGTTTGCGGATCAGAGGTGGTTTTCGGTGCCGAGTGGTGAGGTTCGGAGCCGGACTTGGCTTTGATCCCAAAGGCTTTGGCTCGGTACCCGACTTGGCGTGGGGCTTTTTGGAGCCGGAAGGCTTTTTGGTAGGCTTCGGTGCTGAGCCAGAAGGCGGGGTGTCGGAAGCGTGGTCTCGGGGCTGACCGGGGCCCGAGTTGGTCCGGAGCCTTCTTTTTCGGTTGACTTGGGATTCGGGGCGAGGTAGGGACTGTACTTACAGTACGTTGTCCATGCGGGATGTCTTCATCCTGGTTGGAGCCGTCGTCGGAAAGGGAGATCTGTTCCTGTTCCTCCTCGGCTCCGATAGCGTCGGCGGCTTCTTCATCAGATTCAGGTCCGAAGAGGTCCGGAATGGAGCCTGTGTGTTGACTCTGCATGTCGCGTCGTCGAGCCAGACGGTCGTGAATAGTCTTTTTGGAGCGGAAAGTTCGGCACGCGTTGCAGTCCTGTTCACTGTGTTCTGGTGACAAACACAGGTTGCACACTTCATGCGAGGCGGTGCGCGGGTATTTCGCGTGGCACCGAGGACAGAATTTAAAGGGAGTTCGTTCCATCGACTGCAAGTCGAACCGGGGGCTAGGCCCGACGGCCTACCACGAGCTCTCCTATCGAAATAGGGTTTTTGTCAATAAACACGAAACGCGAAGAATGGAATATGTGATCGGAAACAATACTGTCGAGGGTGAGTGTTCTACGTACCGAGGGAGACCTAAGGATCGGCGTCTAACCACGGCGCAGCGAGTAACATTCGAACCCGATGGCGGAAAAAAACAATCTGAAGATGGAGTCGATGACCATGCGCAGTATCACCGAAAGGAGGAGTCACCTACCTCGTGACTACGAAGACTTCTTCGAAGAAAACCAAAGTGCAAACATCCGGGCCCAACACTAGATGGCGATCTATGCATAAGCATGTGATCTACAGCTCACATGCCTCGAAAACAGAACCTTTTCCATTTTAGTTTTTACGTCTTGTTGGTGCTTTCCGCTCTAGATTTTGAGAGGATATATCTACACTCTTGCAAAATGTTCATGTCTCTAAACTCCAAGAATTCAGGAGCCAGGCGTGTAAGTGCAGCGACACCGGATTTGGATGGTGCACGTGACCGTTGTCCGTGAACAGGAGAGGAGGAAACAGCTGCAGACGTATGGGTCTGGCTTCTGTGAGGTGAAGAAGTTCCGGGAACCAATGTTGCCTGGGCCACCTGGGCGCGATGAGACTCAGGCGACATCCTTCCAGCTTCATTTTGGTCAGAATCCTGGGAATCAATGGGATTGGGGGGAAAGGCGGAGGCATATATCCCTGACCATCGCATTGAAAGGGCATTGCCCTGAAACCCCGGGAGGGGATACCTGCTGGCATAGGACCGAAATTTGGCGTTGATGTTCGTGGCAAACAGGTCCAGAGCTGGCTTTCCCCATAGAGCAAATACTCCATCGAGCTGGAATTGGTTGAGTTCGCATTCGTGGCCATTGTCTGTAGCTCTGCTGAGAGCATCTGCCAGCGTGTTGTGTAAACCTGGAACATGCTCGGCCCTGAGAGAAATCCCGTGCTCTGTTGCCCAGCTCCACAGTTTCTTGCGCTTCTAGAGAGAGCGTGAGAATTGGTCCCTCCCTGTTGGTTTACATAGAACATACTGGTTGTGTTGTCTGTACGGACCAGTACGGAAGCGCCTGCTATTCTCAGCTGGAAAGCCTGCAAAGAGAGGAATATGGCCTTCAACTCCAGGCTGTTGATATGACTGTTTCTGAGAATTGGACCATTTGCCCTGAATTTGAAGTGTCCTGCAAGTGACCTCCCCAGCCTTCCATGGAGGCATCCGTTGTAAGGGTGTAGTCTGGTATGTTTTGCAAGAAAGTAAGTCCTTTTGAAAGGTTTGGGGTGTGGTACCACCATTGCATGGCTATTTTCATGGCAGGAGTAATCCGAATGATGTCTTTGAAAGATCAAGACGTTTGAAGCAGTTGCTTTTGCAATTCTTCTTGGAGGGGTCGCATTTTGAGTCTGGCCAAGAGAAACCAGGTCTATCGCAGATGAGCACATCCCTAGCAGCAACTTGTATTTCCTTACAGAAACTGACTTTTTTCTTGAGATGGCCATAGCCAATTGTCGTAGACGGGTTTGACGTTCTTCTGAAAAGAATGCTTTGCATTGGATTTTGTCCAATCAGGCTCCCAGGAATTGTTCTATTTGTTTGGGAATAAATGAGGACTTTGTGATGTTGACTGTCAATCCCAGCTTGCTGAACAGCCGCAAACAAGCGTTCGTGGTCCTGGTTGCTTGCTTTGCCGTAGATGCCTTTAACAGCCAGTTGTCCAAGTAGGGGAATACTTGGTGGCCTTGAGAACTAGGGCTGCAGCCAATGGTGCTAGGCACTTTGTAAATATCCTGAGTACCGACTTGACGCCGAAAGGGAGAACTTTGAATTGGTAGTGAGTACCAGCCACCGTGAATCTGAGGAATTTTTGATGCTTCCGGTGAATGGGGATGTGGAAATATGGGTCTTCCAAATCGAGGGAGGTCATGAAGTCTCCTTTGTTGAGATGTAAGATTTAGGCCAGAGTTACCATCCTGAAAGTTTGCTTCCTCAGGAACTTGTTTAACTTTCTGAGGTCCAAAATCGGTCTCCATTCTCCTGACTTCTTCAAAATTAAGAAGAGACTGGAGTAGAAGCCTTGCACTCTTTGCAGAGCTGGAACCTTCTCAATGGCTCCTTTTGCGAGCATAACGTTTGCTTCTTTCTGCAATAAGTGAAGACGAGGGGAAGGGGCCCCCCTGGGTGGCGTAGTTGGAGGTTTTTGTAAGAACTCCAGTGTGTGACCGAAGGCAATCAAATCCAGCACCCAACGGTCCGATGTTATACTCTCCCATTACCGGAAGAAACTGGATATCTTTGCACACACGGGAGGGGAAAAAGAGGGGGAAGCTGGTACCCTGGTGAAATCATTGTTTTCTTCCATTATCCCTGCCTTGGGTCGATGTTCTCTGTCGGCCCCCTTGGCAAGAGAAACCAGCCGTGGTCGGTTGACGGTAGCCAGCAGGTTGTTAGGATTGCCTATATTGTGGTTGATAGGGCTGATATTGTTGTGCCCTTTGGAAGTTTCCTCTGTAAGTGTTAAAACCAAGTCCTTTTGCCCCCATGAATGGTACTTTCCTGTATTGGAGGGAACCTAAGGATTTTGCTGTATCTGTGTCCTTTTTGATGGATAGAAGTGCCTCATCTATATGTTTGCCAAACAAAGCGTCCCCATCAAACGCCATATCCAGAACCTTTGACTGGACCTCCGGTCTAAATGTGATTGGTTTCAACCACCCTTGGCGCCTTAAGACGGTCGCACCTGCCAGTTGGCGGAACCCCGTCTTGGCTATGTCCATAGCGCAGTCGATTGTCTCCGAGGCCGCAAGCTCTCCTTCTATGAGGATCTTTCGGACTTCCTGCTTCCTGTTCTCAGGAATGAGGTCTAGTAAAGAGGCCATATCCGACCACATTTGTCCATCGTAGCCGCCGATGATAGCCAACGCGTTGGCTGCCTTGATGGTACTTGCAGCCATGGTGGAGAAAAGCTTCCCCATGATGTCTAACTTACGCCCTTCCTTGTCCGGAGGAGTGGAGATCTGGGTGGCTGGGTTCTTAGATCTCCTTTGTGCCGCCTGCGAGATAACAGAATACGGCTTCGGGTGGCTCTGTACTTTTTCTCTATGCGAGAGAGCACTGGTTGTATCGTGGCCGGGGTCATCATTATATCCTCTTGCTAGATGTACTCTATTATTGGAATTGTGGGCATTGATTTTCTGGCTTCCTCTTTAGGATCAAATGTCTTTTTTAATAGCAGTCATATCATAAGAACAATTACACAGCATGCCACCTACAACCCAAGCCGGGCCGGCCGCGTGGTTAGTCCTGGTATGTCAGCGGGAGTAAAGCTCTAGGAATCGTCACATTCCACCCCAGCTGGGCAGGGTCACAAAAGTGTTCTCCAAAAGGGCCCGGCCCTGGTACCGGGGACCAGCTGGCAGCAGATACAGTGTACTTAAGACATTAAGATGACTGTTCACACAGCATGTCGCCCACAACCCAAACTGGGCCGGCCGCGTAATGAGTAAAACTGTACATGACCAGTACAAGCTTAGGAATGTAGTCACATAGACCCCACGGGGCGGTTTCGGGCACGTGTTTCCCTCAATGCCTTGCTGGCGGTGGGGGGAAAGCTGCAATGTAGTAAATTTCTAGTAATAAAAACAGAGAAACATAAGGATAAGCATAAAACATAAAAATACCCCCTACCACCACTCCTCGCCCCAACACCTTCTGAGCGCGCGACTAAAGGTAAAAAGTGTGTGCTCTTGCAGTCTGCCCTCTGAGCCTATCGGACAGCTTGACAACTTTCAGACACCCCTATCTTCTCCTTGAGCATGCGGTATTAATCTCAGTATGCGCAGATATGTAGAGGGTCAACTCTCTAAATTCCTTGGAGAGGACGGTAATGATTGGGGCCCATATTTTAGTATACGCCGTCGTGCTTGTATTAGTCACCATCGACTGTCGCTCCATACCAAGTAGTAGCCAAAGTTGAAGAAGCCTTTGCTTATGGTCCAGTGTTTTGTCTGTACCCCAATTGGCTACCAGAACCCGAATTGCAGGATTCAGGGTAAGAGCTATCTGTTTCTCCCTCGTGGAGCGGATTGGGAACGTGAGTGCATTTGGGAGTCCTAATATTGTGTACGCAGGGAATCGGGGGATCGTAGTGCTGAAGGCAGAGTTTATGTCATCTAGAATTTGTTTCCAGTATCTAGTTAGCTTCGGGCAATGCCAGAGGAGGTGGGGCAGTGTCCCAGGACTACCACATCCTCGCCAGCATTGGCCATTGCATTGTGTGTTCCACCTCTGAATGCACGAGGGGGTGTAATAACAGTAAGAAATGACTTTGTAGGCAGCTTCTGTGTGCCCTGCAGTGTGGGTTGTGTGGTGTGCTCTGTAAAAGATATCTTCCCACTCTTTATCTGACAAAGTTCGTCCTAGCTCTGTTTCCCAGCGGATCTGACCTGGGGTTCTGTGGCTCTGCGGTGTCTTTGACAGGTGGAGATAAGTCTCAGAGATTAGCTTCTTGTCGTCTGCCTTAAGGAACGGCCATTTCTCAAAGTGAGTCAACGGTCGTCCCACCTTATTTATGGCGTACATCGGGTTGAAGTAACCAATGTTTCAATTGTGTGTGGGTGAACCGGTTGGTTTCTAACAGGGAGTAGTCTATTTTGAGTAGGTCAAACAGGATGAGGCCTTCCTGGTCAAAGAGACATTCCATGCGCTTGTATCCCCCTGCGATCCAGCGCTTGGCAGTGTTTGGGGTCAGGCCCGGTGGGAAGTTCGGATTCGTGAACAGGGGTGTCATGGGTGAAGGGAATGTAGTGAGACCCACTGCAAGCGCCACTTTGTCCCAGACTTTGAGTGTCAGGTTGGTTACTGTGGAGGAATAGAGCCCACAAGCCCTGTGTGGTCGGGACAGCCACACTGCCCTCCAAATGTGGGAATTTGCACCGGTTTGGTCCATAAAGACCCAATGTTTCTCAGTCAGCAGGCGGTTCCACTCCACCAATTATCGCAGCTGTGCCACCTGGTAGTAGCGTAGCAAGTTGGGCACGCTAGGCCCCCGCTTTGTTTCAGCCGCTGCAGAAACTGCTTCTGCAACCAGGGCTTCTTCCTGCCCCATAGAAAGTGTTCAATCTCCTTCTGGAGAGCGCTAACTATGCCGGGCGGTGGTGCCAGGGGAAGCGTCTGGAAGGTGTAAAAGGCACGTGGGAGGATGTTCATTTTTACTGCTGCCACCCTGCCAGGTCAAGATAGTGGGAGCCGCTGCCATCGTGCTAAGTCCCTGCGAATTTGGGCCGCAAGTCCCGAGTAGTTGGCAGCTGCAGTTTTGGAGAGACTATTGGTTAAGACCAACTCTAAGCAAAGTAGGGCACCGGAGATCCACTGAAGTGCAAACTGGTCTCTCAATGTACGCTCCGTGGGAGGGACAGCAGTAAGATTTAAAATTTGTGACTTCTGCATGTTTGCCCAAAAGCCCGAGATTGGCCTAAACTCTTGTAGCTCCGAGACAATAGTAGGGAGAGAGACCAAAGGTTGTGTGAGCGAAAAGATGACATCGTCAGCATACAGACTAATTAAGTGACTGTCAGCTCTGAATGGGATGCCCACGCCTTAAGATTATCCCTTAGCCTCTGAGCGAGGGGCTCCATATAAAGAGCTAACAGGAGCGAGGATAGGGGGCAACCTTGCCTCGTGCCCCGCTCAATAGGGAATTCGCCGGACCTCATGCCATTCACCCGCACTCTCGCACAGGGAGCGCTATATATATGCTCTTGATCCAACTCTCTAAGCGCTTGCTAAACCCGAAGTGTTTGAGAGTCGCAAACAGATATGGCATGTGCACCCGGTCAAACGCCTTTTCGGCATCGACCGCCAACAGTAGGGCTTCTTCACGTGATCGGTGGACCTATAAGATGGCAGATGCGCTTAACAATATCCCCACATTGCCGGGAAGGGATAAACCCGTCCTCGTCAGGATCTATAAGTCCAGGCATGAGGAGATTGAGGCGGTGCGCTAGGACACTGGCGAAGAGCTTTGCCTCGACATTCAAAAGCAAGATAGGTCGGTATGAGCTACAGTGCCTCGGGTCTTTCCCTTGCTTAAGGATGACCGTTATTGAGGCTTGCAACATGGACTCCGTCAGTGTGCCCGTGTCAGCGAAGGAATTAAAAAGGCGGGTAAGGATCGGAGCGAGTTCCGGGCAGAAGGTCTTATAAAAAGCAGCGCTGAACCCATCCGGACCCGGCGACTTCAAGGGCGTTAAGCAGGCGATCACAGAGATCACCTCCTCCACTCGAATGGGCTTATCTAGTGCGTCAGCTTCTGTTGGGGGAAGGGGAGTGATCGCCGCAGCCCCAGGTACGCCGGGGGGGAGAGGGGGGGGGGGGGGCAGGGGTTCGTGGTAACAGCAGTGTCCCGTGAGTACAAGTCTGCATAATAGGCCTGGAATGTAGCCGCGATGCAATCTGCGTAGAACACTTCCGGCCCGCATCTCTCTGGACAGATTTAACCGAGTGTGCATACTGCTTACTACGGAGCCGGTGTGCCAACAAACGACCACTTTTGTTGCCACCTACATAAAATTTATGTGCGAGTTGCAGCATCGCGCATTCAGCTCTGTCCAGATCGAGGCGCTTCAACTGTAAACGCTCTCTCTCCAGCTGTCGCCAAACCTAGGAAGGCTTATGAATGGATTCCAGCTCTAGAACCGAAGTTTCCAGTTCCTTCCTCTTATCCCTACGTGTCTTATATTCATTCGCCGTCTTCGCAATGAGTGCCCCTTGGGCAACCAGTTTTAAGGCCTCTCAGACCGAGGAAAGCGCAGTGGCGCCTGTGTCGTTGAGCTCAAGATAAGCTCGCAAAGTATCTCTAAGGGCTGCAACGGTAACCGGAGAATGTAGTAGTCTCACGAAGGGGCCAGGGGATGTCTGTGTGGGAAGGGAGGACATGCGTAGAGTTAGTGTGATGGGAGCATGGTCTGACAGCGAGTGGGGTTCAATGGTAGAAGCGAGCACTCAATCCCATGCAGACGGGGAAGCTAGAAATCTGTCTAGTCGGGCATATATCTTGTGGGCTGCAGAGTAAAACGTTTAGTCCCTCTCTCTGGGGTGTTGGGCACGCCAAACATCATGCAAGCCACAGTCTGACAACCAGTCTAGGCTCTCTGGAGAGAGTGCCCCCGTGTGACCAGTTCTGTGCCACGACCAGTCTTGGTCTGCGTCCATCACTTTGTTCAGAACTCCACCCAACACCAGGGCTGCGTCTGGGGAGTTAAGCACTTTGGCAAGAAAGTCAGTGAGAAAGGGTTCTTGTCGCTCAATCGGGGCGTAGATCGGCACCACCGTGAAATGGTACGTGTCCAATTGCATGCATAGCACTATTAAGCAACCTTTAATCTCCGCAATAGGGCCCAAGACAGTGCTGGGGAAGCGTCTGGAAAAGAGAATAGCCACACCCCCTTTTTCCCCCCTCCCTGATGACCAATATTGCTGGGGGAATCGTTTAGAGTGCATCCTGTGTGCATCTTTTGAAAGTAGATGCGTTTCCTGTATCAGGCATATGTCCCCACGGGAGAGTTCTAGGAGTGAGAGAAGCTAGGACCTCTTGATGGGGTTGTTAAGGCCTCCTACATTGAGGCTAATTATCTTCGTCTCCATGATCTACGAGGGGGGAGAGAGCTGTGAGGGGATGGGCATCTACTCCATGGAACATGTGAGGAGGGGCAGCCGGGGCACACCTGTAAAGGAAACCCGGTGACGGTCTGTGTGTGTGCGTGGCCTGCCTGGCAACCCGTGCCGGAAGGGGTACCCCAATAACAAACCCTTAACCCCCACAACAACAAAGAGCAAGTATAATTAAGAACAAAGGTAAGTACCTTGTAGTCCATGGCAATGGGAATTTCAAAAAGGGAAGGTGTATGCCAAGGCAACGTAAATCATCTGCTAGGAAGTAGTCTCGTCGCCCACGCGCCCCCGCCCCACTAGGGCCATCCTTGCAAATAAAGCTCTTCCACAGTACCTTAAGGGGGGGGGGGGGGTCATTGTCTTCTTTTCCTTCCCCGGAGAGGGAGCGCAGCACCGCCGACCTCTCCATAGCAATTGTAGCCAGGTCAGGGCGGTAACGCTCAAGCCGGGATCCGCGTCACGCCCCTCGGCGATTTCTGCTGAATGGGTTATCTCCCGTAGGTGATTGTCGAGACTCCTGTTCTTTGAGATCCAGGCCCAGAACCTTACAGGCTTCTGCTAGAGAACGCATCTGGTAGGTTTACACTCCAGGCGAAAGATGAGCCGAAAAGGATGTCCCCATGAGTATGCGGTGCCCAACGCTCGCAAATGATTAGTGACAGGTCGGAAGTCCTTTCGTTTCTGTAGGGTAATAGCAACCAGGTCCTGATAAAGCTGTGGTGAATGGTCTCAAAACTGCAGTTTCTGAACATCCCGGGCAGCCTCAAGTATGGATTTCTTCACTTTAAAGTCATGTACACAGACCAGGATGTCTGCCGGCGGGCGAGGTGACTCGCGGGGAGGACCCACATGATGGCACTGATCGATCTTGAAGGCGTTCTCCGACGTGGAGCCCAGGACAAAGCGGAACAAAGCCTGCACATACCACTTGAGATCGGAGGCCTCCGCCTTCGTTGGGACCCCTCGAATGCAGACATTGTTCCTCCTGGACCTATTTTCCACGTCTTCAGCATGGGCTTGCAGGTCGATCTGCTGGTCCTGTAAACGGATTACTTCATGCTGAAGGGAAGCTATTTCCTTGTCCCTAGCAGTGGAAGTCTCCTCTAATGCTGCCACCCTTTCTCTGACTTCGTCGCTATCCCGGCGTGCTTCCCTCAGCTCCAGGGACAGGTCTTTCTTTATTGTCTGCAGGTCCTCTCGGAGAGTAGCGAAAAGCGGCTCTAGAAATTTGCGGGTCACCGCGCTGTCAGCTCCGTCTTACCTGCAAGCAGGTTTCGATTCTTCTGCTGCGTTCTACTTGCCCAGGGGGTCCCCTGAACTCTTAAGGAGCAGGTCAAGGAACGAACAGTCCTTTGTTTTAGTCGTGGCCATGTCCTGCCGGCGTCAGTCCCAACGGCATGCAGATCTTCAGGAGTTGGAGCAGGGGGGGAAGCCAGTGGTCGTGCCGGGGGAGCAGATGTGGACCAATGTGGGGCCAGCTTCTGGACCCAGCCCCGATCAACGTGTCCGAGCCAATGTTGCATGATGACCCCTGTGTCGGTTGCCCACCGGTCTGTCAGTAAAGCTGGGTGTGAAGACACTTCCTCTGTTGTACGTACGAGAGGAACAGCCAGCCGGCTGACCTCGCTGGCTCTGTGGTCAAAGGTCTCATATCAACCCGGGCCTGGCAGAGAGGCCCCTTTGGCAGATCCTCGTGATGCAGAGCTTATGTGTCCCTCCAGTCAACGTCAAGGACCCGCGCTCTGGGGGGCCCCGGGGGAAACTCACAATCCAGTAGGGGCCCACACCGCTGGCACACAGTCTCCACCTGCGCACAGGCGCTCCTGTGGAGGGAGAGTTCCAGAGGGAATGCAGCCAAAGTGTTTAAAGGAGGGCCAATGAATCCCCCGCTCTGCGATGGGTCCCCGGGAGCACCATGCCAGGAGTCCTCAGCGTGGGGGACCCACCAGATCGTGACTAAAAGACGAGGGTCCCGCTGCTCCGGCAATCGCTGTTTTCAACAATAGGCCCCACGAGCAGGCCGCTGTTCAGATCCACCCCGTCCGGTGGGGCCCGCAAAAGGGAGGAAGCTGGAGAACGGGGGCACCTGCATCCCTCATCCAGCCTTAGCAGCGACGCGGGGCCCCACCAGGCCGCTCCGGGGCAGGGCACCGCCCAAACCGGCACCCCCGGCGCCCCCCAGGCGCGTGGCTGAGAGTCCAGTTCTAGCCGGCTCCTTCGCCAGCTCCGGTCACAGGCCAGCTGGGCCGACTCCGCCTGCAGCTTCTGAGGACAAATGAGGCCCAGGACGTGTACGCCTCTCGCTTCCCTTCTCCAGGTATGAGGGGGATTCCACACTGCTCAGCCAGGTGGGCGCTGCAACAACAAAGGGCTCCTTCTCTTCGCCACCGCCCGCCCGCGCCCAGACCCAACAAGCGAGGCGGGCTGCCAGCGGCCCCGTACACACGCAGTCTCTCGAGCCTCACCTGCGCCTTGGGGACAATCGGTTGCGCTCCGTCAGCCTCACGGTCCCCCACCGGGACTCCAGCTGAAGGTGACGCCTCCCAGGGAGTGCCACAGCAGCGGATGGTGCTAGAGTTCAATGCTGTAGGCCGGGCAGGGACGGGGCGAGACGCATCCGTTCCCGCCATTATCTTGGCCACCCTGGCTTCCTCTTTAAAGTCATACAGGAAGCAGTCTGTATGTGTAACTTCCATGGGGAGATGGAATCTATTAGAAGCCCTCTCCATTAAGTTGTGGGAACTCCCTATGTCTTCTGGCGGGAGAATCCGCAGGATGGTGTGACGGAGGAGAGGGAGTTGGAATGATGTAGTCCTCCCAAGGGCTGGCAGGCATTGGGTCTGGAATTTTGCCTTCTTCTCTCTCCTCATCCGAGGAGGAAGGGTAGACCGGATCCGGCTCACGAGTAAAAGGTCGTGGCACTGTAGGTGTTGCTGGCGAACTCGGTTTCTCAAGGGCCTGTGGTTGCACCGGCGGCTCCTTGAGAACATTTTGAGATGGAAATCTTTGTTAGTAGTCTGCCAACATAGCTTGAAGGTCTTGAATCAAAGCTGGCGGCAGGTGAGCCATCTCTCTAGGGTGAGGTTTGTGATATTCGTAGCGTTGATAATGACGTGGCGGTGCCAGATATGGCTGGTAGTATTGCTGGTACTCATAGTCCTTGTCATCTTCCTGGCACTTAACATGCAACTCCGAAGGACTGTGCGCCACTCCGTATATTCCATCATCTTCCACATCATCTTCGTCTGACTCCTGAAGATCCAAAAGGTGCGAAGGAGGCAAAGGGGAGATCTTGAGGTAAGCTGACATCTCAGGATGAAAATATTTCTTCATCACCTTAATCATCGTCGACGGACTCCTGACTACCGACGCGGGAAACTCGGTCGTCGATGGTATCGCCGTCAATGGTATCGCCGTCGACGGTGACGTTGTCAATAGTGTTGTCGTCTACGGATTCGCACCCGCCGATGGCCTCATCGACGGTACCGTCGTTGACGAACCGGTCATCGACGGTGTCTGGTCAGCAACAGTAGTGACGTCGACGGAGTGGACGCTATCTTCGTCGGCTTCGTTATTGCAACCCTCGCCGACTGTACAGATGGGGCGGACGTCGGCGATGATGGCGTCAAAGATACCCTCGTCGACAGTATGGGCCAGGAGATGGCTGTTGTCGTCATCGTACCCGACGTCGACGTAATCGTGTAGCTTGTCGTCGACGACGACCCAGTGACTCTCGTCGACGGTGGTGTCGTCGATGAGGATTTTTCAGTTCTGCTCTTCCCCGGATCCGATGAGGAGGCTCTATAGTGCTTCCTTTCTTTCCTCTGTGGAGTAGAGGAAACAGAAGACGAAGGCTCAGAGGAGACCTTAGAGTGTTTCTCCTGTTTTGAGCACTTGCTTACTGGAGAGGGTTTGAGGTGTTTCCTGCCCTCTCCAGAGTCTTTCTCTTGAGATCTTGCTCTCTTGTGAGGCCTGGATGAGCCATCACTGTCCTCCTCCGATGAGTTACGGTGCTTAGTGGACTGTAACCACAAAAGCAGCCTCCCCTCTCTATCTCTTAAAGTTTTAGAAGAGAAACAGATTTTGCACTGTTTTACCTCATGGGCTGTGTGAAGGCAGTAAATGCAGTCCTTGTGAGGATCATCAACATGGACTCTCTTCTTGCCACAGGTCTTGCAGGCTCGAAAGAGTCCTTTCTTATCAGACATAATGAGGAGAAATTTTCCAGAAGAAAAACCTAGAAGGTAGAAGAAAAACTGAGTAGAACTCAGGGAGACTCCCTTCACACATGACGTGCGGTGAAAATCTGAGGGAAACTGCCTCTGCTGGAAAGGTTCTAGAGGGAGCTAGCAGCTGATTGGCTGCGTTCAACATTTAGTCCTTTTTTAAAAAGGACATAGATAGGCTATATTGAACATGGCTCAGGGCCATTATAGCCTATTGCATTATTTGAAAACTGCTGGACTATGGTACTATGGGACTCGCATCTCGACGACGGGGAATGATTCAGGCATGTGAATCTATGAAAGATACCCCAATACTGGATAATAAATATTGAGAAAGGCGATTGCTCTTAAGTGTTAACTGTCCGCTGTTCATGATGGAAAAATTTGTCAAATTTTACTAAAAATAAAATGGCTGGATCATCATGGTTTTGTAATGTGGGCCATTCAATGACCAAAAACCGTGCCGTGTAAACTTTTCCCATAAATCCTAACTTAACACAGCTTAGAAGAACATAGAGATTTGACAATAATATTAAGATCATGTAGAACCACTGCTGTCCATGATGAAAGACAGCACAACAATCAAGATAATATTCTTTAGAGCTAGGAAATTACCCTCCACCCTCACAGCAGTATGAAGTTAAATCACTTACCGCAGCCATGTCATATATGTGCGTAGAACCCATCATGGCTGCCCCTAAGGCTGCAGGCCGCCTTTCTGGAAGCACTGTAAATAGCTGTGGGGTCTCAGTACTGGAAAAAAAAATAGAAGATGAAATATGAGTGAAGAGTGGCAAACGGTCCTTCTCAGCACAAATATTCTGGTAGCATCTCCCCTCCCGCTAAAAAGAAACCAGCTTTAGGGCTGTATTGTCAGCAAAAACAGGTAGCTTCAGTGACCCACAGGAATGCACAAGAGATATAGGATCAAAAGAGTGGCAACTGAGCAGATCGCTCAGTACAAAGTTAAAGACTCCGGCAGAGACAGAAATGAAGGAAGCAGAGCTGAATTGTAAAAAAACTAGCATCTATGTCCAAAACTTCATGTTTTTATTCTCTCTGTATGGACACAAAGAAGATGATAGCAGATCCCAATGACTGAAATGGCATTACTTTAGCAATAAGTGTTAAGAGAGGGGAAGGAATGGCTAACGGTTTTCCATCTGAAAATTAACAGTCTATGGAGCAACTTGCACTCTTACCAGGTTATGTTATTGTGCTTTGTGACTTTGGAGAAAGACAAACTCACACAAGAGCCCTGCCAATGTCAATGCTACCAGCAAAAGATAGGGAACCCTGCTGATTTGGAGGAGCTTCCCTTCCGTCATACCATCAAGAACTCTCATTTCTTACCCATCCATGGCCTCCTCAATCTTCTTCTTTCTCAGCTCGATGAGTTCAGGAGTCTCCATACCAGCGGGAACAGATGAGATACCACCTGGTGTAATTAGGCCACTGTATAAGAGAAAAAAATAGAACACTAAAATTCCTGTTAACTGGATGTTGGTATATATGAGAGTAGGGTTGGTAGAGTCATTTTTCACTGCAATACAAACTGTAAATTACTGTACTTATCTAGAAAACTATACATGGGAATTTCTTTCTCACTCTAAGCTCCCTGCTATTCTACCCACCGGTCACAATTCAGGTGCTTCCTAGGGCTTGGTGTTCCTGTGTACCGAGATGCAAATCTCAAAGATGTATCCTAATCTAAGTCCAGAACTCAGTGCTCACCTGTCAGCTGGTGTGATGAAACCAGTTTCATCAGGTTTGTCCTCATCGCTCTCCTCCTCCTCTTCTTCTTCCGAGGACTCTTCATCAGAGGCTTCTAACTCTCCCCACGGGGTCCGATCAATCTCCTCTTCCTCCGTCTTGGTCTAAAAATACATCAGCATGTCAATGAAAGGGACTTCGAATTCTTAGTACTGCTTCAACTCCCCCTCCCACCAACAAGGTAATTACGACTGGAGACCAGGACCTAGTTTGAGGCGGTTATAACCATTATGAGCTCATTATTCTAATATATCTACTTAGGCCCACAAGAAGATTTTAAGGCATTGGCCTACCAGTTCTGGAGTACACATTAAAGCCAATCCCTCATTTTTTAATGATGGACAGCTTACTTTGAGTTGTAGCTCTTGAGAATACAGTACTCGTTGTCGAAAACATATTTTAGTTACCTGTTACACTACTCCTTACATTTAGATCTTTCATTGGTATAGTTGTGCTTTTCTTTTTAAATATTCCACATCTCAAAAAGAACATTCAGATTTGTCTCAAGATGGCTGTCGATGTTCGAAATTCATGTTCTATTCCTGGAGTAGACTAACAGCCTTATTTAGAGTTTGTCAGACAAGGTAGTCCGTCACAAACGTAATAGAGCACCCGGTCCACCAAATCAATGCCCCAGTCACCCGCTTCCCCTGTTTAGTCAGGAGAATCAATATCTTTTTGTCAAAAGAGCCCTGGTTGGCAATGTCAACAGAAAGATTTCTCTGATGACCAGGTGGAGTAAACACCATCACAAGAAGGGCATTACACTGCATGCCCTGGCAGTAAGGGACAGAAAAAAAACAAATAATGACCCCCACAGCCATGTGCATGGGAGTCACTACTTATTTATTTTCAATAATAAACTCAAACTTTGGAGTTTGTTTTTAAAACAGAAACTGGAGTAAAGTTTGGTGAACAGCAGTAAAAACCCACTTTTTTGTACCTTGACAAACACCACCATGTCATCAGTTTTTGGCAAGGTTCAGAGATAACTGCTGAACTGACAGTGATCCCCAAATTTGACAGACATTAATCTGTCAAGATGGTGGACATAATGTCCTCTGCCACCCTGATGGACTGTCCTAAATCTGCTATTGAAGACATCAGGCCCTAAATTAAAGTCCAGTGATTTTAGTTCTTGATGGTTATCATTCATGGACAGACATGCTTTAGTGAACATCACTGTATGTCAAGGCCAGGCAATGGATCCATGACTTAATAGTGGGAGTGACCAAAAAACCTCCAAAAAAATATATAAAAGCATCTCAATATATAAAAGCGCCATTGGACTAGCTAGCATATTGTGTCTTTGGGCAGTGGGAGGCTGCTAAACAGCCTCATTCTGTATGTGCTCTAACCCTAAAGAAAGCAAGTTGAGCTAATCAAAAGCTTCCATTGCCTCAGAAGCTTATCGGCCTGGAACCTTTTCACTACACATAGCAGCCTAACAGAAAAGTACAATAAGCGCTTGGTTTTATTTCAACAGGTGAAATGTGGTATTACAGCAGGAAGAGAAGAGTATGTATAGGATAACACAATCACCACGATCTTGTCTGGGCAAACTGTGACCACTAGTAAAGATCTAATCTGGATGAGGGTGTTCATTTAAAAGGACAGAGTAAACTTCGTGTGTATATTAAAAATTCGTCAGGAAACGTTTTTTCAAGTTCCGCAAATGTAGAGAATTTGGAGTAAGTGCTTGTGTTCTTCTGGCAGGCTGACATGGCTGTTATGAGTCCGGAAATGCAGTGTCTACAAGAATTATGCTGCATTTTGTACTGCTCATAAGCTTCTTCAGAACTATGCAAGTAACTGGTAGGGGCAATAAAGTATAAAGGAAGGCCCTTGACAAATTCATTAGAAAAGCAGCAGCAAATGCATGGTGCTGGGCAAACGCGCTCTCTAAATTCTTTGTAGATTTTGTTTTCGATTATCATCAATGGAGTGAAAAACACTTCTTTTCGGACAGTTCAAGTAGTCACTTTCTGAAACTCTGGAAACTGAATCACCATTTTTACAGCAGCGGCGGCGTCTGGCACTTAACCAATTAGAACTGAGGCAGGAGATAAGGTTGACGGATAAAGAAACTGCAGGTAACCATCAAGATGCAGCCCACTTACCCAAAAAGGTAAAATTACCAAAACCCTTTTGTAGGAAAGTGGGTTTCTGTTGCAGTAACCCCCCCACTTTTTGCCTGATAACTGATGCACTTTTCCTTGGTGTGCCCTGGATCCCTGCCAATCGGGTACCCAGGGCCTGTGTTCCTTCCCTAAAAACTGTACTCAGCCTAAACCCAATTGGCATCTCTGGCCACAGGTAAGCCCCTGGTAAATGGTACCCTAGGTACCCAGGGCACTGTGACCAGAGAAGACCCCTAAGGGCTGCAGCACTTATTGTGCCACCCTTAGAGGCCCTGTACCCTGACACACACACACTGCCCTTGCAGGCTGAGTGTCTTGGTGCAGAACAAAACAGAGAGTCGACATGGCACACATCCCTGTGTGCCATGCCCACAAACACACTGCCCTGGCATACCTCAGTCACCCCTCTAGCTGGGTGCCCTATGCCAGTGGTGAGGGCACAGGTGCATGAGCCCTGTGCCCCTACAGTACCCAGGCCCATTCCTGGGCACTGTAAGTGCAGGGCTGCCATTCCGAGTATATGGTGCTGGGAGGTCGTCAGCACGTACTCCACAGCACCATGATGGCTGCACTGAAGACTGAGAAGTTTGGTATCAAACTCCTCAGCACAGTAAACCCACACTGATGCCAGTGTGGGATTTACTGTAAAATGCACGTCAGAGGGCAACTTAGAGTTACCCCCTGAACCTAACCTACAATCCACGTCTTGTCTGAGGGGCTGCCTAGGCTGCCACACAGCAGACATGTTGCTGGACCCCTGGGTAGAGAGCCATCCGCTCTCCCGGGCCTGCAACAATGCACGTCCTGGGTGAGGTGCTAGGCCCCCTCCCCCAGGATGGGCAGGGGGAAGCTTCAAAGGCATTCCGCCTTTGTGAGCTTCCCAGACCACTTGCTGTACTCAGCAACTGGTCCCCACCGGTTCCTCCCCCATCCTGGTGGAAAGACTGGAGGGAAACACCAAGGGAGGAAAGGGGTGTGCCACCCTCTGCCAACCCCACCCCTCAGGTGGGGGAGGCGAGGTGAAGCACATCTCCGGGCTCTCGCCATCTTGAAGATGGGGAGCCCTGCCCAATCAGGACTAGGCTCCTGCCCCCTCCCACAGGAGAGTGGCAGGATAGGGGTGTACCCACCCCAGGGCAGGGACCCATTGGTCCCTGCCCTTTACCTACCTGTAACGCCCCTAAATCTAGTATTTAGGGGCACCCTGAACCTTCCTTCCTTAGATTCCCGCAACCTAAGAAGAAAAAGGACGAAAGAAGACGCCCAGCAGAGGAGACTGCAGAGAACAACTGACTTGGCCCCAGCCCTACCGGCCCGTCTGCAGTTTCCAGAGATCCTGCGCCAAAAATAGTCTTGTCCTGCAGCCAGCGACCTCCAGAACCCCAGGGAGGACTGACTGCCTTCAACAAAGACCGGATCTCCTGTGAACAGCAGCTCTGTTCAAAAGAAACACCAAACAAAGACTCCGAGCCTGCTGAGGAGAAAGAAACCAGACGCCTGGAACCACCACTGCACCCGTCGCCTACAGCCCGAGTTCAAGTGGCCCACCGGTCCCAGCGAGGTCCCCCAGCTCTCCAGAGTCCGAGTCCACCGTGGGTTGACCCCTCCAGGACTCCCCGACGTCGCCTGCAGCCTCTGCACGGAGAACCCCCAACCGCGAGTGGCCCGGTAAGGTGAAATCCGACCTCAAAAGACACCCCTGCATCCAGACGCCCTGCGCCCTGGAGAAAGGAACCCGAGGTGCACCTACGTCCCCGAGCCCTCCAACTTACCTGCCCAGCTGTTGGTTCCTCCTGGAAGTCTTCCTGGACCGAGCCTGCAGCTGAAAACCAAAACCGAAAATTTCCATTGAAATCAACAGGGCACCCGACCTCAAAACAGCACTCTGCACCCGGCCGCCCTAGTGCCGCTGAGGGTGCCTCTTTGGTGCTAACTTGGTCCCCAACGTGCCCTGAGCTTAACCCTAGGAGCTTTGCTCCCACAACCCCGTGGCCTGCTTGCCAGCCGCCACCAACCGGAGTCCCCCTATCCTCCATAGGATAACATTGGGCCTCAACACTCTGCACCCGGCCGCCCTAGTGCCGCTGAGGGTGCAACAACAGTGCATCACTGACCCTGGGAGACCCCTGAGTCTAACCCCAGAACCCTAACTCAAAAGACCGATTACTTACCTCGAGACCGATAACTCATTTTTCCTCATAGGATAACATGGACACTTTTTCTTCCAAAAAGTTTCTAAGTGTCGACTTTTGAAAACAAGAATATTCTTTAAAAATCGTACAGACTACCAAAACGTAATTACTTACCTGTTTTAAGTAAATGTCCCAGGGCTGAACCTAGGAGTCCAGCACTGGATTACAAAAGTAACGTTAAAAGTAACTTACCGGCGAATTGAATTTTCTTACATAGGGATCCATTGACTGGTTTTCTGTGAAATTTCTTCTAAGTGTCCACTTTTGAAATACCAAAATATTGCTTAAAAATCACAACAGTAACGAATTCCGAATTACTCACCTACTATCAGGAGAGACCTCAGTACTGCATCTTTTAGTCCAGTACCGACCATGAAAAGTAATTTTTACCGTACTTACCAGTAACTGGAAATTCCTCTCATAGGATATCATTGCCTGCTTTTTGTTGAAAAAGTTTCTAAGTGTCGATTTCTGAATCATACAAATATTCTTTAAAAATCGTACAAACTACAAAAACGTAATTACTTACCTGTTTTAAGTAAATGTCCCAGTGCTGAACCTAGGAGTCCAGCACTGGATTACAAAAGTAACGTAAACATACTTTGCTTGCAAACTGTATTTCCTTCCCTAGGATAACATTGGTAATTTTACCCAGAAAAGTTTCTAAGTGTCAACTTTTGAAATACAGTAATATTCCTCAAAAATCACTACTATAACCAAAACGCTTTTTCTCACCTGTTTACAGGAAGTGTCCCGGGACTGAATCCAAGATCCAGTCCCGTGGTTAGAAAAGTAATCCAAAAGTAATCTATTGCATTTAACCAGAAATTTCCATTGAGCTCAATGTATAATTGTGTTTAAAATTGTGTTGCATATTGCAACAACTGTAACTATTGCATTCAAAAGTCTATTGCCAATTGAACAGTAGTTAACTAAAGCATCTCATTCTGAGAAAGTATATTTTGACACCCATTGTTGGTTCTAAAATAAAACAACTATATTTTTATATACAAACCATTGGCCTAGAGTTCAGTTCTTGAGTGTGTGGCTTCATTTGCTGACTGAGTGTGTACAACAAATGCTTTACACTGTCCTCTGATACTGCCTTACTGCTCGACCAAGCTACCACTTTGGAGAGTAAGGTTATATCTAACTTTAGCCTCTGCCAAACCTCTGGGGACTGTGGACTGTGCACACTGAACCTTACTTTGGTGCAGTATATACAGAGCCACTTTCTTACACCTTTCAAGAATGCTGCAATGTTGCGATCCTACTAAGCCCTTTTTCAACTATTTTAGCGGAATCTTGGGTACTACTGAACAAAACGTGGCTGCAGCTGTCTGCCCTACCTGGAACTCAGCAGCATTTGTCCCAAAGACATCTCCGTACAACGGTTTGCCAGTCTCATCCACAGGGGGCTTGCCCCAGCCTCCGGCATGGTATCCAAATGAGCAACCCTACAAAGGAAAGGGAAAAGAGTTTTAATCATGGAGTTCTCAAACAGCCCCAATCAGAGAAACACTCCCAAAAACATACACACAGCACCCCGAGGGAAAAAGTAACAACCAAGAATAATGCAAAAGCAGAAATCGACCAAAGAAACAGATGTCAAATGTTGTCCAACAAATTTGTTAGCGTAGCTAAAGGTAAAACATGATACAATATTCTGAGTTCTGACAAGAATTGATGGTGGGCTTAATCTTGGTCAACACAATGCAAATGTACAGAAGAAATATAGACACAATGTACAACCATCGCCAAAAAACTTCCATATAGAATAGTTGTCAATTCTGTTTTGAAAGAACTGCGCCACTATCCTTCCCAACTGTGCAGCCATGGTCTGCTTCAGTTTCACGCCTGTAGGTGGTCCAGGAAAATGATGCCCTATCAAAAGCACAATAAGTCCAAAAGGAAGATAGCCTGTACATCTGTACTTTACTTAAGAGGCACGTTTATTCAAAGGAGTCCTGAAGCTTTCAAGATTCAAAAGAGTGGGGAGTTGAGACCCTGCAAACAATCACTAGTTTCTTTAGCTATATGGGTAAGTCACTGCACCCATGCAATCCTTCAACTCTATCCTGGTCAGGAAGAATAACCAAAGAGGAATCTGGTTTCCATGCATGATTCTTACCTCAGGAATGGGGTTATTCAGCCCAGGGATCTTTAAGTTGGGGTATGAAGGAGGAGGGCCATACCTCTGCATGGCGATCAGCCATGGTGGAGGAACCTTGTGCGAGTTCTGAAAAGAAAGACAGAAGACATACATTTATTTCAGTACAAGAGAAAAAGAGGCTAGTGTTTTCTATGTATATGTTTGTTTTAATGTTATTCACGTTCGATACCGAGGCTCTCTTCTTTACAAGACAAACTACCAAAGGGATATGCTAAAAATAATACAAGCTTTGCATGCTGCTTGACCATTAAGTAAACGTGAGTACTACAAATTAACACTATCGGTCTACTGGACCCATTTATATAGTTCAAGTTTTTCATCTAAAAACAAACAAAAAACAGTACCTCAGTAATATGACAGGAGAGTCTCTGTAAGGAACACTAGCAACTTGTAATATACGGACTTATGAATGGTTTTCTAAAACAAATTTAGTGTCAATGTGTTGGCTTGTACTTAATCAAAAGACATTCCAGGTGGAGTCCATGTATGCTATTTGATTGCTTTCTTTTTATCATTTCAAGAAGGTTTAACATATGAAGATTCATTTAATAAATAGCAAAATGGGGTATTTTTAAAACAAAAAAGTACGTCTTGGACTTTACACATGCAGGAAACTGGCTCTTTATATGATATACCATTAAGTGGTTATATAGTGCAAAGAGTCCAGTGATTCCCCCAGAAGTGCACAGGGCTCAATGTAAACCCAAACTGCTCTATTTGTGGTTGTGTGGTTGAGCAGCCTTAGGCCTAACAGAGAAGTGCAAGACATTTGTTATGCACACAATGACTAATAAATTACTCAAAAAGGAGAAACGCACCAATTTTTGAAAAATAATCTTTTAAGATTTATTTTAAGACCAAGATTAATAGAAACACTTTTCACTTTAAAAAAGTGGACACTTGGTGCAATTTTTCAGTTCAGCAATGTTAACCTACGGGAGGAAAACAAGAATGCAGTTTTGAAAGCAAGTACATGACTTACAAATCCAGTCTTCGGGGTTTCAGGTCGACACCAGGCAAGGTTCAAATTAGTACCAAGAGTGCACCACCAGCGGCACAGGGGCGGTCGGGTACAGAAGTCAAATTCGGGGTCAGGTGCCCAATGTTAACAAACGGAGACTAGGGGTGATTGAAGATCCACTGCTCACAGGTGAGTAAAGAGGTGTCCGGAGTCAATCTCCTGGAGCCAAGGTAAGTACAGGGGAGGCCACAAGGGAGCACTAAACTTACACCCTCAGTGGCACAGGGGCAGCCGGGTGCAGAGTGTCAACAGAGCGTCAGTCGCCCAATGCAATTCAATAGGAGAGATCGGTTTTAAAAAGAGACTGCAGGCGCTGACCAGGAAGCTGCACGAAGAAAACCCACAGCTGCCCAAGTAAGTTGATAATAGAAGACGTAGGGACACCGTTGGTAAAGCTCCCCAAGGCCCAGGCTCTTCGGGTGCAGGGGTGTCCTTTGGCATCGGGAACAGCTTACAGGCAGGTAGCGGTTAGGGGGAGTCTTCGGATTCAGGTTGTAGGCGTCGAGGTAGAGTCCGGCAGCTATCAACCCACGGTGGACTCTGGTTTAGAATCAATGGGGAACCTTCACATGACAGGTGGGCCACTTGGCTGTGAGAGTTGGGTGCAGAGGTGGGTCCAGAGGCGGTTTCGCGGTTCCTCAGGGCAGAGTTCTTCTTCTTTAAAGTTGGTTTCTTCTGGACAGGTCTGCTGTCCATAGAAGATTTAGTCTTTGTTGAAGGCAGTCCTCCAAGGGTTTTGGAAGTCGCTGGGCCTGCAGGATGAGTCAACTTTTGTAGCAAGAGCGAAAGACAGCCGACAGGCTGGCAGGGTTGGGGCGTAGCCAGTCACTGGTCCCTCTTCTTTCTTGCTGTTGAGGCTCCTAAGTGTCCGGGCTTCGTAGGTCGTCAGGAATCTGATTTCAGAATTTGGGAGAGCCACTTAAATACTTGATAATAGGGGAGTAACAGGTAGGGACCAATAGGTTCCTACCTGGGGTGTCTACACCCATTATTATGCTACACTCCTGTGGGAGAGGGCACAGCCCTAGGCCTGATTGGATATGTCCCACCATCTTCAAGATGGTGGGCACTGAAAAATGTGCTTCACTACGCCTCCAGCACCTGAGGGGTAGAGTTGGCGAAGAGGGCCACACCACCTTTTCTCACTCTTTTCCCACTGGTTCTCCCGTCAAAAGTGGGGATTTGAACCGGGGGCTGCCATCTGCTGCTACCAGCAGTGACTGGGGTCGCATTACAAAGGTGGCAAGGGCTTTTAAAGCTTCCCTCTCAAGCACTGTACTCGTCCTGGGGGAGGGAGTGTGACCCCTCCGCCCGGGATGGGCTTTGTTTCTGGCCTCAGAGAGCAGGTGCTCTCGACCAAGAGGTCCAGAAACATGTCTGGTAGTGGCAGCCTGCCCAAAGCCAGTCCGAGACTACACCAGGGTTGGAAGGTTTTCAGGGGACACCTCTGAGTACATGTTTTAATAAATCCCACAGTGGTATCAGTGTGGGTTTATTAGGAGTTGTTTGGTACCAAACACTCCTGGGTTCAGTGAAGCCATCATGGTGCTGGGGAACTCTAGTTGTCAAGTTTCCTGGTTATGCACTTTCTATGGCTTTCCTGGCACGTACAATATTAAGGAATAAACTTGAGATATAGTGCACCCTGCCTTAGGGCCTGTCAGGTCTACTAAAGGGGTGACTTACCCATACCTTAGGCACTGCTGCTAGACATGGCACACAGGCATTGTGCCATGTCGACTTTTTGTTGTTTTTCACTGCACCAAAGCATGCAAGCTGCAGTGACATGGCCTTGGTGAGGGGTTTCTTGGGTACCCTCTTCAGTCCCTATGCCCTAGATACCAAGGGTACCATTTACTAGGGACTTACAGGAGTCTGAAGTTGTGCCAGTCGTTGTACAGTGTTAGGGGAGGAGCACTAGCACAGGGGACCTGGATGGCAGGGACCCTGCGCACTTACAATCAAAACCACATCATTTTCCAGGCAGAAAGCGAGGGGCTAACCATATTAAAAGAGGCACTTTCTCACAACACAAAATAAGAAACAAAGCTGAGGGGGTGCGGAAGAAACTTAGGCCAGGACAAAGAACACAAAGAATGTGTGCATTTGAGCGTGGTCGACCAAGATGAAAATCCCTTTAAGGAAACTCTTCAAATATTTTCCCCTCTTGAAGAGAGAATGTATGCAGTCTGTGGGTATAATTCTTTAGTTTTGTGATGGTGGTTGGCCAGAGCGGCAACTCCTTAATTGAATAATAAAAGAAAAGGAAAGGTTTCTTACCTGTAATTCCAGTTTTCTCTCAGGGATTCTCCATTGAAGTCATAAGCACTGAATAGCCCAGCCCACGTGATGAAGATCCTGGAGCACTTTTTCACAATATATCTTCTTAAGTGCAGATGTTCGCCTTTCTTTGGGAAGGCATGTAGAAACACTTAAGACATTAACATTCTGCAGCCTACAAGAAAGGCTATAATGGCCAATTTCTTCAGATTGCATTTAAAAAAGGATTTTGAATACCCATGTATAGGTTTATTTAAGGTCAAATACTAAAGTAAAAATTATTAAATCTCTTTCACAAACTCTATTAAAATAAATAAAGATGAAGGAAAAAAGGACAGTGTACCCCCAAAGGCTGCCATTATGTGAATTTAAAAACACAGTCTGTGCCTTTAAAGGCCCAGAGAACACCCGTATCCCATCATGCCCAGTAGATGACAATTGCTTCAGTTCTTTTTTTTTTTTTTTTTAATTTTTCAAAAAACCTTTATTGAAAATATGAAGCCTGAACCACAGCATAGTGCCTACAACCCGAAACGGGCCGGCTGCAATTAAACATAGTCCTACTCTTTCGAGGCAGGAAAAGGGAGTACACAGCAAGCCGCCTACAACCACATCGGGCCGGCCGCGTCACTTGGGATGTGGGTTGTTGGCATCTGTAGATGATCTTTAATCATTTAGGCGCTAGTCAACAGGCGCTAAAAGAACAGTACCTCTACTCTGTTTCATGCAATCACAGGGTATACATTGCATATTATATATTTCAATGAACCATGGTAACCTTGCGCCGGGAGCCTCATACACGGCCGGCTGGTAGGGCATAGTACAGGAGGATCATCGCAAGCGCCACATCAGACGAATAAGGCCAACAATGGATAGCCAATGCTACAATAGCTATAGGGATCAGGCAGTGTGCATCGTAAACATGGTTGTATTTAGAGTCTCTAGGGATGCGTTATATTGTGGCTAGAAGAGTCCCTTGTCACCAGACGTGCAGGTTGGGTACAGTCGTGCAGCGCCTGGGAGGTTCCACAATATGAGCGTGGTGAGAGTGGCTCGGCATCTTTCGGGGAGCCCTAGTGACTTGCGTGCCGATGCTATTGGCCCTGCTGAAACCCAACAAGCTGTGACTATGATTGCGGTTTCTGTGACCGATAGCCAAGAGAAGCCTAAAAGCTGCAGGCATCAAGAAAACTACATAAAAGAGTGGAGCTACAGAAAAAGGAATATAGAGAGAGAAAAGGAAAGAAGGAAAAAGAAAGAGGGAGAAGGAAAAGGGGGGGGGGGAAGAGTGTGGTGTACTTGCCCCTCGTGGCAGGGGGCATCCGGGTATCCTGGGCCCGCAATGGCGGTATAATCGGACAGAATAATGGGTGTATTTCCCTCCCTGCCCACTCAAGCCTCCTCGTCGTAAGTGTCTCCCCTTGGGAGAATAGGGTCAGCAAAGAGCTGAAGGGCTCTCAGTCGAGTGGGAACCGATCTAGCGTGCTCCAGCCGAGAGAGATGCGTGACCAAGGGCTGCCAGATGCGTTCGAATTTAGCATCAGTACATGCCAGCCTATGGGAGAGGAGTTCCATTGCCATGACATGCCAAAGACGTGTAAGCCAGACCAAGGACGAGGGAGCCCACGCTTTCTTCCAATGGAGTGCTATAACCTGTTTAGCGGCAGTGAGCATATGAGCAACCAGGCGCCAGTCCGTATGTGTCATTGCTTTGAGAGATGTTGGACGGAGCCCCAGAATGACCACCCCGGGCCGCTTGGTAGAGGGAAGCCCAGCACTTCTCTAATATGATCCAGAATCTCCTCCCAAAAAGTGAGAATGAGCAGGCACGTCCACCATATGTGCAGGAAGGAGCCCTGGGCCGCCTGGCAGCGCCAGCAAAGAGGTGCGAGTCCAGGGAACATCTTCTGAAGTCGCAGGGGAGTGTAGTACCAGCGAGTCATGATTTTGTACGCAGACTCCTGCTGGGTTATACTTTTAAATATGCATGGGATATCCCGCCAAAGTTGCTCCCAATGGTCTGGGAGTATATCACTCTCAATGTCTAGCTGCCATTGGCCTTGGTAGGTGTGTGGGGGCACCGCATGTGAGTGCTGGAGTACTTTGTATGTTCGAGAAATCAGCCCGCGGGAACCATCAAAAGCGCGTACCAGGGCTTCGAAGGCTGTTAGTCGCCTCGTGGCACCTTCTACGTGGCAGGGGGCTCGGAGCCAATGGCGAATCTGGAAATATTCCAGGCGTGTAGTTTTAGGGAGATTAAAATCTTGTCTGCACTGATCAAATGATTTAAAAAGGCCGTTATCAAATAATTGTTCTATGACCCGGCATTCACCGGCGACCACGCCGAGAAAGATGTTGGGGGCAAAGCCGGTGGGAAGTCCGGATTGAGCGCTAGGGATGTGTTGGGAGAGGGGAAAGGACGTGAGTCCACGGGAGACAGCGATTCTATCCCAGATCTCCAAAACCGTTTTCGTTGGGGTAGCAATATAGGCACTACGATGCCTACCACCACTCCTTATCCACGCCAGGTCCCACAGGGGGCGGCAGGCCACCGCCCTGTCCATGTGGAACCAGTGTTTTTCGCTCTCGCGGACCGACCACTCTGTTATGTAACGCAGGTGTGAGGCCCAGTAGTATAAGAGCAGGTCGGGACAGGCCAGTCCACCTCGGTCGCGGGGCAATAGTAGGACTCTGGCAGAGAAGCGCGGTCGTCCTCCTCCCCAGATGAAGGTGATTAAGTCTCGCTGGAGGGTCAAGATGTCCCTCTGGGCAATCGGCGTAGGGAGTGTCTGAAAAAGGTAAAGAACTTTTGGCAAGATTGCCATTTTAACCGCATTAAGGCGGCCTAGCCACGAGATGGGGAGCTGTTTCCAGCGATTAAGCTCAGCCCGGATAGCTGTCCTGCAAGCCGGCCAGTTCGCCCCTGTCCATGTGTCTAGTGTAGCCGTAAGGTCAATCCCAAGGTAACGAATGGAGTGTGGAGCCCAGTGAAAAGGATTAACATTTCCCAGGTCATCCAAGAGCTGATGCGGGAGAGTAAGGTTAAGCGCCTGTGACTTGGAGAGATTGATCTTAAAGCCCGACACCAATTCAAATTGGGAGAGTATGTCTAATAGCGCAGGGAGGGAGCTCGTTGGGTCTGTGAGTGTCAGGAGGAGATCGTCGGCAAAAAGGGCTATTTTGTGATCAACCCCTCCCATGCGAATACCCCGGATGTCTGCCGATCCCCGGATGGCAATCGCCAGGGGCTCCACCGCAAGAGCAAAAGCAAAGGTGAAAGGGGACACCCCTGGCGCGTGCCTCTACAGATGGAAAAGGAGGGGGTGAGAAGACCATTGACACGGATGCACGCCGAGGGCGCCGCGTACGGAGCCATGACTCGCGCGATCATGGTCGGTCCGAGGCCCACACGATGGAGGACCGCCCGGAGAAAGGCCCAGTCAACCCGGTCAAATGCCTTCTCGGCATCAAGGGAGAGGAGGAAGGCTGGTATGTTGTGATGGTGTGCCTTTTGCACAAGATGGGCCACACGACGAACATTGTCCGCCCCCTGGCGCTCCCGTATGAAGCCCACCTGATCTGGTTCGATTAAGCCCGGAAGATGGGGGGGCTAGCCGCTGGGCGAGAATCTTGGTGTATAGCTTGGCATCTACGTTGAGTAGCGAAATAGGCCGAAAGGAGGCGCATGCAGTGGGATCCTTCCCTGGTTTGGGGATAAGGACAATCTCCGCCTCAGCCATCGTCGGAGTCACAGACCCGGTCATTTCAAAGGAGTTGAAAAGCCGCAACAAATAAGCCTGAAGTTCCAGGAGAAAAAGGCGGAAAAAGGCCAGCGTTAGGCCATCAGGTCCTGGTGACTTTCCCACGGGCATACTCTTTAACGCTTTTTGAATTTCCGCTGCCGTGATGGGTTCTTCCAGCTGTTTCGTAGAAAGGGGGGAAATTGGTGTCCAGGGGCATGCCGCCAAGAAGGGGTCTATCTGATCCTCCCGGGTGGCTCCCTGGCTATACAAGGTAGCAAAGAACTTACTGAACTCCCGTTGCTTATCTTGTTCAGAGATGGCCCACCCCCCTTCCGGTAAGGCAATTTTTGCGACGTGACCTCGGGAGATTTGGTGGCGGAGACGACGCACCAACATAGAGCCCACCCTGTTGCCTCCCCCATAAAATTTTTGCTTTAGAGCTAGGAGAGAGTGCTCTGCTTTGTTTACTCGGATAGCCTTGAGCTGGCCGCGAAGCGAAGCGAGTCTCTTGCGTGTTGCGAGAGAGGGCATGCTATGACTTTGTTGCTCCAAGGTTTTAACATCACGGGTAAGATTGTCTTCCACCAAACGGGATTCCCGCATGCGGGCTATGGAAATAGAGGTAATGGCGCCGCTGATCGTGGCCTTAAAAGCATCCCACAGGGTGTGTACGGGAGTCTCCGGGAGGTCGTTAGCTGCAAAATATGATTGTATAGCCTGTCTGAGTTCGGCCACGTCTACCTAGTCACGGAGAACATGCGGAGGCAGACGCCACCGCGGGACGGAGTTCGGGTGTCGACCCATAGCGGACAGGGTAAGCTCCAAGTGGGCGTGATCTGAGATGGATATGTCCGAGATCCCCACCGTTTCCAGAGAACGAAGGAGAGAGTGAGATAGGAAAAAGTAATCGATCCGGGAATGTGAACGGTGGACATGAGAATAGAAGGTGTAGTCCTGCGTGTCCGGTTCCCGGTAGCGCCAAGCGTCAATTAGGCCTAAAGCGTCCAAGTCACGTTTGAGAGCAGGGGACATAGCCCCTGTTCCTTGAAAAGAGGAGGTGGTGCGGTCCATATTGGGGTCCCATACTAAGTTAAAGTCGCCCCCAAGGATGATAGGGTTGGCTTCCCGCGCGAGTGAAGTCCTGAGGAGATCGCGAAGGAAGGCATCCTGCGCCTGATTGGGCGCATATACGTTAAGCAAGGTAATCGGATTACCCTGCAGTAAGAGCACAAGCTTGATGAATCGACCCTCCATGTCCTGCGTGGTGCATGTGATTTGTATAGCGAGCCCTGCTTTAAAGAGGATAGCCACCCCCGTTGTTTTAGATTGCGCGGATGCCCAGAATTGGAGAGGGTACTTAGGATGAGACATGCGAGAAGTGTCAGTACGTAGGAGGTGGGTTTCTTGGAGGAAGATAATGTCTGGGTCTTGTAGTTGAAGGTAGCGCCAAATCTGCCTTCTCTTATTCGGGGCATTTAGGCCTTTGACATTAAGGGATAGACATTTAAGCTGCGTCATTGGTCTGCACCTGTATTGGCATGCAATGGCTGGAGTATAAAGCTGCACCTCTCTCCCTAGTTGGTCGGCGGGCCCGAGTCGGCAGCCTTAACTGTAGAAGGGCGTGTGGGAGGGGTGGGATTCCCCCTAGGCGGGAAGCATGAAGGGTATGTCCAATGTACCCCAGTGAAGCCAGATAAGGAGCTGGGCCGTACAGGTGAGGGCAGGCTCTCTCCCCCCTCCCCCCTCCCCCGAGTCCAGGTAGCGAAAGAAAAAGAAGAAGGTAGGTCAAAGAGATAGTCAGAGAACAGAAAAGGCAGCGAATAACAAAAAGGCCAACTGGGCCAAAAGGGACCATTCCAGTCCAGGAGCAGCCCGATGGTGGGAACCAGGGCGGCTCTGAGGAAGTCACTCCTCCTAGGGACTAAGGAAATGGTGGGGCGGGCCATAGAGAGTCCAAGGGGCGGACGCCGTCCGCCCCCCAGCGGTCGGCCCGGTGCACGGGCAGCGGGGAAGATCCGGGGTCCTCTCTTGATTGGCCTCCCGGGTCCGCGATGAGACCGGGGGCCTAGTCCCAGGGACGGCGGAGCAGCCGAGGGAGGCAGACTCCGAAAGGAGGCTGGGGAAGGGGGGGAGGGCCGCGGGATATGGGTCACACACGGGGCCTGTCGGCCCGGAGCATACATATTATCAACCAGCAGTACGGGTGAGCAACACAAATAATCAATACATAACAATGCAAATGTCCCACCAGAACAAATGACTTAACTGCGCAAGGAGGACCTGTCCAGAGGCAGCTTGGCCTGGCATCACTTCCTAAAGCGATTATCTAGAGCGGGTACAGTATGTTGCCTTAACATACTCCCCAGTCCAAACATCTGTGCAGGGGGTCAAGAATAGGTGCTCGAAGTGAAGAGCTAGGGCTCTCTCCTGCCAAGGGGGATCATTTTAACAGGGAGTCAATCTCTATTGCCTGAGGGCGAGGGGGGGCCCGACCTCGGTCCCCCCCCCTGCTGACGACTGCGAGGCCTCCATCGCCTTTAAATGCTGGATGATGTCTTGCTTGGCTTGACGGGCCGTCGAGCTGGCCGTGGAGGGCCTCGAGCGGGGAGGTCCCACCTCGACCACTCGGGGCGCAGAGAGATCTGGGAGGCTGAGTCGGCAGGCGTGGGGGACGAGGCTCGTGATCCTGGCGAAATGTGGAGTAGGTGGAGGGCCTCCCTAAGAGACCTCAGAGATAGTCTCTTCCCTTCCCATTGGAAGATCAAAGCAAAGGGATGGCCCCATTGATATTTAATGTTGGATTCCTTCAGCTTAGCAGTCACGGGCTGGAAGTCTCTGCGGCGGCGAAGAGTTAGGGGTGATAGGTCTTGGAAAATTTGGATGCAGTGTCCCTCATACTCCAACGTCGCAGTTGCTCTTGAGGCCCGTAGGATTGCATCTTTCTCGGTGTAGAAATGCACCCTTGTCAAGATGTCAGGGACCAGGTGGGGATTGTTACGCGGGGGGGCAACCCGGTGTGCACGATCTAAAGTTGGAGGAGAGGAGTCATCATCCCCCCTGATAGTGTGGAGGAGGTCCGCGACGCAAGTCATTATGTCCTGCCCTTCTGCTCCCCGCGGCACGCCCCTGATGCGGAGATTGTTCCGGCGGCTCCTGTTTTCTAAGTCCTCCTGCTTAATTTGGAGCTCTACATTTTGCTCTTCAAGTGCTAAGACCCGTCGCCTCAGGTCCTCCTGATCCTCCGTGCGGGAATCTAGGGTGCGTTCCAGGTCATCCACTCTGGTGCCGATTTCGATTACATCGCGGCGAATGTCCGTGAGGTAGGTTTTGACCTCCGTCTTGAGAGAGGATATCTCCGATTTTATTTCCTGGAGGAAGCTAGTCATAAACGCCTTCGTAATGGCGCCAGTCTCTGGGGCTTCCAACTGGGAGGTCATCGCCGAGTTTTCTTGCGAGGGCACCGGGGTGTGTTTACTCCACAGGTCCGCCACCGATGCGTCCTTAGGTGCTGGTTGTGCCACGGTTTTCCCGGCTCTGGGTTTGGTCATACTGCTGGTAAGGGGGGAGCGTAGCCCCTATGAGCGCCAGCAAGTGTCCAGCCGGGATCGCACTCAGTCAGCTGGTCCCTCCACCAAGACGGATCCGACGAGGGAAGAGGCTAAAGGAGACAGGCGTGACCGTCGAGAACAGTATCCCTCGTAGTGCTGATCAGGACCGCAACGCTGTCACAGCTCCCGGGAGCTCCCCAGACCCCCGTCTCCTCAGGATCAGGCGGGTGTGCAGGCGCAGCAGATTCGTTCCCGGGGGTCTCTGGGGTCTGAGCCTTCACCAGGGATGGTGGACTGCACACGTGGCGGCAACCTCCTACCGCGAGGTGGCTCCGTGGAGCGCAGCAGTAGCGCGCGGCGGCAATGTGCTACGTGATATCCCGTGATCAGCCCCGGCCTCCAGTGTTCCCCCCCAGAGCCACCGTCTCTCAGGCAGGGAGACCTCCAGACTTACAGGGCAGAGGCAGCGGAGCAAGGGTCTATGGGCTCCTCAACCGTCTGGAACACCATCCAGAGCTGCTGGCGCTGGTTCGTCGCCTGGAGGGGCAGGCCGGAGCGGCACGGAGATTCAAGTACCACCGGCCCAGCCAGGCCTCAGGACCAGCAAGGCCCAAAGATGCAGGCGGCCGGCCTTTTCCGGGCGCCACTCCAATCGTCTATCGGGGAGGGGTGGGGTGGGGTGGGGTTCCGGTGCAGAGCAGGATGTGCAGCCTCAGGGGTAGCCAGCTACTCGTCTATTACCAGGAATGTGAGTTCCAGCCCTCAGGGCCCTTTCGCCCCCTCCCCTGGGGCTAGCGCCGATTTCTCCTCACCTCTGGCCTCCCACTCGGTCCGGCAGGCGGCGCAGGTCGCCCCGCGGGGATCGCCGTCGGATCTCCGGGCCTCCCAAGGCCCCTCAGTGCACCTCCCGCCGCTCGTCCTCCAGCGCTCCCGGCAGCCGGCGAAGTGCAGGTCTCCGCCTCCCCCGCAGTCAAGGGCCGCCTCGCGGTCTTCAGCAAGATGGCGGGCGGAGCCGCCGCGGCCCCCTCCCTGCAGCGCTTTAGGGTGAGACTCAGTGCCCGGGCTCCCGCAATGAGGTCGGAGCGTGTCACGGGCGTTCAGCTGTCGAGGGGGGGGACACCGACTGTGACCTCCGTGCCTGAATATGCTCGGCTAAGGCCCCGGGCCGACCCTGGAGGACTGAGCTCGAGCCGCGAGCGTCCTACTCCATCAAGGTCCAGGCCACGCCCCCCCTTCAGTTCTTTTTAACTAGATGTGGAAGTATCAGATAGGTCCAATATTCAACTCTCATCTCCACCTGGGAGGAGGGAGGGCTGCTTATGACTTCAAAGGAGATTCCCTGGAAAGAACTGAGATTACAGGTGAGAAACCTTTCCTTCTCTCTCAGGGGCTCTCCATTGATAGTCATAAGCACACTAAATAGAATAGCAAGCCCATCCTCACCAAGAGCGGTGGAAAAGACAGAGGAACGTCCAATAGACCAAATCAGATACATTTCTCAGAGAAGCCTCTCTTACTTGAGCATCTGAATCCAACCAATAATGTTTGGTAAACGTGTGAACATATCTCCAAGTAGCCGCAGTAACTGCTTTCCCCCTAGTGGAGTGTGCTTTAGGCCTACGGGACAAAACCTTATTTGCCTTCTCATAGCATAAGAGAATGGAAGAGACTATCCATCGGGATATGGACTGTTTGGACGTGGCAAGACCTGTACGGACCGACCCATAGTTCACAAACAATTGGTCTGAATTTCGCATATCTTTTGTTTTTTCCAGATAAAACTTTAGGACTCGCTTAACGTCTAGAGAATGGAGAGTCCTTTCAGCAAATGTGGAAGCTGCGGAAAGAAAGGAGGCAAGGAGATAGTCTGATTGACGTGAAAATCATAAATGACTTTAGGTAGGAATTTTGGGTGAGGCCTCCTCGCTATCTTACTGGAAGGAGAAACGGTATACGGTTCGTGAGAACACAATGCCTGGACTTCACTAACCTTGATATGATCGCTATGAGGAAAGCAGTTTTCCACGAGAGGTGCTGCAAAGACGATTTGTGAATGGGCTCAAAAGGGGCCTACATGAGGCTTGAGAGGACTATATTGAGGTCCCACGGAGGGGATGGATGCCTTATGGGAGGGAAAACCTTTTTCAACCCTTCAAAACAAAATAAAAAATTTAAAATAACAGGAATTTTGAAAAGAGAGGTTTTTGAAGGACATTTGTTGTAGGCAGTAAGAGCTACCAAATGAACTTTTATGGAAGAGAATTGTAAGCCAGATTTGGCCAATGAAGTAAGTACGGAAGAATGACATCTTGGTAGGTTGTTGGATCCATGTTCTTGTTAGAACGCTAAATGCAAAATCTTTTCCATTTGAATGAGTAGGCTAAACATGTTGAAGGTCATTTAGCCTCTTTGAGAATGTTCATGCATTCTTGTGGCAGGTTCAGATGCCCATACTTAACTAGCTCAGGAGCCATGCTGCCAAACTCAAGGAGGAGAGATTGGGGGTGAACCATCTGGCCTCCGAATTTCATGAGAAGATCCGGTCTGCATGGCAGCTCGAGATGTGGACACTCTGACCTGTGAAGACGGTCCAAAAACCACCATTCATGTGGCCACTCCAGAGCAATCAACTTCATTCAGGTTGTCGAGTAAGACAGTTTGATGAGATCTGACAGGACCAGGAGAATAGGAGGAAAGGCGTAGAGGAATTTGCCAGACCAGTCGATCCACAGGGCATGCCCCAGTGTCCCTGGTTGGGAGTACCTTGAGGCAAAGCCTGGGTATTTTTTGGTTTCTGCTGTGGCGAATAAGTCGATGTGCAGAGCGCCCCACATTCTGAAGATGTTTTGCACAACATAGTAGTGAAGCACATATTTGCGGTTTTCTTGCAAGGCTCTGCTTAGGTTGTCTGCTTGAACATTTTGAACACCTGGGAAATGAGTTGCAGTGATACAGAAGTCTCTGGCTATCAACCACTTCCAAATTGCTTAGGCCTCGTGAGATAGAGGTCCGTACCTCGTTCCCCCCTGCTTGTTGAGGAAGTACATAGTTGTTGTGTTGTCTGTCTGAACAAGCAGGGATTGTGTTTTGAAGTATGGGAGAAAAGTATTCAACACTAGGTGAACTGCTCATAGCGCGAGAGCATTGATGTGATGGGTCATTACTCAGAGACAATGCACCCTGGATTTGGATGTTATCCATGTGTGCACCCCACCCTAACAACTAGGCATCTGCTACTATGTCCTGGGAAGGGATATCGTGATGAACTGGCATCCCATGAAGCAGATTCGTCACAGAGAACCACCGTTTCAGAGACTGCTTCGCATTGGGGGGAAAAGTGCAATCTTGTCTTCCCAATTGCTTGTAATCGAGACATTCCTGGAGAGGACGCATATGGAGATGGGCATTCGGAGTTAGAAAGATACACGAAGCCATCGAGCTGAAAAGAGATGACACTGTTCTCAATGTGGGGTGAGAAACTTTCATGAGAGTGACACTTCAGATGGATTGATAATAGTCCCTCCTCCGAAGGACACACTCTTGCTTGGATGGTGTCAATCGAGGCCCCGAAGTAATGCAGTTTTTGGACTGGAGCAGAGTTTGATTTGGAGTGATTGATATGCAGACCTAATCGTTGGAGAAGACTGCTGGTCAACTGGTAATGTAGTTGGGCTTCTTGCAGTGTTGATGCCTTGATGAGCCACTCATCTAGATATGGGTAGATATGGCTGAGGTGTGCAGCTACACTGCCATACACTTCTAGAAAGTTCTGGGGGTTGATTTGAGACCAAATAGAAGCACTTTGTACTGGTAATGATAGTGACCCACGACAAACCTCAAGAGTTTGCGATGCTTCTTGGATGTTGATATATGAAAGTACGCATCTTGGAGGCCTATTGAACAGAGCCAGTCTCCCTGGTGTAACTGGAGGTAGATCGGATGTAGTGCCAGCCTTCAGAATTTTTCTCATCCATTCCACTTGTTGGCCAGTTTTAAATCGAGAATGGGTTTGAACTCGTTTCTGGGACATTTCTTTTTCACAAGAAAATAACGGGAATAAATACCTGTTCCCAGACGTTCAGAAGGAACAGTCTCCCCAGCATTCTTTTGCAGAAGGATGTTTACTTCCTAGCACAGCATCTGTAGATCATGATTGGGTGGCTTTGGAGGAATATTCAGTGGAGGACTGGTGAACCAGATACAATACCCATTCCGAACAATATTTAATACCCAGGCGTCTTTTGTGATGGATTGCCACTGTCAGGAAATGAGAGATAGTTTCCCCATAATGGATCTCTGGGGAGGTCGTCGGCAAATTTTTGCAAAGACTTCCACAAGGCTCTGCCGTACTTGCCCAGGAGAGACCATGCACTTGCTGACTTCATGGTGGTAGCAGCTGAACCGCAAACTATGTGTGCCACGGGGGGCGTGGCTTGACGCCGATGTAGGAAGCAGCGGACCTTGAAGCTCCTCCGTGGCCTCCCTCCATAGCAAGTTATCCTGATGCCCTAAAGAGGCCCCTGATCGCCCATATCGCGTCGGAACACCGGGTGCCCTGGTGGGTGACCTGGCGACGACCTGGGAGGCTGAGAGACGGAGAAAACTCCACTTTCTTGCACTGCTCGCACTCCCTCTGTGGCGACCTAAGATGGCGGCTGCCATCGGTCGCACTGAGCTGAGCCTTGCGATTTATGCCGGAACGACGGTGAGGCTCTCTGAACCCGGCCTCGGAGGGAGGGTCTGCGGTTGCCCACGGCTGTGGGGAATTGGCGGAGTGGTGGGCAGGGCTGGATCGAGCGCCGAATGCGGATCCTAAAATGGCGGCCCTCTGACTTGGCTGAGCTGCCTGCCAAGGGTGCGGGCGACCGGAGCTTGCAAAGACAGCCTGCTGCCCGCCGATCCTGAAACGCTGAGCTGGCGGCTCTGGGGTGCTCCTAAGCCCCACTGACCCCCTGAAGCTGGCGAACTGGACCCGACTTGCCTGACATCAACGGCGGAGTGAGGCGATCGGATCCGCCTGGTTCCCGTCAGGCCTGTGAGCGGCACTTTGTGCGGGGGACTGGTGCCCCGGCGGGGCAGGGTTGGAACAACAGGCAGTGCTTGAGACCTACCTGCGCTGCGGAGGCACTTGAGGCTGATTGGGGAGGTCCGGATCGGCGTGGATCGTCGAGGAGGAGGAGACTACCCCAGCCTGCCGGACCTTGGTGAGTGCGCGCTGGGCTGCTTGAAAGCGGGATGCCCGCTCTGACTCCCTCCTACGCGGAGGTGACTGGAGGGCCCGTGCAGTGCGGCCCGTGGAGAGCGAGACACTGAGCGAGAGGGAGCTGGCTGACCTTTCCTGGTTGCTGGGGGGTATCGGCCCTGGCGAGAACCCCATGCCTATTATCTTTGCGGCTGGGCGCTATTGTACTGGGCGCACGCCTGTGGTTGGGGCCCTCTACTGCTGCGGTGTCCTGGGTGAAGAGCGGAACCACGCTGGTGAGTCGCCGATATTGGTGCTGGAGGGGCGCCGCGCGACCTCTTGTGGCCCACTGGACCGAAGCGAGTGCGTTGACGGAGATACGACTTGGGTGCCGGTGGAGGCGCGCTGAACTTGGACACAGCTGGATGCCCTGAGGCCCGTGGGCAGCTTTAAAGACGGGAGTGTGGGGCCCAACCTTGCTGCGGTAACCCGCTTGCTGGCAGAGGCTGCCCCAGCGCAGAGTTAATACCGGTACGTGAGTGACTCTGATTTTGGTGGGGTATTACGCAGCCTTTTGTGGCTTGCCGAGATGGGACGAGTATCCAGGAGGAAGGGCTACGCGGTCCTTCAGGTGGAGGGAGCGGGGCAGCAGACTGACGACGAGGATGAGGTGACGGAGCGCGCCAACACAGATGGCCCGGGAGGTCCTACGCTGGTCGATATAATGCAGGCCATCACCTCGTCCAGAGAGGCCCTTGAGACGAAGATTGACGCCATTGGAGTGGACCTTACTCTGCTCAAGGATGACCACAGGAAACTAAAGGAGCGAGTGAAAGTGACCGAGAAAATACTAGAGGGGTCCCGGAGGTGGTGGCCACCTTGCAGCGCTCCTTGAAGCAGGTGGATGACAAAGTTCGGGTCTTGGAGATGAGAGCAGAGGACAGTGAAGGGCGCTCCCGCAGGAATAACCTCCGCATAGTGGGGGTTCCAGAACGAGCAGAGGGAGACGACGCTGTTCGATATTTGGAAGAGTGGATCCGGACGGAGGTTGCCCCGGAGGGACAGTCCCCGTTTTTTGCCCTTGAGAGAGCCCACAGGGTCCCGGCTAGACCTCCCAAGCCGGGAGCACCACCGCGGCCGTTCGTGGCGAGACTATTGCATTATCGGGACAGGGATCACCTTCTGAGGCAGGCCAGGGGGAAGCAACAACTGCAAATCGAAAACTCCAAGGTGATGATATTCCCGGACTATACTAGGGAGGTCCAGAAGCCGCGGGCCTCCTTCATTGCTCTAAAGCGGAAATTGCGCCAATTTCACATCTCATACGCCATGTTCTTCCCAGCGCGCCTACGAGTGGTGGACGGCGCTGGTACGCTCTTCTTCAATACCCCGCAGGATGGATGGCAGTGGCTAGAGACGCGCCGGACCTCTTCAGCAAGCAACGGAGAGAAGAGATCACCTGAGCGCGTGAGTCCGCAGAGGCCATCTTTGCTACCAGATCAACGGCTGGAGCGAGACAGAGCTGTGCAGGCGGTTGCAGAGATCAGTCAAGGTGGGATCAGCCCGAGCTCTGATTCCACTAACCGAGCGCTGGGCAGTTCTGGAACATCTCTGCCTTAAAGCACGAACGGGGACTCTGATTCTGAGATGCCGGTGGTCACTCCACAAACGGCGGACTTGCTTGGCTGATTCGACAGTTGATGGTGGGGTGGGATAGATTGTGGCTGGCTCCAGGCTTGGTCGCTGCAGGGGTTTTGGTCTGCAGATAGAGAGGGATGGCGCCAATTGCTCAGTCTTAATGGGGATCCTCATACGGTACAGAACGGGGGAGAGCCGGGAGGGGCTTTGGGTCCCATAGGGTCGTCACACTACCCCCTTTGCACACAGTTGTGGTTGTATCAGTTTGGATGGGAACTAGTTCAAGGGAACCTGTCCTGGGGAGTGGGAGTTGGGGGTACTGGGATGTTGGGGGGGTGGGAGTTCTTGGGGCCAAGCATGCCGCTGGGGGGATATGGAGGGCAGGATGCATACAACTGAGCCATGGGAACCGCCGTAGGTATCAGGTGCTTATCCTGGAATATTAGGGGGATGCATACTATGACACGTCGCCATAAGATCCATGCCTATCTTAGACGGAGAGGAGTGCAGATTGCCCTTCTTCAGGCGACGCATTTAACTAAGCAAGAGGGGTTAGCTTTGCAACGCAGATGGCGAGGGCAGGTGTTCTGCACAACATACTCGGCGTTTGCGCGGGGCGCACTTATTTGGATAAGAGCTGGAGTCCCGTTCCAAAGCACTGGGCAGCTGATTGACCCGGAGGGTAGATATGTCGTCGTGACGGGGCGCTTAGACGGTAGAGACATTGTCCTAGGGAGTATATATGCCCCTAATACTGATCAAGCCTCATTTTTTGTGCATCTTTCACGGAAGCTCGCACCAATGTTGGTGGGGTCTGTGCTCCTGGGGGGTGACTTTAACTGTATCACGGACGTCGCTTTGGACCGCTCTCATCCCCCCCTTGTAGACGCCCTGGTGCACAGGCTAGCTGCGGTGCGACGGGCTTGGCAGCAACAATGGGGACTAACCGATACATGGAGGGCGCATCACCCGACTGACAGGGACTACTCTTACTTCTCGTCACTGCATGATCTGCATGTTAGATTGGATTCAGTCCTTTGCTCTCCGGACGTACATGGGGGGATGGTGCATAGTGAATATTTAGCTAGAACGTCATCTGATCATAACCCTCTGCTGGTGGTCTTACATTGGTTACGAGATCGACCTGCTATTCCCACATGGCGGCTCAGGCCAGACACGTTGGAAGACCTGGTGTTCAGGGCTGCTCTGGGCTCGGCCATTGAAGACTATTTTAGGGATAATGTCAATACAGCATCTTCTCCGCTGGTGGAATGGGATGCTTTTAAGTCTGTGGTTAGGGGGCGCTGTATAGGGGAAGTGGTGGGGGTTCGCAGAGTGCTGCTGCAGGATGTGTCAAAGGCGGAACAGCAACTACGCGTGTTGGAACAGGAGCGCCCGGAGTGTCCGGACAGGCATGATGAGTTGCTTGCGGCCCGAGAGGAGCTAGCGGTCCAGCTCGAACGATTGCGCTGCTTCAATTGCTAGCGTGGCTGGCCAACCCGGCGCATAGAGGGACGGTAATTTTAGAATTGAGAGGCCAGGGAGATGAGGTGTTCTATACCCAACGGGGTATTAATGAACAATTTTTGCAGTACTATACTGAGATGTATCGGAGCAGGGTGGGCCCCGGACTTCCTGGAGATGAGGGGTTTCTGCTGGGAGCAGACCTCCCTAAAGTTGACCCTGTGGAGGTTGCAGCCCTGGGTAGGGACATCGAGGCGGGTGAAGTCCGTTGTGCTATAAAGCGCATGGCCAGGAATAAAACGCCGGGCACAGATGGGCTGCCAGTGGAATTCTATGCGGCTTATGCTGAGGTTCTGGTTCACTATCTGGTGGCACTGTACAATAGAGCACGCCATGAGGGTGTCCTCCCTGCCTCTACGCGCGAAGCCATCATAGTCCCTCTCCTCAAGCCGGACAAACCCGCTTGGGACCGCTCCTCGTACAGACCCCTTGCGATGCTTAACCTAGATTATAAGATCTTAAGCCGGGTACTGGCGGGTCGTTTGATGCCCCATATGGCGGCGCTGGTTCACAAGGATCAGACCGGGTTTATCTCAACCCGGAATACTGCAATGAATGTTCGCAGACTTGTGCATTTCTTGGGGTCTGATACATATGATACAGAAGAAGCCTGCATTTTTGCGGTCGATATTGAGAAGGCCTTTGATCGCTTGGAGTGGCCCTACCTTTTCAATGTGCTGCGGGAATTTGGCCTGGGGGAGGGTTTCATACGGTGGACAATGCTGCTGTACAGTGCTTCCACGGCCAGAGTCAGGACAGGGGGCTTAATCTCTGCTGCTTGTGGGGTTGCTCGGGGGACGAGACAGGGGTGCCCGTTGTCCCCTCTGCTATTTGCCCTGGCGATGGAGCCCATGGCTGCTCATGCCAGGATGGGGAGGTTCTACCCTGGGTTGCTGGTGGAGGGGCAGGTGCAACATATAGCCTTGTATGCGGATGATCTCCTCCTGTTTCTGCCGAACTCCGGGGATGCGCTTCAAGGAGCGAAAGAATTGTTAGAGACCTTGGGGAGAATAGCGGGGCTCCGCGTGAACTGGTCCAAGTCATGTCTGTTCCCCACCAGGGCGGACAGGCCGGACCGACAGAGTGCGGGAGGCGTCCCATGGGAATCCCGTTGTTTGACTTACCTGGGGACACGGATTTATCATGATCGTGATGACCTGCTGGAGGGCAATGTGGGACGAGCGTTGCGTAGCGCTAAGACTTGTTTCGACTTTTGGGGGACTCTTCCACTAGCCGTCGCGGGAAGGGTGGCTTTAGTGAAGATGGTCACGCTGCCGAGGTTCCTCTATTGCTTCGGGACGCTCCCTGTCTGGATCCCGGGTAAGTTCTTTGCGCAGCTTAACTCATTAATCACAGGGTTCCTGTGGGGGGCTGGGAGAAGGAGGGTTGCCCTAAGTACCATGCAGCGACCTAGGGCAGAGGGGGCTTCGCGTTGCCAGACTTTGAGGCCTATTACTATGCTGCACAGCTCCAATGGTTCACGAAATGGGTAGCGGGCCACATCAGGCACCCGGAAGACCTGGGGGGGTCGGGTCAGAGTTGGCGGCTATTGTCCTGTGTCCTTCTGCGGATACCATTGAGAGGTGAAGCAGTGCCGGCAGATTTGCGAGTGGTGCAGCGGTGCTGGGCGCGCATGGCTAGGAGGATGCACATCAGGATCCCGTATGCACCAGAGATCCCGCTGCGGATGTGTGAGGTGCCTCCGCACGGGGGTGACTGGAGTAAGCTGCAATCCTGGGAGGAGGCAGGAGTTCTCACATTGGGTGACCTCTACGAGGACGGCAACCTCCTCCCTTTTAATAATCTCATGGAGCGCCATGATCTTCCCCGGGGGGACTTCCTGTTTCATGCGGCCCTGTCGGCGGCTGTCCGGAGGCATTGGCGGAAGGGGTTAATAGAACCGGACACGTTCATTCCCTGCCAGTATGTAGTGCTGGCAGCGGGAACCTTTAAAGCGGTAACTTGTCTCTATCGGCGAATCACCCAGGACTTGCGCCAGCCCCTGGAGGCGTTGCGACTCAAATGGGAGGCGGACTTGGGGGAACCCATTGAGGAAAAACCTTGGGGGGCGGTGGTAGAGAGGGCATGGAAAAGCACTCGGAACGCTCGCTTTCAGCTAATTCAATTCTATGTCTTACATAGGGCATACTTAACGCCTGGTAGAATCAATTACTATTTTGGGGCGTCGGCAGCTTGCCCTCGTTGTGCGCTAGAGGGGGCGAGGTTTCTTCACATGTTTTGGGACTGCCCGCATTTGGGGGACTACTGGCGAGGGGTGACGACTACCTTGGCGACTGTGACGGAGAGGGAGATAGCTCTGACACCAAGGGTTTGCTTGTTACACGAGTTTCCGCATACTGCTAAAACCAAAATCACCAGCAGGTTCATTGATCTGGGGTTAGTCCTGGCAAAAAGAGAACTTACTACTCATTGGAAGGCAAGGCAGGGACCCGCTCTTGTGCGCTGGTGAGGGGAGCTTGTGACGTGGGCGGAGAGTGAAGGGAATTACAGGATGGGCATGGCTAGGCGTACCGAGAACGAGAAAACATTGGATATGGCTCGGGCGTGGGTGGCACTTGTGGAGCTGACTAAGCACCCCCCTGAGGACGAGGAGGGTCCCCTTGCTGAGAGGGAGGGTGCACAGGTTACCTGAAGTGGCTGACGCTTGCGATGGGAGAGGCATGATGAGGTAGCTGAGGGTCTTGCACAGATCCTCCCCCGGTGTTCGCGGTCTGCCCTGGGTGAAGACAAGCAAGGCAAGGATTTTGATGGGTGGTGCAGTGGGTCTGGTGGACCCCTTGAGTATATTAGTGGCTAGCGGCATGCTTGGGGGAGCTGGAAGGAGGTATTGTTGGGGTGGGTAAGGGTTAGGGGGGCGGGCTGGGAATTTAGAGGGTTTTGTCTGAATCTGCCCTTCGGACTGTAACAGGCAGGGCAGTGAACGAAGATGTGAGTTGGGCTCCCACGGGGGGCTGACGGGGTTTTAGTAGGGTGCTCCTTGGGGCCCTGGCGAGACTCTTCCTTCGTAGCTCACTGGGAGGATCACAGGAATGTTGATGGTCATGATTGAAGTGCATATTGCCTCCCCAACTGTAATTCTCTGATGTCCATGATGTTGCTTGTATTGCTTCCAGAAAATCAATAAAATTCTGTTTAAAAAAAAAACTATGTGTGCCACTGAAAACAACTTTTTACTCTCCTCGACTGGTGGCACAGTAGACAAAGGAGTGGTGGAATGGTGTTTCCTTGCCGCAAGGATGACCACAGAATACAGAGGAGGGTCGGAGCACAGAAACAGTGGGCCCTGCTCTGGAGGTCTGTATTTCGTTTGCAGCCTCGATAATGCAGATTTGGCTGAGGTCGGTGTAAAAAACAAGTCCATTGCTGGTTCTAACAGGCCCAGGACCAATGGTAGGAGAGCCCTGGACTCCGACTTGTGCTGAAGAGTCTTGTAGATTACCGATGTGGATGGTGTAGGAGGCTGGCTCTGCATATGGTATTACCACTAGGTGGTTATACCATGCACAGAGTCCAGGGGTTTCCCAAAAGATTACAGGGCTCAATATAAAACCTAAAGTGCTCTATTAGAGGTAGTGTGGGCGAGCAGCCTTAGGCCTAACACAGGAGTGTAAAACATTTATTGCAAAACATTGACCAATAATGGACACACGACTCGAGAAGGAGATCCAGACAAAGTTTAGGAAAATATACTTTGTTTGACTTTTATTTTATGTTCAATCATTTTTATTAACGGAATAAGCAAGCGATGAACACAGCTTACTGCCTACAACTCAAAGCCGGCAGAGCGAAGCCCAATATACATTTCAATTCTTAACTTCACAACCCGGAGGCCGGGCATGACTATGTGCCGTGCGAAGGCAATACTATAATTCCATTTTCAAAATGTTACTAAAAACCATCTATTTAACTAAACAAAAACCAAATAAAATACAAAACCCAAACAACAACCCCCTCCCTCCTCCCTGTTCCTCCACCCACCCACCCACCCTCCTCCGCATCAGCTTCTGCTATGTAACACATACTAAGGCCTGAGAACCCTCATTCCTTTGGTGAGCCCAGTTACTGTATTCACGATGAGGTAGAGCCCGGGGCTCCAGGGGGATCAATCGCAGGATCTGCAGGTATTTTGGACACGTCACTTCTCTGAGATCTTTGGTAAGTAAGCCTAGGAAGGGCCTCCACACTGTTGGGAACTCCCGCCCCGTCCCCTCCACTGTCATGGACATTCGTTCCATAGCTAGCAACTGCCAAAGTCTGTATACCCAAGCTCTCACCTCCGGCTGCTTAGTCGTGCCCCACGAAGCCAAGAGAACTTGTCTAGCTGCCAGAAGCGCCAGCGCTATCTGCCTGCCCTGTATAGTGCGCAGCGGGAAACTTTTGCATGCGGGAGACCCAAAAGCGTATACTCTGGTGAGCGGGGTAGCGCAATCTGGAAAACTGCATCTATATCATTTAGGACTGCCGTCCAATATCGATGTAGTTTCGGGCAGTGCCATAAGAGGTGTGCTAGCGTCCCTGTCATTCCGCAGCCTCTCCAACACTGGTCTGTTTTGTTTTTGTTCCAGGTATGCACCCGAGCTGGAGTATAATACCAGTAGGAGGTCACCTTGAATGCTGCCTCCGTGCCCGTCGTGCTGCGAGCAGTGTGGTGCGCCCTATAGAGAATGTACTCCCACTCTTTGAAGGTTAGGGGCTTACCCAGTTCTGTCTCCCATCGCACCTGAGCTTTCGTTCTGTGCTCCCCAGGACGCTCCTGCAGCAGCGCATATAGCTCCGAAATCAGCCGCCGGTCGTCCGTCTTACCCACCACCCATCGCTCAAACGCCGAAAGGGGCCTTGACATGTGTGTACAGTTAGCAGGCTTAGTGACCCAGTGACAAACCTGCGCGTAAGCAAAGGCATCCTTCGCCGGGAGGTCATAATCTTCTCGCAGCTGTTTAAAGGGAATTACCCCTTCTAAGTCGAATAGAAACCCTACCCTTTTACATCCTGCTTCCCGCCATCTGTGGAACACCGTTGAGGCTTTTCCTGGTACAAAGTCCGGGTTATCTACAATGGGGGTCATAGGCGAGGGGAAGGTCGTCCAGCCCTTTGCCACCGCCACTCTGTCCCAAACCCTGAGGGTAGGTGAGGTCACCGGAGAAGAATATAATCCTCATGCCCTGTGTTTCCGAGGCAGCCATAGCTCTCTCCAAATATTGATACCTGCCACTGTTTGATCCATAAAGTTCCAGTGCTTACTGGACTCCGGCCTGTTCCATTCAATGAGATACCGGAGACAGGACGCTTGATAGTAGCCTTCTATTAGTGGTAGTCCCAGGCCCCTTTCGATTTCGGGCTAACCATCTGCTTCAGGGAGAGCCGGGGTTTCCGTCCCTCCCAGACGAACTTATTAATGAGGGATTGTAATTTCTTAAGCGCCCCTCGTGGTGGTGTTAGCGGGAGCATTTGAAATAAGTACAGGATACGTGGCAAGATCGTCATCTTCACCGCCGCTATCCTCCCGAACCATGCCAGCCGCAGCCGTGACCAGGCGTCCAGCGCCTTGGCCGTGTTTTCTAGCAGCAGGGCATAGTTCAGCGCCACCGTCCGTGCGATGGTCGGGGCAAGACGAAATCCTAAATAAGTGATGTCGGTCTGCGTCCATTGGAAGGGGAAGTCCCTCTGCAGGGTGTCCACGTCAGCCTCAGGGAGCGACAGATTGAGAATCATCGATTTGCTCAGATTTACTTTGAATCCGGAGGTTGCCCCAAAGGACGCAAGTTCTGTCATCAGCGCAGGGAACGACAGCCGGGCCCGTGTCAACGAGAGAATGACATCATCGGCATATAGACTGATCTTATGCTCGTCAGCTCCAAATTTTAGGCCCACTATGTGTTGATTAGCGCGAATGCGTTGCGCGAAGGGCTCCATATAGAGCGCAAATAACAGAGGGGACAGAGGGCATCCCTGCCGTGTCCCCCGTGCTATGGGAAAGAATGTCGACCTATCTCCGTTAACTCGCACAAATGCCTTCGGGGCTTGGTAGATGCACCCGATCCACTTCAGAAAGTTGTCCCCGAACCCAAATCTGCGTAATACTCCGAACAGGTAGCCCCACCCCACGCGGTCAAAGGCCTTCTCCGCGTCGATTGACAGCAGGAAGGCCGGCTTCCCGGAGCGCTGTATACTGTCAATGAGGTGTAGTAATCGCTTTGCATTATCCCCTCCTTGCCGTGTGGGGATGAACCCGGACTGGTCTGGGTCAATAATATCAGTCATAAGGGGGTTCAGGCGGGCTGCTAAAATTCCAGCAAAAAGTTTCGCATCAATGTTGAGGAGCGAAATCGGTCGGTACGAACCGCATTCCTTCGGCTCTTTTCCGGGTTTCAAAATCACCGAAATCGCTGCCTCCGCCATTGTCGGTGTCACCGCACCGGTCTCGAGAAAAGAGTTAAACAATTTCGTTAAAAGGGAGCCAGCTCCGCACAGAACGCTTTATAAAATGCTGCCGGGAAGCCATCCGGGCCCGGGGCCTTCGCTACCTTCAATCTCGCTATAGCCGCGATGACCTCCTCTACACGGATCTCCGCATCTAGCTGTTCTGCCGCTACTCCAGAGATCGGAGTTATCTCGCTCATATCCAAGTACTCCTTTGGGTCTAGCGGCGGAGGGTCTTGTTCTGTGTATAGCTGCTGGTAGAAGTTTTGGAAAGCTTCCACTATGCGAGCATCCGTGGTGTGTTCCGTCCCCCTTGAGTCTCGTACCGCCTGAATGAGAGACTTGTGTGATTGCGCTCGAAGCCTAAGCGCCAACATTCTCCCGCATTTGTCGCTACTAAGGAAAAATTTGTGTCGCAGCCGCAGCAGTGCATGCTCCGCTCTATCTATATCTAGGTGCTTCAGCAGCCGTCTACGCTTCTCCAGCTCCCGCCACACTCCCTGTGCCCCTGTCCGCTTGTGTATTGTTTCTAGTTCCCCTACCTCCCTTTCCAACTCTGCACGCTTTGCCCTGCGCATTGCATTGTACCTGGCCGCTATCGCAATAAATTCTCCGCGCACCACTAACTTCAGGGCTTCCCAAACCGCCGCCAGTGGAGTGGAACCGATATCATTTTCTTGAAAATAATGCACTATCGCCTCCCTCACTCGTTGACACTGATCTTCGGAGTGCAGCAAGCTTTCTCTAAGTCTCCACCCTGGTGGCAACGTACGCCTATACTGCACTGGTAGCAGAACGGTAAGTGGGGCGTGATCTGACAGTGTGCGTGGTTCAATAGTAGCAGAGCCCAGGCTAGACATTAATTCTGTAGAGGCTAGAAAGTGATCTAACCTCGCGTAAGTTTTGTGGGCAGCTGAGTAATAAGTATAATCCCTCTCCAATGGATGTTGTGCGCGCCATACATCATGCAACCCATGTTCCTCAAGCCACCCTTTGCCTACTGGGGACAGGGCCCCTGACTGGTGCACTCTTAGGCCCGACCTGTCTAACCCCGCCTCCATCACAAGATTCAGATCTCCCCCACCAAGATCGCTGCATCCTGTGAGGTGAGGACGTCCGACAATGCTGACAGAAGGAAAGACTCCTGTTTCTCGTTGGGGCCGTATATTGACCCTATAGTGAGATGCGTGTCGCCCCATTGTACTCTAAGGACCAGCAGCCTCCCCTTATCTCAGCTACAGTCGAGATCACCTTGCATGGGCACTGGGCCCCAATTAAGATAGCCACCCCGTTTTTTTTTTGACGGCCCTGTAGACCATACCTGTTGGGGAAATCGCCTGTCGCGCATGCGTGCAGTGTCCTTGCCCAGCAAATGAGTCTCCTGGAGGAGACAAATGTCACCTCCTATATTCTCAAGAAGGGAGAGCACTGCTGCCCTTTTCACCGGGTTGTTCAGCCCCCGAACATTGAGGCTCACAACCTTAAGCTCCCTACCCATATCTTAGTCTTGAGTATGTTACTGCTATTCCTTTCATTAGGTCCCTATCTTGTCTCGTCCCCCACCACTCTTCATGGTAACACCCCCGTATGGAGTATCTATAAGCAGGCTGATGCGGAGATCCCCCAAACCCTCAACAAAAAACCATTTCCCCTTATAACCTACCCTTATAAAAACAAAAACCACCCTCCAAGAAAAAACCCACATGACGAAAGTCTGTCACAGGTAAAGAAAGTCAGGGGTCGCAGCAGCTTCTCACGACCCTGGCTGGACGATCGTACCTCCAACAAGTCGCAGGAAACAGATGTGGAGATGGTGTAGCACACCAGTCCGTCCCCCGGCCCCTCTCTGTTCGCCCGTCCCGAGAGTATCAGCCATCAAAATATCCACACATCTCAAGGGGTGACAGGCCTCGCTGATGTTTGAGAAAGGGTAGACAACACATCCTCCCTCTCCCTCTCTCTCATAGCTTGGTCAGGTTTCGTGGCCCACACCCCCCTGCCCACCCTCTGCCAGTCCCCAGGTTGCTTCAGACGTTGTGACCTGGGCAAGTCCACGTCTTCGGACGCCACTGCCTGTTCGAGCCCCAGCACCTCCACAGCTTCCGCAACCGACCTCATCTGTAGTAATTTCCCATTGTGTTTGAAAATGAGGCGAAAAGGATGCCCCCAGGAGTATGGGATCTTGGACTCCCGCAGATGCATGGTCACCTCACGGAAGGCTCGCCGTTTGCTGAGCGTAGAGGCCGCCAGATCCTGAAAGAGAGCCGGCCGATGACCCCTAAAAGAGTAGGCTGAGAGTCCCTGGCCTGGCGAAGGATTTGTTCCTTCAGTTGGAAGTCATGGATGCATACCAGGATGTCTGGTGGGGCGCCTTCAGACCCCGGGGAAACCTACTCGGTGGACACGATCCATCTGGATGTCTGTCTCCTCACCTTCTCCTAGAAGCTGTTGGAACAGAGCCCGGACATAGGCCCGGAGGTCGTCCCCCTCCTCCTTCCACGGAACGCCTCGGATGCGGATGTTATTCCTCCGGGAGCGGTTCTCCAAATCCTCGGTGTGGGCCTGTAGGTCGAGGTTTTGCTCCCGGAGGCGCAGCATCTCTTGTTGTAGTTGGTGCACTTCTTCTGCCCTGCTGATGTCGTGCTCTTCCAACGTCGCAACTCGCTCCCCGACCTCATCCACGTCGCGCCGCACCTCTCTCAGGTCCGCCGCCAGCTGTGACTTGATTTCTTGGATGTCAGCCTTCATGGTCGCGAAAAGTTCAACCATGAAGGCTTTCGTAGCGGGGTCTCATCGCCTTCCAACTGGCCTGCTCCTGCCTCACCCGAGGTTCCAGGTTGCCCCATCGGCTTGGAGAGGGCATCCCTCAGCGCCTTATCCTTACGGCCCCGTGGCACTGCCATACCCCTCGTGCTCTGTTCCGCTGGGCTAGTCCGCTCCAACGCCGTCGTCCAGGATGCGGGATAGTCCACCACCTCTACTCACCGCCGCACCCAGCCAGCCCTTGTGTTCTCTCTTGTGCCACTGCAGCTGTCCTCCTGTAGACCGGTCCGTAGGTATCCCCTCCTCAGCCGAGCAGGGATGCGAGAGGCCTCACGTACACCACCGCTGCTCAGTATGCCTCCGTCTCCATCCACTCCGGCCGCCAGCCAGCAGTTCTCCGCGGTCCCTGTCCGCCACCCTCACCTCCTTACTGGGTCGGCGGGCGCTCTGGCGCAGGCAGCCTCATCGGGAGGGCACCTGCCCCAACTCTGGCTCTGATCTTTGCTGCGCCACAGGGCTTCGCGGTCACCGCCGGCACCTCCACAGCCCCTTTAGCCACCCGAGTGCTAGCTATCACACGCTGGGGCACCTTCCGCCCAGCTTGCCCTTGCTCTGCACAGTGTCCTGTGGGGCCCAGCCTGTAGTTGGCCCGGTCGGAGCCCCTGGCCTGCTTTGCCCAGCCGCAACTCCTAGGGTTCCAGGCCGATGGTTCGCCAGGCCTGGTGATCTAGCACGGCAGCTCCTCTCTGTCTCCCGGTGGGTTCCGGTCGTGAGGGGCAGCCACTCTGGTACAGGCGCAACACCGCTGGGCGCCAAGCTCTCCTGCTCCCGTGCCCCCTTAGCTCTGCTCAGCCCGGCCTCCAGGCACCCCGAGGCCTCTCGGAACGGCGCCTCAAAATGGCGGCGACCCGTCCTCCGCAGCACCGTCTCAGGGGTCTCTCCAGCCTCGCAGCTCTCCTCCCACCGCAACCGGGGCCGTCCCTCACCTCCGGAGCAGCGTACAGCGCCCCGCGAGGGCCGGTTAGCGTTCCCTGGCCTCACCCTTCCATAGACGCCTCACCGCACCACATCCGAGCGTCGCAGCTTATCGGCCTCACAGGCTCCGTTCAGCCGGGCCCGCACCGCACCTCACTCGTGCCGATTTCGGACCCAGGGTCGCACCAGCATCACCCCCAGTCGATAGCGGGGACGTCCACCGCCACAGGCGGTCCGCTGATTCCCGGGACAGGCGCTATTACGAAGCTAAGTATCGGCGGTGCCGGAGGAACGCGATTCTGCGTCCTACCGCTCCGCCATCTTGGCCACGCCCCTCTTGACTTTTATTTTAAAGACCAATATCTTCACAATAAGGTAAGTACGTTTTTAAATTCAAATACTTTTCCCTTTGAAAAATCGAAACTTTTCAGAACAGTTCAACGTTACCCTATGGGGAAAACAATATAGCGGTTAAACAGGTAAGTATTGCACTTACAATTCCAGTCTTTGGGACCAAAAGTCAGCAAAGGGCAAGGGTCAGGTGAGTACCAAAACTGCACCACCAGTTGTAGGAAGCTGGGTTTCTGTTGCAGTAACCCCCCCCACTTTATGCCCGACTACTGATGCACTTTGACTTGATGTGCCCTGGGTCCCTGCCAATCAGTATCCCAGGGCCTGTGTTCTTTCCAAAACTGTACCCTGTACCCCAATTGGCACTTCTCTGGCCACATGTCAGTCCCTTGTAAAAGGTACCATGGGTACTAAGGGCATTGTGGCCTGGGAAGGCCTCTAAGGGCTGCAGCACTTATTGTGCCACCCTTAGAGGCCCTATACTTTACACACACACTGCCATTGCAGGATGCGGGTTTTGGTGCAGAACAAAGTGAAGAGTCGACATGGCACACATTCCTGTGTGCCATGCCTACAACCCACTGCCCTGGCAAAGGTCAGCCACCCCTCTAGCTGGGTGCACTATACCAGTGGTGAGGGTACAGGTGCATGAGCACAGTACCCCTACAGTGTCTAAGTCCATTCTTAGACATTGTAAGGGCAGTGCATCCATTAAAAGTATATGGTGCTGGGAGTTTGTCATTACGAACTCCACAGCACCATAATGGCTACACTGAAAACTGAAGTTTGGTACCAAGCTTCTCAGCACATTAAACCCACACTGATGCCAGTGTGGGATTTAATGAAAAATGCACACAGAGGGCAACTTAGAGATGCCCCCTGAAAACTAACCTACCACTAGTGCCCAGGCTGAGTGGCTGCTTTCAGCTCCCACCACCAGACATGTTTCTGGGCCCCTGGGTCGAGAGCCTGCTGCTCTTGGGGGCCTGAAACTATGCACATCCTGGGACGAGATGCCAAGCCTCCTCCCCCAGGATGGGCAGAGTTCACGAAGGGGAAGCTTCAAAGGCTTGCCGCCTTTGTAAGCTTCCCCAGGCCACTTGCTGCTTTCAGCAACTGGTCCCTACTGGTTCTGACCCCCACTTTGGGCGGGAGAACCAGCGGGAAAAGTAAGTGAGGAAGAGAGGTGTGCCCACCTCTGCCAACTCCACCCCTCAGGTGGGGGAAGGCGAGGAAGCACAACTCTCAGTCCCCGCCATCTTGCAGATGGGGGGACTCAGCCAACCACAGTAAAACTTATGCCCCCCTCCCACTGGAGGGTGGCATAATAGGGGGTGTACCCACCCCAGGGAAGGGACCCATTGGTCCCAACCTTTTTACCTACCTGCAACGCCCCTAAATCTAGTATTTAGGGGCAACCCTGAACCTTGCTTCCTCAGACAAGAACCAACTACAAGAAAAGAAGAAGGACCGAACAGCCGTGCCGAAGCTAACAAGAGGAAGACGCCCACTGACTTGGCTCCAGCCCTACCAGCCTGTCTCCACCTCGAACCTGCTCCTGCGAAATCCCGGTGTGTCCTGCAGCCAGCAACCTCGAAAACCCCGGCGGACCCGCCTGCCTTCAACCAAAAAGACGGTCTCCCGTGAACACCGTATTTGTTCATCTGCAACCTCTGGCTCCAGCCCGACACCGCAAATCCGCACCACTCTGCGCCCGCCGTCCACGGCCCGAGCTCGAGTGGGCAAACACCACGAAGAGGTCCCCCCGGCGATCCTAACCCGAGATCCGGCGACCCCTGACCTGCCTCAAGCCTCCAGCCGACGCCTGCAGCCTAAATCTGGAAGGTGCCCCCAACCGCGACCAGGAGCTGGTAAGAAGGTCCGACCCCAAAAGGCACCCCTGCACCAGACGCCCCACGGCTTTGGGTGGCCAAACCGATGCTGCCTAACCAACCCCCAACTTACCTCTCGAAATGGTGGTCGCACCCAGAAGACCTTCGTCCCAAAGCCTGCAGTGCCTTTGCAAATAGGAGGTTTACTATTGCAAACAGGGCGCCCGATATCGAAACAGCACTCTGCACCCGGCCGCCCTAGTGCCACTGAGGGTGCACCTTTGGTGCTACTTTGTTTCCCCATTTGCCCTGAGCTAAAGTCCAGGAGCTTTGCTCCCACAACCAAGTGGCCTACTCGTCAGCAGCCACCAACTGGAGGCCTCCTATCCCCCGTTGGATAACATTGGGCCTCAGCACTCTGCACCCGGCCGCCCTAGTGCCGCTGAGGGTGTAACAAGAGTGCATCATTGACCCTGGGGGACCCCTGGGTCTACCCCCAGAACCTCAACTCCCACTACCAAATACTTACCTTAAAACCGATAACACTATTTTCCTCAATAGGATAACATTGACTGTTTTTCTTGGAAAAGTTTCTAAGTGTGGAGTTTGAAAACCTAAAGAAATTCTTTAAAATTGCACTATTTAACAAAAACGATTTTACTTACCTGTTTACAGGAAACATCCCAGAGTAGTATCCACGTATACTACTCTGTGTAAGAAAAGTAATCTAAAAAGTAACTTACCTGGTATTTTAATGAAAAACCCATTCAAGTTGATGTACTGCATTTACTAAATATTGCATTTCTCTGCAACCATACTGTAAGTCAAAACAAAGTGCATATGCAATTACAATTCAAACTGTGTAAAAACTGAATTACTACTGTAAAGTATTTATTGCTTACCTGTGCCAGGCTTGCTTGGTTCTAGAAAATAAAATAACTAAAAGAATATTTTTATACAAAAACAAATTGGTCTGAAGTTCAGTCTTTCAGTGTGTGAATTCATTTGCTGACTGAGTGTGTACAACAAATGCTTAACACTGTCCTCCGATACTGCCTTACTGCTCGACCACACTACCACAAATAGAGAGTGAGGTGCTATCTAACTTTACCTCTGCCTACCTTTGGGGTTCCACTGGAATCTGTGCACACTATACCTCATTTTGGTATAGTATATACAGAGCCAGCTTCCTACACTGGTTAGGCGGGGTTACGAGTGACCGGGTTTTCCATAATTGCAATTCCTACCAGATATATCAACAATTGGAATAGGTCTCACAGCTTTTCAGAAAGAGAATAAACCATTGCTTATTTGCTTTTGCAAGTTGGAAGCGTTTGGCCACTCGTTCATTAAGGGTTTGGAAACCATCAAAAATCCCTTGGTGGGGAATCCAGCGGTTGTGGGCGTTCTCTCTATTATCACCAGATGTGAACGGGTCAGTCCCGGGAAGAAAGGTAATATTTGACACTGGGATCACTCTTTCAGTGGCAGGAGCATTGGAGGATGCGGACATATCGGGCATGATGTGACCTTGCAGGCTCAGGAAAGTGATCATAGTAATCCTGTAACAAGCCCTGTAGGTCTAGTACTAGAGCTACATAGACCTGACTCATGCTCTGAAGTTGGAGGCGGAGTGCAATGTGAAATTGCTCCACATATTTCTATACATTGCTGACTGTTTTAGACATGCTCATATTAGTCTCCTTAGTTTGTGACATTAAGTTATTCTGGATTATGGGTCTTTTGTTCTAGTTGATGACTACGGTGCATTTGTTTATATGGTCATAGAGATCGTAGTCGACGAGGTGGACATAGACGGCTAGGCTGACGTCGACAATGTTTGTCTTCAACGAGGCCTTCGTCGTAGACGAGGCTGTGGTAGAGGATGCAGTCCTAGATGAGGCCGCTGTAGACTATGCCCTTGTAGACATGGTTATAGTTGGTGAGGTTATCGCAAACGAGTCCGTCGTCAGACGACCGACATCGACAACCGTCATAGATGAGGCCATTCGTAGAAGACCGTCGTAGATGACAATTGCAGATGAGGCTGTCGTTGATGACCATTGCAGATGAGGCTGTCGTTGATGACCGTCGTAGATGAGGCCGTCGTAGACGACTGTTGTAGACGACTGTTGTAGACGACTGTTGTAGACGATGCCATTCGTGGATGAGGCCATTCGTGGATGAGGCCATTCGTGGATGAGGCCATTCGTGGATGAGGCCATTCGTGGATGAGGCCATTCGTGGATGAGGCCATTCGTGGATGAGGCCATTCGTGGATGAGGCCATCGCGGATGAGGCCATCGCGGATGAGGCCATCGCGGATGAGGCCATCGCGGATGAGGCCATCGCGGATGAGGCCATCATGGATGTAGCCCTCGTAGACGAGCCCGTCATAAACGACCGTCGTATATGAGGCTGTTGTAGACGGCCATCGTAGATGAGGCCGTCGTAGGCAACCATCGTAGAAGAGGCCGTCGCCGACGACCATCATAGATGACAGTCATCAACGACCATCGTAGATGACAGTCATCAACGACCATCGTAGATGAGGCAGTCAGACGACCATCATAGACGAGGCCGTCGTAGACGACCATCGTAGACGAGGCCGTCGTAGACCGTCATAGATGAGGTCGTCGATGACCATCGTCGATAACCGTCATCAACGACCATCGTACATGACAGTATCAACGACCATCGTAGATGACAGTCATTAACGACCATCGTAGACGAGGCCGTCGTAGACGACCATCGTAGACGAAGCCGTCGTAGACGATCATCGTAGACAAGGCCGTCGTAGACGACCGTCATAGATGAGGCCGTCGTAGACGGTCATAGATGAGGCCATCGTAGACGACAGCCATAGACGATGCCATCGTAGACGAGGCAATTATTGGTGAGGCAGTAATAGTCAACATGGTTGTTAACAATGATTTTGATGGCAGTTTTGGCATAGACGCCTCATTGTCAGGTTATGAGGATTTCCCTGATGTAGTGTCAGGGCTGAAGAGGGAGATGTAGGGTCTGCCTCTGCGGTAGTTTTTTCCAATTGTCTCTCTCTCTGTGAGAAGTGCCTTATCAAGACTTATAGTAAGTCTTTTTTATGGCTTTTCTGCACGCCCTCTGGAGACCCTTGGCGCGACTTATCCCTTTGACCTCTTCTGTGAGGTGAAGGAATCCTCACTGTCCTCATCAGAAGTGACAGATTTAGGTTTCTGTAGTCCCAATAATAGCCTCATCTCTCTGAACGCAAGAGTTTTTGAGGAAAAGGTTGGACATATTTTGCAGTCCATTAACTTGTGTTCTGCTACTCTGACATATTAGTGCTAGGGTCAGAGAAATTAAATATAATCTTGGATGATCCAAAAAGAAGTAATAGCTGAAGAAACTGAGCAGAGCTCAGGGAGACTCCCTTCACACGACGTGTGGTACAAAAATCTGAGGGACTCAGCCTCTGTTGTGAGTGTTCTAGAGGGTGCTGTCGCCTGATTGATTATAGTTCAAGTTTGGTCCTTTAGTTAAAAAAGGACATAGATAGGATATTAAACTGACTTTTTCATTGCCATTATAGGCTAGGATAGTGATACATACAGCTTTATTATGGTACCGTGGGACTCCCACTTCGACGACGGGGAATGATTCAAGCATGTGAATCTATGAAAGATCCAATACTGGAGAACATGCTTTTCAGACAGACATTAGGAGATACCTCAGCGAGTTACATTTATCAACAGTTATCTTTCATGAGCAGATTGAGCAAAACTTGAAATCTCTTCTAGGGATAGGTGCCAGGAAAATCACTAAATAAGAGGGGAGTTTATAGAATAAACGGACTTCAAACTCAGAATCCATGTACCACCCTTGATATTTTTTTTTCCAGAGAGGTTATCTAATGTTTCAAATGTTGGCCTCAAATCTGATTAGAAGCTTTCTAATTTTGTTTTCCCTGTGTGACCACGCTGTCACATCTTGGGCAAATCAGATCTGTGGGCCTCAATTTACATACATTCAAACCTTTCAGAGTATTTAGGAACTGGCTAAACACGGATTTAAAACACTCAATAAATAACTGGGCATTTACATTGTCCTTCCTGTAACCTATGACGCGTTCTTTCTTCACAAACAAGGAATCCTGAGACTCTGGTTACATGAACTTACGAGGCCAACAGGCATCCCCAGTGCAATCCGCAGTTCATCTGATAGGTCTCCAGGTTTCTTCTCCTTAAGCCGTGTTTCAAACTCTTTGCCCTGAGAGAATGGATAAAAAAAAGTAAGATAAAACTAGATTAAACTAATCAAAGGACAATCCCATATAGAAGTTGGTTTTCCATGGTCTGAACATTCAACAAGACCCTTACATATGCTCAAGTAAATTAGTTCAGTTAGTGTATTTCAAGTTCCTAGCTGAACCACTGGCCCATTGTTTTCTAGTCAGCTTACCATGAAATGCATCCAATCTTAACTAAAACATGTTGTATTGGAGTCTCATCTGATTATCTTTCAATAGCAACCCCTGCCTCAAAAGTTCTAATTACGACATAATAGAGAAACCACTGCTGGCTACAGCACCACCCCTCCATCCCTGCCCTCCAATACCAGGAGTCTTGAGTTACCTCATAGTACAGATCCCCGTGGATTGTGAGTTTTGGCTTGGTCTGCCACTTGAAGAAGGCGTCATGCAATTTCTGGTAGTCTATATCAATTTTACCCATTTTGGGACGAACCTTCTCCCTCATCTTGGATTTCATAGTTTTCTGTTCTTCCTGGAAATAAAAGCAAATTAAAATTAGTTACCACAACAGACCACAACCTGCATGGTACCACCAAAGTGCATATGGTCAGCACGAATCTATGGCAAGTATCTCTGAATCTGTTTCTGAGCCATCTGACAGAAAGCTGTCATTTAGGAAACACATGCTTACTAAGAAATATCACTAAGTCCCTTGAACCCAGGGCCACTGGAATTATGCAGCAGGGGAGTACCAAATTATGCAGCAAGAAAAAGCATATTATGCAGCAAAATGCGGCTCATTTTTAAAAATCAAATAACTGAATTATTTAGCAATTTTTACAATTAGTAATATAATATGGACAAAGACTTCACCTCATTAGTACTAGTTTAACAATCAAAAACAGAAAAAAGCAACTGAAAGATGGCCAGATAAATTTTGCTAAGGGTCTTCCACTGCGTGTGAACCCACATCACCACGTTTTCAGTAACTTTTAATCCGTTTTGAGCTAGAAGCAATTTTTTTTGTTAAAATCTGCAGATTATACATACAGCAGATGATGGATTACATGGCAAATTCATAACTATGTGGAAAAAGCAGCGGCCTAATTCCAGGGGCCCCAGCTTGAGACTCAGTCACCAAGCACTGGGACATTTACACGCAGGGATCAATCCAATGAACAGTTTAATTCAGGTTTAAAAACAGCTTGAATAGAGCAGAATAATGCCCACGTTAAACTGGGGTTTAAATACAGCTTCAATTAAAGATAGCTGGTGACCACGTTTTTAAAATAAGATAAAAAGGTAGACGCGGAACTGAAGGTCCTTATCAGCTGCTAATATATGTATCTAATACTACAGGTTCTCCTAGTTATTCTCCATTGTACTAGTGGCACTTCACAGACACCAGCAGACATCTCTGACAGTGTACTCTTAGGATGGAGTGATTTCACTGCCAAGCCTTGCTGACCAGAGGCCTTCATATTTTGGACAGAGCATTGCATAAAAAAAGATTTGTTCCGAAAAACATGAGTTTTCCCACAGTAATTTTTGTCCTGTCTAATGAACTTCATGCAAGAATTACCGTTACAGTCTACATGCCAATCATTGTGCAACTGTAGGAAGCTGGCTCTTTTTGTGATATATCAAGAGCCTGCTATACCATGTAGAGACTAGGGGTTCTCTCATGAGTGGACAGGGGGCTTGCTATGCAATCCCAAAGTGCTCTATTAGGTGGCAGTGTGGTTGAGCAGCCTTGGGCTCAACACAGAGAAGTGCAAGACATTTGCAAAATACACACAATGATTAATAAATGAGACAACTCAAGGAGATCAACACCAATTTATAAAAATAGCAAGTATCTTTATATAGGTTTAGGCATCAGAGAAAAATCGTTCAGGTAAGTACGTTTTTAAATATAAATTCTTTTCAGTTCAAAAATCTGCAATGTTATTCTATGGATGGAAGAACAAGTTCAGCAAACAGGTATAGTACAGTGACTTACAAGACCAATCTCCAGGAGTTAAGGTGAGTGGTGGGCAAGGTCCAAGGCAGCACCAACAGAACACCACCAGCGGCACGAGGGCAGACGGGTGCAGGGTGCTAAACAGCATTGGTAGCCCAATAATAATAATAATAATAGGTTTCTATGGAGATATGTCACTGTGGAAAGAGGCTGCAGGCTCCGACTGGAAGACCAGTCAGGGTGAACCAACAGGGGTGTTTAAGGCTTGCGATGCTCGGGGATGTAGGGACACCTGTGTCCTCTTCTCCTCGGCATACGGATGCAGAGATGTCTTAAGGTGTCTGATTTCCTTACCAGAGCAGTCAAGGGGGCCTGCATGCAGAGGCTGCAGGCGATGTCGGTGAGTCCACAAGGGGTGAAATCATGATGGACTCGAGCTCTGGAGGGATGGGGGACCTTGTTGACACCGGGTGGCCCACTTCAACTCGGGCCGGAGGGGAATGGTGCAGTGGTGGCTCCAGGTGTCAGGTTTTGGCTGTTCCGGAGGCCTCAGTCTCCTCTTTTGGAGTTTCTGCAGGATGCAGGGAACAGTTCCGCTATTCTTCGGGAAGTCTAGGTCTTTATTGGAGGCAGGCAGTCCTCCCAGGTTTTCGAGGTACTCAGCTGCAGGACGAGTAGTCTTTGGAGCAGTTTTGATAGAGAACAGCAGACAGGACAGCAGGGCTGGGGCCAAGTCAGGTGCTCTTGTCAGTCTTCTGCTTTTGTGGCTCTTCGGTCCTTCTTCGTAGGTCATCAGGATCTGCTTCTCTGGTGTCAGGGGCTCCCCTAAATACTGAATTTAGGGGCATTAGAGGAGTGTAGGATAGTAGCCAATGGGCTACTGACCCTTTGGGTCACTACACCCCCCTATATGACCACTTCCTGTGGGAAGTGGGCATAACCCTGTCCCAGAATTCCTAAGTATGCCATCACAAAGATGGCTACTTCTGAAAAATCGTATTCACCTCACACTAGCCCACTTTACGGGTGGTACTAGCTTGGAGACGGCACGCCTACCGGACTAGCTAATTTTCCTGCCTGTCCAGGAGCCAACGGGGCTATGGACAAGAGGGGCAGCTTAGTCTCCTTTGAGGGAAGCCAGAATCACATTCCAACGGCGGCCGCTTCTTTGAAGCTCGCTGGCCCAAGGAGGCTAATCTGCAGGTCATCCTGTGGGAGGGGGTGTTATACCCTCTTCCCGGACAGGCTTTTGCTCTGGGTCTCCTGAGAGCAAAGGCTCTCACCTTAGGTCAGAACAGCGCCTCAGGTGGCAGGCTGGCAGAAACTAGTCAGCAAGCACACCAGAGGCTGGTAGGTTTTCACGGGGCACCCCTAAGGTGCCCTCTGGGTGCATGTATTTGTACATACAACACTGGCATCAGTGTGGGTTTAGCAATACGAGATGTTTGATACCAAACATCCCGATTTTCAGTGAAGCCGTCATGTAGCTGGAGAACTCGTTTTCACCATTGTCCAGCACATTTTAAAATGGCTTCCCTGTCCACTTGCACTGACGGTAATAGGACTGACCAGCACTTGGGCATATCTGCTAATCCCATGAAATATTCAGCACCCTGCCTTAGGGCTGTTAGGCCTGCAATGGTAGGGGAAATGGCACACAGGGATGCGAGACAAAGTGTGCTTTCACTTTTGTCTGCACCACGACATGCAGCCTGCAATGGCAGTCTTGCATGTGCTTGGTGAGGGGTCCCTTAGGGTGGCACAATTTGTGCTGCAGCCCTTAGGTGCCCTCTTTAGTACCTTAGGCCCTAGGTACCAGGGCACCATCTACTAGGGACTTACAGAGAGTGCTAAAGGTTTTACCAATTGGGGGGACAATGGAACAGTTTTGGGACAGAACTCTGGCACTGGGGGGACCTGGTTAGCAGGAACTCAGGGCACTTTCAGTCGAAATCACAATTTACCAGGCAAAAAAATTGGGGTGACCATTTCAAAAAGGGGCACTTTCCTACAAATGTCTGCTAGGAAATGATCTGGAAACCTCAGCATGGGCTGAGATAGAGCTAGGACCCCATTCAGCCATGGTGGGAATACCTGAATTGGTGTGTGTGAAAACCCGAGCACAGTGCAAAGCCCAGGGTGAAAAAGGAGTTGGAGCCTGAAATAATGGCACAACCTTCCAAGAGAAAAAGCACTAAGTGTGGGAAACCAACTTCTGAGGAGACAAGCGCAGGTTCCCTCTCCTCAGGGAGAAGACCTCTCAGCCCTTGAGAAAAATGAGCCCTAGGAACTTGGACCTTACACAGCATAGCTCCTAGGCCCAGAGGGACCCTCTATCTTTGCCGGGGACAGAGGACCTGTCCAACTCTTGAGAGTTGGAGACAGCAAGCTGCAGATCGGAAAAAGGGAGATGTCCGTGACTCCCACAGAACCTACTGGGAGGAGAGACTCCTGTATACTGAGGCCAGAGAGCCCAAACCTGGTGACACTAGTAGAGTGGTAGTGCCTCAACAGTACAGAGAGTTCTTATTCTCATTAGCACATGACATCCCCCTAGCTGGGCATCTTGGCCACACAAAGACTTGGAGCAGGTTAGTCACCCACTTCTACTAGCCAGGTATGTCCCAGAAAGTAAAAGAGTTGTACAACTGTGTTAACTGTCAAGCCAGTGGCAAGCCAGGTAGTTGCAAGCCAAAGGCCCCATTAATTCTACCAGTGGTTGGGGTACCCTTTGAGAGGTTGGGGATTGACACTGTTGGTCCCCTGGACTTCCAAACAGCCTCGGGGGAACAGATTCACACTGAAGAATCATGCCACCAGGTATCCTGAAGCAATTCCTTAGGAATGACACTAATGCTGCAGTTGCCAAAGCCCTAAGTGCTTTTACTAGAGTGGGCTTCCCTAAGGAGGTGGTGTCAGACAGTAACTTCATGTCTGGCTAGCTAGAAGCTGTGTGGGCTGAGTGTGGAGTGACATACGTTTACCACCCCATATCACCCACAAACCAATGGTCTAGTTAAGATATTCAACAAGACCATGAAAGGCATGATCATGGGACTCTCTGAAATACTCAGAAGGAGATGGGATGTCCTTTTGCCATGCCTGCTTTATGCTTACAGAGAAGTGCCACAGAATAGACTGGGTTTTAGTCCCTTTGAACTTTAGTTTGCCCATCCTGTGAGAAGTCCACTAAGTCAGTGATGGGAGGGCAGTAAGAAGCCTCTCAAAGAACCCAAACTGGACATGGTAGACTATGTGCTTGGCCTTTGTCCCAGGATGGCTGAGTACATGGAAAAAGCCAACAAAAACCCTGAGGCAAGCCAGGAGCTTTAGATGCAATGGTTTGACCAAAAAGGATGCACTGGTGGAGTTCCAACCAGGGCAGAAGATATGGGTATTGGAGCCTGAGGCACCTAGGGCCCTCCATCTAGTGGACCTTGACACTTCTAGGAGCCCTAATAAGAGGGTTATCCATGTGAACTGAATTAACCTCTATCATGACAGGGCTGATTGGAAAATGCTAATGGTCACGGATGAGGATCAGGAAGAAGAGAGTGAACCTCTCCCTGACCTCCCCCTCAAAAACCCTCAAGATGGGTCTGTTGAGGGAGTTGTCTTTTCAGACACCCTCACTGCCCAACAGCAGACTGATTGCAGGCAATTCCTAAGGCAGTATGCTGGGCTCTTTTCTTTGACCCTGGTCCGACAACCTGGTGTATTGTATTGTATTACTACCCCCGCCGAGGTGTCGAAACGCTTTTTCAGTGAGTAGCACGCTAATCCGAATCCCATAAAGGATTAGTGGTGAATTAGTATAGTGAAAATATGAAAGTAATTTGAGTGGTGGATATGTTAGTCAGTTATTTGGATTGAAAAGGATAGTGGAAGGATAGAAGGGAAGGATTTAGATTTTGTTCTTAAAAATGAGTTTTATTTATTTTTATATATATTTTTTTGTAGATCAATAGTTATGATAAAAAGATTTACTTATTTATGCAGTCACTTATATACATGTTAAAACATAGAATAATATAACTATCAGTAATATGTACATTTGTTGAGCAGAACGTACGAGTTACGTACCTTCGGTAACGATGTATCTGGTAGAGACGATTCTAGCCGCAGATTCCTTAACGTAGAATTATCCCCAGGCGTGAGACTGGACCCAGAAAACTTTCTTTGCCCCAGCATCTCTGCGCGCCGGGGGGCGGTACCACGCGACTCCGCCCTGACGTCGTCCGCGGGCGTGACGTCAGCAAGGTCACATAAGCCCCACCCCGGCACGCTGCCATCAGTTTTTTTCGGAGAACTTTTCCGCACCACAACGTGGAGCCATCACAAACAAAACTGTGGAGATTATGGGAACAGTGTGCGAAAAATCAGTGAAAAAGAGAAGAGAGAAACGAAAGGTGAGGAACAGCACCAATTGGAAAAGTGCCAAGCACTAAGGTACCAAAAAGTCACAGCAGCAAAAGCCATAGCAGGGAAAGAGCAGAGCACCGCCCCGAGGAGCAACCTTGCAAGCTAAGGCGACATCCCCCCTGGAGGCAGAACACATGTGAAAAACGCTATAGCAGAAGAGAGAGAGAGAATCTGCAATCACAATCCACAACAGTAAAGGGGCAACAAGCCCGAAACAGAGGAGTAACAGCAATTCACCCCCAGACGACACCATCAAGGAGGGCCGTATCCCCTGAAAGGAGCGAAAGGGCCGAGGTACAAGCAAAAAAAAAACCAACGCAGAGAACTGCAAAGGAAACAGAAACCCCAAGCCAGTAAAAGGGAGAAGAGTCAAGGAGGCCCCTACACTTGGAGAAAAAACCAAAGTGGAGGGAGGCAGAAGCACACATGAACCAACCGACCTCGGATCAGAAAGGAAGGGGTGGAACACTCAAGCAGAACGAAGCATCCTGTCCGGGGGAGGCGAAGCATACCCCCACAGAAGACAAGCCACCCGGAGGGAGGAGAGTCCAGAAAACCAAACAGAAGGTCCTCGCAGAACGGGGAGGAAGGGCGGGTCGTGAAGGAATCTGCGGCTAGAATCGTCTCTACCAGATACATCGTTACCGAAGGTAAGTAACTCGTACATCTGATAGAGACTACTAGCCACAGATTCCTTAACGTAGAATAGATACTCTAGCCATACCCAGAGGGGAGGAGGGCCTGCGAGAGAACCATCCCTGTAGGAAGAAACACAGGGCCCCCGCAGGGGATGTGTCACAGGGACAAGAAGGGGGGCCCAGCCCTCACCAAGCAGAAGTAAGCAAGAACGAGGCGAAGGGAAGGCCAGGAACACCCAAGCCCATTCAAGGTACAACCACCAGAAAACCCCGTAGGGGCAGAAAGCGCCAGAGGAGCACCAAGGAAGAAAAGAACCACCCCAAACTCCAGGGAGAAGAGGTAGAACCGGAGGCAGAGCCTGCCGTAGGAAAACACAGACACAGCGATAGGGGGCAGCTGAACAGGCATCATCCTCAAGGCAGCAGACAAGGCAGGAGTGGCTCCACAGCCAAAAGGCGCAGGCGAAGAAGAAGAAAGGCACAGGTGCGCAAAGCCCCAGCAGAACAAGAGGCAGGGGCACAAGGGAACACACCAAGGGCCATGGCGGTGGACCATAACGAGCAGGCATGCGCAGCCGGCAACACCATGGAGCAGTGCACCCAGAACAAGCCAGGCGCAAGCCGAGGACAGCGGCCAGGGAAATCCAGAACAATCCCCAAAGAGGGGGCCGTGCCAGAGACACACACCGGCCCACGAAAGAAGTGGGACCAGGCAGAAGAGAAAGAGGAGAGACACGGAGGACGGACCAGCCGGCAACCAGAGCACAGAAAAGCCAGAAGAAACGTAGCCCCCCTAGAACACCAGACATAGGACCAGGCCAAAACGCCGGACAGGAAGGCGGAAACGCCACAACACGATGCCGTAGACGGCATGCCAGGCTGGTCTAGCGATGTAGCGAACACTGAGAATGACAGACGTTGGAGCAGCGTAAGCTGCACCAAGACAAAGGCAAAAGAGACCGCACCAGCGGTATACAGTGATGCCAGGAAAGGCAAGGAACCCGAAAAAGGGCATCCACACCTCCCCAGCGTAGGACAGAGCTATGTAATAGCTACAAGTACCCCACTTAGGGCATGATACGTCCCAAGGAAAACATGGGAACACCTCTTAGGAAAGAATTCCGCAGCAGAGGACAAGAACATAAAGGACCTGCGGGTAAAACCACAGACTGCTTGCCAATCAGCCAAAAAAGACACACAAGCCAAAAGGGGGGCTGTACCAGCAGCCAACAGTACAGAGGGGCCAACCTAAAGACCCCGAAGGCACGCCAAACCACACGGAACACACAACCGGGCCAAGCGAAGCACTAGACCCCCGAAAAAAAAGGGTGGGATAACGCCTCCCATAAAGCACCAGAGGACCGACAAGCCAAGTTTACGGAGGGGGAGGAGGTCGGAGCCCCGCAAGAAGCCGCTGAATGGCGGAGTCCTCATGGGTGTTAAACAAAAGAACCCCATCAAAGGGCAGGTCAACCAGACGCTCCCTAATCTCTGGAAAAACGCTATCCCTCAACCAAGCATGGCGACGGAGAGCTACTGAACTTGCCATGGCGCGGCCGAGAGCATCAGAAACATCTAAGGCCGAACGAAGAATAAACTCGGCCAACTCCCGGCCATCCAACACAGGGGGCCGCAGATCAGCGCGGACACCTTCGGGTGAGGCACCAGACAGAAGGGACTCCACGGAATCCCACAGACTGGAAGTAGCCCTGGCCAACACACAGTGTGTTGAGCGCTCGCAAGGCAGCACTAGAGGAAGCGAAGATGTTACGCCCCCACGAATCCAAGCACCGGGCCTCCTGTGACGGAGGAAACAACACCAAGGGCAGGGAAGGAAAAGCAGTCTGCAGAAGAGGGCCCTGTGTAGAAGGGTGGAAAGAAAGGCAGACTGGATCGTGCAGAGCAGGGCGATGGCGATGTAGGAGCGGCTGAGGCACGGGATCACCCGTGGCAGGACGCCCCCAGAAGAGAAGTATGGAGCAAAGCTTCGAATGGAAGAAGCAGCTCCCGTCCACCAGAGCCCTGATGGAGAACCTCTAACAAATGGTCCGTAGGGAATGGGGTGCCGGGGTCGCCCATGCGCAAAATGCCAGCGGCCGTGGAAATGGCCCGGACAAAAGCTGCACTCGCCTCCGTAGGGAGTCGTGGGGGAGAGAGCAATTCCTCCGTGGGCGATGGCTGTAAACTCAGCCGGCCATCCCCAAGTCCAGCTGGAGGAAAAAACGGCCAGCCCCTGAATGGCGGAGGATCCACGGACGAGTGGGGGGGCCTGAGGCGCCTCCGGGGAAGGCCGAGATCGTGGGGACGGCGAAGAGCCCTCCCTGGAAGACGCCGGGGAAAAAGCAACGACGCGGCAGCCTGTCTCCGGGGAAGAGGAGACAAAAAGGTGACAAACCTCCGGAGAGGAGGGGACCTCTGGAGACGAGTCGACGACCCAACGCCGTGGAGTCCGCCACAGGCGCCGGTGCGACGTCGACCGGCGCCGAGTCGACCCCCACCATCACTTGCGCCCCAGGAGAATGGGGCGGGGTCGGAGCCGGGGCGGCTAAAGAACGGCGCCGAAAAGGCGCCGACCCGACCTCCGACGAGGCAGCCGCCTGCACGGAGGGCCGAGAGGGACCCGGGGAAGCGCCCAGGTCCTTAGCCAGCACCCGCGGTGCCGCCAGCTGTCGGCGCCGGAACGGCGTCGGCTCGGCCGCCGCCTGCCCAGAGGACCGAGGGGGACTCGGGGACGAACTGCGAGTCCCGGCGACCTCCTGCGACACCACAGGGACCCCCGTGGGGGTTTGCGGCGAGGCAGAGGCGCCGTGAGCCGAAGAGGGTAACCCCGTAGGGTCGCACCCCGATGACACCACACCCCCAAAACCTGGAGCCGAACCAGTCGGCGCCGGGGCCGGAGCCGCCTGCGACTCCGCGGAAGGCCCCGCGCACGAGGCAAGGGATCCATGGACGTCTCAGGGAGAGGAGGAGGAGGGGCCAAGGAAGCCTGCAGAGCCGCAGCATAGGCCTCCATTTGGCCCTCGTCGCCCCAACGCCAGGAAACGGCGGGTAGGGTGGCGACGAACGAGGCCGCATGTCTGCCCTCCGCAAAACGGGGACCAGGCCTCGGGGACAAGCTATAAGACTTACCGGCGGGCGAGCGACACCCCTGGGGCCTCGCTGAAGGACGATGTCAGAGGCAGAAGCGGCGGTTCCTGGGCCCTTCCGCGGGGGACGGACGCGGTGACGACACCGATCTGGACAAGCGGGCCGAAAGGAGCTTCATCCGGCGCTTCCGCCGGGACTTCGGCTTCAGATGCTGGCAAGCGTCGCAGTCCGTAGAGTCATGGTGCTCGCCCAGACACCACATGCAAATAGGGTGAGGGTCCGTCGCCGACATCTGACGCGCACAAGAAGAACACTTCTTGAAGCCCGAAGGCATTCGCACACTGTTCCACAACGCAAAAGCGTAAAAAGAAGGCCTGAAAACAGGCCAGGGACACGATTCCGGATCCGCGTTGCACGCGGAAAAGAAGGAAACTGATGTCAGCGCGCCGGGGTGGGGCTTATGTGACCTCGCTGACGTCACGCCCGCAGACGACGTCAGGGCGGAGTCGCGTGGTACCGCCACCCCGGCGCACAGAGATGCTGGGGCAAAGAAAGTTTTCCGGGTCCAGTCTCACGCCTACGTTAAGGAATCTGCGGCTAGTAGTCTATCAGATTAATGAATATCTATATATAATAATATTTTAAACATAAGTATTCTACACGTTTATACAAAGCACTACACATATATAGGTACATATTTATAGTACAAATAAATGCTTATATACAGAGAGATAGGTTGTATATTTCTATCTGTTTGCGTATGGTGGTTATGTGGGGAAGAGACAATTCTTGAGTAATTTTCTGAAGAAAAGGTAGTTATCTGTGGATCTTATGTTGGGTGGCAAACAGTTCCATAGTTTGGCTGCTTGAACAGAGAATGATGTGCCACCCAAGGTTTTTTTCTTGTATCTTGTGATTTTGAGGCGAGGTGCCACTCTAGAGTGGAGGTTCTTTTGTTGAATGCGTTTGGTTATTTTATTCCTGATGAAGAGCGGTCCCGTTCCATGTATTGCTTTGTGGGTGATACAAAGCAGCTTGAACGTGGATCTTCTGGCTACTGGTAACCAATGCAGGGCTTTCAAGGCAGGGGAGATGTGGTCTCGCGGTTTTATATGTAAGAGTAGTCTGGCAGCCAAGTTCTGAATCCGTTGTAGTCTTTTCATGGTCGTTAAAGGTGACCCATGGTAGAGGCTATTAGCGTAATCGAGTTTGGACAAAACCAGGGAGATGGTAGCCTGGACCTTGTGTGGAAATCCCAAATGGGGGAAGATTAGCAAGATCAAGCTTTGTTACTATAAAAACTCTGCGACTAGTTTGACCACTTGGGCATTCATCGATAGCTTGGAGTCCATGGTCATTCCGAGGTTTCTTACTTCCTTCGATATTTTCGGCGGTGTTCCCAGATCATCAGACCACATGGCGAGTGGGTCATAATGTTTCCAATTGCCAGACTTGAGTATTTCTGTTTTGGAAGCATTCGATTTGAGCTGGCTCCATGTCATCCATTGATCCAGAGCTCTGAGACAACTGAAAACTGGCGAGTTTCCATGGTCTTTGGGAAATTGCAGTTGAAGAAGTTTTTGTGGGTCATCTACATAGTTATAGCACGTGGGGTGAAATTGATTGATCAGTGCCGGTAATGACTTCATGTAGATGTTGAAAAGCATGGGCGAAATAAAAGAGCCTTGAGGGACCCCTGTTTTTGTGAAGTACGGTTTGGATGAGAAAGTTGCGGTATGGATGACAGTTCTGTTGCAAAGGTAGGATGCGATCCAGTCTAGAGTAGTCCCCTCTATGCCGGCTTCGTGGAGTCTTTGTATCAGTGTCATGGTCAACCGTGTGAAAGGCAGCCGAGAGGTCCAAGAGAAGTACAGCAGCAACCCCGTTGCAGCCAACTGTGTTCTTCAGGTCATCCCAGATGGCAAGGAGGGCAGATTCAGTGCCTCTTCCTGGACGGAATCCTGTTTGGAAATCTGAAAGTATGGCATTCTCTTCGATGAATTGTGTCATCTGGGCGAAAGCTGCTCTTTCTATCAGTTTGCCCAGGAAAGATCCATTTGAAATCGATCTGTAGTTGTCAGGGTTCAGCTGGTCTAAGTTAGTTTTCTTCGGTAATGAGTGTATGTATAACTTTTTGAGTTCTTCTGGAAATATTCTGGTAGTTAATGAGTTGTTGAGGATTCTCCTTACTGGAGTGGCAGCAGAGGTTGCCAGAAGAATTGTCTTGAAGGTTTGCGGTGGACACGGGTCAGAAGGGCTGCCGGCAGGCCTGCTTGTTTTGACCAGGTCCAAAAATTCATAGTGTGAAATGTGTTGGAAGGAACGGAGAGGCTGGGTTAGAGTATTCTTGGATTGTAGCTTTGTAAAAGGGTTAGTGCTGAAGATTTGTCTCTGTTTTAAGTAGGAGTCTAACGTGTCTGCTTTGTCTGCGTAATGATTTGCCAGTTTGTTTGTGAACTCTTGAGTAACGGGATGAGCTGCTTCTAGGCAATTTGGTTTATGAAATTCATTGAGAATTTTATATAATTCTTTATTTGCACATTTAGCATTTTGAATTCTATCTGAATAGCATTTTGTCTTTGCTTTTTTGATAGCGGACTTGAACAATCTATTAATTTTTTGTATGCAAAGTTTGTCTTGGTTGGCGTTTGTTTTGAGCAAGGCATGTTGCAGCTTTCTAATTTGTTGTTTTATCTTTTATCTCTGTATTTCTCCAAGGTGCTTGTTTGCTTTTGTTCTGTTGTGTGGTTTTTAGTGGTATCAGGATATCAAAAGTTCCTGTAGCCACTCATTGTTTTTTTAACAGAATTTATTGTTTCTAGATCTCTGCTGAATGTTAGTTGCATTTCTAAGTGTTCCAAGTTGAGTTTGTTCCACGGCCGATAGGTGGATGCACGTAAGGTGGTTTTAGGTGTGTCGCTTAGTATTGTTTTATGTTGGAAGGCAAGCAAATGGTGGTCTGACCATGTGACTGGAGTCATTGTTTGAAAGGTAACTAGTTCTGTATTAGCAAAAATGACATCTAGGATATGTCCAGCGATGTGTGTGGGTTTGTGGACGATCGGATGCATGTTCAGTGCTTCTAGGCCAGCGATGATTGTTTTGGAATGGGGCATATTTGGTTTGTCAAACCAAATGTTGAGATCACCCAGAACGCATAGGTTGGAGTGCAGTGTTATCAGGTTTGAAACCTTGTCTAGAAGTGCGTCCGGGAAAGTTGCCTTGCTAGGTGGAGGGGAGTAGAGTGGTGTCTTAAAAATAGCTAAAAGTGTCCAGAATGTACTTTATTCACTGGACACCAATGCCATGGCTAAAAACAGACTACAAGAGTCCAGGTTGGCAGGAAAATTAAAAAAAGAACAGTTGATGGACAGAATGCAGAACAATGTCATACATTCACCCCAGTACAGAGATCTTGGCCTAAATCCATAGTTTTTTGCTCACCATGCCATTCCAGTTTGGACCCAGCCATATGCAAATCAGTCTTGACCCTGCGCCCAATGGGAACAGTCCAGCCCGAACTGCCAGGTCAGGTCCTCCCTGGACTGGAAACAAGCATCCTAGGACCGGTTTCAGGGCATCACCCCTCATCTCCTTGTGTTTGCTTTGTTCGCCCTAAGTTGGCAGGGTATGCCCAGACGTGGGTCCCTTGCTCACTTTGCCACTGGATTCAAGCTAGCCTGGCTGATGAAGGGTGTTACCCAGAAACCAGTCCCAGGATGCTTGTTTCCGGTTCAGGGAAGAACTGGCTTGGCAGTTCGGGCTGGACTGTTCCCATGAGGCACAGGGTCAAGACTGATTTGCATATAGCTGGGTCTGAACTGAGGTGGCGAAGTGAGCTAAAGAATGATGGTGGATTCAACCCAGATCTGTGACTGGGGGTGAGTGTCTGAAAAGTTTCAGTGCTCCGTCCATCATCTCCTTGTGTTTGCTTTGGCGGGGAAATTAAACCTGCTACAGCTCAAAATGTGTAGTGTGAAAGGATAGTGTTTTAAAAGTTCAACATTTTTCACACCTTAGTTCTCCTGACAGGTGAGTGGCGTTTCTTCAGGACCGGGGTGCAAGGGGTACCTAATCTACTCTCTGGTTCAAGGAAACAGTCAGGGGATTCCTAAGGTGTACTGTCCCTATGGTTTAGGATTCCAAGGTAATCCGGAGTGGGGGGCAGAAATGTCAAGTAGAGTAAAACCGACCTTCTAGCGGACCTTTAGGTTCCGGAGCAGGTGCGTCAGCCTGTACGTCCACACCAACCGCAGCAATGAAGGAAGGTAGTAGCCTCCAATTTGGAGCTCCTGAATGTGGGACCTACCCACGTCTGAACGCCAGGGATGCTAATTTGCGTCAGTGAGAACATGATGTGGACACTAGGGACAACCAGCATGTCAGAAATAAAATATGTAGGCAGTCTGACCAAGTGAAAGAAAGCATCAGAGCTGAAGTCAGCAAGATGCTGGAACTAGGGGTGATTGAACCCTTGGAGAGTCCCTGGCCCACCAAGGGAGGTAAACCAGAGCAGTGGTTTTGTGTGCACTACAGAGGCCTCAATGTGGTCACTAAGACAAAAGCACACCCCATTCCAAGAGCTGATGAGTTCATTGACAGGTTAGGGGCAGCTAAGTTTCTCAGTACTTTTGAATTGACATCAGGGTACTGGCAGATTGGGCAGACCCCAGGAGCAAAAGAAAAATCAATATTCTCCACACCAGATGGGCATTACCAGTTTACTGTGATGCCTGTTGGCTTAGAGAAAGCCCCTGTCACTTTCTAAAGGCTGGTGAACAATGTCCTGGCTGGGCTGGAGTCTTTTAGTTCAGCATATCTTGAGGATATTGAGGCCTATAGTTCCACCTGGCAGGATCACCTGGTACACCTTGGAAAGGTCCTTGAGGCTCTGCAACATGCAGGACTCACTATCAAGGCAAGCAATCGTCAGAAAAGGCAGGGCTCTGTTGTATACCTGGGCCACCTAGTAGGTGGAGCACAAGTTCAACCTTTACAGCCCAAGATCCAGACTATGCTGGACTGGGAAGCTCCAACTACCCAGACTCAAATCAGGGCATTCCTTGTCTTGACTGGGTACTACAGGAGGTTTGTGAAGGGGTTTGGTACTATTGTGGCACCCGTCACAAAACTCACCTCCAAGAAGATGCCAAAGAAGATAAACTGGACAGTGAGCACTCAAAAGGCTTTTGGCACTTTGAAGGAAGCAATGTGCTCAGCATCCATTGTGCAGACTCATACCTCTGAACATGGGATGGGACAGTTCTATCCTAGACCAACGATGATGGCCAGGACCAGCCTGTTGCTTTCATTTCAATAGCAATGGAGTGCCATTGAGAGGGAAGCCTTTGCTGTGGTGTGGTCCCCGAAGAAAAGGAGACTCTACCCCCACTGTCATTGGAAGTCTCCCTAGCCATCATCAAAAGCCTGAAGTCGGGTTCCCCCACCGACCCCTGTCCAGCAAAGGCAATTAATCCGGTGGTAAATAAAATTTGTAATACCTCATTAGATACTGGACTTATGCCATCTAGGTGGAAACAGGCTACATTTTTGCCTCTACTTAAAAAACCTTCAGCTGATCTGAAAATACCTGCAAATTATAGGCCCATCTCCCTGCTTCCTGCCTTCTCCAAGGTTCTGGAGAAATATGTTAACTCGGTGGTTACTGACTATGTGGAAACTAACAGCCTTTTCCACATTAGTCAGTCTGGTTTCAGAGCCAACCATAGTACCAAGTCTGCTTTACTAGAGGTCTCCGAACACATCAAGGAAAGCCTGGATGGGGGAGGGAAAGTCATTTTGATCCTGTTAGACCTGTCAGCGGCCTTCGATACTGTCCCTCATGATAAGCTTCTGGACAGGATCCAGACTCTCGGTATCGGTGGCTCAGTTTTAAAATGGCTTGCCTCCTTTTTGGAAGATAGGGACCAGGAGGTTTGGATGCCTCCCTTTGCAGCTGGAATCCCTGTGATGGATGTGGGGGTCCCTCAGGGTTCCATTCTGAGCCCCACATTATTCAATCTTTATATGTCCCCTCTAGCTGTCCTGGCGGAGACATACAGAGCAAAAATTATTTCATATGCTGACGACACACAGCTCCTTTTCACTTGTGACAGAGGTAGGAGCTTTGAGGGAGCCAAGATCAAAACCTGCCTTTCAAAAGTGTTTGCATGGTTAAGAATGAACCAGTTCAAATGCAATCCGGAAAAGTCGGAAATTATCTTTTTCGGCACCCCACCGCCTTATGACTGGAGACTCTGGTGGCCAGAAGATATGTCTCCATCTCTCGCCGCACAACAAACGGTAAAGAACCTACGCGTCTTGATAGACCATCGCCTATCTATGAAAGCCCAAGTCCAATCAGTGGTGGGAACGTGCTTTGGACTCCTTAGGATGCAGAGAAAGTTCCTTCCACTCCTGTCTTTAGACTGCAGAAAATCCGTGGTCCAGGCATTGATTACTTCAAGATTGGACTACGTGAATATACTCTACCTTGGCCTCCCAGAATATCTTCTCAAGCGTCTGCAGGTGGCACAAAATGCCGCGGCCAGAGCCATTTTCAGGCTGAAAGCTAGGACGCATATGTCCCCTCATCTCAGAGCGCTCCATTGGCTCCCAGTAAAAAATAGAATTAGATTTAAGGCCATGGTGTTATTCTTTAAGGCCTTTCACGGAAAGGGTGCTAGCTACCTTTGTAGAAGGATTACCCACTATGCTCCTTCGAGAACTCTGAGATCCTCCTCTATGAATCTGGCAGCGGTTCCTAGAATATCTCATGCCCGTGCAGGTGGCTCCTCTTTTGGGATCCTCAGTGCCCAGGCCTGGAATGCGCTTCCCGCATCATTGAGAGTGGTGACGGATTTAGCTACTTTTAGGAAGCTCTTCAAAACTCTGCTTTTTAATCAATAATGGAGTTCCCCTTAGCTTCCTCTTTTATTTTCTCTCTTTCTCTTCTGTAATCGAAGTTGGTTGCTCTCTGGGCCTTTGATGCGCCGGGACACTCTTGAGTAGCTGTGCGCTATATAAATGCCTTTATTCATTCTTCATTATTCATTCACCTGTTTGGGATTCACTTCCTTGTTCAAACTGATCACAGGCATCTCAGATGGCTGATGCAAATGAAAGGGGAATAGCCAAAACTGTGGAGGCGGTCCATATCCCTACAGGGAATGGGCTTTACAGTGGAACACAGACCTGGGACTAACCATGCCAATACAGATAGCCTTTCCAGGTTTTTCCATTTAGATGATGAAGACTCTCTTGGGAAAGGTTAGTCCACATTTTCACAAACAGAGCACCTTGGGATTGCTAGAGCAAGCCCCTGTCAACTAGTAAGGGATACCTGGAGCCTGCACAATGTACCTCATTTGGGTACAATTTATAGATGTCTTTAGCACCTCTTTAAGTAACCTAGTAATCTAGGGCATAGGTCCTAAAGAGGGACCCTAAGAGCTGCAGCATATCTGAGCCAAAGACCGCATGAACTGAAGACTAGCTGTGGACTTGGCCCAAACCCTGCCTGCCTGCTTCTGTCTTGACAATTGCAAAGACCTAACTTGTCCTGCAGCTGTGCATCCTCCAAGAGTCTCGGACAGCTGCCAGCACTTCGCCAACAAGTCAGCATCTCCCTTGAAGTGGAGGAGCTACTTCCATGCAGCCAGCAAGCACCAACCACACCTTCCGGTTCATCTACTGACCATCGGATCCACCAATGCAGCAGCCACCCAGGAGGAAGTCACTGTGCCTGGGGTATCAGGCCCCTTGCAGCAGCCAAGGCCTGGTTAGTGTCCAGCCTGGACACCAACACAGCCAAGACTGACCTACCGACAAGGGACTTCCGCATCACTGAGGACAGCACAGAGTGGCCTGGCTGTCCAGTTTTGTCCCCATCTCCAGGTCGACCCCAAAAGCGAAAGCCTCCAACGCAAGCAAACCGCTGGACAAAACACCTCTGCACCCAAGCACCCCCAGCCAGAGTTCAAGCCTACCGACGGTGCACCTGTGTACCAGAGAACCTCAAGAACTGAACCCCCGCCCCTCCCCCCACCTTGGGTTCCGACAGACTAGTGCCCAAGGTACCACTTGCAGCATTTTTCTGCCTACAGGTTTCTCTATAGACTTCAACAGTAGCGTTCAAGGCTACCCTTACGACCAGCACCTCTGCACCCAGACACACCAGGGCAGGTAACACAAAACTGCTGGTGGTTCCAAGGACCTTGGCCCTTACTTACCTCAAGTCCGGAAGAACTACCCTGTAACTTGATTGCAAGGGATCCTATGCAGTTTACGTTTCTCCCATAGGATAACATTACAGAGTTTGAGGCTCATTCCTGAAATCTGACAGTTGTGTTTTCTAAGTGTTTGGAAATCGCTAACTCGAAAAGTACTTACCTAGTCTCTTAGATATTGATGTCTAAATAAATATAAAAATCTGTTATTTTTCTAATTTGGTGTCGGATTTTCTTGAGTGCGTGTTTCTTTTATTGACTCTGTGTATGCAACAAATGCCTAACACACTCCTCTGATGAGCCTAAGGCTGTTCGACCACACTACCACAAACGAGAGCCCCTTGGGATTGCTAGAGCAAGCCCCTGTCCACTTGTAAGGGATACCTAGACTCTCTGCACAGTTCACCTCATTTTGGTACACTATATAGAGAGCCAGCATCCTACAAGAACACAACTGTAGTTTGTGAGAAGTGCTAGAAATGTTTGTCTCAGTGGGTAAATAATCAGAAAAGATAAGTTTCACATTACAATTTGGTGTGTAGATTGTTTATCATCACTGATGAGGCCATTTGTCCCAGGGAGAATTTGGTGAGCACAATTAATAAGGATTCTGCACCATGTAGTAATGAAGAATTAAGTTCTCTCTCAGAACTTGTGGAATACACACCAGGTATAATCCACAATTTGAAGATAAGATAGAAGCAAAAAAGGTGCTCCCCATGAAAGGTGCTTAGGAATGTTTCTTAGTGTTGTGGTGCAGGCACAGACTACCAGTCAATCTCTGGTTTGGCTATTGGTTATCCCTGGTTTTGCAGCACCACAATACTACTGCTAACAAAATGAAGTGACAAAAGCACTCCCTTCCAGAATTGAATCTCTCAGGGTAGCAAGGACATAGTCAATGCATACTCCAGGGGGTGGAATAGCTTAGAAACTCTGAATACAGAGTAACACCGTAGACAGAACCAAAGAACTTTAATGTCAATCTGCATTTTACTTTTAGAATTGAAAAAAAGTATGCAGAACAGTATTTGCAGAACTATGTTCTACAGAGAAAATCTAAAGGTCCTTGGAGCTTCTGGGCGATGTTACACACCAAACATATAGATTCCTTGCGCTTGGCATTAAAAATCCATCTTGCTCCTGAATTACAGCCACAATTGTGACCATGTTTGTACCGCCATTCACTGTAAACCCACTGGGCAATCTGGTTACTTTTTTCAGTCTCAGGTACTCCATCTAGTTCTTCCTGATGGAGTAAGTTCTCAACTGACTCCTAAAGCGAACATTCCCATTTCATATCTGGCAAAGCTATTATCTTAGGTTCCTCAAGTTCTGATTTTTGCAAGTTCTCAATGAGTTGCACTTCCTGATCTATGGGGATCGATGCACGCCTCCACAATTTTAAAGTTTTCACACTGTCTTTTTCAATTGTATTATTTCCTCCAATTTCCTGACTTCACCCTCCACTTGTGAGAGTTATATGTCACTCCTTGCTCCACTTCGTCCATTTTGGATTGAAATCCAAGAATTTTCTCTACCACATTACTAGGGGTTGTGAGCATTTTTTTGCGACAATTCCACAGGGAATCTCATTCCTCTTGGTAGACCTGTTCTTTAATACACACCTCATCAATGGGCGTTTCAGCTTGGGATGGGGCTTGTACTGGGAGGTTTTGGTCACCAGGTGCTGTGCTTTTCAATTGCTTTGAGGAAGGGCCTCAGATGACGGGTAGGAAAGTCTTTGTACATTTCACTTTGGTGTGAGCGTCCAGTACATTTTAATGGTGGTAATATGCCATGGCTAAATACCCTCCAGAAGGCAATGTGGCTTGCAGCCCTTCCCTAATCTCCTCCGGGTAACATTCTCTACAAACAGGTATCTAATGCCCTACAACTCATTTCTCAGGCAGTACTTTCCAATACTCTCTCTTTTATCTTTCATCAAACTGTTGTCTATTTTGAGTGTACCTTTTCCTGCAGCGCCTCCCTCATTTCCTGGATTCCAGTACGTCGAATGAACTCCGGCAGCTCGAAGGGTGGCTTCTCAATACCCCTCTTGCCCTGAAGATACTTGCGCTTGAAGCACCAGTGTCGGGGCACAGGGACTGAATTCCGAGCTGCTTTCAGATGAACTAGCAGCTTGGGGTCTTGCGCCGTCACATCATGCATCTCCACCACATCTGGCCGGGCCACCAACTGGGAAGAAATAAAAAGAAGCAAAGCACATTCAGAAAAAGCTGAATGGAAATCAACAGATGCACTAGTTCAAGAATGAAACCAAAGATACCTTCTGTTGCTTACAATAATGTGCACATTTAATTTCTCTAATGCCAAGCCAAAAAACAAAAAAACTTGCAGGACATCACTACAGTGTAAGATCGCATCTGTTAAGAATCTGTAAGATCAATGTAACAAAGGAGATAGCTCTGCTGTCAAGACCTCTGCCTGCAGGTTGTGTGTAAAATGAGAGATAGCTCTTCTGTGCAAGTGGATTGTAACACTTGTGAAGCCTGAAGGATAGCTCTTTTTATGACCTTTGCCGGCAATATTGTAACTGTAGAATAAACCCACATACCAGGACCAGAGTTTGTATTATCAGTGTGGCTTAAGGAGCAACTCTGCCTAAAGCATGTAGTATTGGGTATCATGAGAAATAAATCATCAGGGTTACAGAAATTGAATTACAGAGGTTGGATTTAGAACCCCAAGACTTGCATAGCTTGAAACCCAGCTACTTCACAGTCCTGTCCAGATAACTTAACTGCGTTGCTCGCCTATATTTAAGGTATATAGGAGATCACTGGAAAAGGGTTTAGGCCATTTGTTTTGTGCAATGGCAACAAGATACATTATCAGTGGAATAAGTTTTGAAAACACTACCGTACTACTACTAAAGAAAACAAGTTACTTACCTGTAACTTTGGTTCTCCAGTATTGGAAGCTTTCATAGATTCCCATGCTTGGAATCATTCCCCGTCGTCGAGATGGGAGTCTCGGTAAATATAAAATAGTAGTAAATAACCATTACAAAAGAGAAACAGGCCTAGGCCTAATCCCATTTTGCAACCAGACCATGTCTTTTTGTAAAAGAGACTTGGTGAAAGAACCTCAGCTCCTCAGATTTTCGTATACGTTGTGAAATAATCACACAGAGATGCTGAGCTTTCCCAGGGGAGGAGGGTGGGTCGCATGGGAATCTATGAAAGCTTCCAATACTGGAGAACCAAAGTTACAGGTAAGTAACTTGTTTTCTTACTCCAGTATTGGAGCTTTCATAGATTCCCATGCTTGGAATCAGAGTAGCTAGCAGTAAACATACACATTTTATCATAAAGCATAACCCTTTGATAAACGTTCGTTAAAACATACTTCTACATTAATAATATGCAGCGAGATAGTTACGAATGAACATGCAGTACACAGGGTAATAGTAAATGAATTCAGAAACAAGATAAAATGTGTAAAAGCTGAAAAGCAGGAAGGAGGGACGCAAAGGAAAGCTCACCACTCATTGGAAGAGGTTCCTCAGGACTGCCTGGCCCACAGCTGTGTCATCTCGCAGTGAAGCGTCCAGGCAGTAATGTTTCGTGAACGTGTGAGTGCTGCTCCAAGTCGCAGCCCTACAAATGTCTTTAATCTGGACACCAGCAAACAGAGCCGTCGAGGATGCCACAAACCTTGTAGAATGCGCCCGGACTTTACCCTCCAGGGGTTTGCCCGCTGCTGTATGACAGTATCGAATAGCGCTAACAACCCACCGAGCTATCCCCTGCTTGGAAAGGGGAAACCCTTGCGGGGAGCGCTGAATGACACAAAAAGTTGAGAAGATTTACGGAAGGGCTTAGTCCGGTCCAAATAAAACTTCAAGCACCTCTGTACGTCCAGAGAATGAAGAGCTCTCTCAGCAGGAGAAGAAGGCTGAGGGAAGAAGGTCTTAAGAATTACTGGCTCGTTGAGATGAAAAGTAGAAGGCACTTTAGGAATGAATTTAGGATTAGTTCTCATGATGACTGTATTGTTCTTGAACTGAAGGAAAGGCTCCTGAATTGTAAGAGCCTGCAACTCTCCAATTCTCCTGGTTGAAGTGAGTGCTAGCAACAGAGCTAGTTTCCAGGAGTGGAACTTTAGATCTGTTCGATGAATGGGTTCGAATGGGTGTCTCATCAATTGAGAAAGAACCAGGTTCAAATGCCACGTAGGAGGTGGAGGTCTCACTGGCGGAAACACCCTGAAGAGGCCCTTGAGAAATTGCTTAACAATTCTGGCTGACCAAAGAGAAGGCCCAGATGAGGTGCGCCGAAAGCGAGAAACCGCTGCTAGGTGTACTTTAATGGAAGAATGAGCCAGACCTGCCTTAGCCAGGGACAGGAAATATGGAAGTACGTGGTGTGTCTGTGACAAGAAAGGATCCAACCCTGCACCCTGACACCAGATGCAGAATCGTTTCCATTTCAAGCGGTAAGTCTTGTTAGTGGAAGGAGCTCTCGCCTGCGAAAGGACATCCTTAACCTCCTCCGGAAGATCTAAGTCACGAAATTCTCGCTGCTCAGGAGCCATGCTGAGAGCTGTAACGAGTGAGGATCTGGGTGCCAAACCTGACCCCGAGACATCGTGAGGAGGTGTGGAATCTGCTGCAGTGGTTGAGGTCGATCCAAGGAGAGAAGGTGAAGTTCGGTGAACCAGAACTGCCTCGGCCATGCTGGAGCTATGAGGATCATTCTGCACGGTTCTGCTTTCATCTTCATGAGCAACCTGGGAATTAGCGGAATGGGGGAAAAGCGTATACAAATGCGCCTGACCAGGCGATCGAAAGCGCATTCCCCAGCGACCCTCGATGGTATAGCTTGCTGGCGTAAGACAGGCATTTCCAGTTCTCTGGTGTGGCAAACAGGTCTATGGAGGGTCTGCCCCACCGGCGAAAGACTCCCTCCAGCGTAGCCTGATCCAGCTCCCACTCGTGGGTGACAGATTTCAGCCTGCTGAGCCTGTCCGCTTCGTCGTTGAGCACTCCGGGCAAATGTTCTGTTTTCAGAGAAATCTTGTGCAGGATAGCCCACTCCCAAATCGCCTGGGCTTCTTGTGACAAGAGAAAGGACCTGGTGCCGCCTTCCTTGTTGATGTAATGCATGGCTGTGGTGTTGTCCGTCCGGACAAGAACCGACAACCCCTGCAATCTTGGAAGAAAAGCTTGAAGAGCTAGACGAATCGCTCGCAGCTCTAAGAGGTTGATGTGTAGGAGGCGATGTTCCGGAAGCCAATGACCACTGACCTGCAGATCTTGCAACACTGCGCCCCAACCCTCCAGAGAGGCATCCGTCGTCACCACTTGAGGCGCTGGAGTGTTTACGAAGGATAGACCTTGGGATAAATTCTTTTTCCTTGTCCAGAGGATGGCTTGCTTCATGGCGTGAGTGATCACTAGCTGGTCGTCGAAGGAACCGCTCACCTGCTTCCACTGCAAGTTCAGGTGCTCCTGCAAGGGACGCATTCTCAGTCTGCAGTGAGGTATTAAGGGAATGCAGGAGGACATCATCCCTAGAAGGGATTTGAAACGGCGAACAGAAAGACACTTTTTCTTCGCACTAAATGAGCCATGGAGATTAGATTTCTTTGTCTCTCCAGAGATGGAAACACCTTGTTGAGAGATGTGTTTAAAACTGGTCCCAGAAACTGAACCTTCCTGGACGGGCGGAGAGAAGACTTGGCGTTGTTGAGAGTCAGGCCCAGATTGGAGAAGAGACCAGTGCAAGCGTCGACCGCTTCCTCTGCCCTCTGCTGCCTCCCTGGACGAGGCCTTTAGTAACCAATCGTCCAGGTAGGGAAAGACCTGGAAATGCTGCTTCCTGAGGAAAGCTGCTACTGGTGCCAGCACCTTGGAGAAGACTCTCGGAGCCGAGCGAAGACCAAACGGCAGCACTTTGAACTGGAAATGGCTCTTGGCGACTGTAAACCGTAGAAACCTCCTGTGGGCCGGATGAATGGGGATGTGGAAATACGCATCCTCGAGGTCGAGAGTGGCCATAAAATCTCCAGTGTTGAGAAGACGCAGAATGTCCTGGAGAGACACCATCCGAAAAGATAGCTTTGTGAGATAAGTGTTGAGCTCCCTGAGGTCTAGAATGGGGTGCCATTTCTCCAATGTTTTCTTTACCAGAAAAATCTGGAATAAAACCCCTTGCCCCTCTGAGAGAGAGGGACCGGTTCTACTGCTCCTTGACCAGCAGTTGATGAACTTCCAGCCGGAGGAAACGCAGGTGTTTGGCGGAGTTGGCGGCAGGGGCCCTGGATGGTGGAAGATGAATGAACTCTAGGGTGTGGCCACTCTGAATGATGTTTAGGACCCAACGGTCTGTTGTTATCCGTTGCCAATTGTGGAGGTATCGAGACACCCTGCCTCCTACAGATGTCTTCGAGGAAGAGGAGGGCACAGCGCAAAGAGCGAGATCGCCGCTATTGCCTCTTAGAGGCGTCCCGTCCGGGACGATTCTGCTTCCCTCTAGTGTTCGATCTAGAGAAAGACGACGTCTGGCCTTGCTTCTGATAAGGACGGTAAGATTGTGGTGTGGAACCATAAGAGGAGTACCTCTGCTGTTGGTAGGAGCCCCTGTAGGATGGAGCACCTCTGCCCCTAGCTCCACGGAATGGCGCTTTCTTGTATTGAAGGGTCCCCAAGGACCAGAGCAGTTTCCGTATCCTTCTTGATGTTTTGAAGGGTATCATCTATGTGCTTGCCGAACAACTCCTCACCATCAAAAGGAAGATCCAGGATTTTGTTCTGGATCTCTGGTCGGAACCATGTTGCCTTCAGCCAACCCTGGCGACGAAGCACAGCTGCACCAGCCAGGGACCGGAAAGCCGTTGTGGCGATGTCCATCGCACAAATCGATGACCTCAGTGGACGAATCTCTCCTTCTTGCAAGATCTTCTTTGCTTCAGACTTGGAAGTATCAGACAACTGATCCAGGTAAGGCGAGAGGTCGCACCACATCTGGCGGTCGTACCTTCCAAGAATCGCTAATGCGTTCGCAGCTCTGATGACAAGGCTGGCCATGGAGGAGAATCTTTTCCCGCGTTGTCGAGGCGTCTGCCCTCTTTGTCAGGAGGTGTAGTCAGCGGCGCTGAAGGATTCCTCGACTTCCTCTGCGCTGCTTGCGAAATGACCGAGTCGGGTCTTGGCTGACCAGTCAATGAAGCTGGGCTGTCGTCTGGGGCTTTATATTTTTTGTCCAGACGCGGCAAGACTGGAATCACAGTGGCCGGATTCTTCATGGCCTTAATGCCTTCTTCCCAGACATGAGCCACGATAGGAATAGAGCGCACCGTCTTCCTATTTGGCTCTTTAAAATCATAGAGAAAGCACTCTGTTTGGACTGAGGGCATGGGAAGTTCGAAACGCAGTGATACTCTCTCCATTAATTTGTGGAAACCCCAATGTCAGCAGGGGGAATCAATCGGGGCAGGAGCCGGAGAAGCGGGATCAGGGATTACATAATCATCCCATTCATCTCCCTGATCTTGTTGTACAAGCTCTCCCTCTTCTTCCTCTGTGGAATCATCCTGGTGTTGATCCGCTCGGAGGAAGGACATCAGATGGTGTTGGAAATTGAGTATGCCGCCGAGCTGATGGAGGTGGTGAAACCATCACAGTGGCAGGAGGAGGAGGCACAGGTTGAGCCAAGAGGGCGGGTTGTGGAGGCGGAGGATGAGCTGAAAACCTCCGTCGGTAGTCTAAAAGCATCCCCTGTAAATAAGCCAAAAGAGAAGTGGGAACAGACCCCATCTTTTGTTGAATGTCCTCTTGGCGTGAAAATGATTGTTCGTATGTCTGATCTTGATAATAATAACCCTCCGAATCAGTGTCCTGACATTTGACTATCAGCTGAGAAGGGCTATTGGCATAGCCAAAATGACTGTCCTCTCCCTCAGAGTCCTCCTCCTCATCCAGAAGTAATGCAGGTGGTAAAGAATCCACTTTTCTAGGGGACGTCATGTCTGGCGAAATTTGCTTCCTCCTCACCGAAATGGAAATTTTCCCCGTCGACGACGTCGTCGACAGTCCCGTCGACGTAGAAGAAAAAATAGTCGACAACAGCGTCGACGGAATCACCGTCGACGAGAATGCAGTCGGAGCCACCGTCGACGGAAGTGGCGTGGACGTGCTGACCGTCGCCGAAACGATGGGCGTCGTCGACATAGTCGTCGACGAGATAAGCATTGCCCCTGCTGACGTCGTCGTCACTGTCGTCGCAGTCTTCGTCGACACTCTCGTCGTCGACGCCACCGTAGACTATATCCTCGTCGGCACCATCGTCGACGTTGTTGAAGAAGTGCTCGTCGACACACTGGAATGGATGACGACGTCGACACTTCCGTCGACGCCGGAGCACTTTTAGCCTGCGATTTTGGAAGTTTAGTCGACGAGGGCTTGCGCAGCGGCCGACGACTGAATGGCCACTCTTTCCAGAGGACTGTGAAGAGGGCTTTTTAAAAGATTTGTCCTGGCTAGGGACCGTCGCAGGTGGTGTAATTAGTCCTTCCCTCTCCTTTACACCGCAGTGAGGAGATTTGACAGGACCCTGGTCCTCAGACTCCTTCGGGGTCTTTTGAGGCCTTAGAGGGAGACCCACAGATGGTGAAGGGGAACCTCTACCCCTCTTGACTGACCTTCTTGATGAGGCGGCGGAAGACCGACTCCTCACTATCACTAGACAGTGGTTCCTTCCTCGACTTCAGCCTGTGGAGCCAGGTTAGCAGGCGACCCTCACGGTCCCGGAGAGTCTTGGTGGAAAAGGTGCGGCAAATCTTGCACTCCGCAGCTTTGTGGTCCGGGTATAGGCAATATATGCAGTCTTTATGCCTATCCTCCACATACAGCCTCTTCTTGCCACAAGTGGCACAAGCCTTAAATAAAGCTTTCTTTCCTTTATCTGACATTTCCCAAGAGTTTTCAAAGAAAACCTGAAGAAAATAGCTGGAAAAAACAGTTGAAAAGAAGTAGAGCAAAGCTCGAGGAGACTCCTTCTGCACAACGTGCGGTAGAAAATCTGAGGAGCTGAGGTTCTTTCACCAAGGTTCTAGAGGGTGAGGCTGCTCTGATTGGCTGCCTGTTCTTTTTGGTCTCTTTTACAAAAAGACATGGTCTGGTTGCAAAATGGGATTAGGCCTAGGCCTGTTTCTCTTTGTAATGGTTATTTACTACTATTTTATATTTACCGAGACTCCCATCTCGACGACGGGGAATGATTCCAAGCATGGGAATCTATGAAAGCTCCAATACTGGAGTAACCTAGAAAACTTCCCAGTAGACCTATTCCCAGTCCCTGCTAACCACTACTCACCTGCTTCAGCTCAGCCACTGTGAAACGGTTCATTCGACGCATCTTTTTCTTAGAAAGTTTGGGAATGTCTGGCTTCTTGTACTGTGGACAAAAAGGAGACCAAAGCACATATTAAAGACAATAGGTTAATCGTAATTAGTCCCTATTGAAGTCATTTTTCAGGGAAAGGTGTACACTTTATACCAATTAATGCCTTTATACCACAAGCTTTCTAAGAAGGTATATCACAAAATCCATTATAAAAAATACCACAGAAACAAATTAATCAGTATGCAAACTTTAACCTCTGCACTCCAAACAATTTCTTCTTTCCTGCTCCAACACATAATAAAATTATATTTATTTGGTGTGTTGTGAAAGCGGGAGCTAGAAGAGCCCAAGATGGTAAGATTTCTGAATTCTTTATTGTTATGTTCCCCATATAGGAACACTGTGTACATAAGGCAGTTCTACTCTAGAGATACATTAATTTTTTAATATTTAATTGCATATAAATCTAAGGTTTGGTCTTAAGGTTCAATACAGGTGGGACATGTGTACTCTGCTTTGAATGTGGGATGGTCTAGTGGTGGCTGGGAATAGTTTTACCTGGTGGTACTGTTTCATGTTTTTAGAAATGTAAGGCATGGCAGAGTTTTATGAATTGTTTTCAGTCGTTAATTCTGAAAGCTCATAACATCTCATTTATTTTTTAAAATGTACACAATGGCGACCAGGCTGCAAAGAACTTTAGAGCTTTACACTACGACAGGGGTATTAGAAACCTTAAACAGTGGATAAAGTAATTCATGCCAAAATAAAGACAAAACAAGGTGATGTGGAAAATACATGGGTAGGCAAAGAAAAAACAAGCATTGGCATAGCCAATAGGTCTCGCCTTTGGGGCTTTATAAGTGTTAAGACAGAGCTATTGGCTTTGTTAACGTTTTTAATATGTGTTGTAGAGCATTGTGAATGTTGTGCAGCATGTTTAAAAGTTATAATAAAAGAAGTGTTATAACCATTTTTGGCACCTTATATATAACCTAGAAAACATACAACTGAAGTACCCTAATAAAAACCAGAATTAACACCAAAAATGTGTTCTAGTTTTTTTGTTTATGCAATGCTGTCAATTTTTCCCTGCCTGTTCTAATGCTTTTTTGTTATAGTTTTTATTGTTAGGTGGGGGCAGTTCACATAATAGTAACATAACATAACGTGTATTTGTAAAGCGCACTTTCACCCGCAAAGGGGCATCTTGGCGCTGAATAACAGACGTCTATGGTTACCCAACTCAATAGTACTCATTTTCTCGACCTCAGAAAGGATGAAAGGCTGAGTGAATTTGCCGGGATTTGGACCTGTGACCAGGAGGTCGAACACAGTCCCCTGCAGTGAGCACAAATTCATGTAAAACCCGGGAAACATGGTGTAAGTTGAGCACAGTGCATGTGTGTATAGCACAGAGTAAGTGTAGAACACAGAATATACACCACACATGGAGCACATGGCAATATGTTGTAAAATATATGCACAGCAGAGTTCACAGTAGGGCCCTGTTGTGGCAATACATACTTGGAGCTTAGTGTACGCAAAGTGCAGGGTAGAAAGGGTGCATGTAAAACACAGGTAAGAGGGAGGTAGATGTACAGCACCGAGACCACAGAACAAGGCAGGCCACGAAACACAAGGTAGTAGTATATTGCACAGAAAACATGCCGAGCACAAAGCACGCACACACCACTGCCACACAGCACAAAGTACACGTACAGCATGCAAGGTCGATATGGAAGTCATTCAGGTGGTGGTAGCGCGTTTAAAAAGGGTGAAAAGACAAAGAAACATCCGAGTACACGTAAATCAAGTACCAGTAGAAGAGAGTACACAGAGTTAAGCACACAATACAAGGTAAATGCGGAGCACGTGCTACACGTACAACACTGAGGACATAGAATGGGTGAAGGAATGAGTGGGCGTGGAGTAAGTTAGTATGATGGGGGAGAAAGGGATGAGTGGATCTTAGTGGAAGAGAGCTGGGGATGAACGAGGGCAAGAAGGGGTGATTGTTGGCTGGTGGAACAGGGAATGGAGAGTAAAGAGGGTGAAGGCGAGTGAAGGAATGGGCGTGGCTATGAAAGATATGGGGAGGTGGTAAAGGAGGAGATGAGGAATGAGGGAGGCGAAGTAGGGCGGTGAGGATGGGGCGGGTAGTAAAAGGAGGGGGTAAATGCACGAGGGGAGGGGCGTGGAAGTGAGATGGGGACCCAGTGAGGGTTGTGGAGGTAAGATAGGACTCAAGCAAAAAAATTGGAGTGTCGGGGGCAAATGAGTATGGGAGGGCAGTGAAAGGGAGTGCGGGAGGGAATGTGTGGAAGGGAGTTAGAATACATTTTCAGGGTGAGGGGTAAAAGGGTTGTGCGGAGTGGTTTCGTAGAAGCGACGTGGGAGGGGAAGTTAGGGGTTGTGAAGTGGGCGAGGAAAGCATCTACGGCTGTGGGGGGTGAGGGAGAGCTTAGGGGGATAGAGGGACGCCGAGGGGAGGCAAGGCAGAGCCGAGGTAGGAATTTGTGAGCGGAAGTAATGACTGAGTTAACATGAGTGGGCAGGGGGAATGAGGGTGAGGGGAAGGCGTATGGGGGCATTAATTGACGATGTAAAGGGAAATCAAACCGAGAAAAGAGGTGGAAGTGAGAGAATACGGATGTGAAACTGCTGGAGAAGGTCGAGAGGCTGCGGGGGCGGAAGGAGAGGAGGGAGGCATGGTCAGAGAGGAGAGGTGGGGACTGAAAAAAACAAGCGCGGCCGCTAAACTGAAAGCGACCGCGCTGTGTTTAATGATCCACGACGAGGAATGCAGCTGGCACCCTGCACGCCGCTGCTCGCTCCCGACAGCTGGATGCTGTGGGAGTGAACATTTACAGAAAAGGTGGGACATGCACCCGCCTTTGGCCAATTGCGTGCTTTCATTTTTGAAATCCACACGCACAGGCCAATAGAATGTGTGGAAGTTGAAAAACCACACAGACAAGTTTCGAGAAAGTCTGGAGTGATTCCAAGAGGCCTCCCCTCTCCATAGAGCAGCACATGCGTGCTGCGCTAGGCTCGACCTAAAAAGAGGGTTGCCAATATATAGAAATTAGTCGAACAATGATTAGGGACGGTTATTTTGGGGGCATGGGAGAAGCCACTGAGGAATGTTGGCCAAGGCCTCGCCAAGAGGATCTGGATGCACTGATAGGGAAAAATAGAGTTTGGAAGGAACTGCAATTCATGGAAGCGACTTCATAAAGTGCTACAGGCGGTAGGTGGGTGTATCTGGAGAAACATAGCTCTTATAACACTCAGTGCATTTTTCTATAGAGCACATGGCTAAAAAGGGTGGTTTGAAGGAGTAAAAGGGGGGGATATTCCAAATGGAGAGCAGAATACTAAGTCTTATATACTTAAATATACTTATGAGAACTGTAATACAGTGGGAAGGGGATACTGATAATGAGCCTTATGGAATATGTTACTTACCCTGTAAGCAACTATTCGTAGCGTGCAGTACCGTAGATTCATATGCTTAGCATAGTCCTGCCATCTAGAGTTGGGCTCGGACGTTTGCAATTTGTTTTTCTTTGAACAAGTCTTTTGAGTCATAAGGTATGGTGGTGACTCCTATAGACTGCTTTGAGCATTGTCATTGGCTCCTTTGTTAGATTGTTTTTTGGCTCATCAGGTGAGCTTAGGATAGGAGCAGTAGAGGGACAGTAAAGATGAACACATGCAGGTAAAGGTTTGATAAGACAGTGTTTTAGTAGAGAGGTGTGTACTTCCGCCATTAGCATCCTGGGAGAAGGGAGGGTGCATATGAATCTATGGCACTACACGCTACGAATAGATGCTTACAGGGTAAGTAACATATTCCATTTGGGTGCATGTGTTGGCTATATGTAGGAAGCTGGCACCGTTTATGGTATACCACTAGGTGGTTACAGCGTGCACAGAGTCCAGAGATTCCCCAGAAGGGTACAGGGCTCAATGCAAATCCAAAGTGCTCTATTAGTTGTGGTGTGGGCAAGCATCCTTAGGCATAACACAGAGGAATCTAAGACATTTATTGTACACATATTGACCAATAATGGCCCCACGACTCAAAAAGGAGATCCAAAACAATTTTATAAAAATAAGCTTTGTTTCAGTTTTATTTTAAGACCAAGATCTTCGCAAAAAGATAAGTACGTTTTTCAGGAAAAATACTTTCGTCTTTTAAAAGTCGACACTGCAATTGTCACACAGTTCAATGTTATCCTATGGAGGAAAACAACAATGCGGTTTTACGGGTAAGTACCTTACGTACCACCTTATCACCTTACTCTTTTTAACCTGCTCATGGAGACTCTAACCGAAATTCTAAAATCTTCCAATGTACAATACCACAAGTGTGCAGATGACACCCAACTATACCTTAAAATCTCCTACCCTGAGGATATCAGTCTACTCAATACAACTCTGCAAAAAACCCAAAACTGGCTAACCAGAAACCACCTTAAACTCAACTCACTCAAAACAGAATTCCTCTTATTTGCCCGACCAAAACGATCCCTCGACATCAAAGATTGGATGAAACATTTAACAGCCTTCAACTGCTTTCCACACATTATATATTCCACAAGATCACTAGGAATTACACTTGACAAGAATCTCAACGTGCAGGAACACATCAGCTCAGCCACCAGAGGAACACACTTTCAAATGAGCATTCTAAGAAAAATAAAACCCTTCTTCCCCTCCAACAACCTTAAATCAGCGGTGCAAGCTCTAGCGATCACCAGATTAGATTATGGGAGTGCTACCCTATTTGGTCTGCCGAGATCCAAGTTGGCTCCACTAAGGCTATCCCTTAACTCTGCTGCAAGGCTCATCACTGGATCGAAAAGGTCCAATCACATCACTCCAGATCTGAAGCCACTAAACTGGCTCCCTTTTGAGGCAAGGATTCAGATGAAAATTGCTTGCATGACCCACGAAGCCCTACACTTCAACACACCGAAGTACCTAGCTGACAAACTGGAATTGTCCGGCGGTGGTAGATCATCTAGAAGCACCAGCACCTTACTGTTGAAACCTCAAAAATTTCGGAAAAAGAAAACCTACAAACGAGCCTTCTCTGGATTGGCCCATAGAATCTGGAACTCCCTGCCCCCTGAAATCAGACTGATCCCTTCAATCACTTCATTCAAAAAAAGAAGTCAACCTGACTTATTCTCTGGATACTGATATGACGTAGTTCTCCAACCAGGCCTTGCATACGTTGTCCGAGTCCTGGTTTATAACTCACTGTCCCACTCCTGATTTGCAACAGACTGTCAGCGTTTATGTTTCTTGGTTATCTATTTTCTACTTATTCAACTATTTGTAAAGCACTCCGATACCCCTTCTAGGGTCAAGTTCACGCTTATATAAAACTTTATAAATAAAAAATACAAATAAAAAAAAAAAAAGTACCCAACTTACATTTCCTGTCTTCAGGGGTTAAGATCAGCAATGGGGAAGGTTCAGGTAAACACTAAGTCTGAACCAACAGCGGTACAGGGGCAGCCAGGTGCAGAGGTCAAATTCGGATCTGGGCCCAATGGGTTTCAATGGGGACAGGGGGAGCTCGGAGCTACACTGCTTGCAGGTAAGTAAATTGGTTGCAGGGGTCAAGCTTTGGAGGGGTTTGAGCAAGCACAGGGCCACAAAGCAGCACCAAACATACACCACCAGCTGCACATGGGCACCTAGGTGCAGGCTTGCACTCCTCTGTGTTTAGCTCAAGGCTGCTCGACCACACTACTCCCTAGAAGAGCACCTTGGGATTGCCATAGCAAGCCTCTGTCCACTATTAAGGGAACCCCTGGACTCTTGACACGATATATCTTGTTTTGATATATCCTATTAAGAGCCAGCTTCCTACACTGTAGCTCTTAGGGACCCTCTTTAGTACCTATGCTCTAGGCACCAGGGGTACCACCTACTAGAGACTTACAGGGGTGCCAACGGCCTGGCCAACTGTGGATCAATTGACCAGATACATTGTTTTGGGGAAAAGAACACTGGCACTAGGGGTCTAGTTAGCAGGAACCCAGTGCACTCCAGTCAAAGTTGCATCAAATTCCAGGCAAGATGTGGGAGGACTACTGTAACAAAAACCCAGTTTCTTCCACTAAGTCACCTTCGTATGATGACAGAATGCATTTTTGGTATGCGCTCCACGTTTGTTCCCCCACCCATAAGAATTTCAGGATCGCCACTTCAAGAGTAGTGAAAAAGGGGTGCGGTAAACTGGGAGGGTAGTACTTCAGTGTGCAAAGGAGTCTTGAAAGAGATCATCTTAAACAGGGCTCCCCTACTGTAGGAAACTGGGCTTTTGTTGGAGTTGTCCCCCTACTTTTTGCCCCCTTTTTTAGCAATTAGAGGCTGATTCTTTATTCTGACCATGCAAGGAGGCCTGCTAACCAGACCTCAGTGCCAGCACTCCTTCACTAAAACAAGGTGAAGTCTAATTGTTCTACCATTGGCTAAGGACTTTTGCACCCCTGTAAGTCCCTAGTAAATGGTAACACAGGTACCTAGGGCATGGGTGTTAAAGAGGGTCCCTAAGGGCTGCAGCATATCTTATGCCACCATAAAGCACCCACATACAAATTCCACATAGACTGCCATTGCAGGCTGTGTGACATGGTGCAATCCATGAGTGAAAACACGACATGACACACTACTGTGTGTCATGCCGAAGTCACTGCATCTAATATATGTAAGTCACCCCTACAGCAGGCCTTTGAGCCCTAAGGCAGGGTGCATCATATTTTATGTGAGGACATATCTGAAAAAACGTACAAACCTTATTGCGAAGATCTTGGTCTTCAAATAAAACTCAAACGAAGCTTATTTTTAGAAAATTGGTGTGGATCTCTTTTTTGAGTCGTGTGTCCATTATTGGTCCTGTGTGTGCAATAAATGTCTTCCACTACTCTGTGTTAGATCTAAGGCTGCTCGTCTACACTACCAGTAATAGAGCAGTTTGGGTTTTACATTGAACCCTGTACACTTTCGGGGAATCTTTGGACTCTATGCATGGTATAACCACCTAGTAGTATACCATATACAGAGCCAGCTTCGTACACCAGCTACATAATGGCTTCACTGAAACATATGGTGTTTGGTATCAAACACCTCATATACATAAACCCATACTAATTTCAATAATGGATTTATTAATAAATGATCCAGAGGTTACCTCAGAGGTACCCCCTGAGAATAACCAGCCCTCTAGTGGGCTGGCTGACTGGTCTAGTCCAGCCTGCCACCACAGATGAGTTTCTGACCCCCCCTAGGAGGGGAGAACCCCGCTATCAGAGGACAGAAACAATCCTTGCTCTTGAGAGAGGTGTTTTACACCTCCTCCTCCTCCTCCAGGAAGGATGGTAAATCAGCATATCAAGGCTTCAAAAGCCTCTGCTGCCTTTGATATGAGAACCAAGGCTTCCCCAGACAGGGGAAATGACACCCCCTGCCCTGGCCCCATTTGGCACCAGGACATGCCTGAAAATTAGCTATGCAGGAAGTGTGTTGCACTGCCAGGCTAGACATACCTCTAGGGTGACCAGCTTTAAGTGAACACGAAGTTAGGAAGTCCACCATCTTGGGTGTGGTGGAATTAGGACTTATGGGACAGGGTGATGCCCTCTCTCCAAAGGAAGTGGTCATTTAGGGGGTGTAGTAACCCCAGGGGTAAGTAGCCAATTGGCTACTACCCCTCACTCCCCTTAACGCCCCTAAATTGAGGATTTAGGGGACCTCCTGATACCTTGACCTCAGATTTTGACGGAAACAAAAGAGGGAGTGGACAAAGAAGACTGATGACCCGTGAACGGAGGAACACGACTGACTTAGCGCCAACCCTGCTAGCCAGCCTGCCTGCTGCACCCGACCCTCGTGGAGCAGGCGACTCGTCCTGCTGCTGTGCAGACTCCAACAAATCCAGAGAGCTGCTAGTGCTTCGGCCAATTGCCAAAGAACATCCTTTGGAGTAGAGGAGCTACTCCCCTGCAGACACAGGCACCTTAAGAAGCAAGACCCAGTTCACCAACCAGCCGCTCACCAGACTACCGACAGCAGTCACCCAGGAAGAAGTAGCCATGCCCCTACAGGTCAGATCCGTCCTCCCTCCAAGTGTGGGGACGCCAGGACCGAACTGAGTCGCACAACACCAATACCTGGGGTACTGGACCCCTTGGAGCAACCAAGCCTTTGTTGTGTCTAGTTTGGACACCAACACCGAGGAAGTCAGACCTGCATGTTGAGGGACTTCAGGGACAGAGAGACCCACATCAAGAGAGGCCCAGCTGTCTTGTTTGCCCCTTTTCTGCAGAACAAAGACAAAGAAGTGAGTCTTCACCCAATGCCTCAAAGCACCACTGCACCTGCACCACACAGCCCAAGTCCGGAAGAGGTGACTGTGCCCACGGGGTCCTGAGAGGGTCTGGCAAGACTTGAATTACAGTCGCTGCCTGCGAGTGACTCCAGCACTTAATCTGATGCCAAAAGACAACACTGCACCCAAGCCCCACAGCCAGAGACGTGGACCAACGGTGTCCCTACGTGCCAGAGCATCTCAAGGGTCGAGCCCCCTTGTGGGCTCCTACAGACTGGTCCCCCAGTCCCAGCCTGCAGCCTCTTTCTGACCGGAGCGTTTTCCATTGAAGTGAATGGGACACCCAACACCATAACACACCTCTGCACCAGCATGCCTCAGTGCCTCCCCAGGTGATCCATTGGTGTGGCCTTGGACCTTTCCCCATACTCACCTAAAGTCCAAAAGAACAGTCCCGTAAGTCACTGTTAAGTGCCCAAATGCAGTACATGTTTCCCCCCGTTTTCCCCCCATAGGATAAGATTACCACTCCCAAAAACTGCACTGTTAACTTTTGAAAACTGTAAAATTCATAACTTGAAAAGTACTTACCTGATTCTGATGATATTGGCATCTAAATTCATATAAAAGTATGTGCTATTTTTATAAATTGGTGTCGGATAGCTTTATTGAGTGTGTGTCTCACTAACTGCCTTTTTGTGTGCAATAATGCTCAGCACTACTGTAGGAAAGTGGGTTTCTGTTGCACTAACCCTCCCACTTTCTGCCAGATTTCTGCTGCACTTTGACTTGATGTGCCCTGGGTCCCTACCAATCAGGTTCCCAGGGCCTGATTTCTTTGCCAAAACGAATAGTTTCTTACCTGTCGGTGTAGTTTTGCAGCTTGAAGACTTTCTGGATTCACTATGCTGTGCATTATTCCGCCATCTCGTGGTTGGGTCCGGATTCGTAGTCTTTTTTCTTTTTTGTTGTTGGCCCAGGTGGGGGCGACGCCCCACCATTTGGTGTCCTCGGTGACGTAGTTCGCTTCCCTCGCGAGCTCCCACCTTTGGTCGCCATCTTCAGATTCTTTTTTCTTTTCCTGTTGTTTTGTCGTCTATGTCTTTCTCTTTTATCCTTTTATTTTTCTTTTGATCCCTCTAAACTCTGTATGTAGTTTAGTTTTACCCTTAACCTCCTATGTTATCTTCCTGGCGGAAGCGGGTGGGATCGCTAGTGAATCCAGAAAGTCTTCAAGCTGCAAAACTACACCGACAGGTAAGAAACTATTCGCTTTGCAGCGTGAATCTTTCTGGATTCACTATGCTGTGCATAGACTTTGTAGCGGTTTTGTTATTGCGGTGGTTGGGTGGAAGATGAGCATTGGTTGCTGAAAATGTGCTGTAAGACCTTCTGTCCTACTTGTGCCTCTTTGTTCATCTGGATATCCACACAGTAGTGTTTGGTGAACGTGTGCACGGAAGACCATGTTGCCGCTTGGCAAATGTCTTGTATAGGTGTGTTCGCTAGAACGCAACCGCGTTGCTCTCTTCTTCCTTGTTGAGTGAGCCTGGGCGGCTCCCTGTAATTTTTGTCCTGCCTGCTTGTGGCAGAGTTGTATTGCCTGTGCAATCCATCGTGCTATGGTATTTTTTGTTACTGGTCGTCCCAAGAAACTGCTTGCGAAGGAAACGAAGAGTTGTTTTGTTTTCCTGCATTCCTTCGTCCTTTTCTATGTAGTGCATCACTGCCCTTCTGGCGTCCAGCGTGTGTAGCGCCTTTTCTGTGGGCGTTGATGGTTTCTGGAAGAAACTTGGTATCTGTATTGTCTCGGTTAATATGGAACCGCGACACCACCTTTGGCAGGAAGTGTGGGTCCGTTCTCATGACAATTCTGTCCTTGTGTATTTGCAAGTAGGGCTCTTGTAGTGTAAGAGCCTGCAGTTCACTGACCCTTCGCAGTGACGTGATAGCCACCAAGAATGCCGTCTTTAGTGTGAGCATGTGTAGTGTGGTCTTGTGTATGGGCTCAAATGGTGATTTCATCAACTGTGTTAGCACAGTGTTGAGGTTCCAGCTTGGGGCTGGCATCCTTTTTGGGGGGGCTATTATTTTAGCTCCCTCCAGGAATCTTTTGACCACCTGGGAGGTGAAGAAACGTTTCCCCGCTTCTCCCCTGGTGTAGGCCACTATGGCTGCTAAGTGAACCCTTAGTGACGAGTAGCTTAGCCCGCTGTGTAGTAGGTGCGTTAAGTATTGTAGTACCGTTGATTCTTTTGTGACCTTTCGTTGCAGTCCCTCTTTAATGCACCATTGCGAGAACCTTTTCCACTTTGCAATGTAGCATTTTCTTGTAGTGGGTCTCCTCGCTTCTCGGAGTACTGCCATGGTGCTTGGTGGTAGCTTGAGGTGTGCGAATTCTAGGTCCTCAGGAGCCATGCTGCTAGGCTGAGGCTCTCTGGTTCTGGGTAGAGCACTTTTCCGTCTTGCATTGTCAGGAGGTCTTTCCTTCTGCTGAACCTGTGCGCTGGTTCCTGCGCCATTTCCATTATTTGTGAGAACCATGATTGTCTGGCCCACTGAGGTGCCACCAGTATGAGTGTCATGCTGCTGCTCCTGCATTTGCTGAGTACCTTGTGTAACAGTGGTATCGGGGAAAAGCGTATGCAAATTCGTTCGACCAACTTATCCATAGCGCATTCCCTAGGGACCTTTGGTCCGGTTGTCTGGATGCGTAATGTTGGCATTTTGCATTCTGGAGTGTTGCAAACAGGTCTATCTGTGGTGTACCCCACTTTTGGAACAGCCAGCTGCACCTCCTGTTGGTTGAGCTCCCATTCGTGGGATGCCGACGTCTGCCTGCTGAGTCGGTCTGCTTCTACATTGTCTATTCCTGGAAGGTGTATTGCCAGTAGGTCTATCCTTAGAGGGATGGCCCATCTCCAAATCTCTTGTGCCAGGCTTGATAGCGGTGCTGACTGTGTTCCACCTTGTTTGATGATGTAGAACATGGTGGTTGTGTTGTCTGTTTGTATCAGCACTCTCTGTCCGTAAAGCTGCATCTGAAAGGCTTTTAAGGCTAGGAACACAGTTTTTAGTTCTAGGTAGTTGATGTGTTTCACTGCATCTTGTTGTGACCACAGCCCCCTGACGCGGAGTCTGTCCATGTGCGCGCCCCAGCCATGTTGTGAGAGGCGTCTGTTGTGATGGTCACTGTTGGAGTTGGCTGTGTGAATGGCTTCCCCTGTAATATGTTCTCTTCCTTCCACCACGCTATTTCTTGCTGCACTGCATGTGTGACAACCACTAGATCTTCCCAACTCCTGTCGCTTGTGACCACTGCTGCTGTATCCATTCTTGGAACGGTCTCATGTGCAGCCTGATATGTGGGACTAGGTGGATGCATGATGCCATCATCCCCATTAGTCTGCTCCACCGTCCTCACTGTCAGAACTTGCTCCCTTGCGGTAATGAGCGTGTTTCCTCCAGGAGCGCTATAGTTCTCTTGTCGCTGGGGAACACCTTGGACTGTGTGCTGTCGATTTGTGCCCCTAAGAATATTTTGATCTGCTGAGGTTTTGTTGACGATTTCTCCCAATGTATTGAGAAACCTAGTCTGGACAGTGTTTGTATGACTTGTTTGATGTGATCCTTGCAGTGTCTGTATGATCCTGCTTTCACAAGCCAGTCGTCGAGGAGTAGGGGTATACATGTATGCCCTTTCTCCGTAGGTGCGCTGCCGCTGCTGCAAGGCATTTTGTGAACACCCTTAGTGCGGACTTGAGCCCGAAGGCTAGCACTGTGAACTGGTAGTGATTGTGGCCTATCACGAATCTTAGTAGACGTTTGTGTTTGTGGTTGACGGGTATGTGCAGATATGAGTCTTTCATGTCTATGGTCGCCATGTAATCCCCTTCTTGGATTTGGGGTATTACTTCCTGAAGTGATGTCATTTTGAATTTTTGAGTTTTTACGAACTTGTTGAGAATCTGAGGTCCAGTATTGGCCTTAGTGTTTGCGTCTACCTTTGGCACTAGGAAGTACGTTGAGTAGACTCCCTTGTTCCTTTCGTTGATTGGAACTGGTTCTATTGCTCTTTTTGTAGCAGCTCCTCTGCTTCTAGACGTAGGAGGCGAGCTCCTTGCGGGAATTGCCCGGTGTCTTGTTTTTTTGCCCGGGAGGTGTTTTTGGAGTTCTATGCAGTACCCGTGCTGTATGATGTTCAGTATCCACTTGTCCGTGGTAATCTCCCTCCATTGTGTGAGGAAGTTTCCTATTCTGCCCCCCACCGGGAGTTGTATGCTCGGTGGTTATTTGTTTGCTGTGTGTGTTTCTTATTTTGTCCTTCTGTTGACTTCTCCTCTCCCTTGGTGTTAATAGGGGAGGGTTTGGTTTGTTTGTGGAGTCACTTTGAGGTGGGCTGCTGACCCCTCTTCGGGACTGTCCCCGTCCGTACCCGCGTCCTCGAAAGGACCGTCCTCTGGGTTGATACTGCCAATTTTGCTGCTGTTATCCCTGTTGGCTTTGGCCCTGGTTGTTCCCCTGGTATCCTTGTTGGGGAGCTTGGTGGGAAGTGGCGGGCGCATTGCCCCCTCTACCATTGGGCCGTCTTGAGGGGGTTCCTCTTCTCATCCCCCTGAATTGCAGTGCTCCCATGGACCTCGCAGTTTCATTGTCTTTTTTGAGCTGCGTTAACTTCTCGTCCACTGGGGCTCCAAACAGTTTCTGGCCGTCGAATGGCGTGTTCAGGATGTTGCTTTGTACCTCAGGTTTGAAACCTGAGATCCTGAGCCATGCGTGTCTCCTTTCAGTCACCCCTATCATCATCTGCCTGCCGGAGTTCTCTGCTGCGTCCAAGGCTGATTTTAGGCAAAGTGTTTGCGATAGCCTTGCCCTCTTCAACTAGGTGATTTGCCCTTTGTTGGTGTTGTTGTGGTAGGTGTGTTATGAGCTGGCTCATTTCATCCCAATGCTGGTATGCATGCCTGCTGATGAGGGCGATGGAGTTGGCGATGCGCCAGTGTACGGCTGCGTTCCTCTCCACCTTTCGTCCTGTGAGGTCCATTCGTTTGCTCTCCTTGTCTGGAGGTGGACCTGTGTTAGTGGGCACATTTGCCCTTTTCCTGGCCGTTGCAGTGATAATGGAGTCTGCTGGCACTGACCCTTGTATGTACGCAGGGTCTTTAGAGGAGTGCTTGTACTTCTTTTCGCTCCTTGGTGTAACAGCCTTGCAGACTGCCGGTTCTTTAAAGGCCTCCCTTCCCTGGTCCAGGACGCTAGGGAGCATGGGTAGGAACTGGGACCTTGTTTGTTGAGGAAGTAGGGTTTCCAAAAGGAAACATGCCTTTGCCTTCTCCTCTTGCATTTCGACGCCATACATTGCTGCAGCCCTTTGGACGACCACATTGTAGGCTCCAATGTCGTCTGGCGGCGAAGGCCTCGAGGGATAAGAGTCTACCCCTTCTTCTGGTGATTCTGCGTCGAGGTCTTGCCAATCTAGGTCTTGTTCTTCCGAGGGCGCCGAGTCCCGGTAAGACTGGAACTCTTCTTCGCCTTCGAAGTAGTAGTCCTCTTCGCCCTGTTCGTCGAGCGGTTTGGGGGTTTTAGGGGGCTCGATGTCTTCGTTTTCGCCCTCCCCGAGTGTTTCGCGTGATGGCTTCGAAGGAATGGCGTATTGCTTCATTTTTTCGTCGAAGTCTTTTTTCCGTTGCAGGATGCTCGCCATCTCTGCTTCGAGCCTTCTCTTCTTCTTCTCCATCTCGTGGACCCTTTCAGCGTCGATGGCTGAAGCGCCCTCTTCGCGGTCTCGGACGTCGAGGATGACGCTCGGGCCTTCCTTCTGGGCGTCGAGGCTTCCTTTTCGGAGGTTACCTTCGACGTCCTTGGTTTTTCGGAGGCTTTTGCCGATTGGGAGTCCTTCACGAAGGATCCGCTCGGTTGTTTGTCCTTGGTTGCTGTTGCTTTCGTCGAGTGTTTCGGCGGCAACGCTCCCTTCGAGGACCTGGCTTCACTTCTGAGAGTGTCGCTCGGGGCCTTAGCTTCACTCTTTCGAGTGTCGCTTGGGTGCTTCGGGGTCGACGTCTCCCTTACCTCCTTCGAAGTTTTCTTGTGGACCTAGACGACTGAGCAGTCCTCCCGTCCCTCTGCGATATTGTCTTCCTCTCCACTCGAGAGGCCCAGGTCTCGGAGCGATGGAGGTGCTCCCTGGCCCTGCATGTTGTGGTTCGCCCTTCTTTGCCTCTCTCTCACCCGGATGGTTTTCGGGGTGAACGCCGAACACGCGTTGCAGTCTTCGCTGATGTGGTCGAGCGGCAAGCAGAGGTTTCAGACTGGGTGCTGGTCCTTCTGGGCGTACTTGTGGTGACAGTTTTGGCAAAACTTAAACGGTGTCTTGTCCATACCCGCGCTCAGGGGGCCCCCTGTGAGCGCATTCTCTGTAGGCGTCGAGATTTTGGTCGTGGACCTTCTACCTCGTCGTCCTTCTCGTCGCCTCCTGTACTCGTCTCCTCGTCCGGTGTCTTCAGGAAACGATCTTTTGGTGATTATTTCAAATTTTCGAGATTCTTCATCCAACTTTCTGGAACTTCTCGTCGACGATCCAGACCCCACGGCGGAAAAAAGAATCTGAAGATGCCGACCAAAGGTGGGAGCTTCCGCAGGAAGCGCGACGACGTCACCGAGGACACCAAATGGTGGGGGCGTCGCCGCCCACCTGGGCCAACAACAAAAAAAAAGAAAAAAAGAAAAGACTACGAATCCGGACCCAACCACGAGATGGCGGAATAATGCACAGCATAGTGAATCCAGAAAGATTCACGCTGCAAAACTACCTTTATACCCCCAATTGGCACCGCTCTTGCCACATGTAAGTCCCTTGTAAAAGGTACCAAGGGCACTGTGACCAGGGAAGGCCTCTAAGGGCTGCAGCACAAATTGGGCCACCCTTAGAGGTCCTGTACCTTAACTAACACCCCCCCGCCCCCCAATTGTAGGCTGTGTGTTTTGGTGCAGAGAAACGTGAAGAGTCGACATGGCACACATACCTGTGTGCCATGCCTGCAACCCACTGCCTAGGGTATAGCGGAGACATCCTATTGCTGGGTGCACTATACCACTGGTGAGGGTACAGTTGCATGAGCACTGTACCCCTACAGTGTCTACGTCTGTTATTAGACATTGTAAGTGTAGTAAAGCCATAAAGAGTATAAGGTCTGGGAGTTTGTCATTACGAACTCCACAGCACCATAATGGCTTTACTGAATTCTGGGAAGTTTGGTAGCAAACTGCTCAGCATAATAAACCCACACGGATGCCAGTGTGGGATTTATTATACCATGCACTCAGAGGGCATCTTAGAGATGCTCCCCTGAAAAATCGGCCAGACTCTGGTGGATTCCCTGACCGGTAAACACCAGCCTGCCACCACAAGACATGTTTCTGGACCCCTGGGGTGGGAGCCTTCGCTCCCTGGGCCCAGAAACAAAGCCTTTCCTGGGCAGAGGTGGTCACACTTCCCCCCAGGTCAGAAAGAGCCATCTGTGGCAGGGGTGCTTCAAAGGCCTTGCTGCCTTTGTAACACGACTCCCATTCTCTCCTGCTATCAGGAGCAGGCCCCCTTCCTATCTCCCCTCCTTTTCGGTGGGAAGACAGGCGGGAAAAATTAGCAGAGCCCAGGTGTGCCCACCTCTGCCAACCTCGCCCATGAGGTGGGGGGAGGCGAGGTGAAGCCCACTCTTCAGTGCCTGCCATCTTGCAGATGGCAGGCACACTCCAATCAGGATTAGGGATTGTGCCCACTCCCCCACGTGGGGTGAGCACACCAAGGGTGTAGTCACCCTAAGGTCAGTAGCCCATGGCTACTGACCACGAGAACCCTAAAACGCCCCCTAAATACAGTATTTATTGGGCAGCCCTGAACCGAGAAGGCAGATTCCCGCAACCTATGAAGGCTGCAAGAAGATGCCCAGCAGAAGAGACTGCAGAGTAGAACATTCTTGGCCCCAGCCCTACGGGCCCGTCTGCAGTTTCCAGAGATCCTGCTCCAAAAGTCGCCTTGTTCTGCAGCCAGAGACCTCCAGAACCTCTGCGAGGACTGACTGCCTTCAACCAAGACCGGATCTCCTGTGAACAGCAGCTCTGTTCAAAAGAAAATCCAAAGACAGACTCCGAGCCTGCTGAAGACAAAGAAACCCGACGCCTGGAACCACCACTGCATTGGACGCTTACGGCCCGAGTTCGTGTGGCCCACTGGTCCCAGCGAGGTCCCCCAGTGCTCTAGAGTGAGTCCACTGTGGGTTGACCCCTCCAGGACTCCCAGACGTTGCCCGCAGCCTCTGCACGGAGACCATCCAACCGCAATTGGCCCGGTAAGGTGAAATCCAACCTCAAGAGACACCCCTGCATCCAGCCGCCCTGCACCCTGGAGAAGAGAGCCCGAGGTGCACCTACGTCCCCGAGCCCTCCAACTTACCTGCCCAGCTGTTGGTTCCTCCCAGAAGTCTTATTGGACCGAGCATGCAGCCAAAATCCAAAACCGGTAACTCCTATTGAAAATAACAGGGTACCCGACGCCAAATCAGCACTATGCACCTGGCCTGTGGACTTCCCGACGCCACCTGCCGCCTCTCTTTGTGCAGGCACCCTCAACCGTGAGTGTATCCGGTGACGAAAACCCGATGCCTCAGGACACCTCTGCACCCGGCTGCCCCGGCCCGAGAAGAGACCAAAGGTGTCCCCATCTTCCTGGGCAAGGTGAGCCCCGAGCCCTCCTGTTGGTTCAGACGGACCAGTCCCCCCCAGTCCAAACCTGCAGCCTTTCTAACCGGATCGATCCCCACTGACTTCAACGCAGCACCCAACGCTGTATTGCTCCTCTGCACCCATTCGCCTCAGTGCTGCCCAAGGTGACCTGTTGGTGCTACCTTGGACCTTGTCCAATACTCACCTTAAGTTCAGGAGATTGGTCTAGTAAGTCGCAGTAAAGAACTTCTCTGCAGCATTTGTTTCTCCTCCATAGGATAACATTGCCGCCTCTGAGAAATGCACTTTGTTGACTTTTGAAAACTGAAAATATTTCTATCTTGAAATGTACTTACCTGATCGTACTGATTCTTTTGCCTAAATATATATAAAGATACGTATTATTTTTTATAAATTGCCGTGGATCTCCTTATTGAATTGTGTGCATCATTTATTGACTATTGAGTGTATTTGCAGATGTCTAACACTCCTCTCTGACAAGCCTAATGCTGCTTGACCACACTACTCCGTAGAAGAGCACCTAGGGATTGGGGGAGCTTTTTCAAACACAAGGGGGATGGCAGAACTAACCTGCACCAACTTTGGTGAAACACTTCAGCAAAAACTCAAGTAAGCGTGTAAAGTGAACTGCATTTACAATAATGCTAAGGAGTGAACTGTGCTGGGAGGTTAAGCGGTGTGCTCCCTTCACCCTTATGTTTAATTTCTTTTGGTTTGTCTAGATAAAAATTTCAGAAGTCTCATTTAATAAATGAAGAGACTTTACGTAGGGAGTCGAAATCTAAAAAAAAGTTTGGTTGGGAGCAATATAGACTAATTAACATGAATGCCTGAGACTACTTTAGGAAGGAAACTTGGATGTATTACATGCAGACAGATTTTATTCAGGAAGCTGGTGTTCCTATCCTCATCATCACAACACTGGCTGCAAAATTTAAACAAGCTCATTTTACCGGCTAAAGACAGTAAAAGACCACTGTAAGCTCACAAATGTTTTGGAATACATGTGCAAGGTAAATAAGATTGTGTGAAGCATCAAATAGGTTTCCTTGGTATTGTTATTGAGTTGCAAAACAATAACAATGGAGAAACGACTGTCTGATATTTGATCTCCCCGTCCTTAAGTGAGCCGATCTCGGAGTTGGAGTGAGCTTCATTCTCGCAGAATCATAATTTGAAATGGAGGAGACACCCATTTTTAGAATCTACAGTTTTATGAGGTTTACTATAGCTCCATATTTATTTTAATTAAGTTCAAAGCAGAAAAGCATGTCTTGTTTAAAGAAAAAGAAACACTTAGTGTTTCAGAGGTCTAGACTGACTACCAGTAATTATGCTAAGGTTATGACTCTGGGGATGATCCCTTGCAGGGTAGTTGTAGTATATAATTAGTGTAATGTAGGTTACACAGAAATATGAAAGCAGGGTCGAGGTGTGTTTTTCACGGTGCCATCTCTTCTCTTTCCTGCCAGATATAACATTTTGAAGAGTGTGTGTGCTAATTTTGAGAGAAGTGAATCTATGTGTATTTTAATCATGTACTCTAGTTAGTAAACTATGGTCTCATCTTAACAGACCAGGTTTTTAAATCTCAGAATGGCGAAAACTGTTAACACAGCAATTTGCTGTCACTAAGGCAGTAACTTTGGACCAAATGAAGACCATAAGACGAAAAAATATGTTTTGTCAGAGGTATAAGTAATCTGTGCCCTAGCAGTCACATGAGCTGTATATCAGTTACAGTAATTAGGAGTACAGAGGATCTCATTGCTGACATGATTCTACAAGACACGTATGCTACTATATCTCGGTTTGCATTACAGAAAATGCCTGGCATGGTGAATAGTTCAGAGAGAGCTCTAGAAATGAAATATAAAGATAAAAGATTGGAAGACACTGAGGAGAATGAATATGCGCAGATAATTCATTTTGCTTTAGCCGACAGCAAAGATGCCTCAACAAGCTGGCAGAGTCCACCACTTACATCGTCATCATCACTGTCATAGTTATCACTGTCCCTATGCTCCTCCTCGAACCGTTTCTTTGGGACCACAGCTTCCACCTTGTCGGCCTCTGGCTCCTTCTCCTTTTCCTTCTTTACATCATCAGTGAGCTATAGGCAGAAGAATCATATGCGTGAAATGACAGATTAAACAACGTTCTGTGAAACTGCTCTTAAACACCACAAATTGATCTGGTGATGTGAACCCATACAAAATACTCAAATAAAAACAAAATAAATTATCAGGAAGGGGTCTGGAAACCACGACCTTTATGATGCCAAATGAAAAAGTCAATCAACGATTATGGTATGATTTTACTTTACTTGGAATTATCTTCTGTCTTGTCTGCATTTTAATTCTTTCTTTGATTCTACGATTCAGCTTTAACTTATTGAACAGATTGGGCTCCATTTTATGGACATAGTGGGAAAAGATAAGCAGCAGAGAAAGCTTCAACTTCTCTTTCCCTCACTTCAACAGCTCTACTTGAGCATTAGAGGGAAAAAGTCTAAAGGCTGCAGGTTCAATTTTGAAGTTGAATGTGGAAATTGAAGAACTGAACAACATTTCAGCGAAAGCTCAAAGGAGAAGCAATCCAGTTTTAGCAGCTACCATTCATGTGACCAACACCACCGTCTCATCTCTTACTTCGTTTTTTTTTTCACAGTTTTTATTGGTCATGATGGTTCACGGTTACTGAAAGTATCGCTTTTAAAATCCTAGATCATGAGTGCACAGATGGGCTGTAAACAACAGTCAGGCTACTGCACCATCATCATGTGGCAGTGGAGGAGATTGCTGGGCGAGTGCAATTTTAACCCTTGGATAAAGAGAATAAAACCTTTTGATATATTTCAATTCAGCATTGAGCTACACGTGTTACTTTATATCAGAACCTTTTTGTGTATTTGATAATTAAATTCTCACAAAATACTATCAGTAGGCATACCCAGATGACGTGTGTTGAAAAACCCCAATCTTACCTTGAAAGCATCAAAGATACGCTTGAAGAAGATGAAGTTGGGATCATAGATTTCCAGCTCTTCTGTTACATACTCAATCTCAACAACAGTGTCCATGTCATGTGACGAGTCCTTCTTTGGAGGGAGATTCGCTTTGGCAGGCTCTTTCTCGACTGCCACCTTCTTTTTCTTCTTGCGGTTTCTGCGTCTCCGGTTTTTCTGTTGAGGACATGTTAAATGTGGGAAAGTACATGAGAGATTAACTTGCACTACAATACTAGATAAATAGCAGTCAGACCGCAAATTAGTGGTTCATCTGATGGAAATTGTAATTTCACCATACAGTGAAAATGTTTAAGGAGCCCTGAGGCTTGGGGGAACTAGTAAGTAATGGGAAGTATGGCCTCTTATTCACTTTAAGAATATCTTCCTTACAGAACTGTATAGCAATCTAGCTTATTTCAGTGTAAAACAATTGGCAAAAGAACCATTTTTTCTGGGAAAAGAGTATACTGCCTTGTTAAGCAATACGAAGTGCACAGGAAAATGTTAGAGACGAGCGGCGGTAAACATGGATGTGTGCAAGCACCCATATTATACAATATTTTCCTAGGAAATCTCCCTGTACACCTGGCAAATGCCAGTGATGCTTCATCGAAGGTTGGTTCACAATGCATCTATACCTTTATCTGTGGGTGACTTGGTGTAGGAAGCTGGCTCTGTATATACTATACCAAAATGAGGTAGTGTGCGCACAGAGTCCAGTGGAACCCCAAAGGTAGGCACAGGTAAAAGTAGATAGCACCATACTCTCCATTTGTAGTAGTGTGGGCGAGCAGTAAGGCTTTATCAGAGGGTAGTGTTAAGCATTTGTTGTACACACTCAATCAGCAAATGATGTCACACACTCAAAGACTGAACTCAGACCAATTTGATTTGTATAAAAATATTATTTAGTTATATTTATTTTCTAGAACCAAGCAAGCCTGGTACAGGTAAGTGTAAATGGTACTTTTCACGGCAGGTTGAACAATACAAGCAAGCTGAATGAAAATGACTGTTACAGGTTTGCAAATCCTATCAATACAGTGGAAATTACTGTTAGATTACTTTTGATTACTTTACAGGTTACTTTATGGATTACTTTTTCTACTCAGTGTGATATACCTAGATATCACACTGGGACATTTCCTAGAGAAAAGTTAAGTAAAGCAGTTTTTAGTTATTTGCAGTTTTTCAATTTTTCATACAAAACCAACTCCACACAAAACAATTTTTAGGAAAAAGCAGTGAATGCAATCCTATGGAAGGAAATGGAGTTATCGATTTAAAGGCAAGTACAAGTTTGTGGGAGTTGGTATTCCGGGGTAAGAACTAGGGTTCCTCCAGGGTCAAGGATGCACTCTCAAAGCACCCTCAGCGGCAATAGCGCGGTCGGGCGCAGAGTGATGGGGCCTAATGTTATCCAATGGGGGATAGGGGCCCTTCGGTTGGTGGCTGCTCACGAGCAGGCCACAAGGTTGTGGGAGCAAAGCTCCTGGTGTTAGGCTCAGGGCAAAGGGGGATCCGACTTAGCACATGAAGTATACCGCAGGGGTGCAGGGGAGGCTGGGTGAAGGGCGCTGTTTGGGAGGCTGGGTGCAGGGCGCTGTTTGGGAGTCCGGTGCTCTGTTGATTTCAATGGGGATTCTATGGTTGCAACAAAGACTGCAGGCTCGGGGACGAAGATCTTCTGGAGGTGACCACCGGTTGGAGAGGTAAGTTGGGATGCTGGGACATTGTCGTTTGTGCCACCCAAGTCCGTGGGACGTCGGGTGCAGGGGTGTCTTTAGGAGTCAGGTTTTCCTTACCAGCTCCGGTCGCGGGCATCCTCCAGAAAGAGGCTGCAGGCTTCACTGGGAGATACGAGGCACATCAGAGATCACCAGATCTCGGGTCAGGATCGCCGGGGAGACCTCCTCATGGTGTTGGGTCACTTGAACTCGGGCCGTAGGCGTTCGGGTGCAAAGTGGTGCAGACTCGCGGATTTGGCCGGAGCCAGAGTCTGTGGGTGAGCAAATCCGGTGCTCACAGGAGACAAAGTCTTTGGCATGGAAGGCAGGGCAGGTCCTTCGGGTTCTTGAGGCTGCAGGACACACCGGGATTTTGCTTCTGCAGGTTCGAGGTGGGGGCAAACTGGCAGGGCTGGGGCCAAGTCAGTGGGCGTCCTCCTCTTCTTAGCTTTAGCATGGCTTCTTCGGTCCTTCTTCTCTTCTTGGTCGATTCTTGTCTGAGGAGGTAAGGTTCAGGGCTGCCCCTAAATACTAGATTTAGGGGCGTTATAGGTAAGTAAAAGGTTGGGACCAATTGGTCCCTTCCTTTCGGTGGGGACAACCCCTATTATGTCACCCTCCAGTGGGAGGGGGGCATATGCCTCACTCTGGTTGGCTGGGTCCCCCCATCTGCAAGATGGCGGGGACTGAGAGTTGTGCTTCACCTCGCCTCCCCACCTGAGGGGTGGGGTTGGCAAAGGTGGGCACACTTCCTTCCTCACTTGATTTTCCCGCCGATTCTCCCCCCAAAGTGGGGGTCAGTTGCTGAAAGCAGCAAAGGCCTGGGGAAGCTCACAAAGGCGGCAAGCCTTTGAACCTTTCCCTTCGTGGACCCTGCCGATCCTGGGGGAGGAGGCGTGGCACCTTGTCCCAGGATGTGCATTGTTTCAGACCCCCGAGAGCAGCAGGCTTTCGACCCAGGGGTCCAGAAACATGTCTGATGATGGCAGCTGGCGAGCAGCTACTCAGGCTGGACACCAGTGTTTGGTCGTTTTTCAGGGGGCGTCTCTAAGATGCCCTATGTGTGCATTTTTCATTAGATCTCATACTGGCATCAGTGTGGGTTTAATGTGCTGAGAAGTTTGATACCAAACTCCCCAGTTTTCAGTAAAGCCATTATGGTACTGTGGAGTTCGTAATGACAAACTCTCAGCACCATATACTCTTAATGGCATTACTGCACTTGCAATGTCTAAGAATTGGCTTAGACACTGTAGGGGTACAGGGCTCATGCACCTGTACCCTCACCACTGGTATAGTGCACCCAGCTAGAGGGGTGGCTGATCTATGTCAGGGCAGTGGGTTGTAGGCATGGCACACAGGGATGTGTGCCATGTCGACTCTTCACTTTGTTCTGCACTAAAACACGCTGTGTGTGTATGTGTGTAAAGGTACAGGGCCTCTAAGGGTGGCACAATAAGTACTGCAGCCCTTAGAGGCCGTACCTGGCCACAGTGCCCTTGGTACCTGTGGTACCATTTACGAGGGGCTTGTCGTAGGGATTCTGCACACACAGAGCTATGCACAGGATAATAGGACCTCGGAATATAGTGGTGAGCCTAACATAAACCTTAGCACCTAAAACCCCAACCCAACTAGCCTTAGCGTCCCATTAGCAACTACGTACCAATGATTGGACAACCCAGAACACGGTATCTCTCTCTCAGGACTCGCAGAAGCGAGAACACTCTTTCGTCACTCACTCGTACCGGTCCACAACGTGCGTAAGAAGAGACACAGTATAGGTTAAAATGTTTATTTCAACTTACGTGCTCTAAGATACAGTACACGTGTTAGTACTATAAGCATAATGCATAAGAATAATATAATCAGCATAGTTATAACTCCATAGAATACAAACGGGGAAAGCATCTCATAAAGCAGTGGATATAGGGCTAACTAACATTACCACCCTCCCCGTGCTGGAAGCTAGTTTATTATAAAAATAGAAGACCTCTGGGCTTTGACTAGCGAACCCCCATACCTCAGTCTCTAGATGCAAAACTACATCAGCAGACAATCACAGCTCTTCTCCCTGGAAAGGTTGTCTCCAAGTGAGCCTCGAGCGGGCCAACCGCAATATTAAAAGCACACAAATTACTCCACGGCAGCTGTACATAGTGTTATGTCTAGGTGCGAGGGACTGGCCAAATCAGCAAGAACAAGGAAACGTTGTTATTCGACCTTGTACATGTTGTGCAGACTGAGCCCAAAGTGAACAGGAGAAAAGGTGAAAGGCAGAGAATGCAGACAGTGCTAAAATAACTTGGCAAGAGCAGAGGTCGATAGAACAACGGCTCAGAGTAACGTGTGCAAAGAAAAGCATCATGGCAGCCAGGCCTAAGACAACGTAGCAAGGCAGGCCAGGAGGCCACAAACCACAAGACACCCTCCCCTGGACAGTCCATCGGCCAAGACAAAGGACGTAGACAGAGTTTAATCCACCGAGCAGAACAGAAACATCTGTAGGGGACGCAGTCCCCACGAGGGACAACCCATGGGAGAGGGGGAAAAAATAAAAGAATCCGATGAAAAAAGAGAGCCAGCGAGGCAGGCCACGTCAGTCCAAAAGCGTGTAAGTGCAGAAAAACGCTATAGCATCCAAGAGGACATCATTGGAATTGTCAGAAAACATAGACGCCATCCAGTCCAACAGATCAAACGAGCAGGAATGTTCCTCAGAGGACGGAGCATCCAAAAGCAATGCGGGACAGCTTGCGTGATATTCAATATAGCTTTGTTGTAGGAGATCCTGAGCAGCCGCCCAGATATCCCATTGCGCCAAGATCCCCAGTGCAGCCGCACGCGCCATGCAGCCTGCAACGGAACAGTCCCGTTCATGGGCCTCTAAGGGACCCACCAACTGAACAAAATCCGGAACAGACAACGACGTATTGGAGAGGCAATAATCCATGGTCCAGGTGAAAGGACAGCGGATGCAAGTCATCACAGGTTGCACGCAAGTGAAATACGCAAAGCGAAATGAAAGGGTATAGGACACACTCAGTGTCGCCAATGGCAGAACGCCGAAACCAGCCAGGATGCGCTCACGTAGCAGCTGGAGGCGTTCTGGATCGAGAAGGGCCCATCGGGGCGCAGCCATTGCGCAGAAAACAGACCAACAGCTGGACACCAGCCGCCAATGCGAGGATCAATGGGAAGCCACCAAAGACGCTGGAAAAAATAGAATGGATAAACGCCGGTATCACACCAAAAATAGTCTGGAACGTGGACACAAGGCCATACCCTACCACTTTAAAAAAATGCACCAGACAGTCAGTGTTAGACGCGTTAAAAATACGGTGTATCAATTCCCCAAAATGCTGTGGGAGGTTTGTGTTCAAAAGGGCCTGTATTTCACTGTGGGTACTTGCCACCTGGAGGATGAATGTCTCCCTGGCGGATGTGAGCATAACCTCCTGGTTTAATAATAGTGCCTTTATTCTGCTCAGTTTATTGAAATCTGCCTCCATGGTAGGAATGGAAGGCCAAATAGTATTATCTATGATGTCGTAAGGGGGAGGAAAAAGCACATTCTTGCAACAGACAACCCTGTGCGAAACCGTGACAATATAGGGTATGCCGGCCAGCATGCCACAGCAGTTCTCGTTATTTAAAAGCAAATAGCTACCATTGGTAAGCAAAGTAAAGGTAGGAGAAATAGCAGGAGCGGGAATACCCTTCAACACACAAGCAAGATTCGGAGCGGAAACGTTACAAGCCCCGTGCAGTTTAATATGTTTACAAATAAGGGAATGACCCACAGTTGAATCGCATGACTCCCCCGTGAGAAAAACTTCCTTGCCGTCTCTAAGGCATTTATACATGAAAGGCAAGGACCATAGTTCATGCAGGAAGGCACTACCCAAGGGCTGGAAACGGCCCACAGGATAATGTTTCATGCACGAGCTAAATTCAAACAAGGACTATTGTCAACAACAGCAAGCACCTTTTCCAAATTTGCTTGGTCTATTTCCCGTAGACGGGAAGCAGCTTCCATTTGCGACAGCTTCCAGAGTTCATTATAAGCTTAATAAATGAACCTCTTCGGTCGTGGACCACGAGGCCCCAATATAAAGTCGGACAGATCAATGTTGCCTGATAGGAGGGATAAATGTTGTTTAACAGAGTCTAGGGAAGAATGCTGCAACCACTGTTTACATAATTTACCAACAGAATATGTGGTGACAGTACTGGAGTCAGAAAACCTCGGATCAGGCCTGTCCTGCTTGTAGCCAGGAACTGAGTCGTGAAAACGCAGTTGGCACGCATTAGATGATATGGGCCAGGCCAACCAGGGTGACTGAACAAGCGTAGAAACCTTAAACGAATTGTTCTGAAACAAAACCTGCAAAGTCGAAAGGGACATATTAAAGTGCAAGCTATTGTTTGGCGTTGACGACAGGGATGGAATTGATGGTGCGTTCAATTGTTTGGTGGTAGCCAAACCCAAACACGTAGTCTGGTAGATGGAAGCATTCAGAAACAATTTGGGCCGGGATAAGGCATGCACGGTGCAAGGCTTCGGTGCCTTGCACCTGCCATGGTTTTGAGCCCCAGATTGATTTCAAATCCACAGTGTCCTTCCAGTACTCATAACCACCCACAGCTAAGGCGCTCAAAAAGGAACCCGAATAAAGCAATTTGGTGTGGGTCAACATGATTTTCTGAGCGGATGGGGCGTTTAATTTAAAATAATAGGACCCAGGGTTCTATCTATTAAAATCAGTGAAATAGGTAAATTTATTCCTAAGAGTCTGGGAGCTACCCGGTAAAGGGTTTGGGTAATGTTCCCATTGGGTGTAGGCGAAGGAACCACGGAGTGTACCTGGTTTATGAACAAAATGGTTGCCCCAATGCTGGTAGCAATACAAATCGGCATAATTCGCAGAATTCATATATAAATCCTCAGCATTAAAGGAAGCATAATATTTTAAATCAGCAAATAATGCTTCAACTGCATGCACATCCCAATCATCAGAATGAATATTACTTTTTACTACATCACCCATTGAAACTCGAAGGACATTAGGTACATTAATAATTTGTCGGTCCATGAATTTGAAATTTTACCGCATCCCATACGATGCCATCAGCAACTGGAAAAGCAGAAATGTTCACAAATGTGTGGTCACGCTTCATGATGTGAGATGATGAATGTGGAGCCAAACTTCCAGCGACACTGTTCACAGCAGAGCGTTCAGGTAAATAGTGACCATTGATGAGTAGAAAAAACACTGTGACAAAGCCAATGGACATGAACAAAAAAAACAAGAAAAGCATCATCCATATGTATGTCCAGGGGGGAATCAAAAAATTGTCTCTAAACCAGGATACAAAAATACTGAACTTGGACGGGACAATGGACGAGGTGGAATCCAAGTCAAAGGAATAACGTGTCGGGCTCAGTGGCGTTGTTGGTAGGTGTGCCACCGATTCGGTTTCGGGATAGGTATACTCGTTCTCGTCGATGCATGGTGAGATAGGGGGTTCGAGTATACTTTCAGGCAAATCAACCATCTCAATTGTAACATCAGTGACCGTTCGGGCAGGAGGGCCACGAACACAAGTCCGGTAAATGGCAGGACAAGAGACCGCTGGTGTAACACTATTCAGGATCGGCCAGATGTTGTAGCTTGACATTTTCCACTGAGATGTATCTGTTCTCTTTGCGACCAGGAAGCGGTGGTAAGATGACTGTACGTGTCCCTTCAAGCCCAGGACTGGAACCGGTGCACGATAAGAGGGGCCGAATTCTTTTTTGTTCTCCACTTTCTCTCGAACCAGGTCGCCAATCTTCGGAAGCCAGCCGGCAACCGGAATCTACAGGGCAGGATCTGTGGCTGAAGGTAAATGTGCGTTTGCAAGTTTGTCTCGGGCTTCTTGTAAGTCCTGTAACATAGTAGAATGGTTATCTACATCAAACTTGGCGGATTGCGCCGCCATGTCTAGACCATCAAGGTCAGGCACAAACATTCTTATGCCAAAGAGCATTTCGCATGGGGTCCGCCCACCCAGAGGTCTTCTAGGGAGATTATTAAGTGCACGTTGTACGGTATACAAGTGGGCCAGCCAGTTCCTGCCAGTACCTAAGACTCTAGCTGTCAAGGATTGCTTTAAGTCACGGTTCATTCGTTCAACGATTGAGTTGCCCTCAGGCCTATACGGAGACGAAAATTTCACCCGCATCCCCAGTGAACCCATTGCGTCCTTGTAAGCCTTAGAGGCAAACGCCGGACCTTGGTCAGAATGGAAGGTGCCGCATGCGAAAATTCCCACAAAGACACGCAAATCCCTGATAACATTTCGAGCGTCAGCACTCCGTTGTGGCCAGACCCAGATGAAACGTGTGCACGAGTCCACTGCCACCAAGATATATTTATAGGCAGTGTCTGAAGAAAATGGACCGCAGTGATCCAGGTAAACACACCCAAAGGGTCTGTTAGAAATGCAGAGCGAGGTCTGTGGTGGTCGTGTAACCGTGGACGGCTTAATCTGTTGACAAACGTCACAAGAAAGCACATAAGTACGGGTGTCTTTATATAAACCACGCCACCAGTAACGCTGCTGCAAGATGGAAACGGTCGCAAACACTCCAGCATGAGCCGAAGCCATGCCTTCGTGTGCTGCCGTAATCAAGGAAAGCCTGCGGTCAGCGTTGGGGATCAGCCGATCACCAACGTCGGGTATTGTTACATAAGGAGCCTGTTCGGGACCTAACTGATAAGAATATTTGGAAGGAAAACCCCTAGGGTAATTAGCACCTTCCTTCGTCGCAGCAATAGCTGCCAATATATCGTTGTCAATTTTAGACATGGATCTAGTAACTGCTGCTACTGAACACGTGACTACTGCTGATCTGGCAGCTTCATCTGCCAGACCGTTACCAACAGCGTGTGCGCCCACCCGCTGATGGCCTAGGGTGTGAACCACCTGTGTGAGTGGCAGACGTTGTTGCAATTCTGCCACCCGAACCCAAAGCATTTTATGCTTGATTGTGCTGCCTTTAGCGTCTCTATAGTCGTTTTGTGACCAAAAGAACAGATTGTCATTGTAAGATTGAACACAGTAGTAAGAATCGCACACAATGAGAGTGGTCACATCAGGATTAACGAACTCAAGTGCAAGCACCAATGCGTGCAGCTCGGCCAATTGTGCAGTACTGTCCCCGAGTGCCTGAGTGTGCACTACAGTGGATTTGAACTTTCCGTTCACAAAAGTACCTGCAACAATAGCACATGCGGCTGAATAAGCATGCTTGGACCCCGTGGCCGGTTGTGCCGAACCATCGGTGTAGATCACACAGTCGTAATCCTCAAGCGGCAGTAAAGACAAAGGAGAAGGATGAACGAATTCATACTGTAAAAACTCCTGAGTCTGAAGAGAAGAATCGAAAATGAAAGTGACATCCGGAGACGTCAAAGATGTTGCCCATTGAATCCAACGGGGGTGCAAAGCTTTAGAGTTCGGAACACTTGCCTTCGTCACTGCCTCTAGGGCAGGATAGGGTGTTACCACCATAATGCGCTTTCCCTGTGCCAGTGCGCGCTCCTTTAGGATCGCCATCTGCACTGCAGTCAGAACTTTCTCCACAGACGAAAAGCGCATTTCTGCGGAAGTGTAGAGATGTGACTTGTAGCGATGGGTACTGTGTCACCTTCGTTAAAGGTTAAGTACGTGAAACCCACTGCCCCCGGAATTATTCTAATCACCAGGTTTGTGTGGTTATCACGCGTCAATAGGTATTTAGACTCAAGAAGGTCTATCTGCAAAGACTGCAGAATGGAGGAATGCTCCGGAAGCCAGCAAGACTTCGAAAAGGTAGGTTGTATCAAGGCATACAGCGGCTTGATACGCTGGGCATATTCGGGAATGTAAGTATGCCCGAAGTTCAGAAAACCCAGCAAGGACTGAAGTTTTTTCAGATTAGTAGGAGGGCACAAAAGTGCGCATTTTTCTAGGAAGTGTGGGGCTAGGCCCTTACCTTCATTGTTGAGCTCATAGCCCAAGAACAAAACGGTAAATTCAGCAATGTGAGACTTGGCAAAGTTAAACTTGTAACCTTGAACCGCAAATTCTAGAATAATGCGGTCTACGCGGGAGAGATGCGGGAACAATTCGTAGTCCGTCAGATAAATGTCATCGACGTACAAACATGCATCTGGATCAATGCCGTCTAACAAAGAGACAACACGAGCGGCGAAAACGCATGGACTGTTCTTGTAGCCCATAGGAAGACGCCTGAATTTGAATAATTTACCACCGGAGGTAAAAGCGCTCCATTGGCCACTCTCCGGGGCTAAGTTGTGCGTGTGGAATCCATTTGAGAGGTCAAGTGTCGTTTTATATTTTTTACGAACAAGACTGTCCACAAGCGCAGAACTGTGGGTGTTTTGCACCGCAAAGGTCCGACAATGAGAGTTCAAATGCCGGTAATCCAAAACTAAGCGGTACGATCCATCGGGTTTAGAAACCGCGAAAAGGGGATTGTTCATAGGTGATACGCATGTCTCAATTACTCCCTGATATTCCAACTGAGTCAGAATTTCAGAAACAGGACCTTTGGCATCCCGTTTAATGGGATATTGGGGTTGCGGCTGCGGTAGGGACCTCAAAGGTATTACATGGGGGGAGAGTCTTCGTCCCAACCCACGTGGTTGCGGTATAACGCAGGAGCCAGGGACACAGCCCACTCAGCTGCAAGAGCTTCCGCTTTGTCCTTTGGGACATGTCGAGAAAAGCTCGGAAGGATTACCTCCTCCCCTTTACGTGCAGCAAGAACGAATGGGGGTGGCCAATCCACCTCCGCTAACAAAATGTCATATGAAGAGGTCAGATTCTCCCAAAAATCCCTTTAATTACACGCTGTATATCACCTTCGATTTGAATGACAATATTAAAAAGTCTGTCAGGGGGTGCCACTCTGGTGTCAGCTGTCTCGACAGTAATGAATGTTTCAGTTGCTGTCGCCTCCATATGAGGACGTAGCGCCTCCCGCACTATGGTAACTTCCGCGGCGCTGTCTAGGAGGGTCACTGCCCACGTCCAATTCAGGAGTCTCGTTCTCACTGTCTGTGGCATATTTCGCTGTTACAGCGGCAACTTTCTTCTTCTGAAATTGTGGGCGAGAACGTTGAAAGTCTTCTGCTTTCCCTCTGACTTGTTGTCGAGGTTGGTCTCGTCCCTGGGGAGCCTCTCGACCCCTTCCTCTATCCTGGCAGTCTCCTCCACCGGCCTGTGAAGTTGTCTGTGCCTGTGAAGAACGAGGAGAACGCGTATCAGGGATCTGAAACCTATCCGGAGATTTAATTCTCGCCCTATCGCGTAAATCATAAGTGCGTTCAGAAGAGACTGAAACCGGGGATGCGCCTCTCTACCCCGGCTTCTTTTGTTGCTTACCCTGTTTTTTCAGCTTCCAACTCTTTTTAGTGAAGACTGGTCTCATCTTTCTCAGATTGAGGTTTGGTTTGTTGTTGTTGCGATTGTGTTTGCTGTTTTGCAAAAGGCTTATTACCCAGGCTATTTCTGCCAATAGTTTTGTAAGTCTGGGTAATAATTTTCGGTAATTCGCGAGGCTTGTCCAACTCTGGGACCAAAGCCAAAGCATTAGCTACTTGAAAGTTCACTGCATCGCCCTTGACATTCGCAAGGATCAACTCAGCTACTACTTCAAACACTCCCACCAGTCTCATCCCTAATTCCACAGCCGCCTCAGGGCCATGTTCATCTTGTACTTTTTTAATTACAGAGGGGAGAACCGTCATGGAAGGAGTGCCGAAACACTTCGAATAAACTGCTGCGAATACCCTACCCCAGTTGTCGCAGGCTGTCAACTCGGGAATTAAGTCTTTTGGCAAACTAATCGTAAGAATTCTATGTTTATCCACCGGTGTTGTGTGTGGAAAAACTGCCTCCAACTGGTCAAATTTTTCTGCAAGCCAATAAGGAAAATCATCCTTATTTTGTGGGCGCTTGCCCATCACTGAGTTCACCATGACAGGACTTATGGACACTCCGCCTGCAGCAGCTGGATGGCCCGCAACTCCAGGTGGGGCTCCCTGGATGTTGCCTGTAACATATTGCACTAAGGCTCGATGCACTCGCACTAAAGCCGAATACATGTTGCGCAGGTCCGCGACTGGTATCTGCATATATCGCGGATGTGGGGTGTACCCGGCCAAAACAGGACAAGTGGCCCCGTCAATAGAGAAGGGGCCTAAATGAACCGTGATCACCGGTTGTGGGAGGGCGCCATCAAACCAAACACGGTGCTGCCAAGCCGTGAGCGGTACTTCAAGATTAGTATAAGGTCTATAGGCAGCAGGAACAACGGTGGGTTCATATTCATGGAACAGATTATCGTTCGCATTCACTGCTGGAAAAGTGATCCAAGAGTAGAACACTTCAAAGTGGAAAGCCGGATCAGCTTGTACCACAAAGATCAGTTTGACCCCCGTGTCGGGCACTCCATACACCCTTAAGTGATCCCGGAGCGCTGTGCGGCTATGTGCCGCTATGTTTACACCCGCCATTACGATCGGGGATGTTCGACAACCTAACAGGAGGCAGCACAAATAGGGTTTTTTGTCGAAGAAACCTTTTAACAACTTCAGGCTTGAAAGAACCTACAAAAACGTCAATATAGGAGGTATCACCGTCACATACGCTTCCGGAAGCGTCTGCGAGGGGTGTTGTGGACAAGTACTACTCAATCGTCTCGCAGATAAGCCCCCTCGTTGGTCGCCATGTCGTAGCGATTCTGCACACACAGCTATGCACAGGATAATAGGACCTCGGAATATAGTGGTGAGCCTAACATAAACCTTAGCACCTAAAACCCCAACCCAACTAGCCTTAGCGTCCCATTAGCAACTACGTACCAATGATTGGACAACCCAGAACACGGTATCTCTCGCTCAGGACTCGCAGAAGCAAGAACACTCTTTCGTCACTCACTCGTACCTGTCCACAACGTGCATAAGAAGAGACACAGTATAGGTTAAAATGTTTATTTCAACTTACGTGCTCTAAGATACAGTACACGTGTCAGTACTATAAGCATAATGCATAAGAATAATATAATCAGCATAGTTACAACTCCATAGAATACAAACGGGGAAAGCATCTCATAAAGCAGTGGATATATGTCTAACTAACATTACCACCCTCCCCGTGCGGGAAGCTAGTTTATTATAAAAATAGAAGACCTCTGGGCTTTGACTAGCGAACCCCCATACCTCAGTCTCTAGATGCAAAACGACATCAGCAGACAATCACAGCTCTTCTCCCTGGAAAGGTTGTCTCCAAGTGAGCCTAGAGCGGGCCAACCGCAATATTAAAAGCACACAAATTACTCCATGGCAGCTGTACATAGTGTTATGTCTAGGTGCGAGGGACTGGCCAAATCAGCAAGAACAAGGAAACTTTGTTATTCGACCTTGTACATGTTGTGCAGACTGAGCCCAAAGTGAACAGGAGAAAAGGTGAAAGGCAGAGAATGCAGACAGTGCTAAAATAACTTGGCAAGAGCAGAGGTCGATAGAACAACGGCCCAGAGTAACGTGTGCAAAGAAAAGCATCATGGCAGCCAGGCCTAAGACAACGTAGCAAGGCAGGCCAGGAGGCCACAAACCACAAGACAGGCTGACCTGTGGTCAGAGAGTGATAACTGGGTTTTGTTTTCAATGCAGTTTTAGGGAAAGAACATAGGCCCTGGGTACCTGTTTGGCAGGAGTCCAGGGCACACTCAGTCAAAGTACATTAGCAGCTTAGCAAAAAGTGGGGGCAACCATGCAAAAAGAGGGCACTTTCTTACAGTTGGTCATGTCCCTCGTCATTTGTTTGGGCTAGAACTGCACCTATCTCATGCTCAGAGGCATCTGTCTGCACAATGAACTGCTTGGTATAGTCTGGAGCTTTTAGGGCTGGACAGAGCACATTGCATCCTTCAGAGTGATGCAAGGAGAGCCACTATCGACCCATAGACCTTCAAGAAACTCCTATAGTACCCAGTGAAGCCAAGGAATTCCCTGACTTGGGTCGCGGTTGTTGGAGCTACACAGTCCAGAATTGTCTGGATCTTGCGTTGGAGTGGCTGAACTTGGCCTTCACCTACCAGGTGACCCAAGTACACAACTTTCCCTGCCTTATCGGGCACTTGCTTGCCTTTATAATGAGGCCTGCAGTTATAAGAGCCTCGAGGACATTGCGAAGGTAGATCAGGTGATCCTGCCAGGTGGAGCTGTAGACAGCAATATCATCAAGATAAGCTGCACTAAAGGATTCCAGCCCAGCAAGGATTTTGTTCAGCAACCGTTGGAAGGTGGCAGGGGCATTCTTTAATCCAAAGGGCATCACGGTAAACTGGAAGTGCCAATTTGGGGAGGAGAATGCTGATTTCCAGTACCCAGGGATTGGGTGTGCATCAGTCTCTGCCACGGCACTGAGGCCCCTATAGTCCACACAAAACCTCATTTCTTTATTTTCACCCTTGGAGTGAGGTTTTGGGACTGAGACAACTAGGCTGGCCCAGGGATTCTGAGGGTTCATTGACGCCCAGTTCCAGCATCTTGCGGACTTCAGCTTGGATGCTCTCTCTGACATTATCAGACTGCCCTGTAAATTTTGTCTTCCACAGGTAGGCTGTCACCAGTGTCCACATCATGGGTACACCAGCTAGTCTGACCAGGGGTCAGAGAGAAGAGCTCAGCATACTGACTTAGGACTAGCCTGCAGTCATCTTGCTGTTGGTCAGTGAGGATGTCTGAAAAGACCACTTGTGAGAAAGTGCCTCTTTTGCATGGTTAGCCCCCCACGTTTTGCCTGGTTTTCATGTGGTTTCAAAAGTAGTGCCCAATATTGTAAGCACCAGTGAAGCCATAGTTAGTACATGGGATGGGAACTCTAGTTCCACAGCACCATGGTGGCTTTACTGAATGTGGGATGGTTTGGTACCAAACTACCCCTTTCAATAAATCCACACTGATGACCCTTGTGTGGTCTCTGACCAGCTGTAGGCAGCCAGCCAGCCACCACCAGAAATGTTTCTGGACCCCTGGGTGGAGAGCCCCTGCTCTCTGGTACCAGAAACAATGCACATCCTCAGCAGAGATGTCATGCCTCCTACCCCAGGATGGGCCAGTGCTCGAAGAGGGAAGATTCAAAGGCTGCTACCCTTTCAAAGGGTACCCCAACCGCTGGTTGTGGAATTAAGGGGGCCTTTCGGTGGCCTCCTGTCGTGCCACGGGATTGGCAGGTGACACAGAACTGACAAAAGTCCTTCACGTTCGGAGACATCTGTGGGCAGTAGAAGTGATTGACTAATCGACTCATCGTTTTATCCTGGCCAAGGTACCCAGCTAAGGGGATATCATGGGCCAAAGTAAGGAGAAACTCTCAAACTCTGAGGCACTACCACCCCTCCTGGTTGAACCAGGTTTTGAGTCTCTGACCTCAGTGTGTAGGAGCCCATCCTCCAAATAGACCCCGTGGGTGCCACTGATATCGCCTTTTTCCTGTGCAGCAGCTTGCTGCCTCAGGCTTTCAAGAGTAGGCCAGGTTTCTTGTCCCTGTCACAGATCCATCATAGAGGGTCCCCCCCAAACCCAAGAGATCTGCCTCACGAGGCCCAACCTCTTCAGGCTCAGTTCCCTCTGGGAATACCAAGTCCTCTTCCTGAGAAGTGGGGATCTGACTTGGGATCTGTTTAGAGGCTGGTCCCCCCGTCTTCTTGCCCTTTCTCCTGGAAGGCTGGTCCATTCTTCCAGGATCCAGCACCTCTTTTCCACTCAGAGCTCAGCTCTGTGCTCTGGTTATAACACACTACACCCCCCCCACCCTTGCCCCCCCCGTCCAAAGTGACCATAGCCATGCGATGGACTGTGCTAGACATGGACATGGCTAGAACTGGTGACTGGATGGGTCCTTCCAATCAGGTACTGATTTGAGGGAAGCCTGTGCTGGGTCACCATGATGACACTAGCCCCAGTATCCCTCAAGGCCTTTATCCTGGACCCATTAATCTTGGCAAACTGCCTGTATTTGTTAATGTTATCTGGCCATGCAACACAGACTAAGTCTACCTCTCCCTTAATGTTGCCTCAGTGGGGCTACTGACATGGTCAGGCCACACCTGGGATCCCATCTGGATATTAGCTACTGTAGGTATTGCAGGTAGCCTAATGGCATTTTACTTCTTTTTACAGCTAAGGTCTCCAGGTCGGTGTCCTAGGGCTTTACAATCATGACATCAAGCCTTGTTGGGATCCCAGTTCTTCCCCTGGTACCCACCCTTAGACTGTGTAGAGACTCTGGGCCCACCCTCCTGAGCAGGTTTTTGGGGGCCTGTAGAAGACTCTCGACTATTTTTAGGGTTACCCTCTTTCCCTTGTGGGGGCTTTTTAGCCTCTTTCTTTTGGTCTCCCCTACCCACCAGTGTGAGTTTTGGCAAACCCTGTCTGGACCCAGTGGGCTGCCTTCTTCACCAATGCTTGAGGAGAAAGTGGACCTGGGTCTACCAGAAACTGATGTAGTTTTCCCTTGGTGACAATTACTTAAAAGGAGCTTCTTCAAAACTAAATTATACAACCCTTAAAAATCATGTACACTATTACCACTCAACCAACCTCCCAGTGTTTTCACTGAATAATCTACACACTCTACCCAGGACTGGCGTTGGGTTTTCTTGGACTTCCTGAACTTGATCCTATACTCCTCAGTGCTAAATACAAAGCCCTCAATCAGGGTACCCTTCATGAGGTCATAGGATGTGGCATCCTTCTCATTAAATGTCAGGAGTCTATCCTTGCACTTTTCTGAGAGTATTTCCCACTTGATCGCACTTCACAGATTCCTGTGGACCTGTCTAGTAAGACAGGCTCTCTCAAATGCAATGAACCACTTAGTGATATCATCGCCCTCAAAATATTTAGGGACAATCCTATTGGGTATTTTGGAGTCTGCAGAGTCTACCTCAGTATTTATTATTTTGCAGCCACCCGAGACAGGGCCTAAGCCTATGTCAGCTCTTTCTTTTTCTATGGCTAGGAGTTTAGCTTCCAGAGCTATCCTTTTGGCCAGTTTCTGAATATCTGCATCTTCAGTGCCTGCTTCATCTGTGACACTATTGGGGGCATTTCCACCAGAGGTGCAGCTACCTGAGTGAGTAGTGATAGAGTCAGTGTCTTCCCACTCTACCTCCTCGTCTTCTTCCCCATTGGGGGGGGGGGGGGGGAGTTCTGTTTGCCAGGGCCTTGTCATTATCTGCCAGCAACTGCTGGAGATTGGCTTTATTGGGTTTAGGACCCATGGCAGGTTTCAATGCTTTGCAGAAATCTTAAAGTCGAGAAACTTAAAGATGTGCATAGGGACCCAGGTTGAGCTCCTGGCTGGTCCCTGCAGTATCAGTCAAGGTGCTTAAATCAAGTGGAGTCTAATTAGAGGTTTAAAAAAACTTTAAGTATTTCTAAGGCCTAACTACTTTATAGTCCTTTAAGTTTCTAAAACAGCGAGGGACTTAACCAAGGTCCTAACACTATTTTTAACAAATTTGCAAAAAGTTGAAAATTGATCAAATATTCTGTCTAAAGACAACTTTTGGATTTCCTCAGTGAAATCAATTATCAATCAAGTGGTACAACAAATGTCAAAGTCTGTATCCCACCGATGCACCACCAATGTAGGAAGCTGGCTCTGTATAGGATATTGCCACTAGGTGGCAATACCGTGCACAGAGTCCAGAGGTTCCCCAAAAGTGTACAGGGCTCAATTTAAAACCCACAGTGCTCCATTAGCGGTAATGTGGGTGAGCAGCCTTAGGCCTAACACAGAGGAATGCAAGACATTTATTGCACAACAGTGATCAATAATGGACACACGACTCAAGAAGGAGATTCAGACCAATTTTAGAAAATTATACTTTGTTTTAAGTCCAAGATCTTTGCAATAAGGTAAGTACGTTTTTAATTAAAAATACTTTTTAGTTTGAAAAATCGACACTCAGAATATTTTCAGAACAGTTCAATGTTATTCTATGGGGAAAACAGTTTAGCAGTTAATCAGGTAAGTACGCAACTTACAGTTCCAGTCTTTGGACCAAAGGTCAGCAGTGGGCAAGGAGTAGGTAAGTACCAACACTGCACCACCAGCGGCACCGGGGCGGCTGGGTGGAGAGGTCAAAATCAGAGTTCAGGCCAATGCATTTCAATGGAGACTGGGGGTCCTTGGGGGCATTCTGCTTGCAAGTAAGTGGAAAGGTTGCAGGGGCCAAGCTTTTGGTGTTAGGAACAGCACTGGGGCACAAAGCAGCACCAAACATACACCACCAGCGGCACAGGGGCGGCCGGGTGCAGGGTGCAAATACAGCGTTGGGCGCCCAATGCAATTCTATGGAGTTTCTTCTTTTTGGAAACAGGCTGAGGGCGTCCAACCGGAGGGTTCAGGCAGAACACCAGCGACAGCACAGGTAAGTTGAGGTGTTGGGGGTCACAGGGGCACCGTTGGTTGAGCTCACCAAAGCCCGGGGCTGAGGGTGCAGGGGTGCCTTTAGATGTCGGAAATCTTCTTACCGGGCCGGTCGCGGTGGAGGGACCCTTCAGGTTCACTCTGCAGGTGCCGGGGTGGGGGTCAGGAGAGGTTGGCCAACGCTGGATTTGGAGTCCTGGTCACTTGGGAGACTTTCCTGGGCAGTTGGGTCACTCAGACTCTGTCCGTGGGCGTCGGGTGCGGAGTGAGCACGAGTCGCGGATCCGCCTGGATCCGGAGTCTGTGCTGTTGGTTTCTTCGGGACAGGTCCGCTGTCCACAGGCGATTGGAGTCTTTTTTGAAGGCAGCAGTCCTCCCAGGGGTTTCAGAGGTCTCTGGCTGCAAGACAGGTCCCAGGTTCGTCGAAGCTGGAGATTGGCCGGTAGGGCTGGGGCTAAGGCAGTTATTGTCTTCAGTATTCTATGAAGGGTCGTCTTCTTTCTGCTTAGGTCTTCGCAGATCTAGTTTCCAGGTCTGGGGAAGCCTCCTACATACCATCTTTATTGGCGTTTTAGGGGAGTAGCAGGTACGGCCAATGGGCACCTTACCTGGGGTGACTACACCCTCTATTATGCCACCCGCCTGTGGGAGAGGGGCATAGACCTAGCCCTGATTGGAGGGGTCTCCCCATCTTCAAGATGGCAGGGATTGAAACACGTGCTTCACCTCGCCTCCCCCATCTTAGGGGCGGAGTTGGCAGAGGTGGGCACACCTCCTATTCTCTTTTTTCCCGCCCAACGTGGGGGTTTAAACAGAGGGCTGCCATCTGCTGCTAGTAATTGTGCTGCTTGAAATTGACCTTTAACTAACACCCTTAGACACATTGTTGCATGTTACAGATGTTCGCCCTATTCTCTACAGGGTTTATGGGCTACCTCCTGTAGTCTGATACTTCCTACTTACAACTGGCTGATGGAGGACCACCTCTCATTGCGCAGTCAGTATGTGCTGGATCTCTTTGCTAAGGGAGCCATCGAGAAGATGCCGGCATCACAAGTAGGTTGTGGTTGCTATTCCCACTACTTTCTGGTGCCCAAGAAGAACCGAGAACTTAATCGTATCCTAGCCTCCGCCTTCTCAATCTCTTCCTCAAAAAGGAGAAATTCCAGAAACTCATGAGCGCACAATTTCTGTCTGTACTGGACCCAGAAGACTGGATGGTAGCATTAGACTTGCAGGACTCATATTTCCACAACCCTGCCACGAAAAGGCTGGGAAGCCTGTTGGACATGGTGGCTGGGAGGATATGGACGTGGTTGGAGATCCTTTCTGTGGCCACGAAAGGGGCGGAAGGCGGACTGGGGGTGATTAGTGGCCATAGACAAGCCCAAGGACCTGGCCGTAGCTCGGCTGTCCTTAAAGTGTTCCAGCACCAAGCCTGCCTTCTCTCCAAAAAGATGAGCCACCAAATGGCATTTCCATAAGCGAGGCTTAGACAGCCACCAATGAAAAAACAGTAGTTCTAAGCCAGGCGTGGCACTGCAGGGCCCCCGACGAGAAAATCGCGCTACCCAGTGAGTCGGTCGTGTCCAGTCCACATCGTATGTTGAACTTTGCTGCATCTCTCCCATCAGCAATAGCTTGGGAGTATGGCTCACGCCTCCTCTGAAACCATGGGCAGCACTTGCACAGCTGAATCCCAGATCCTATGGGAATATCGTTCCAAAAAGGCTTGCGGTGCTCACCGACTGCAATGCAAGGCTAGCGGAGGAGAACATTCTGTTTCCAAAAAGTATCCTGCCTTTTGGATTACTTATCCAGTATAGTGCTAAGGAATGTGCCTGGGTTGATCCTAGAAGTGGAGGCTTGGAACACCAAGCTCTTGGGGGTGGGGTACTGGATAAGCAAACTGGGGTCCTAAGGAGTTGGGCGATGGTGGCGAGCAACTGTCCTATGCACAGGAGCTTATGTGCAGAGCTTGGAACAGCCTCGGTTAGAACGTCAGTAAGAGCTTCATTAAAGGGGAGTAAGGTGACTCCCAGCTGAAGCACCTCTGTCATGATGTTTGTCTTGACTGCCACTGGGGCAGTTGAAGGTCCAAGACCTCAGCCACCTTACGCACCACCACAGTAAAAGAGGCTCCCTCCTGCGTAGTCACAGTAAGAGGAGAGACCAAACCAGTGTCAGGTGAGGTGTCTAGCCCACCAGCCTCCACCAGTAACTCAAGCCAGTTGTCCTCCTCATCCAAGGAATGCTCGTAACCATAAGGGTCCTCAGACCCCTCCCATTCCTCTCCCTTTCTAGGCGGAAGAAGAGTAAAAGGCACTGGCTCTGCTCCGGAGAGCATAGTCCCAGTGTGCGTCGGAACCAGCGTCAGGCGACGCCTATCTAGCTCCATCTCGGAGCCAGGAATGAGGATGGAAATGGTGTCACCGTGGGGCGTCAGCACTGGAGCAGGCACCGAAGAAGTCCTTGGTTTCGCTGGCTGCTCCGCTCTGGATCCAGCAAGGGATCCATGGGACCCGACTGGTGCAAGGGTGAACCCGACAGTGGGGATCCAGTGGGGGCCCCTACGGAACATGTGGGGCCAACAGGCGCTCCAGAGGGGCAAGCCCGTCCAAATAAATTGCGCATGGCCTCATATTCTTTGAGCTGGGCCGGGGTCGCTCTGGCCTCCGGAAAATCAGATTCCACTGCAGCAGGAGGCTCCCGCGCCTCCTTGGACGACTTCGATAGGTGCAGTGAAATCAAACGCCTCTTCAACTGCTTGGATTTTTTATGTTTGTGGGACTTACCAGATTTCCCCGACAACGATCGTCGAGTGCGGCTCCGCGAACGATCCCGGGACCTTCCGAGCCACCAGGATCTTGAGCATGGCATGGTCGTCCTACGTTGAACAGCGAGGAGTTTAAAGGATCAATCCCTCACCTCCTTCAGATGCATGGCTCAACAGTCTTCACAGGTCTTAGTTGTGGTCATGCTCCAAGCACCACAAACACACAAAGCAGGGGTTTGTTCAGATCTAAGTCTGTGACAGGTGCAACATGGCTTGAAAAAGTCAACAAAAAAGCCAGTCCAAAAATGACTGAGGGTAGCTCAGACCAGATCAGTGCGGAACCGAACAATGCCACCTACCAGCACGCAGGGGGTACTGCTCAAAAATCTTTCGGATCCAGTCTGACGACTGGGGATATTCTAAGGTAAGGAATCTGCGGCAAGAGGTCTCAACTAGATTATTATGGACTGGTGCGTGAAGCTGTAAGACAGTTAACCACCAAGCAGTTAAGGATCTTAGAATAACTGATTAGAGATACGTGATTAAAAATGGTTGGGTGCATCTTTAATTTTCACTCATATTTAATCTAGGAGGTTTTCTTTATTATTTTGATAATTCTTACACAGTGTATTCTAATTCATTATAAAGTACCAAGATTTGTATACGTACTGATTTTGGTGGGGGAGGCAGGAGTTCTGGGAGGGGCTTCATTCTATCACCTGCAGATGCAAGACATTCTCCGACATTACTGCACCACTCTGCAAACACGCCTCCTGGCGCGTTCTGGTTTGGGGATTAAGTCCCCTTGAATCCTGAGGGTCCCTGGGGGCCAACTAGCCCACCAGGTACCTCCAGTAAGCCACACACAGTGGGTTTGCTGAGAGATGATCCGAGGCCACGCCCCTTTTTACACCACTCTGCAAACGCGCCTCTTGGCGCATTGCTGGTGAGGCGATGAGGTCCTCTTGTGTCCGGAGGTCCTCAGGACTAAAGCGGACTTCATACCCCGAGCAGCAGTGCGCGAGGAGGCGTGTTTGCAGAGTGGTGTAAAAAGGGGGCGTGGCCTCGGACCACTCTCAGCAATCCAGCTGTGTGGGGCTTACTGGAGGTACCTGGTGGGCTAGTTGGCCCCCAGGATTCAAGGGGACTGAATACCCCCAACCCAGAACGCACCAGGAGGTGCGTTTGCAGAGTGGTGGAGAAAGGGGGCGTGGCCTGTGTCCACCTGTCAGCTATCAAACTATCTGGGGCATACTGGAGGTATCAGGTAGGCTAGTTGGCCCCTAAGGACCCCCAGCAGCAAAGGGGACTTTAATCCCCACCCAAGAGCGTGCCAGGAAGTGCGTTTGCAGAGTGGTGCGGAAAGGTGAGCGTGGCTTCCGAAGACCTCTTAGCAATCCCGCTAGGTGGGACTTACTGGAGGTAATAGGAGGGGTAGTTGGCCCCCAAGGTTGATCTTGGGGGCTAACTACCCCTCCTGTTACCTCCAGTAAATCCCACACAGCGGGATTGCTAAGAGGTCTTCGGAAGCCATGCTCACCTTTCCGCACCACTCTGCAAACGCGCCTCCTGGCCCAGTACTGGTTGGGGGATGAAGTCCACTTTACTCCTAAGGGACTTTGGCGGCCAAGTAGCCCTCCTGGTACCTCCTGTAAGTCCTACGCAGCGGAATTCCTGAGCGCTGGTCGGAGGCCCAGGCCCCTTTCTGCACCAAGTGGAGAAGTGTGGCTCAATGGTTAGAGCGGCAGACCCTGATGCAGAGATCTGGCCCGGGACCAGGGTTCAATTCCCGCCTCGGCGGGTCTTGGGCTCAATTTCCTCGGACCTGATAATTCTCGCCTCGGTGCCTATTCTAATCATGGGTCCCACTCTGCAACTCTGGGCAATAGCTTGCTTAATCTCCACAACGGCCCCAACAGCGCTGGGATGCCTGGCTTCACCTTGGGGGTGCCCAGGAGTGGACATTTCACAGGGAAAAGCCAGGAAGGGTTCCACAGCGGTATGCGTACAGCGCCAGGACACCCCTTTGGGGGTATAAGTGCGCTTTACAAGTACAAATTTCATTTCATTCATTTAATTTCATTTCATTCATTTCACCACTCTGCAAACGCGACTACTATGTTATAGTTAGAAATGAGCATTTAAAAACCTTAGAAATTCACTGAAAAAACCATAGGTTTCAGGGACGTTATAGTTAGAAATGAGCATTTAAAAAAACCTTTGAATTCACTGAAAAAGCCACAGGTTTCAGGGAGTTATAGTTAGTTGGACATTTCACTCGTACAAAACCAGAGACATTTGACAGTTATAGTTAGTTGAGCTATCTATAACTCGCGCCCACGCAATGCACTGCTGACGACGTCACATATTACATCACTCATGACATGGTCAGTGACATCACTGATGACATCTCAAATGAAATCACTGATGACATCATCCAGAGACTGGGTGATTTTTAAAAGTTTAAGAATGTTATATATAGATACATAAAGGTGTATTGAAGAATAAGTCGGTGTATGAGTGTATGAATGGACGATTTAGTGGGTGAGTGACTGTACAAGTGAGTGATTAAATGTGTCAGTGAATGCATGGGTGAGTGACTAATCTGTGTGAATGTCTATCAGTCGGTCAGTTGGTATGTAAGTGGCTGCATGGGTTGGTGAGTAGCTACATGAGTGTCTATATGGGTTAATGATTGGTAGTAGGAGTACCTCTATGGGAGCCTGAGTATCTGTGTGTGTGGGTGGGGGGGGTGTAACTCCCTGCATGGATGTGTGACTGGTTGATTCAGTGGGTGTATGGGTTCATGAGTGTATCTGCGAGAGGCTGTATGGGTGAGTGAGTGCGTATGGCTGTGTTGGTGAATGAATGGATGTCTCAGTGGTATATGTGTGAGTAACTACATGTGAAAGGCAGTATATGTGAGTGTTGGAGTATGTAACTGACTATATGTGAGAGTGAGTGATTGCGAGAGTGGCTGTATGGATGAGTGTGTGCTTGTGTCAGTGATTGTATATGAGAGTAAGTATGTGTTAGTATCTGTATTAATAAGTGAGGTGGTGTGTGTATAACTGTATTGGTGAGTAAATGGCAGTGTGATTGAGTCTTTGGGTGACTGACTAGGTGTGTGAGTATCTCTGTGGATGAGTGGCAGTATGTGAGTGTCTGTATGGGTGTACGAGTGCATATATCAGAGGCTGTATTGATTAGTGACTGTGTATGAGTGACTGTATCGGTGAGTGAGTGGATGTGTATAGACCTATGAATCAGTCAGTGGGTATGTACCAACTAGTACTGGTGTGTCTATGGTTTCGAGAATGGTAGTCCGTATTTCAGAGTGGTGTATGAAAGGTTATATTAGAGTGTGAGGAGTATCATCAGATATTAAGTGGATGATGTCATCAGTGATGTCATTTGAGTTGTCATGAGTGATGTAATCAGTGATGTCACTGACCATGTCATGAGTGATGTAATATGTGACTGTAGCAAGCTGGCTCTGTATATACTATACCAAAGTGAGGTTTAGTGTGCACAGAGTCCAGTGGAACCCCAAATGTAGGCAGAGGTAAAGTTAGATAGCACCTCACTCTCTATTTGTGGTAGTGTGGTCGAGCAGTAAGGTAGTATCAGAGGACAGTGTTAAGCATTTGTTGTACACACTCAGTCAGCAAATTAATTCACACACTCAAAGACTGAACTTCAGACCAATTTGTTTTTGTATAAACATTCTTTTAGTTATTTTATTCCCTAGAACCAGCACTGAGTAAGAAAAGTAACGTGAAAAGTAACTTACCTGTAATGTACTGAAAAAGCCTATTCATTTCAATGTACTGCTCCAAAAAGTATCTAAGTGTGGAGTTTTGAAATCTAAAAATATTCTTTAAAAATCGCACGAATAACCAAAACGTATTTACTTACCTGTTTGCAGGAAATGTCCCAGTGCTGAATCTAGGTATCCAGCACTGAGTTGGAAAAGTAACGTGAAAAGTAACTTACCTGTAATTTACAGAAAAAGTATATTCATTTCAATGTACTGTATTTGCTAAGTATTGCAACCTTCTGCATCCCCTGTAAATCAAACAAAGCACAATTCCTATTGCATTTTCAAACTGTTCTACAATCAGCAACTTATTACTGTAAAGTATTTAATGCTTACCTGTGCCAGGCTTGCTTGGTTCTAAAAATAAAACAACAGTATATTTTTTAGACAAAAACAATTGGTCTAGAGTTCAGTCTTTGAGTGTGTGACTTCATTGGCTGACTGAGTGGGTACATCAAATGCTCAACACTGTCCTCTGATACTGCCTTACTGCTCGACCACTCTACCCCAAATGGAGAGTAAGATCCTATCTAACTTTAACCTCTGCCTACCTCTGGGGTCACCTGGACTCTATACACACTATACCTCATTTTGGTGTAGTATATATAGAGCCCGTTTCCTACATTGGTGGATCAGCGGTGGGATACACAACTTTGCATTTGTTGGACTACTTGGTTACCACCTGATCACACGACAGAACTCTTAAATTGCCTTTAGAATTCTGATTTTTTCAAATTGCCATTTTTACAAAACTACTAAAAGTCTTGTTAGGGCCTTGCTTAAGTCCATTTAGAATATTAGAAAATAAAAAAAATCACTGTAGTCAAGGGTAGAGGGGTTAGAACTTTTTAGTTAGAATGTCTCAAAATAAGAACCCAGCTACTAGTGAAGATAACCATAATAACATACAGGACATGGTTGAGGAGCTTGACCTCACCCCTTACCTTCACTTGTCTTTCAAGGAAGTAAGGTCTTTATGTAAAATTAAAAACATACCAATGGGTCCCCCATCCAACCAAACAAAAGCTCCAGGAGCTGTTGGCTTAGTATGCAAAGGACCACCCCTCTGAACAAGGTGATGACCAGTCAGATGGGGAAGTAGGGGAAGAGGATGACCAGGTAGATCTACCTCCTCCACTGATTAGGGAGAAAAGGGCTCCAATAGCCCTGACTCCAAGAATCAACCTCTCAGTACCTATGGGTCACACAGGTGGCTCAGGTTCTGGTGAGGACATTGAGGACAGCCTCAATGAGGAGGACAGCCTTTTAGCAAGGCTGACCAAAAGACTGGACCTAGAGACCAGACTCCTGGCTCTAGAGAAAGAAAGAAAGGAGATGGGATTAGCAACCATCCATGGTGGCAGCAATCAAAATAATCAGGATAGAGAGCAATCTTATGATCCTAAAATCCCCAAAGGGATTGTCCCTAAATATGAGGAGGGTGATGATATCACCAAATGGTTCACAGCCTTTGAGAGGGCTTGTGAAGCCAGAAGGGTGAAGAAGACTTTCTGGGGGGCACTCCTTTGGGAACTGTTCTCTGGTAACTGCAGAGACAGACTCCTGACCCTTTCTGGGGCAGATGCTGGGTCCTATGACCTCATGAAGAGAACTCTGATTGAGGGATTTGGACTCACAACTGAGGAGTACAGAATTAGATTCAGGGGGCTCACAAAACCCAAAACCAATCCTGGATTGATTTTGTAGAGTACTGAGTGAAAACACTAGGTGGCTGGTTAACTGGAAACAATGTGCATGACTTTAATGGAATTTACAACCTGTTTATGAAGGAACACATTAAGTAATTGCATTGATGAAAAGTTGCATCAGTACCTGGTAGACCTAGGTCCACTTTCTCCCCAAGAATTGGGAAAGAAGGCAGACCACTGGGTCAAAACAAGGGTAACTAGGACGTCCACTGGGGGTGACCAAAAGAAAGGGGTTACAAAGCCTCCCCAGAGGAAAGACAGTGAAGCCCCTAAAGATAAAAGTAAGGAGTCCCAGGTAGCCCCCCAAAAACCTGTCCAGGAGGGTGGGCCCAAAGACACCTCACAAACTAAAACAGGGTACCAAGGTAAGAATTGGGATCCCAACAGAGTATGGTGTCACAACTGTCAAAAGGCAGGACACCACACCAAGGACCCTAGCTGTCCTAAAAACAAAGCCCCTAGTGCAGCTCCCGGGGTTACTAGTGTAGCTCCAGGGGTTGCCAGTGTAGCTTTGGAGGATGGTTCCTCAGATGAGGAAGTCCTCCTAGCCTTCAACTGGAAAATGGGCCCAAAAGGTGAGCTGGAAAATCCAGAGGGGAGTAGACACTTCCACCACCTACTGGTGACTGGAATCCCAGCCACTGCCCTGAGAGATACCTGTGCCAGTCACACTGTGGTGCAGGACAGGTTGGTACTCCCACACCAGTATGTCCCAGGGGAAATAAACGAGTAAGGGCTGTCCCAGGGGGCGTCACTGTTAGGCCTGTGGCTGTAGTGCTCCTAGAAGTAGCTGTGACCCTTTAGATGGAGAAAGGTGGTAGTCAGTAAAAACCTCCCCCTTGATTGTCTCCTGGGGAATGACCTACCAGAGGTTGGTCTGAGCCAAAGAGAGGTACTGGTCCAATGCCAGACCTCACCCAAGAAACCTGGGGGGGGCTCAACCTGCAGTTAGTGCAGCTAAGCCCCAAAAGAAAAAAAAGAAAGTGTAGGAAAGGTGGGCAACTGTTAGCCACAGTTCCAGTGGGCCAGGGAGATTCTATCCTAGTAAGGGAGAACTACAAAATTGTCACTGGTAAAGTCTTCCCTAGCCAACAAAAAGACCTGACTAGTCAGGCAACTGTCCAGCCGGAGTTGGTGGCTCCTCAGCTGGCAGAACAGAGGGTGGAAGAAGGGTGTTCACTACCCAGTGTAGTGACCCCCCACCCTAAAACAGCAGACAGGCAGCCAGAACCCAAAGAAGCCTGTAAGATAGCCCCTTCACTTACCAGTCAGGAGCTAAAGGTGTGGTTCTGGGCACTGACAGCTGTCAGCAGCCTCTGCTGGGTGTTAGCCTTCATGGCAGCACTGTCCTTGGCATGGTGGCCTAGCCCCCTGCCAAATAGCAAGTTAGGCCCCCTGACCCTATTGGTCATGGTGGGGTTGCTCAAGCTGTGGGTGACCTCTGTGGGTAAGCTGGGCTTTGCCCTGGCTAAGTTAGAATTTGCAGAGGTGGGCACCTCTGAACCCAAACTAAAAAGATGGGGCGAAGACACTAAAGAGCTAGGAAAGGAGCATTGGGAATTAGGTCCTGAAACTGTGGAGGTAGGCCAGCTCCCCAAATGGACTGACCTGGACAGAAGGATGTATGGCAGAGTAGGCCCTGCAACTTACAAGCCACTTCCTCTACTCTTCCTCGCCTGAACGACTAGGAAGACTCTCCCAGCTTTGGCAGAGTCTCCTGGCCTTTGGGCTGGGCTTGTGTAGGAGAGTGGGTTTCTGTTGCAGTAACCCCCCCACTTTTTGCCAGACTACTGATGCACTTTTTCTTGGTGTGCCCTGGGTCCCTTCCAATCAGGTTCCCAGGGCCTGTGTTCTTTCCCCAAAACTAACCCAATTGGCATCTCTGGCCACAGGTCAGCCCCTGGTAAATGGTACCACAGGTACCCAGGGCACTGTGACCAGAGAAGACCTCTAAGGGCTGCAGCACTTATTGTGCCACCCTTAGAGGATATATATATATATATATATATATATATATATATACATACATACATACATATACATATATATACACATATACATACACACACACTCACTCACACTCTCACTCCTGCATCCAGCAACCTCGGAGGACCTGCCTGCCTTCACTTCCAAAGACTGCTTCTCCCGTGAACACCGGATTTGTTCAAACTGCAACCTCTGGCAGCAGCCGGAGACCGCGAACCTGCTCCACTCTGCACCTGCCGTCCACGGCCCGAGCTCGAGTGGGCAAACACCACGAGGTCGTCACCCCGGCGATCCTGACCCGAGATCCGGCGACCCCGGACCTGCCTCCAGCCGACGCTTGCAGCCTAAATCCAGAAGGCCCCCCTAACCGCGACCCGGAGCTGGTAAGCCGTTCTGACCCCAAAAGGCACCCCTGCACCCAACGCCCCACGGCCTTGTGTGCCCAAATCAACGGTGCCTCATCAACCCTTAACTTCCCAACTTACCTCTCGAAGTGGTGGTCGCACCCAGAAGTCCTTCGTCTCCCTGCCTGCAGCGCTTTTGCAAACCGGAGGTTCTCCATTGAAAACAACAGGGCGCCCGACGTCGAAACAGCACTCTGCACCCGGCCGCCTCAGTGCCGCGGTTGGGTGCACCTTTTGTGCTACTTTGTTTCCCCATTTGCGCTGACCTAAACCCTAGGAGCTTTGCTCCCACAACCCAGTGGCCTGCTTACCAGCAACCACCAACCGGAGACCCCCTATCCTCCATAGGATATCATTGGGCCTCAACACTCTGCACCCGGCCGCCCTAGTGCCGCTGAGGGTGTAACTAGAGTGCATCACTGACCCTGGGGGACCCCCAAGTCTACCCCCAGAACCTTAACTCCCACAGTCGATAACTTACCTGTGAACCGATAACCTGTTTTCCCTCCATAGGATAACATGGACACTTTTTCTCCAAAAAGTTTCTAAGTGTGGAGTTTTGAAATCTGAAAATATTGTTTAAAAATCGAACGAATAACCAAAACGTATTTACTTACCTGTTTTCAGGAAATGTCCCAGTGCTGAATCCAGGTATCCAGCACTGAGTAAGAAAAGTAACATGAAAAGTAACTTACCTGTAATTTACTGAAAAAGCCTATTCATTTCAATGTACTGCTCCAAAAAGTTTCTAAGTGTGGAGTTTTGAAATCTAAAAATATGCTTTAAAAATTGCACGAATAACCAAAACGTATTTACTTACCTGTTTGCAGGAAATGTCCCAGTGCTGAATCTAGGTATCGCGCACTGAGTAAGAAAAGTAACATGAAAAGTAACTTACCTGTAATTTACAGAAAAAGCCTATTCATTTCAATGTACTGTATTTGCTAAGTATTGCAACCTACTGCATCCCCTGTAAATCAAACAAAGCACAATTCCTATTGCATTTTCAAACTGTTCTACAATCAGCAACTTATTACTGTAAAGTATTTAATGCTTACCTGTGCCAGGCTTGCTTGGTTCTAAAAATAAAACAGTATATTTTTTTATACAAAAATATTTTGGTCTAGAGTTCAGTCTTTGAGTGTGTGACTTCATTGGCTGACTGAGTGGGTACATCAAATGCTTAACACTGTCCTCTAAAACTGCCTTACTGCTCGACCACTCTACCCCAAATAGAGATTAAGGTTCTATCCAACTTTAACCTCTGCCTACCTCTGGGGTCACCTGGACTCTATACACACTATACCTCATTTTGGTGCAGTATATATAGAGCCAGTTTCCTACGTCAACCCACAGTGGACTCGGACTCTGGAGCGCTGGGGGACCTCGATGGGACCGGTGGGCCCCTCGAACTATGGCCGTAGGCGACAGGTGCAGTGGTGGTTCCAGGCGTAGGGTTTATTTTTCCTCAGCAGGCTCGGAGTCTTTCTTTGGTGTTTCTTCTGAACAGAACTGCTGTTCACAGGAGATCCGGTCTTTGTTGAAGACAGCCAGTCCTCCCAGGGGTTCTGGAGGTCGCTGGCTGCAGGACAAGACGATTTTTGGCGCAGGATCTCTGGAAACTGCAGACGGGCCGGTAGGGCTGAGGCCATGTCAGCTGTTCTCTGCAGTCTCCTCTGCTGGGCGTCTTCTTTCGTCCTTTTTTAGGTCGAGCCTCGAGTAGCGCGCAAGCGCTGCTCTGGCGAGACTAAGTTAGGGGTTTCAGAAAGCTGACCACACGCTCGTGCGTCATGGCCTTTTCCGTGCGGTTACCCGCAAGCAAAAGGCCATGGTGCACGAGCGTGTGGTCACGCCTGCTGCTCGCAAGCGCACAAGCGCGCACGACGTGCACAGCTGCCATCTGGCTTTCTACAGCGCGTGAATACCCTCCCCTACCCCCTCCTCCCCCTCCCTCCTCGTCAGCTTCATTTTCCTTTCACTTTTGCGCCGCGCGGCCGTGTCACTTTCACGGCCGCGCGGCTATCAGCTTCATTTCTTTTTTTAATTAACTTTCAGCGCGAGGCACGCGCTGGTTTCACTGTGCGCTTGCTCTAGTATCTGAGTAGCCGCTAGACAGCACAGATGCATTAGCTGCAGAATGCTTTGGATAGCCTATAGATCAAAGGTGCTCACCCTAGAGGGGCCTCGTTCACCTTTCAACCTGCAAAGGCCAATAAAACTATTACTATCAAGTTTGTACATAACAGAAATCAGACTGGTGTATGACCTTCAATGGTTCGAGCATGTTTCAGCAGTAGTCAAAATATGTCTCCAGTTTAATATTCCCTGCATTGTGCATCACCTTTTTTTCGGAGACCAGAATTCCTATCAAGCGTGGTAATTCATATGCCCCCCCCCCCCGCCCAAAAAAAGTAACACCATGGTCTTTAGCCTACTAGGGGTTCTCCCCCTGTCCCATATGGTCAACATGGGCATGGGTTCCACAGCTTAAATTGTATTTGGGGGGTAATCTTACCCTGCTGTGCAGTAAACCTCCATCACTGAAGGTCTCCGTTATGCGCAAAGTGTGTATATCCATGAGAGGCCTAGTTTAAGAACCATTTTTTTTTTTTAGCACACCTCACCTTTTTTTGAGGAGCCTCACTGGCCTTACTCAAGCTGCTCGCGCACACCTGGCCCTGCCGGACTGCTTATGTCTTAGGTGCATGAGCAGCACTCTAAATAAGCACTGCACCTGTGCCGGTATGTTTCACACGTCCTTCGTCACTGTGGTCAGTCATCAATGATCAGTCTTTTCTGACAAGTGAATGACAAACACTCAAGGGGGGCTTTGGGGCGGTTGCGAGTGGTGCCACTGCACCGGGCGCCAAGGGGGGTGGGGGCACCAAAACCTCTGCACTGTGAGCACCGTTGTCCCTCTTATTTCTACAACATTAATGCTCGAGGAAATAAAAGACTACAAAAGTCTTGACGCCATCGAGGATGGCTTAGCCTTAGCGCGAGCCCGCGCGCCGCAACTGCTGTGCCCTTACAAAAATCACAGAACACCTGCGTAATTGGAGCCGTCTGGGAGACAAAGATAAGCCGTATTCCTTTCCCTGATAAGATTAGCAGTGGCACGCAAAGGCAGCTCCCTCTCGGCAGTGCATTAAAGGTTAGTCTGGGCCCATAACTTGTCCCTTACCTGACAACCACCTGCTTCTGGAAGCTCGAGAAAATCTTTCTTGAAACTAACATTTTAGTTGGCGCAGCCTTTCAGATGTTATGCATGCTGTAAAATGTTGAAGCTATGCATTAAAGCCACACAAAAAACAGATTGCAATTGCATAATTGTACAAAAACTTTAACGTAATCGGTCTCGTTGAATGGCGTGTAAGGGTGACATCAAGTGTTGCCCTCCCATGATTTAAAAACATTTCATAAAATGTGACCTGTCAAACGCCAATAAAATTTGCTTCCTGGAGTTTATTTTTACTATCCTCAAACAGTTAAATACAAAATAGCCCATAAAAATGGACAGAAACCACAGAGATTACTAATGAATGTCAGATTTGAGCCAGCAGATTTATAATTTGCTGATATTAATGTACATGCTGGAAAGATCGGAGTTTTGTCTAGTGACACCATTTGCTCACCATAAAGTAGCGCAGAGGGTTAATGTGTCTGCTGAACAGAATGGGTACCATGCAGATCACAGAACTTTATTTGGCTAGCTCAGCGGGTTACTGCATGTGCCAGAGATCCTTTTGTTACTCGCTGTTCATAAGTTGCAATCCTAGTATAGCACAGAGACCTATGAGCTGCAATCAAAGAGCCGTTAGACTGCATGGTATAGGTTAGAACGTTATTTTTTTCCCTAGTCTTTCATTATACGAATATTGCTAAAAAGAGTTTCTTTGGGTAGAAATACATTCTTATTAGTAAAGCCGACCACAGCAACAGTGGTACATTTTAAATCCTGAGTTTGTGCTTTTCCAGATCAAACACTCTTAAAACATACTGCCTACTGGTACGGATGATGTGATTCCTTCACAATGTAATCCTCATTGCCTTATGTAACATTTCCCATAGGCTGATTTGCATTGTTTCTGTATAACGTGTGTGTGTGTGATGTAAAGTGCTCTGACACTCCACACTGGTATGGGTAGCACTATAAATCAAATGAAATGCTTGTGAGACAGAAGCTATGGAGAGTTGAGGGGCCCCTGTTGGAGGGTGGAAGTGAGGAAATCCATGGAGAGGGAGGTTCTTGGAGGGACGGAGCGCCAAAAAAGCCTAATGCGCAGGATGCCACCAGCGCTAAAGCTGGCCCAGCAATCACTTGTGGAGCAGATAAATGATTGGCACAGAAGCCCAGAGATGTTATGAGCCCAAAGTACCGTAATTATTGTTGTCTTTTACTCCCAACTTGGCTGTCAACTAATCTTGTGTCACAATGATGATTTTCATCAGTTTTGATCTTTCTCAAGAAAGCAGAAAACATGGAGGGACAGCAAACCCAGACTTGCAAGGAACAAAGTGAAGCTACAAATCCCACCATTTATAATTCTGTAGGCAGCAAACCTAGACTTGCTCAAAATTGCACTCGTGACCAGGCTGTTGCAAAGCTTGTCTTTGTGAACACGCGTTAGGAGATGAAGTGCTGGCAGGAGGTCCTGTGCTATGTGTGACATTGCATTCTGGTACTTGTAGTTCCATGTGCACATCTCATTTTTTTATCCCCTTCGGGGAGTGGTAACCCAGCGATACTTCTGCCCACTGGTTTCCATTCTCTACCACCCTGAGCGTACTCCTGCTTTGTCCAGACTTGAGGTCTGTCTGCATGAGGCCTGCATGAGACAAGCAGGCTGTGATGGTCTGGCTAAAGTGCAGGGTTTTGGGTGAGGAGAAAGCGAAGTCCTGCCCATGCACTTGATGGAAATGCCTGAGCCCACCCGGCCTCTTACAGGCACAGACTTCAATTCAGCAACAAGCATTGGCATAGCCAATAGGTCTCGCCTTTCGGACCTTATAAGTGTTTCGTTATCCAGCACAGTATCCTTGGTGCAACAACATCAAGTGTTGCATGGCTAAACACTTATAAGGTCCCAAAGGCGAGACCTATTGGCTATGTCAATGCTTGTCTTCTTAGGTTGCCGGAACCTGCTTTCTTGGTTCAGGGCTGCCCCCTAAATACTGTATTTAGGGGGAGTTGTAGGGGTCTCGAGGTCAGTAGCCAATGGGCTACTGACCTTAGGGCGACTACACCCTTGGTGTGCTCACCCCACGTGGGGGAGTGAGCACAATCCCTAATCCTGATTGGGGAGTGCCTGCCATCTGCAAGAAGGCGGGCACTGAAGAGAGGGCTTCACCTCGCCTCCCCCACCTGAGGGGTGGAGTTGGCAGAGGTGGGCAAACCTTCTGGGCTGGCTAGTTTTTCCCGCCTGTCTTCCCACCAAAAAGGAGGGGAGAAAGGAAGGGGGCCTGCTCCTGACAGCAGAAGAGGCTGGGGGTCGCATTACAAAGGCTGCCAGGCCTTTGAAGCTCCCCTGCCACAGATGGCTCTTCCTGGCCTGGGGAGGTGTGAACACCTCCGCCCAGGAAAGGCTTTTTTTTCTGGGCTCAGGGAGCGAGGGCTCCCACCCCAGGGGCCCAGAAACATGTCTCGTGATGGCAGGCTGGTGTTAACCAGTCAGGGAACCCACCAGAGGCTGGTCGTTTTTCAGGCGGCATCTCTAAAATGCCCTCTGAGTGCATTTTTCATTAAATCCCACACTGGCATCAGTGTGGGTTAAATATGCTGAGAAGTTCCATACCGAACTTCCCAGTTTTGAGTAAAGCTATTATGGTGCTGTGGAGTTCATAATGACAAACTCCCAGCAACATAAACTCTTAATGGCATTACTGCACTTACAATGTCTAAGAATGGACTTAGACACCGTAGGGGTACAGGGCTCATGCACCTGTACCCTCAGCACTGGCATAGGGCACCCAGCTAGAGGGGTGACTGATCTATGCCAGGGCAGTGGGTTGTAGGCATGGCACAAAGGGATGTGTGCCATGTCGACTCTTCACTTTGTTCTGCACCAAAACACGCAGCCTGCAAAGGGGGGGGGGGGGGTGTGTGTGTGTATATATATATATAAATAAATAAAAGGTCCAGGGCCTCTAAGGGTGGCACAACAAGTGCTGCAGCCCTTAGAGGTCTTCCCTGGTCACAGTGCCCTGGGTACCTGTGGTACCATTTACCAGGGGCTGACCTGTGGCCAGAGATGCCAATTGCGTTAGTTTTGGGGAAAGAACACAGGCCCTGGCGTCCTGATTGGCAGGGACCCAGGGCACATCAAGTGAAAGTGCATCAGTAGTCTGGCAAAAAGTGGGGGGGGTTACTGCAACAGAAACCCACTTTCCTACAGAGTCACGAACTCCAGCAGGTAAATGGCAATAGATCTTTATTTCTCACAAGCCTCCGTTATATATATATATTATCTACTGGCGGTCGCCAGTAGATAGTTATAGTTAGGACCTATTTTCCATAGGAAATCAGCGACATTCTATTTGAAATAACTCTTGCGTCGATTGACGAATCTTCGCGAAATTTTCAAACTTTATGGCCCGCTCTGGTCCGCTCCTACCCTGAAAGTCTCAGGGTGATTCGTCAAGCGGGGGCCGAGAAAAAAAGGGGGTCCCAAAACGTGTTTTCCCCATTCATTTTCCCATAGGAAACTTTAGACACGGCTACAGCCCGAACTGCTGAACGGAATTACACCAAATTTGGCAAAGAGGTAGTTCTTGGTTCAGAAAGAACCCTTTTTGTTAAATTGTGTAAATCCGTTCAGTAGTTGCTGAGAAAATCAAAAGTAAAAACACATATCTGGGCGGAGCCTAACCACACATGTCATCGTGAGATCTGATTGGCTGTCAGCACTTCATCCTGGAATTGCTGGCAGCCATCTTGGGACCAATATAAATGCATTGTAGTGAATCGAAGATTTTGAGGGTTACCAAAAGGAGAACTATAAAGGGTGATAACAGACTTTAGTTACATTAGAATTCATTTGTTGATGGTACCATACTAATTTCAGGAATTGTGGTGTGTTCTAAGGTGATTTTACCCTGTGAAAAACCTTCTGCTGGGATATCATGAATCATGTTTGAGAGAACTATTTTCACATGCTTGTCCCATACAGTTTTGGAAGGTGCTCCAGAAGCTAAAGTGAGAGCATATTTTCTGTAAATTCACATTATCTTTCTCAGTCATGTGAGAATGAAGTCTGACATTCTTAGTAAAACATGTACATCCAACAAGGGCAGAGACTGTCAGTTGATTCCTTTGTGTTCTACTGCAGCTTCCCAGAGTGTTCTAAAGAACAAGTAGAGTGCTAACAGCCTTACTTATGACAAAAGTATGGCACACCTGAAGCCATCTTGATTGGAATAAACTGGTAACACTTAAAACATTTAATTTAAAAAGGAACAAAATGAGGGGGTTCATCTTGTCATAGAAATTATGGTTAGTGCTGTAGAAAGAAAAATTAGGACATATTTCAAGTGTGATCTCAAATATCTTCCTGTTATATTTCAAGAGGAGCAGCCTGTCAGTTGATGCCTTTGTGTTCTACTGCAGCTTCCCAGAGTGTTCTAAAGAACAACTAGAGAGCTAACAGTCTTACTTATGACAAAAGAATGGCACACCTGAAGCCATCTTGATTGGAATAAACTGGTAACACTTAAAACATTTAATTTAAAAAGGAACAAAATGAGGGGGTTCATTTTGCCATAGCAATTATGGTTAGTGCTGCAAAAAGAAAATTTAGTGCATGTTTTAAGTGAGATCTCAAATCCTCTTCTATTTCATTAGAAAATTCTGACATGCAGACTGAAACAATCACTTTCAATACCAGCAGTAGACTTCCAGTTAACTCCTTGGTGAGCAGTAGCTTTACTACAGTGATCTAATGAATAACTAGAGTAATAACATTCTGAATTTATGGCAAATGTGTGACACATCTGAATGCCTTCTTGATGGAATCAAAGTAAAAAACTGAAAGCATTTCCTACTGAGGAGACTGCAGTAAATGAGGAAATTAGGAAACTTCATAACAAAGAAGTCTTCCAAGATGGCCACCAGTGAAAAAAGAGCCCAAATGTAGCACAAATATTACCCAGATGTAGCCCACATATAGCCCAATGACAAAAGTGTGCAAAACACTTTATTTTTAGTTTTTTTGCAGTTTTATGTAGTGCAGACTGGTCAGGTATTGGAGCGTTGCATCTTAAAACATGACCCCCTACACTACAAAAACACCACTGCACTACCCTAAACCCTAAAACACTACCCCAGCACGACCCCCTACACTACACAAGCACCACTGCACTATCCTAAACCCTAAAACACTACCCCCAGCATGACCCCCTACACTACACAAACACCACTGCACTACCCTAAACCCTAAAACACTACCCCAACACCACTGCACTAACCTAAATCCTAAAACACTACCCCCAGCACGACCCCTACACTACCCAAACACCACTGCACTACCCTAAAACATGACCCCTACACTACACAAACACCACTGCACTACCCTAAACCCTAAAACACTACCCCCAGCATGACCCCCTACACTACACAAGCACCACTGCACTACCCTAAACCCTAAAACACTACCCCCAGCACGACCCCCTACACTACACAAACACCACTGCACTAACCTAAATCCTAAAACACTACCCCCAGCACGACCCCCTACACTACCCAAACACCACTGCACTACCCTAAAACATGACCCCCTACACTACACAAACACCACTGCACTGCCCTAAACCCTGAAACACCACCCCCAGCATGACCCCTACACTGCCCGAACACCACTGCACTGCCCTAAACCCTGAAACACTACCCCCAGCAAGACCCCTACACTGCCCGAACACCACTGCCCTAAACCCTGATACACCACCCCCAGCACGACCCCCTACACTGCCCGAACACCACTGCACTGCCCTAAACCCTGAAACACCACCCCAGCACGACCCCCTACACTGCCCGAACACCACTGCACTGCCCTAAACCCTGAAACACCATCCCCAGCACGACCCCCTACACTGCACGAACACCACTGCACTGCCCTAAACCCTGAAACACTACCCCCAGCAAGACCCCCTACACTGCCCGAACACCACTGCACTGCCCTAAACCCTGAAACATCACCCCCAGCAAGACCCCCTACACTGCCCGAACACCACTGCCCTAAACCCTGAAACACCACCCCCAGCAAGACCACCTACACTGCCCGAACACCACTGCACTGCCCTAAACCCTGAAACACCAGCCCCAGCACGACCCCTACACTGCCCGAACACCACTGCACTGCCCTAAACCCTGAAACACCACCCCCTGCACGACCCCCTACACTGCCCGAACACCACTGCACTGCCCTAAACCCTGAAACACCACCGCCTGCACGATCCCCTACACTGCCCGAACACCACTGCACTGCCCTAAACCCCGAAACACTACCCCCAGCAAGACCCCCTACACTGCCCGAACACCACTGCCCTAAACCCTGAAACACCACCCCCAGCAAGACCCCCTACACTGCCCGTACACCACTGCACTGCCCTAAACCCTGAAACACCACCCCCAGCACGACCCCCTACACTGCCCGAACACCACTGCACTGCCCTAAACCCTGAAACACCACCCCCAGCACGACCGCCTACACTGCCCGAAAACCACTGCACTGCCCTAAACCCTGAAACACCAGCCCCAGCACGACCCCCTACACTGCCCGAACACCACTGCACTACCCTAAACCCTCAAACACCAGCACAACCCCCTACACTGCCCGAACACCACTGCACTGCCCTAAACCCTGAAACACCAGCCCCAGCAAGACCCCCTACACTGCCCGAACACCACTGCACTGCCCTAAACCCTGAAACACCACCCCCAGCAAGACCCCCTACACTGCCCGAACACCACTGCACTAAAGCCTGAAACACCACCCCCTACACTGCCCGAACACCACTGCACTGCCCTAAACCCTGAAACACCACCCCCTGCACGACCTCCTACACTGCCGGAACACCACTGCACTGCCCTAAACCCTTAAACACCACCCCCAGCACGACCCCCTACACTGCCCGAACACCACTGCACTGCCCTAAACCCTGAAACATCAAACCCAGCAAGACCCCCTACACTGCCTGAACACCACTGCCCTAAACCCTGAAACACCACCCCCTACACTGCACGAACACCACTGCACTGCCCTAAACCCTGAAACACCACCCGCAGCAAAACCCCCTACACTGCCTGAACACCATTGCTCTGCCCTAAATCCTGAAACACTAGCCCCAGCACGACCCCCTACACTGCCCAAACACCACTGCACTGCCCTAAACCCTGAAACACCACCCCCAGCACGACCCCCTACACTGCCCGAACACCACTGCACTGCCCTAAACCCTGAAACACCAGCCCCAGCAAGACCCCCTACACTGCCCGAACACCACTGCACTGCCCTAAACCCTGAAACACCAGCCCAAGCATGACCCCCTACACTGCCCGAACACCACTGCACTGCCCTAAACCCTGAAACACCAGCCCCAGCACGACCACCTACACTGCCCGAACACCACTGCACTGCCCTAAACCCTGAAACACCAGCCCCAGCACAACCCCTACACTGCCCGAACACCACTGCACTGCCCTAAACCCTGAAACACCAGCCCCAGCACGACCCCCTACACTGCCCGAACACCACTGTACTGCCCTAAACCCTGAAACACCAGCCCCAGCACGACCCCCTACACTGCCCGAACACCACTGCACTGCCCTAAACCCTGAAACACCACCCCCTACACTGCCCGAACACCACTGCACTGCCCTAAACCCTGAAACACCACCCCCTGCAGCACCCCCTACACTGCCCGAACACCACTGCACTGCCCTAAACCCTGAAACACCACCCCCTGCACCGCCCCCTACACTGCCCGAACACCACTGCACTGCCCTAAACCCTGAAACACCACCCCCAGCACGACCCCCTTTACTGCTCGAACACCACTGCACTGCCCCAAACCCTGAAACACCACCCCCAGCAAGACCCCCTACACTGCCCGAACACCACTGCCCTAAACCCTGAAACACCACCCCCTGCACGACCCCCTACACTGCCCGAACACCACTGCACTGCCCTAAACCCTGAAACACCACCCCCTACACTGCCCGAACACCACTGCACTGCCCTAAACCCTAAAACACCACCCCCAGCATTACCCCCTACACTGCCCAAACACCACTGCACTGCCCTAAACCCTAGAACACTACCCCCAGCACGACCCCCTACACTACCCGAACACCACTGCACTACCCTAAACCCTAAAATACTACCCCCAGCACAACCCCCTACACTACCCGAACACGACTGCACTGCCCTAAACCCTAAAACACTACCCCCGCATGACCCCCTACACTACCCAAACACCAATGCACTACCCTAATCCCTAAAACACTACCCCCCGCATGACCCCCTACACTACCCTAAACCCTAAAACACTACCCCCGCACGACTCCCTACACTACCCAAAGACCACTGCACTACCCTAAACCCTAAAACACGACCTCCTACACTACACAAACACCACTGCACTACCCTAAACCCTAAAACACTACCCCCTACACTACACAAACACCACTGCACTACCCTAAACCCTAAAAAACTACCCCCAGCACGAACCACTACACTACCCAAACACCACTGCACTACCCTAAACCCTAAAACACTACCCCCAGCAGTACCCCCTACACTACCCAAACACCACTGCACTACCCTAAATCACTACCCCCAGCGCGACCCCCTACACTACCCAAACACCACTGCACTACCCTAAACCCTAAAACACTAACCCAGCACGACCCCCTACACTACCCATACACCACTGCACTACCCTAAACTTAAAACGCGCCACGGGGTGCGTTTGCACACATGTCACCTCAGGCCCCCCCTCCCTTCACCACTGTGCAAACGCGCCCTGTAGCGCGTTTTAAGAGGTAGTTTTAATCCCCCTGCCCTATTATGTACTAGGGACTTGCAGAGGAGGTCATGCTAATCACAGGGGTACCCCAACACATAGTGTTCCCTAGTGTATGTAGGTGTTTTCACTGTATTCTAAGTGTCTTTTAGCATAGCACTGGCTCTGGTTAGTCAGAGTCAGTTACCACCAGTACCCGTCTGAAAAAGTTGTGGGCACAGGATGATTTTGCAACAAGGCCTCTTTCTGCTCCTCTGTTGGTTCTTTCTGCACATCTTTTGCTTCTTTCTGTGTGTTTTTTCTTCTTTCTTCACATGTCCTACCTCTGTAGGCATAGTTAGAAACTAGCATTTAAAAAAACCTTTGAAATTCACTTAAAAAATCATAGGTTTCAGGCACGTTATAGTTAGAAATTAGCATTCAAAAAACCTTTGAAATTCACTGAAAAACCCATAGGTTTCAGACACGTTATAGTTAGAAATTAGCATTTAAAAAACCTTTGAAATTCACTGAAAAAACCATAGGTTTTAGGGACAGTTATAGTTAGTTGGACATTTCACTCGTACAAAACCATAGAAATTCCCCCGTTATAGTTAGTTCAGCTAACTATAACTCGCGCCCCGCAATGCACTGCTGATGACGTCACATATTACATCACTCATGACATGGTCAGTGACATCACTGATGACATCACTGATGACATCTCAAATGACATCACTGATGACATCATCCATGTGATAATTTCATGCATCTTCTCACACCCTAATATAACTTTTGATACACCCACTCTAAATTACAGACTGCCATTCTCAAAACCATAGACACTCCAACACCAAAAACTACATACCCACTCACTGATTCTTAGGTCTACACACACATCCACTCACTCACCCGTACAGTCACTCATACTTAGTCACTCAGTACAGGACTATCATATGCACTCATACACCTATATAAACACTCACACACCGCCACTCACCCATAGAGGTACTCACACACCTAGTCAGTCATGCAAATAATTAATCACACTGCCATTTACTCACCTATACAGTTATACACACACCAGCTCAATTACTCATACAAATACTAGCACATTCTTATGCTCTTATACAATCACTGATACAAGTACACACTCATCCATACAGCCACTCTCACAATCACACACTCTCACTTATAGCCATTTATATACTCCAACACACATATATACTGCCTTTCACATATGTAGTTACTCACACATGTACCACTGAGATATACATTCAATCACTAACACACCCATACACACACTCACCCACCCATACAGTCCATCACAGATGCACTCTTGAAACCATGCACCCAGTGAATCACCAACTCACACATCTATGCACAGAGTCACACACACCCCACCCACACAAACACTCAGGCACCCATACAGATACTCAGACAATCAATCAATAACCCATGTAGACACTCATGTAGCTATTCAGAAAGCCATGCAGCCGCTTACAAACCAACAGACAGACGGATACAGACATTCACACAGTTTAGTCACTAACCCATGCATTCAGTAAGATACATTTAATCACTCACTTGTAGAGTCAGTCACTCACGTACTAAATCATCCATTCAGACACTTATACACCCACTCATTCTTCAATACGCCTTTCCCTATATATATTAAACATATTTAAACTTTACAGAAACACAGTCACTGGATGATGTCATGAGTGATGTAATATGTGACGTCATCAGCAGTGCATTGCGGGGGCGCGAGTTATAGTTAGCTGAACTAACTATAACGGGGAATTTCTATGGTTTTATACGAGTGAAATGTCCAACTAACTATAACTGTCCCTAAAATCTATGGTTTTTTCAGTGAATATATATATATATATATATATATATATATATATATATATATATATATATATATATATATTTATTCACTGAAAAAACCACAGGTTTCAGGGACGTTATAGTTAGTTGGGCATTTCACTCGTACAAAACCAGAGAAATTTGGCCGTTATAGTTAGTTGAGCTAACTATAACTCACGCCCCGCAATGCACTGCTGATGACGTCAGATTTTACATCATTCATGACATGGTCACTGACATCACTGATGACATCATCCAGTGACTGCGTTTCTGTAAAGTTTAAATAGGTTATATATATATATATATATATATAGGCCAAGGTGTATTGAAGAATGAGTGGGTGTCTGACTTTCTGAATGGATGATTTAATAGGTGTGTGACTGACTGTATAAGTGAGTGTTTAAACGTGTCTTACTGAATGCATGGGTTAGTTACTAAACTGTGTGAATGTCTGTTAGTTGGTGTGTAAGCGGCTGCATGGGTTGGTGAGTAGCTACATGAGTGTCTATATGGGTTATTGATTGGTTGTCTGAGTATCTGTATGGGTGGGTGGCAGCTGATTAGGCGTCAGGGGCGGGTCTTCATCAGGACAAAAGAACAAGAAATGACAGCCGCATAGCGATCCTATTGACAAAGTTGGGCATCCAAGTGGGACCAATTATGTTGAGTAGTCAGTTTAGATGGACGCCAAAGCCCACACCGGAGGGTTGTGGTCTTCAGTTATGTAAAGTAATTATCTTCGCCTAATGTAATTATCTTCACCAGCTGGTTGAAGATATTAAAGATGGGAAAGAATTGGCCGCCAAGGCGATCCTAAATTCAGGGCACACGTCTGCCTTCGTTGACAGGAACGAAGGCAGACGTGTGCCCTTGAATTTAGGATCGCCTTGGCGGCCAATTCTTTCCCCATCTTTTAATATCTTCAACCAGCTGGTGAAGATAATTACATTAGACGAAGATAATTACTTTACATAACTGAAGACCACAACCCTCCGGTGTGGGCTTTGGCGTCCATCTAAACTGACTACTCAACATAATTGGTCCCACTTGGATGCCCAACTTTTTGTCAATAGGATCGCTTGCGGCTGTCATTTCTTGTTCTTTTTGTCCTGATGAAGACCCGCCCCCGACGCCTAATCAGCTGCGCAAACGTCTAGGGTCGAAACGTCGACGTTACAGTCACTCATAGTCCATCCAGTTCCCTACCTTGAATATAAAAACAATATTATTGTCGGGGATACATGTATTAAGAAACGGACATGACAAATTAGCATTTTTCTCTTTATGTTTATTTTTGTGTGTTAATTTTGTATAGCACTTTTCACGTATCACCACAAGTCACTTATTCCACACTATAGTCACTTGTTTATTGTCGTATGTTTATGTATTGTAGACAGCCTTCATTCTTGTGTATAATCAAAAAATTGAGTAAATAACTTTCACTTTACTAAAATTGTTGGTTCTTTGGTGTGTCCCTTGAATGCAAATTATGATTCACATCTGAAAAATTGGAAGTTCAGATCGCATTGTATACATTGAGCAAAGCAATTGTTATTCCCGACAGAACCATTTTTGTTTATAAATTGTATATACCCAGGTTCTGAGGGACACAGGGTTACCCCATTATCTTTAATGGTCACTCATCAGACCGGCGGCTTTTTGGTGACAGGGCACCTTGTCAGCCAAAGCTGTATTGGTGATGTTTGCTTGGCTTGTGGATTTTCACATAATGATCTCCCCCGACCCTGCAGAAATGACTATTTTTCATAGACTGCGTGTTTTACTTACATTGGAGACTATATGGTACATACATTATTAGGATGTTGCTTTACTCACTGAATCCATATGGAGCCTGTACTGGGAGCCTGAAAACTGAGTTTTATGGTTAGCGGCGGATGGATTATCACTCTCACGCCAGGCACTTAACCTTTTCATGCTCCAGTTGAACTGTGCAGGATATGCGGTACTTGCATATTTGGCTGAAATACACGCCATAGATCTTTCTGGACTTGTGAGCCTGTGTCTCAGTTTCCATGTGATCATGATGGGGCAGTATGGGACTAGTAGTTCCGCTCGCTTTAACTGCCTGTGTCCATGTCGACATTAGAGTCACGTATACACACTATCTGTTACACCAGGACGTTTTGGGCAGAAGCGTTAGTGATTTCCAGCTCCAATTGTGTTCATGTCGGTTATTCAAACTCGGCTTTTTCAAGTTCAGCGTGTTAAGTCATTTCCTCTACGAGTGAATTTTACTGGCATGCTTCAAGAGGTCTCCATGGCAACCAAGGATTCAGCTGTGTGGAATTCGATCTCCCGAGCACATTTACTTTCACGCAGCATGCTTCATTATTTTTTTAAACGAGTCACAGTAAGCGCTATTCGTTTGAATAGGCGATAATTTTATGTTCCAAGTTATTTATACAAGATACATCTGCGTTATAAGGGTGAAGTGTATACGTAGTTCCTTTATTCCAGTGGTTAGACGTTGTATTTTATAGTTAAAAAGGCACATGTCAATGCATCATGCATTTGAATTTTCAAGGCACATTATCTTCATAATTGTGACCACTGTCATTATTTAGTGCCAAACACAGGAACATATTTACGCGCACCTTTTTCATGATTTATCAAGATGTGTCTTTTTAAATGGGAACACACAAATGTTTTCGGTCTATGAATGTGATGTAGTATATAAGTTTTAAACAATATGGCGCTAACTAGATTGAGGAAGGCTGCTGAGACAGCCGAAAGGCGTCTCTCTGTTCTTGCCGGGTCGGAGGAGGCCCTATGGAATAATAAATGCCTCAAAACCCAGCATTCTTCGTGTGCGTGCCTTCTTCCAGCTGGAGCAGGGGTTTTTGTTTGGAGATATATATATATATATATATCACAAACAGAACCCGGAAGTCCGGAGCTTCTTTCGCAGCGGTCCCGGAAAGGTTCCGGTAACCCTTACATCAGCACAACTCTCCATATTTAGAAAGAAATCCAGGACGCCCAGAGACGCTTTTAACGATTTATTCCGGCAAGATAACACCTCACCAACGCGTTTCGCTTTGCAGCTTTATCACGGTATGGCGGCTGCCAAAATGTTACCTTATTTACACACAATTTCATTCATTAATATAAAGGAAGGACTACATTAAATGTATGTAGAAAGAGTCTTACATGGGCGCCATTATTTTTTTATTTTTTATTTAAGGAGTTTTATATAGCGCTGGCTAGACCCAAGGGTATCGGAGCGCTTTCCAACAGTTATAATACAGGAATCTCAAATAATCATAGGTATACTTGATATAGGCGTAATTTGATAAACTCAATAAGCTTTTCAATATTAGCCCACTGGGGTGGGATTGAATTTACTAAATGATTACGTGATTGTAAATGTGTCCGATTTGCGCACTAAGGCATGACACTGAGACAAGAAACCCACTGTCATTCATATTAATATTATAGAATGAATTGCCTTTTAGAATTGCTGATGTATTGGAGTATTGAATTTATTTTAAAATATACACAATATGTAAAGTATTTGGCAAATATGTAAACTTCTAGAGAGACCTTTAATAATGGCGCCCATGTAAGACTCTTTCTACATACATTTAATGTAGTCCTTCCTTTATATCAATGAATGAAATTGTATGTAAATAAGGGAACATTATGGCAGCCGCCATACCGTGATAAAGCTGCAAAGCGAAACGCGTTGGTGAGGCGTTATCTTGCCGGAATAAATCGTTAAAAGCGTCTCTGGGCGTCCTGGATTTCTTTCTAGATATGGAGAGAGTTGTGCTGATGTAAGGGTTACCGGAACCCTTCCGGGATCGCCGGGAAAGAAGCTCTGGACTTCCGGGTTCTGTTTGTGAAATTGACTTTAAGACCGGAGCTACCCGCGAATATTCCCCGCGGCGTGCTGATATCAGCCGCCGTTATCTTAAGATCACTGAAAGAGTGGGATGAAATTGCTGCGAACTACATAGAGGCTGTGTTTATTGTGGACGCAGCAGAAACGGATCAAAGACAATTTTCGGAGCGTGCATTACGAGCCGGTGGGAAGAGTTACGGAGGGGACTTTAACCAGTGGAAGACGTGCAGGCTGAAGAGAAGTCGGTCCTAAGCAGCAGGAATATGCGGAGCGGAGCTTGATGACTCGGAGCTAAGGAGCCCGTCATCTGGCACAGGGGAACGCTATAGAAGATTTACTCTGAGCAAGTAAATAAGACAAAAATGGCCTCTTTGATAGATGCTAAAAGAAAGGAAACTTCAAACAGGTTATTCTTTACCCAAACGGCAGAAGGACAAGCCGGGGCAGGATTGACAAGTCAGGAACATGTATATATAAATCAAGCAGTGCAAATACAAGTACTGTATGATAAACTGGAAAAGCTGTACAAAAAGGAACTAGCGAAATGGTGGGAGGCAGAATCCCTACAAAAATATATTGATGTCGGCCGAGTACCTAGGGGACTCCGTATTTATACTGTACCGACCTACGAGAACCCTGACCCAGAGATGCTAGAGGAGTGGGCTGGGAATTCTAAAGAGTGCTCCACAGTGATGATGCAGATTTTAATTAAATATGCTTTAAAAGACCGCACATCGATTTTTGCTGAAATTGAGAAAATAAGTGAGGAGTTAAAATTAATTTCCAAGGAAGCATTTGAGGATTTCAATGCCAAGATACAACTAAAGTTGGTAAAACTGGAAGAAGAAATCACAAGCAAAAAACAGAGGAAGTTCATTAGAGACTTCAAGGACTACCAGTCGGGGAGGACACTAACATTTCATAGAAAGTACGATCATCTATTTAATGACAGTGGGGTCCAAAAGACAAGTGATGCCAACGAAAAAACAACAAGGGGAGAAATTACCGAAGAGAGTGATGTCTCGGATAGCAATGTATCCGATATATCAGCAGAAACATTGGCACAGAACGCCCCAACGAGCAACGTGGGCAAGAATAACTTCCTGAAACAATTCCAAATGCTGACAAGGGCTAAGCAAAATCAACTACAAGGCGAACAGGATTTTCGTCGTGGCAGAGGACGTGGGACACTAGGAAGAACAAAAGGACGAGGAGGAACCGGAGGAACAAAGAAGCAAGGTCAAGGAGAAGAAAAAGGAGAAGCCGGCAAACCAGTGGCATGGTCAACTCGAGCCAAGAGGGGTGCGAAATGACTGTGGTGAATTTATCGGATCGTAAGTTATCATCTTTGGATATAAAACTGCTTTCATTAGGATTATCTTTCTGTCCTTCCAGACATTTGGACTATGTACAGACTAGAATTGACATTTTCAGTTTTTTAAGAAAACTTAAATTAAAAAAATGGTTTCATACACAGGTTCCATCCAGTAGGGACTTAAGGCCTAAACAGGTGGTGGATACACTGTGTATCTCAGACATTGAAACATTACATATTATGGCACAACTAGATGAGAACACAGTACATCACGAGGATCCACTCATTAACTTGGACATACTGCAAATACCAGTGGATGTTTCAGGATCTAGTAATTTTAAACCAAAATCCACATTTACACCGAATATTCATTGTGATGCACTAGAAGTGTTCGAGAGAAGTGTGATTTCAGATTTGAAGAAAATGAGATATGAAATGGATGGCAGGGCAAGGAGCAATCTAAATAGAGAGCAATTTAAGGCAATTGAAAATTTAAAGAATGATCATTCAATTGTTATTAGTTGCTCCGATAAAGGGGGAAACGTGGTGGTTTGGGGCAAAAATTATTATTTAAATGAAGAAATACGACAGTCGAGTGATCCTTTTTGTTATGTATTGAGTAACAAATCGGAGGTATTGTCATCATATTCCCGGTACAACGAAATGTTAGTGAACTGGAAAGACCAAGGTTTGCTAGAATGGGAGGAGTTTTGTAGTTTGTACTGCAAACACCCACGATTGCCCATTATGTATTTACTCCCCAAACTGCACAAAGATCGTGAGAGGCCACCAGGAAGGCCTATAGTTTCCTCAATGGGTTCACAGTTAGAAATGGCATCTAAATTCATTGATCACTATCTGCGACCCTTTGTCTGTGCCTTACCAGCATATCTAAAAGATACCACACATTTTTTAACACTTCTTGATGGTATAGTATGGGAAGAGAATTATCTACTGGTTACATTAGATGTAACCAGTCTCTATACCTGTATCCGACATGACCTGGGGATCCAGGCCATAAGACACTTCCTTAGAGCTAGGCCAATCGCTTTGCTCTTGCACACTGAGATGGTGTTGGAGATGACAAAGTACTGCTTAACCAACAACTATTTCTTTTTTAACCAGAGCATCTATAAACAGACAGGGTACGGCAATGGGCACCTGCTTCGCCCCCAGCTATGCAAATTTATTCATGGGCTGCTGGGAGGAGCAGGTGTCCCAAAGCTGGGAGATACATGGTGATAATATCGTTACATGGGCGAGGTTTATAGATGATATCTTCTTGATTTGGAGAGGTGATGAACTATCAGCCAACCGATTTATAGATTCATTAAATGACAATGAGATGAATTTACATTTCACCTCGTACATAAGTAATAAGCACAGTGTGTTCCTAGATGTAGAGATTGAGGTACAAGGTGACACCTTGGTTACCAAGCTACATAGAAAGAAAACTGCAGGGAATAGCCTACTTAAGGCTAATAGTGCGCACCCTTCCAGCTTAATCCAGAGCATTCCGTATGAAGAGTTGATTAGGGCAAAACGGAATTGCAGCACACAACAAGAGTATAATGAAGAGAAACAGGTAATGAGTGAGAGATTTAGGTAACGCGGCTACAGTAATAAAACCATTAATCAAGCTATATTGAAAGCAGATGCATTATTGAGGCCTGAATTGATGAGCCCCAAACCGAGGACATCAGAACAGGCAGACCAAGTGAGATTTATAACAACCTTCTCTAATAGTGCTTTTAAGATCAGAAAAATGTTCAATCATAATTGGCACATTTTAAGAAGTGATTCTATTTTACAAAAATATGTGAATGAAACACCACAAATTACATTTCGCCGGAGCAGATCGCTAAAAGATGAACTTAGCAATAATGCGATATCTACTCTGGATTTTGGTGATTCAAAATGCATTGACAATGGTTTCAAGTGTTGTAAACATTGTAAAGCATGTGCTAATAGTACAGACTGTAGGAAACTAAAAATCCCTAAGACCAAGAGAGAATTTTTAATTAAGGGGAATTTTACATGTGAAACGGACTATTGTGTCTATTGTCTAATATGCCCTTGTGGTAAGCTTTATATAGGCAGCACTGTCCATCGGGCAAAGAAAAGAGTACTGGAACACCTACGTGCAATTAGACAAAATGATGTGCAATATCCAGTGGCACGCCATTTTTTTATGATGCATAATCAGAATGAAAAATTGCTATCATATGTGGTATTAAATGCAATTGCACTACAAGAGAGGGGTGGCGACAGAACGCCAGTTAAGACGTATGGAGTCAAGATTTATTATTGACTTTGATACCTTAATCCCAGAGGGTTTAAATTCCAGTGAGGAGATGGCTGTACATTTGTGAAAAATTGCAAGTAACTGTAGTTTGTAAGTGACTTTGACATAAATTGGTTTTAGATAATAGATATAAAAAAAAAAAAATTGAATTTGAGAGCACATGAAAGAAATGTATCTTAATGAATTGAATTTTTAAAGTGGTCACATTAGATAATAGAAGCGATAAGTTAAAAATATGTTTTTTCCTTTTGTCCCCTTTGTTTACATAACCAGGAATGTTGTGCGTCAGGACAGGAAATAAGAGGATCTCCAAGAAGGATTTATGTGATAGCTGAGTGGAGTTTGAATAATATGAAAAGCAAGATACTATCAAATGTTTTTGGGCCCACTTGGGCGAGATGAGGCGTAATTTGATAAACTCAATAAGCGTTTCAATATTAGCCCACTGGGGCGGGATTGTATTTACTAAATGATTACGTGATTGTAAATGTGTCCGATTTGCGCACTAAGGCATGACGCTGAGACAAGAAACCCACTGTCATTTGTATTAATATTATAGAATGAATTGTCTTTTAGAATTGCTGATGTATTGGAGTATTGAATTTATTTTAAAATATACACAATATGTAAAGTATTTGGCAAATATGTAAACTTCTAGAGAGACCTTTAATAATGGCGCCCATGTAAGACTCTTTCTACATATATTTAATGTAGTCCTTCCTTTATATCAATGAATGAAATTGTATGTAAATAAGGGAACATTATGGCAGCTGCCATACCGTGATAAAGCAGCAAAGCGAAACGCGTTGGTGAGGCGTTATCTTGCCGGAATAAATCGTTAAAAGCGTGCGATATATATATATATATATATATATATATATATATATATATATATATATATATATATATATTCACTGAAAAAACATAGGTTTCAGGGGCGTTATAGTTAGTTGGACATTTCACTCGTACAAAATCATAGAAATTCCCCCGTTATAGTTAGTTCAGCTAACTATAACTCGCGCGCCCGCAATGCACTGCTGATGACGTCACATATTACATCACTCATGACATGGTCAGTGACATCGGTCAGTGACATCACTCATGACATCACTGATGACATCTCAAATGACATCACTGATGACATCACTGATGGATGACATCATCCTTGTGATAGTGGCAGACCTCCTCTCACCCTAATATAACCTTTGATACACACACTCAAAAATACAAACTAACATTTTCAAAACAATGGACATACCAATACCAGTTACAACACACCTATTCAGTAATTCCAAGATCTACACACACATCCACTCATTCACCAACAGTCCCTATACAGTCACTCATACATGTACTCACTCATCATATGTACTCATACACCTATACATCCTGTTACACACCGCCACTCATCCATAGAGTTACTCACACACATAGTCACACATGCAAACAAAGTATCAAACATCCATTTACTTGCATATACAGTTATACACACACTACCACACTTACTTCTACAGAAACTTACACATACTTACTCTCTTAAACAATCACTTATAGAAACACCTACTTATTTGTACAGGAACTCTTCCAATCTCTCACTCTCACATATACTCACTTATATACACCAATACTCACATATACTAGTTTAAAACATATGTAGTTACTCATAAAGACACTATTGAGACAGTCATTCACTCACTAACACACCATACACATACTCATCCACCTATACAGTCCTGCACACATGCTGTCTTCAACACATACAAACAGTGAGTCACTCATTCATGCATCTATGCACTAAGTAATACCCCCCACCAAACCATACAGACACTCAGACACTCATACTGATACTCAAAAAACCAACTAATAACCCATATAGACACTCATGTAGCTACTCACCAACCCATGAAGCCACTTATACACAAAGTGAGCGACTGATACAGGTATTTTCATATTTAAACATTACTCACTAACCCATGTATTCACTAAGATAACTTAGTCAGTTATACAATCAATTTTACAAAACAAAATCATCCATTTAGACACTTATATACCCATTTATTCTTCCATCGACCTTGAGATATACATATATAAAACATATTTAATTTTCAGAAAAACACACATTCACTGGATGATGTCATCAGTGATGTCATCAGTGATGTCATGAGTGATGTCACTAACCATGTCATGAGTGATGTAATATGTGACGTCATCAGCAGTGCATTGCGGGCGCGCGAGTTATAGTTAGCTGAACTAACTATAGCGGGGGAATTTCTATGGTTTTGTACGAGTGAAATGTCCAACTAACTATAACGCCCCTGAAACCTATGGTTTTTTCAGTGAATTTCTAAGGTTTTTTAAATGCTAATTTCTAACTATAACGTGCCTGAAACCTATTGTTTTTTCAGTGAATTTCTAAGGTTTTTTAAATGCTAATTTCTAACTATAACGTGCCTGAAACCTATGGTTTTTTCAGTGAATATATATATATTTATTATATTATGTATACATGTGAAAATGTCTCGGTCCCCTGTTTGCCTCAGTGGCACGGAAAAAATGGGTGGAACTGACGTCAGCACGCCGACGAGGTTCTCTTATGGCTCCGATGAGGTCATACGGTGTCGCGAGCGGAGCCGTGCTATTATGAAGTCCTCATTGACGTGGGAGAGCTAGGAAAGAATTTCCGTGGAATGCTGGTGCAGGGGATATTCACCTAAGTGTTGAGGCTAGTCCTTTGGGAGCAACTGTTTATGTTGCCACTCCAAAAACCGAAACCAGTGATCCGAGGGCAGAGGCCCTGCAGATGGCACACGAGGTGGGGTGCCCAGTCGTGTGCACCGGCGGGGCAGTGAAGTGACAAGCACCACAACCCACAAAAAAGGTAACGAGGGCACTGAATAACACAGGATCTTCTCTTTGTATCTGGCAGGAACAACGAAGTTAAAATGCCCTAGTACCAAAATGTAGAATTAGTGCTACAACGGTCTTCAAGAGGACCTGCGATGCCGCTTCTGCCTCCCGTACCCTGGAGGTGGCACATGGGTCACGCGGTACGGTCATACTGCGGTGGGACGCACACTCGTTGACCTCTCATGGCACTGCTCCACACTTCAGGGAAGACGCTTTCCATTAGCTATGTTTTCTGATGACATGTCGCGCCGGCCCCGTCCAACAACAGAACTCCTTTAGATCCAAACAGACTCTTCCACTCTCTCACCGGAAGTGAAACCAGGCCACGCGGACACTTTCACAATACAACAGCCGGGAATGCACTTTTCGGTAAAAAAACACATTCCTTCCTCCTAATTAATCAAATAAACGTCTCACTGAAGAACAGGGGCCAGCTTCGATCGGTAAACAGCCGTTACAACGACTTTTTACTTTGCGATACCATTACAACGCATGCATTACCACGCATGCGTTGTACATCACGAAGTCATTACTACGCATTTTTAGAACGCATGGTCATTTCCCACGCATGCCTTTACAACGAATTTTGTTGTAAAGGTATGTATGGTAAATGACCATGCGTTCTAAAAACATGTAGACGATCCATGTCGTTGTAAGGAAACAGAGGCTGTTCCGTTTCCTCACAACGACGTGCACCGCCCTCAGAGACGACGTGAAGCAGGAACCACGAGGAGAGAGGAACCACGAGGAGTGAGAGGTAAGGGGGATTGGGCATGGGGTGGGGGTTTCTTTTCTAGGGTTTAGGGTAGTGCAGTGGTGTTTGGGTGGTGTAGGGGGTCGTGCTGGGGGTAGTGTTTTAGGGTTTAGGGTAGTGCAGTGGTGTTTGGGTAGTGTAGGGGGTCGTGCTGGGGGTAGGGTTTTAGGGTTTAGGGTAGTGCAGTAGTGTAGGGGGTCGTGCTGGGGGTAGTGCTTTAGGGTAGTGCAGTGGTGTTTGTGTAGTGTAGGGGGTCATGCTGGGGGTAGTGTTTTATGGTTTAGGGTAGTGCAGTGGTGTTTGGGTAGTGTAGGGGTTCGTGCTGGGGGTAGATTTAGGGTAGTGCAGTGGTGTTTGGGTAGTGTAGGGAGTCGTGCTGGGGTAGTGTTTTAGGGTTTAGGGTAGTGCAGTGGTGTTTGTGTAGTGTAGGGGTTTGTGCTGGGGGTAGTGTTTTAGGGTTTATGTTAGTGCAGTGGTGTTTGGGTAGTGTAGGGGGTAGTGCTGGGGTAGTGTTTTAGGGTTTAGGGTAGTGCAGTGGTGTTTGTGTAGTGTAGGGGGTCATGCTGGGGGTAGTGTTTTATGGTTTAGGGTAGTGCAGTGGTGTTTGGGTAGTGTAGGGGTTCATGCTGGGGGTAGTGTTTTAGGGTATGGCAGTGGTGTTTGGGTAGTGTAGGGGGTTGTGCTGGGGTCGATTTAGGGTTTAGGGTAGTGCAGTGGTGTTTGTATAGTGTAGGGGGTTTAGGGTAGTGCAGTGGTGTTTCTGTAGTGTAGGGGGTCATGCTGTGGGTAGTGTTTTAGGGTTTAGGGTAGTGCAGTGGTGTTTGGGTAGTGTAGGGGGTCGTGCTGGGGGTAGGGTTTTAGGGTTTAGGGTTGTGCAGTAGTGTAGGGGGTCGTGCTGGGGGTAGTGCTTTAGGGTAGTGCAGTGGTGTATGGGTAGTGTAGGGGGTCATGCTGGGGTTAGTGTTTTAGGGTTTAGGGTAGTGCAGTGGTGTTTGGGTAGTGTAGGGGTCGTGCTGGGGGTAGTGTTTTAGGGTTTAGGGTAGTGCAGTGGTGTTTGTGTAGTGTGGGAGGTCATGCTGGGGGTAGATTTAGGGTTTAGTGTAGTGCAGTGGTGTTTAGGTAGTGTAGGGAGTCGTGCTGGGGGTAGTGTTTTAGGGTAGTCCAGTGGTGTTTGTGTAGTGTAGGGAGTCGTGCTGGGGGTAGTGTTTTAGGGTTTAGGGTAGTGCAGTGGTGTTTGGGTAGTGTAGGGGGTCATGCTGGGGGTGTTTTAGGGTTTAGGGTAGTGCAATGGTGTTTGTGTAGTGTAGGGGTAGTGTTTTAGGGTTTAGGGTAGTGCAGTGGTGTTTGTGTAGTGTAGGGGGTCGTGCTGGGTTCTAGTGTTTTAGGGTTTAGGGTAGTGCAGTGGTATTTGTGTAGTGTAGGGGGTAGATTTAGGGTTTAGGGTAGTGCAGTGGTGTTTGGGTAGTGTAGGGGGTCGTGCTGGGGGTAGTGTTTTTGAGTTTAGGGTAGTGCAGTTGTGTTTGGGTAGTGAAGGGGGTCGTGCTGGGGGTAGTGTTTTAGGGTTTAGGGTAGTGCAGTGGTGTTTGGGTAGTGTAGGGGTCAACCAACATGAATTTGTCCTTGTGTGATGTAACCAATGCTCATGTAAAGCACTCCAATACCTGACCAGTCTGCACTATATAAAACTGCAAAAAAACAAAAATAAAAAAGTGTTTTGCACACTTCTGTCATTGGGTTATACGTGGGCTACCTCTGGGTGATATTTGTGCTATATTTGGGCTCTTTTTTCTCTGGTGGCCATCTTGGGAGACTTATTTGTTATGAAGTTTCCTAATTTTCTCATTTACTACAGTCTCCTCAGTAGGAAATGCTTTCAGTTTTTTACTTTGATTCCAGCAAGAAGGCATTCAGATGTGTCACACATTTGCCATAAATTCAGAATGTTAGCACTCTAGTTGTTCATTAGATCACTGTAGTAAAGCTACTGCTCACCAAGGAGTTAACTGGAAGTCTACTGCTGGTATTGAAAGTGATTGTTTCAGTCTGCATGTCAGAATTTTCTAATGAAATAGAAGAGGATTTGAGATCTCACTTAAAACATGCCCTAAATTTTCTTTTGCAGCACTAACCATCATTTCTATGGCAAAATGAACCCCCTCATTTTGTTCCTTTTTAAATTAAATGTTTTAAGTGTTACCAGTTTATTCCAATCAAGATGGCTTCAGGTGTGCCATACGTTTGTCATAAGTAAGGCTGTTAGCACTCTAGTTGTTCTTTAGAACACTCTGGGAAGCTGCAGTAGAACACAAAGGAATCAACTGACAGGCTGCTCCTGTTGAAATATAACAGGAAGATATTTGAGATCACACTTGAAACATGTCCTAATTTTTCTTTCTACAGCACTAACCATAATTTCTATGACAAAATGAACCCCATCATTTTGTTCCTTTTTAAATTAAATGTTTTAAGTGTTACCAGTTTATTCCAATCAAGATGGCTTCAGGTGTGCCATACTTTTGTCATAAGTAAGGCTGTTAGCACTCTAGTTGTTCTTTAGAACACTCTGGGAAGCTGCAGTAGAACACAAAGGAATCAACTGACAGTCTCTGCCATTGTTGGATGTACATGTTTTACTGAGAATGTCAGACTTCATTCTCACATGACTGAGAAAGATAATGTGAATTTACAGAAAATATGCTCTCATTTTAGCTTCTGGAGCACCTTCCAAAATTGTATGGGACAAGCATGTGAAAATAGTTTTCTCTCAAACATGATTCATGATATCCCAGCAGAAGGTTTTTCACAGGGTAAAATCACCTTAGAACACACCACAATTCCTGAAATTAGTATGGTACCATCAACAAATGAATTCTAATGTAACTAAAGTCTGTTATCACCCTTTATAGTTCTCCTTTTGGTAACCCTCAAAATCTTCGATTCACTACAATGCATTTCAATGGGGTACTATCATTTATATTGGTCCCAAGATGGCTGCCAGCAATTCCAGGATGAAGTGCTGACAGCCAATCAGATCTCACGATGACATGTGTGGTTAGGCTCCGCCCAGATATATATGTGTTTTTACTTTTGATTTTCTCTGCAACTACTGAACGGATTTACACCATTTAACAAAAAGGGTTCTTTCTGAACCAAGAACTACCTCTTTGCCAAATTTTGTGTAATTCCGTTCAGCAGTTCGGGCTGTAGCCGTGGCTAAAGTTTCCTATGGGAAAATGAATGGGGAAAACACGTTTTGGGACCCCTTTTTCTCGGCCCCCGCTTGACAAATCACCCCGAAACTTTCAGGGTAGGAGCGGAGCGGGCCATAAAGTTTGAAAATTTCACGAAGATTCGTCAACCGACGCAAGAGTTATTTCAAATAGAATGTCGCGGATTTCCTATGGAAAATAGGTCCTAACTATAACTATCTACTGGCGACCGCCAGTAGATAATATATATATATTTTCAAAAAAAGTAGCCTTTGCGCAGAGGTCACTCCCATCAAGCCTTTAATATCTGGTAACAGAACAATTGCGGTGAGTGAAATACTGAGAAACATGCCTTGCCTGACGCGTTTCAAACATAAATGTCCTTTTTCAAAGGCAGCATGTCTTCAGCAATGTTCTTTCCGTTAATCCTCCAGTTCAAATTGTCCCGTTTAAATAGCTTCCCTTGTGGGCCTCTTTATACTGCATCTCGGGAATTGGAGTCCACATCCTGCCTAAATAGGTCGGAAAATAATGAACTTGCTCATTTCTTAACTTTCAAGGTTGTTTGTTTTCCCCTCAGCTTTCCGATATTAATAAACTCCGCAGCTGTTCCGAAAATCAAACCAACTTGTTGCTCCGATTGCAGCTGCCTTTCTTCTGCAGCCACGGACTTGCTTTGTTGTGCAATGGTGCTCCTCCCCGACCAAGCCGGCCGGAGTAATTCATTCAAAACAAGCATTGGCATAGCCAATAGGTCTCGCCTTTGGGACCTTATAAGTGTTTAGCCATGCAACAGTTGGTGTTGTTGTACTAAGGATATTGTGCTGCATAACTAAATACTTATAAGGTCCCAAAAGCGAGACCTATTGGCTATGCCAATGCTTGTTTTATACATCTTGTGAACCACTGGAGTAAGAAGGACACTTGGTCAATATGTAGCCTAGCTAAATATTACTTTGTACGCAGCCTCATAAAGTTTCGACCAATGTAGGAGAAAAATCGGGTCTTATCGGGGCAAAAATGCCACCCGTACCAGTGATGTAGGAGTAATGAAAAGAAAAGTTTATCATCTCTGTTCTTTGTTTTATTTGTAATAAAAGATCTGGAATCAAAAACAGATGTATGCACCTGTACTTATCGTGTGTGTAAAACAATATGCTGCATGTATTTACACGGCAAAGTTTCATGCCAGGCTCGTGTACATGGGGTGAGTTGTTGCTCTCGCAGGAGGAATGTCGGGCTTTTTATTTTACAATAGAGCCAGCTTTGAGCTACCGTGCCAGTTATATCACCCGGCTGGCCCTGGATCTCACTGGATGACCCCTGCCGACAGGAGGAGCTCCGGGCTGTGATAAGCGCCCAGTTATCTTACAGACCAGCGCAGCGAGAAGATGCTGTGGGATAGACCGCTATCCGGTCCCTGTGCAGCTGGCGTTTTCTTCCGGGGCGGTGGGTGTTTATATTCCACTGCGGCCGGGGGTGGGACCTGTCGGAGCGGGTGGTCCGTCTGTTCAGAGCGGTGATATTTATTTTTCTAACCACTTGCAGGGTTTAAGGGACTGTGCGACCAGTAAGACCCTACTACTACGGCCTCTTCGCTTGTCAATCACTAGAAAGTAGATTTCCCATTGCCTCTCCCTGCCTTCAGTCAGGGAAATCGGTTTAGACTCCTTTTCGTGGCTGAAGAGGGCTAGAGTCGTACCCAGAACGGAGGCAATCGGATTTAAAGGCCACCGCCTCTGCCGTTGGCGGTTAGACGTTGCTCGTGAACTTCTCCTGATGTCGGAAGGGCTGTCACGGCAAATACACGTTTCTCGTAAGGGGTTTCCTCCTGGGAGCACGATACGGTAATTTTGAGCTTTACTCTGGAAATACCAATACTAGTTCCACGCAGCGCTACGGAACGGCACATCTGAACTAGTAGCAAGCGGTATACGAAACCCACGATTTACCGGCCCAAGGCTTTCAACGAGGAGGGTGCATATAATTAACAACGAAAGGACGCTCGTGGTCATTAAATATATGTAAGACGTTAAGTCAGTTTATAAATACATATGTAGAAAGTATTTCTAGAAGCTAGCACGAGGTTCAACATAAAGGAAGGCAGTGCACTATGTTTTACTTTAATATAGTTGGCATCCCCTACCTTAAGACAAGAGAGGAGCGGGGCGAGCGCGGCAGCCTGGGCTTGAGCGGACTAGACGCTCGTGCGTCATGGCCTTTTCCCGGCATGTGTTTCCAATTATCGCGCAAGCGTCTGGGCACGATAATGGGAAACAGATGTCGGCCGCGCGGGTAACCGCCCGAAAAAGGCCATGACGCACGAGCGTCTGGTCAGCTTTTGGAATCCCCTACATAATGCTTCGCCAGAAGCAGCGCTTGCGCGCTACTCTAGGCTCAACCTAAAAAGTAGCCTTTGCGCAGAGGTCACTCCCAACAAGCCTTTAATATCTGGTAACAGAACAATTGCGGTGAGTGAAATACTGAGAAACATGCCTTGCCTGACGCATTTCAAACATAAATGTCCTTTTTCAAAGGCAGCATGTCTTCAGCAATGTTCTTTCCGTTAATCCTCCAATTCAAATTGTCCCGTTTAAATAGCTTCCCTTGTGGGCCTCTTTATACTGCATCTCGGGAATTGGAGTCCACATCCTGCCTAAATAGGTCGGAAAATAATGAACTTGCTCATTTCTTAACTTTCAAGGTTGTTTGTTTTCCCCTCAGCTTTCCGATATTAATAAACTCTGCAGCTGTTCCGAAAATCAAACCAACCTGTTGCTCCGATTGCAGCTGCCTTTCTTCTGCAGCCACGGACTTGCTTTGTTGTGCAATGGTGCTCCTCCCCGACCAAGCCGGCCGGAATAATTCATTCAAAAAAAGTAGCCTTTGTGCAGAGGTCACTCCCAACAAGCCTTTAATATCTGGTAACAAAACAATTGCGGTGAGTGAAATACTGAGAAACATGCCTTGCCTGACGCGTTTCAAACCTAAATGTCCTTTTTCAAAGGCAGCATGTCTTCAGCAATGTTCTTTCCGTTAATCCTCCAATTCAAATTGTCCCGTTTAAATAGCTTCCCTTGTGGGCCTCTTTATACTTGGTCGGGGAGGAGCACCATTGCACAACAAAGCAAGTCCGTGGCTGCAGAAGAAAGGCAGCTGCAATCGGAGCAACAAGTTGGTTTGATTTTCGGAACAGCTGCGGAGTTTATTAATATCGGAAAGCTGAGGGGAAAACAAACAACCTTGAAAGTTAAGAAATGAGCAAGTTCATTATTTTCCGACCTATTTAGGCAGGATGTGGACTCTAATTCCCGAGATGCAGTATAAAGAGGCCCACAAGTGAAGCTATTTAAACGGGACAATTTGAATTGGAGGATTAACGGAAAGAACATTGCTGAAGACATGCTGCCTTTGAAAAAGGACATTTATGTTTGAAACGCGTCAGGCAAGGCATGTTTTTCAGTATTTCACTCACCGCAATTGTTCTGTTACCAGATATTAAATGCTTGTTGGGAGTGACCTCTGCGCAAAGGCTACTTTTTTTGATATATATATATATATATATATATATATACGCACTTTGCAGGTTTTGACTAAAGCAAAAAGCTACTAAGTATTTTGCAAAGTATGGCCTTTCTTCAACACAAGACCAAAGGATAGACTCATGGACTGACATTTCTTTCTTTGTCCAAATACTATGGATTGAAACATTAAAAGAAATGCCATGTATGCTATATGTAATGAGCAGAAACCCATCATGTTGATGAAAAGCTGGATGTGAAAATATTTTAATTTTGTTTTACTGTAAAACCTTTTATGGCCTATGGCCGAAATAAAGTATTATATATTATTAATAGAAGGTACAATTGTCCAACTTAATAGCTATTATCAGAAGAGGGAAAGGGCGAGCTGACCCTGGAAACACTCCTCTCACATCTGAGTGTTAGACATGTAAAGAAATAGGATGTGGGTAAACATAGCTCCATTACCTCTTTCTTAGTCATCACTGAGCCATCGTCTTCAGGATCAGAAACTGGAGTAGGAGGAGCCTCTGCGGGTTCTTTTTCTTCTGCCTCTGGAAGAAAGTCAAGGCCAAAGCTTATTGACACACAAAGAACAGAAACGTATTGGTAGACAAGGCAAACAAGTCCACAGTAAGCAGCAAAATATGAAATTAAGTGTAGAGTTCAAATCCCATTATACTGCTGAAGGATAGCAGTCAGCTTCCACTCTGAATTGCTGTTAAACCTAACTGACATGTCGCACACACAAAACCACATGTGTAAAGTACTCGAGAAGAAGCAAAACACACATCAATAATTCTACCAAATACAACAGGTTTAATAAGTAAAAAGTAGCGACTTGCAAAAATGTCAATGCTATATTAAGCACTACCCTTTAATCTCCTGCATCTTACAATGGGCTTTCAAAACTCCAAATTTATCCTCGTCAACCCGAAGGCACGCTAACTTGCTAAATCACAGGGTATCCGATCTCAGAATGTTTTAAAAATGAAAGTGACCCAAAATGTTCATGATGCATTATCTTCTCTCTCCAAAAACATACAACTTTGAGCTTCATCCTGTGAAAAACAATTATGCTCTCATTTGACTTAATTTGATTTTCTGTACATGACTATTTCGATTATATATTGGACACATCTCTGGCTAGTGAAGGTTCTTGTATCTACACTCGACATCTTTGTCAAATAAAATAAACTGTGCTCTGCAAATGGTCCAGGGAATATGTGGGTTAGTGAAACGAAATAAGGCACGTCTCCTCTTGTTTTCTTTGGATCTTGCAGAGTCACCTAAAAAATAGACTCGAAAAGAAAAACACTGAATAATCCTGCTTGGTAAGTTCTGCTGCTTCTCTAAGGTATTTAACCATATTGCCTTCTAATGTGTGCAATTGTTCTATTCAAGGTGGTCAATAAGCAGAAAAAAAGAAAGCCATCAGAAGCAGACAGTTTATTGTCCTCACTAACTTTCTTACCACATTTAGTATCAGTTTTGAGTGAAGCAGACTTACTTTAGAACCAAAAACTTAATTCTCAAAGGACTAGTAATGTTGACAGCAGAGAAAAAAACCAAAAGAAGGTGGTATTTTCCTTTAGGAAGGAGGCCCAAATTACGTTCAGGGCTCCTCTGTTTTGCTAAGCAGGAAATATAACTTTCACTTAACCAAATTAATACTTTTATGGAGAAAATCAAGCAACTGTGGTGTCTGGTAAGGTATAGGAAATATTTGAAATACCTGGGGGTAACCCTGCAGTGTGACAAGATTCTTCTCCTTTTCTTCACTTTTTAACATATGTTCCCCTCTCTTCAACTCTGATAATTGTAAAATGTAACCTAAGCCAACTGTATCCAAGGCACAGCCAAATCCTCATGGGCATTGTAGGAAGCTGGCTCTGTATATACTATACCAAAGTGAGGCATAGTGTGCACAGAGTCCAGTGGAACCCAAAAGGTAGGCAGTGGCAAAGTAGATAGCACCTCACTCTCCATTTGTGGTAGTGTGGTTGAGCAGTAAGGCTTTATCAGAGGACAGTGTTAAGCATTTGTTGTACACACTCAGTCAGCAAATGAATTCACACACTCAAAGACTGAACTTCAGACCAATTGTTTTTGAATAAAAATATTCTTTTAGTTATTTTATTTTCTAGAACCAAGCAAGCCTGGCACAGGGAAGCAATAAATACTTTACAGTAGTAACGCAGTTTGAAAATAGTTTGAATTGTAAATGTACTTTGATTTGATTACAGTCGTGTCACTGATAATGCAATGCTTTTCAGAATACAGTACATATACTTTGCATAGGATTTTTAGTAAAATTACAGGTAAGTTACTTTTGAGATTACTTTTCTTACACAGTGCAGTATGCCTGGATACTGCACTGGGACATTTCCTGTAAACAGGTAAGTAAAAGCGTTTTTGTTAGTTAGTACAATTTTAAAGAATTTCTTTAGGTTTTCCAACTCCACACTTAAAAGCTTTTCATAGAAAAACAGTCAATGTTATCCTATGGAGGAAAATAGTGTTATCGGTTTTAAGGTAAGTACTTTGTTGTGGGAGTTGGTGTTCTGGGGTTAGACTCAGGGGTCCCCCAGGGTCAAGGATGCACTCTTGTTACACCCTCAGCGGCACTAAGGCGGCCGGGTGCAGAGGCGCAATGTTATCCAATGGGGGATAGGGTGCCTCCGGTTGGTGGCTGCTGACGAGCAGGCCACTGTATTGTGAGAGCAAAGCTCCTGGACTTAAGCTCAGGGCAAATGGGGGTTTAGGCCAGCACAAAAGATGCACCCTCATCGGCACTGGGGCGGCCGGGTGCAGAGTGCTGTTTTGGCGTCGGAAGCCTTGTAGCTTTCAATGGGTAGTCTCCGGTTTGCAAAAGCACTGCAGGCTCGGGGACGAAGCTCTTCTAAGTGCGACCACCACTTGGAGAGGTAAGTTGGGATCTTGGGGGTTGGTTAGGCACCGTCGGTTGGGCCACCCAAGGCAGTGGGGCATTGGTGCAGGGGTGCCTTTAAGGGTCAGATCTTATCAGCTTCTGGTCGCAGTTGGGTGGACCTTACGGTTTGAGGCTGCAGGCGTCGGCTGGAGGCTTGAGGCAGGTCAGGTTCGCCGGTTCTCGAGTCAGGATCGCCGGGGCGGTGGGGGGACCGGGACCTCCTCGTGGTGTTGGGCCACTCGGGCCGTGGGCGTCGGGTACAGACCCGCGGATCCCTGCGGAATTGGAGTCTGTTTGAACAAATCCGGTGTTCACGGGAGACAGAGTCTTTGGGATTGAAGGCAGGCAGGCCCTCCGGGTTTGTCGAGGTTGCTGGCTGCAGGACACACCGGGATTTCGCTCGAGCAGGTTCGAGGTGGGGACAGGCCGGTAGGGCTGGGGCCAAGTCAGTGGGCGTCCTCGTTAGCTTCGGCACGGCTGTTCAGTCCTCCTTTTCTTCTTGCAGGTTCTTGTCTGAGGAAGCAAGGTTCAGGTGTGCCCCTAAATACTAGATTTAGGGGTGTTAAAGGTAGGTAAAAAGGTTGGGACCAATGGATCCCTTCCCTGGGGTGGGTACACCCCCTATTATGCCACCCTCCAGTGGGAGGGGGCATAAGCTTTTCCCTGGTTGGCTGGGTCACCCCATCTGCAAGATGGCGGGGACTAAGAGTTGTGCTTCACCTCGCCTCCCCCACCTGAGGGGTGGAGTTGGCAGAGGTGGGCACACCTCACTTGCTTTTCCCGCCGGTTCTCCCGCCCAAAGTGGGGTCAGAACCAGTGGGGACCAGTTGCTGAAAGCAGCAAGTGGCCTTTGAAGCTTCTCCTTCGTGAACCCTGCCCATCCTGGGGGAGGAGGCTTGGCACCTCTTCCCAGGATGTGCATTGTTTCAGGCCCCCCGAGAGCAGCAGGCTCTCGACCCAGGGGTCCAGAAACATGTCTGGTGGTGGCAGCTGAAAGCAGCTACTCAGCCCGGACACTAGTGGTAGGTCGTTTTTCAGGGGGCATCTGTAAGATACCCTCTGTGTGCATTTTTCATTAAATCCCACACTGGCATCAGTGTGGGCTTAATGTGCTGAGAAGTTTGATACCAAACTTCTCAGTTTACAATGTAGCCATTGTGGTGCTGTGGAGTTCGTAATAACAAGCTCCCAGCACCATATACTCTTAATTGCAGCACTGCACTTACAAAGTCTAAGAATGGACTTAGACACTGTAGGGGTACAGGGCTCATGCACCTGTACCCTCACCACTGGTATAATGCACCCAGCTAGAGGGGTGTCTGATCTATGCCAGGGCAGTGGGTTGTAGGGATGGGACACACAGCCTGCAAAGGCAGTGTGTGAGTGTAATGGTACAGGGCCTCTAAGGGTGGCACAATAAGCGCTGCAGCCCTTAGAGGTCTTCCCTGGTCACAGTGCCCTGGGTACCTGTGGTACCATTTACCAGGGGCTGACCTGTGGCCAGAGATGCCAATTGGGGTTTGTTTTTAATGCAGGTTTAGGGAAAGAACATAGGCCCTGGGCACCTGATTAGCAGGAGCCTAGGGCACACTTAGTCAAAGCACATCAGCAGTTCAGCAAAAAGTGGGGGCTACCATGCAGAAAGAGGGCACTTTCTCACAGGCATACAGTAAAACTTTGGCAAAATATGGAAATGGCCGAAATGATTCGTGTGGCTCCAGTAACTATACGCATTTTTGTTTTACCAAGCCGAACTCACCAGGACAGCTCCCTTTCCCAAGCCACTTTATTATTATTATTATTAACGGCATTTATAGTGCGCACAGCTACTCCAAGGAGTGTCCCGGCGCATACCCTACTGAACGGTTAGGCAGGAGAAGGCACAGTTTATTTAAAGAGCCATGTTGTTAGCTTCTTTCTAAATCGACCTGGATCACTTGCAGCTCGTAAGTCAATCGGGAGCGGATTCCAGGCCACCGCACTAAGCCAGGTCATTGATCTACCGCCAGCAGCTTATTCAAGGACCGCAGTTGCCTAGACAGAGTGTAGAACCTGAATCTAGATCTCAAATAGGAAGGCCCTTTGCCGTATAAGGCGGAATGTACCAGCACTAGGGTCTTAAACTTCACTCTTTCTTTTACAGGCAACCAGTGGAGATCACAGAGATGCAGCTTGACATTAGCCCTCTTTGGGAGGGTGAGTAGCAACATGGCTGCCACATTCTTGATCACCTGGAGTTTGATGAGGAGATATCCAGGCAAGCCGGCATAGAACGCATTGTCATAGTCGATGCATGACGTAACCAAGGCTTGGATGACCGTTTTCCTAGCATGCACAGGCAGAAGCGGCAGTAATTTCTTTAGAGCTGTCAGAAACTCAAAGCATGTTCCCGTCTGCCTTTTGATTTGATGCCCAAAGGACAACTTATCATCAAACTATATCCACAAGTTTTTTACCGGTCCACCCAGAGGCGTCGGGGACTGTGAATCGTCTGGCCAAAATGAGAGCCAGAACTGTGAAGGGAAATTACCAAAGAGAAGAATCTCAGTCTTGTCCTCATTACATTTTAAGTGGGCCTTAGCTAACCAGTGGAAAACTGCGGTGAAGCAGGATCTCACATGCGCGCAATTTGCTTCAATCCCCTTATTCCAGGAAAGGAGCAGCTGTGTATCATCTGCATACGAGATGACTTTTGCCCTGAATTGGTCTGCTATCTGAATTAACGGGGACATATAAATATTAAACAGCAAGAGGCTCAATACAGAGCCCTGGGGAACCCCAGTATCCAAGTTGAGGGGCCGGCGAGAAGGGAGGGATCCAAATTTGTTGGATTCTATCTTCCAGGTAGGATTTAAGCCAGTTCCAGGCTAAACCGTCCACCTCAATCTCCCGTACAGGGTTTAATAGCAGGGCATGCAGCACCATGTCGAACGCCGCTGACAGATCCAATAAAACCGGTGCCGCCCTGCCCCCATTATCCAATGTGCCCCTGATGGCTTCAGATACCCAAGTCGGCGCCGTTTTAGTGCTGTGTAGGGCCCTAAAGCCCGATTGAGCCGGAAGGAGGAGCCCATTATGCTCAACAAACCTCGATAGCTGTTTGTTCACCTGCTTCTCGAAGACCTTAGCAAAAGCTGGGAGTAAGGAAATGGGTCTATAATTTGCAGGTGTAGAGGTATCTGCTGAAGGTTTTTTAAGCAAATGGGATAATCATAGCCTGTTTCCAGCCACTGGGCACCTTGGCTGAAGCTAAAGATAAATTAAACAGTCTATTGGGGGAGGGGGGGGGGGCAAGGATCGATAGGGGAGCCTGATTTTAATGATTTAAGTGCAGCTAAAGAGTCTCCAGAGAGATGGCTTCAAAGGCCTCTAATTTGGGCAGGAAAGCCAAATTCCTAGCAAGAGAAGAGTCAACCTCAAAATCCTGTTTACCACCAGCCCCAAGATTAACCTGAATTGTTTGGACTTTACCTTCGAAGAAACCTGCCAATTCTTCGCACCACTCCTTAGAGGCTATTGGAGTTAGCAAGCTCTTGACAATCGAAAAAATCACTTTAGAATTGTCGCCAGAGCGGACAATACGCTCCTCATAGTGGAGGCTCTTAGCACTCAAAATGGAAACATAGTATTTCTTTTGCGCTCTTCTAAAAATCTCTTTGACATGGCTTCTCCACCATCAGGAACACCCTGCACTACAAAAACTAATGCAGATAGAAAGCAACACGAGCAGCAAAACATGTGCCCAAAACCATCTACGCACTAAGCATGATACACAGCAGCAGCACATAGATTGGTGCCCAAACAGAGATTGCATCCCCACTGCCAGAGAGCAGCAGCACCCAAACTGGTGTGTGAAAATTACCAACAGTTATCTGATCACTCATTTAAAATATGTAATACTTTGTATTTTTGTTCCTTAAGTGGTGCTATGATCAATCAGACACCGTGTCACTTGCCACCCTCAATGGGGAAAAACCTTTTCTTCAGAAATGCCAGTGCCTGAGAAAAATTATTTATATCCTAATCGTGGTGGTAATCAAAAGGTCCCTCCTCTTATTTTCTTTCTTCGCATCGGAATGTAAACAAGCATGTCACAGTCAATCTTGATGTTAATCCATGGTATATACAAAAATAAAAAACAGACTGGTTCATAGGAAGTTTACTAGGGAACCAAGCCAGCAGCTGGGCTTCGTGGCTTGGCATGGAACAAGACTTGAGATGTGATTTCATTTAAAGTAGACCCACTTCCAGAAATGAAAGAGGCTTGAACTGCAATCATCTGAAAGAGGCTTGAACTGCAATCATCTGAAAGAGGCACAGTGCAGGTTTTAGCACTGTAACAGGGAAGCAGTCCTACACCATACAGACTTGAAACAGCACTGATGAAACATGCTGCACATGAGACATTAGTTGATCACACACATCCGAAATGTGGCTCCATATAGCATTCACTCTATACACTGCCCAAATAGATGTGATGCAAAGAATAAATTGGAAATCACAAGTGAGGCTGAACAGACCTCAAGCAAGACCACCCATTATCCTACAATAGAAATATTGCACTGCACCATTGCCCACCACAGCTTCAACTACATGAAAGCTACAACAGTAAACTATTCCCTATAAACGCAACACAAATCATAAACCAGCACAACAAACTTTGCACAAAATGGCTCTTTTTCAGAACTCAGGTTATCAATACATCTTCTGTCAGAAGGCAATACAATTATGACACAAAGCACTGTGTGAAAAAAGTATAGCGACCTTCCACGAGTTGTAGTATCACTGGATAACCCTCTGCACAAAGATTCCTATAGGATGCAGATACTGCAAGACTCTGCTAGAGGCTTTTGGGCCATGTCCTGCTGTCTGGTGTGAAGGCACTAGTGGGGCTCCAATCTTCTGGTTTCGTTAATCCAAGTCGAGGTTATGTTGGAGGCTGCAGGTTGGCATGATGACTGAACACAGTTGGGTCTCATAACAACGCTCTTACTCAAGTTCCTTTTCTTAGGTTTAGTCAGTACATACATTACAATCTCCACCAGAAGCAACAGCAACACTTTCCTGGCTCAGACATTAGGATGATACTACACTAGGGGTGGTTAGATATGGCCCTTACGGGGAATGCTCCCAGTCCTTTGAACTTAAAAAAGGCATCCAACAGGGCTGCAGGCTGGCCTCATGGTCATAAATCGGCTAGAGGTGTTCAGCGGAATTAGTTCCGATGTCCCTAAAGTTGATGAAAGAGCTATTCCAGAACTTTTATATGCCGACGATGCAGTTTTAATTGCTTGTACAGCTATAAGCCTCCAGTGACTTTTAGATACATTTATCGATTTTATGAACAGCTTAGACTTATCCACAAATTTTAAGAAATCACAATTTACGGTGGTAGGTCCCAAGAACACAAAATCTTGTAATTTCTCAGCACAGGGTCAGGTTTTACACAGGGTGGAAAATTTCTCATATCTGGGTCGGTTTCTCAATTCGGGTCTCAGTTGGAAACATCTACTCAAGAACAAGCATTTGCAATGCAATAGGTCTCGCATTTGCGAAATGTTAAGCTATTGGCATTGTAAATGACAATGCCTTTTAATGATCTGTTTTTAAAATCAACACATAGATAAAAGCTTTGTCATTTACAATGGCAGTAGCTGAAAGTTTCGCAAATGCGAGACCTATTGCATTGCAAATGCTTGTTTTGTATTGCACAGCTTCCCTTCCATGTTTGCCTCGCCATGCCCTCGGTCGTGCTTTGGGTTCTCGTGGACTGATTCGTTAATGGAGGGCCTCAGGGGGTTCACATAATCATCTGATCATAGATGATCTTTAAAGCGTTAATAATAATAATAATAATAATGGAGATATTGTTTGGTGCTGCACTCCGCTTCCTTGTTCCAAAATGTGGGATATCCCCCACTTGGGCTTTACATTCTGCTCATATTATCTTGCTGTTTTTAATCCGATTTAGACATTTGACACCCCAAATTCCGCCCAAAACAGGATTACAAAGTGGACGCAAATCAGCACATCATAACGGGAGAATGCCACTGTGCCACGTATGCCCCATTCCAACTTGCTAAATTTGGAATGGGAGCAGTGTGCGCACCTCCCATTAACTCAAATAAGTGGGTGTGCAACTTGCACCCGTACGCGTGGTGCTCCGCAGTGGCAACTGTCTGCAGAGTCGACCAGGACAGCTTTCAGTGGGCGATGGCTGCACTGTGTACTCTGGATTACACTGGCACCATAGGGGTAAATCTCGGACAGGACAGAATTATTGTGTGTAATAAAGGACAACACACGGACACAACACTGTCACACTAAGTGCTGCAATATGCTACATTATGTGCACTATTTTGCCACGTTTTGTAGTCCGTGCCGCATAATTCGGTCCTGTACCGTTCATTCATGCCATTGGCCCCGGTTATACGGTAACCCCAATAGGCCCTCATTAAAGCCCCCTCCAACATGCCCACATATTTATTTGGTAAAGTGACATCCTTTTAGATAATACTCACCCAGGCAGGTTAAAGTATTGCTGTGAAGATGGGTTGGACGATGAATACCCTGACCCTGCTCGCCTGGGTGAAGGGTGAATGACCCCAACGACCTCTGCACCGGAAGAAAAGAGAGTGTGAGGACCCACACTAAGGCATCACTAGCTGAATGCCGGAAAGTTTCCACGATTAGGAAGTCGAGACTGTTGGCTCTCTCAAGATCACGCTAGTGACATGTACGAACGGGGGTGTCCCACTCCAGAAACACAGTTTATTAATTTGTCTACTGTAGGACGATGAAGCAATCACCAAAGTCCCGTGAAGTAAAACAAAAATACAGGAAGAAATACGGTTGCATTGCAAGCGGCGTGTCTGGGAAACCCTGACTCGAATCCCGGCTCGCACATTGAAACCAATAGTGTGATCCTGATCAACCGCTTCATCTCACCGAGCAGTGTATTTTTAATAGGCAATTTTGGGAGCATTTAGAAGATTCTGCGTGTGCCATAAAAATGCATAGTCTCCAAGAGAGGTAAATCGCTAATTCCATTATTGCGCAAGTAAAAAGACTCTTGCTTTGCGTCTGGCAACCCTATCAGGACCCTTGTCTGTATAGCTAAGTTTATGTTTAGAAATGGTTATATTAAAAGATGCTGGCTGCAAAAATGTTATATAATGTACCATTCCTAAAAACATGTTGAAAGACTGAATTACAATTTCCTAGAGTCCTATACCTTCGATTTGTGTACGAGGTGCTTGGAGTACCTGAGCTCCTGTCCTACGACATATTTGTGTAAAATTATTTGAAAAAGCGTCACGCAGAGGGTCAAAGGGGACTGAACGAGCTGTGCATTCTACCCATGCATACAAACCTTCACCATGAGGATGGACGACCTGAGCTGATACTCCACGCCTCCACGCACATCAGCTGTAATAAGAAACCGCTGGTGTGCAAAGCTGTGGGCACCAGGTCTAATAAAACTAGTGATGTGGTGTGCACAGCCATTGACATTACCCGTAATATTAAAGACTCTAGTGCTACACTGGGTATATTTCTTAATTGCCACCTTGCAACGTTTTAGGATTGTTTTGCTGAGGAATCTGGGGACGCCCTACACACCTGCTATCAACGTCTTTATACTCACATTAGGAATCATTTGTTGAAGCCATATCGTCCTGCCCCAGAACACCTACCTACGTGGGTTCGATACAAATATTCGGCGGCTAACTGCCATTTGAGGATGGCTCTGACGGCACGTCCTAGAGTTTCAAGGGAGGCAAGGCGGGACTGCACGCGGAATCTCGCGGCCAGGAAGAACACTCTGAACTGAAGGAACAGGGAAGAGCTGGGGTTAGCAGCTGCACAGAACTGTACTATGGCATTCTGGGACACAGTCAACAGTTTCGATCTACCGGTGCTGAATGCGGCGGGGGGGGGGGGGGCACCAATTCGGATGCGGCGAACTACAGAAGGCAGCAAAAAAAAACTTGAATTGTGTTTGGATACACAAGCACACTGACGGCAACCAAAGTATTCAGCGCGAAGTCGAAGATCTGGTAACAGAAGAATGGGATGATCCAGGCAGCGTGTTGCTACAAAGAGAAACAAGCATGGAATCGAAACCTGCGCGCACCACAGAGGAGCGGGGGCTAGAGAGCGCGGCAGCAAAAGCGAGACGAACGCGCGCTGCTGCGCGTTCTGGCCACCGTCAGGAATGGGCGCGGCAAAGGCGGGACATGCGCCCGCCTTTGACCAATCGCGTGCCGTCCCCATAAAAAAAACGAACGCTCCAGCCAATGTGGGCTTCTGAAAACAAAACCACACGCACGAGCGTGTGGGTCGTTTTCAGAAGCCCTTTCTAAAGGTCTCGCGCTGCGCGAGCAGTGCTACGCACTGCAACGCTAGGCGCGAGACCTAAAAATGGAGAGACTCTACAAACAGCCATCTCGGGGTTATACGATTGCCAGACGCATTGGGCACAAGCCCCTCAAACTTCTATTAGATGTATACAAGGCTAAATGCGTCCCGATGGCCACCTTTGGTTATGAAATCTGGGGGTATGTCAATATTGACCTTGTCCAGGAGGTAGAAAAAAAGTTTTAAACAAACTTACTAGCGGTTAGTCAAGGAACTCCCACTGAAATTATTATTTTTTGTGTGCAGATTTTATTCGTGTGTGAGAAGCTGTGTTTCTGTTGCATTATCCCCCCACTTTTTGCCAGACTACTGATGCACTTTTGACTTGGTGTGCTCTGGGTCCCTGCCAATCAGGTTCCCAGGGCCTGTGTTCTTTCCCCAAAACTAACCCAAACCCAATTGGCATCTCTGGCCACAGGTCAACCCCTGGTAACATATAGTTTCTTACCTGTCGGTGTAGTTTTGCAGCTTGAAGACTTTCTGGATTCACTATGCTGTGCATTATTCCGCCATCTCGTGGTTGGGTCCGGAATTGTCGTATTTTCCTTTTTTTTTCATGGCCCAGGTGGGCGTCGACATACCACCATTAGGTGTCCCTTCGTGAAGTCGACGCGCTTCCTGCGGAAGCTCCCCCCTGTGGCCGCCATCTTCGGATTCCTTTTTTCCGTTTCCTGTTTTGATTGTTGTTCCCGTTTTTAACCCTTTTCCTCCAGGCTCCTTCTTCTGGCGGAGGTGGGTGGGATTGCTAGTGAATCCAGAAAGTCTTCAAGCTGCAAAACTACACCGACAGGTAAGAAACTATACGTTTTGCAGCGTGAATCTTTCTGGATTCACTATGCTGTGCATAGACTTTGTAGCGGTTTTTCTAGATTTGTGGTGGCTGGGTGGAAGAAGAGCTCAGATTTGTGAATATGTGTTGTACGACCCTTTGTCCTACTTGAGCTTCTTTGTTCATTTGAAAATCTATGCAGTAGTGCTTAGTGAACGTGTGCACTGAAGCCCATGCTGCTGCTTGGCAAATGTCCTGAATAGGTGTTTTTGCTAGAAACGCTATTGTTGCTCCCTTTTTCCGTGTCGAATGAGCACTTGTTGCTCCTTCTAATTGTTGTCCAGCTTGCTTGTGGCAGTATTGTATTGTTTCTGCAATCCATCTTGCAATTGCGTTCTTGGTAACTGGGCGTCCAAGAAAACTGGTGGCGAAGGACACAAAGAATTGCTTTGTCTTTCTGCATTCTTTTGTTCTTTCGATATAGTGCATTACTGCCCTTCTGGCGTCTAGTGTGTGTAACGCTCTTTCTGCGTTTGTGGTTGGTTTTTGGAAAAAACTCGGTATCTGGATTGTTTGATTGATGTGGAACCTTGATACCACCTTTGGCATGAAGTGTGGATCGGTTCTCATTACAATCCTGTCGCTATGTATTTGCAGGTATGGCTCCTGTAGTGTAAGCGCTTGTAATTCACTTACTCTGCGCAGTGAAGTGATAGCTACTAGAAAGGCTGTCTTAAGCGTGAGCATATGCAGTGTTGCCTTATGCATAGGTTCAAATGGCGCCTTCATCAATTGAGCCAGTACCACGTTGAGGTTCCACTGCGGCGGTGGTACCCTTTTAGAGGGGGGGGGGTTATCCTTTTGGCCCCTTCCAGAAATCTTTTTACCACTTGTGACGTGAAGAAACTTTTTCCTGTTTCTCCCCTTGTGTAGGCTACTATAGCCGCTAGGTGCACCCTTAGCAATGTGCAACTTAGTTTGTTGTGTAGCAGATGCGTTAGGTACTTTAGTACAGTGGTTTCCCTTGTAATCCTTCTTTGTAGCTTTTCCTTAATGCACCATTGTGTGAATCTTTTCCACTTTGCTATGTAGCACTTTCGTGTGGTCGGCCTTCTGGCCTCCCTTAACACTGCCATTGGACTTTCTGGTAATCTTAGGTGTGCAAATTCTAAGTCCTCAGGAGCCATGCAGCTAGGCTGAGGCTCTCTGGCTCTGGGTGCAGCACTTTCCCGTCTTGCATAGTCAACAGGTCCCTTTTTTTTGGGAACTTGTGCGCTGGCTCCTGTGCCATTTGTATTTGTGAGTACCACGTTTGTCTGGCCCATTGTGGTGCAATTAGAATCAGCTTGCTCGTTCTGCATTTGTTGAGTACCCTGTGTAGCAGTGGTATCGGGGAAAAGCGTATGCAAATGTCTGACCAGCTTATCCATAGCACATTCCCCTGGGACTGTTCACACAGTTGTCTCGATGCGAAGTGTTGGCATTTTGCATTTTGGCGTGTTGCAAATAGGTCTATTTGCGGTGTTCCCCATTTTCTGAATATCTTCTGTATTTCTTGCTGGTTGATTTCCCATTCGTGGGATGCGGACGTCTGTCTGCTGAGCCTGTCTGCCTCTACATTGTCCTTTCCCGGGAGATGTATTGCTAGTAGGTCAATTTGTCTTGTAATAGCCCATTTCCATATTTCCTGTGCTAGCAGTGATAGTGCCACTGATCGTGTACTTCCTTGCTTGTTTATATAGAACATTGTGGTGGTGTTGTCTGTTTGAATCAATACCCTCGTTCCGTACAGCTGTTTCTGAAAGCCTTTTAAGGCTAGGAACACTGTTTTCAGTTCTAGATAGTGGATGGGTTTCACCGCATCCTGCTGTGTCCACAGTCCCCTCACCTTGAGGTTGCTCATGTGTGCTCCCCATCCTAGTTGGGATGTATCTGTTGTGATGGTCACTGTTGGAGCTGGTTGTGAGAATTGTTTCCCTTTTATTAATTTGTCCTTGTTCCACCACGCTATCTCTTGATGTACTGTATGCGTGACAACCACGAGGTCCTCCCAGCTCCCTGTAGCCTGTGACCATTGCTGCTGAATCCATTCTTGGAATGGTCTCATGTGGAGTCGAATATTGGGAATTAAATGTATGCATGATGCCATCATTCCCATCAGTTTCCCCACTTTCCTCACTGTCAGAGCTTGCCCCTTGCGGTAAAGCTGTGTCTCCTTCAGAATTGCTGAAATCCTCTTTGTGCTTGGAAACACCTTGCCCTGCATGGTGTCGATCTCTGCTCCCAAGAAAATCTTCACCTGTTCTGGTTCTATGGATGATTTTTCCCAATGGATTGAGAACCCTAGATGCACTACTGTGTGTATCACCACCTGAATGGCCCTTTGGCAGGCGTTGTATGAGTTTGCCTTTACCAGCCAGTCGTCGAGGTATGGATATACGTGTATCCCTTGCCTCCTTAAGTGTGCTGCTACTGCTGCTAGGCATTTTGTAAACACCCTCGGTGCTGATTTTTGTCCGAATGGTAGTGTGGTGAACTGGTAATGAATGTTGTTGATTAGAAACCTTAGCAGGTGCTTGTGTCTTCTGTTGATTGGTATGTGAAGGTAAGCGTCCTTTAGATCTAAAGTGGCCATGTACTCCCCTTCCTGTATCTGGGGTATTACTTCCTGTAGAGATGTCATTTTGAATTTTTGTGTCCTTATGACTTGTTTAGGTACCTTAAGTCCAGAATTGGACGTAGTGTTTCGTCCACCTTTGGTACGAGGAAGTAAGTAGAGTAGACCCCCTTGCTTCTTTCACGGTATGGTACTACTTCTATGGCCTGTTTGTTTAGAAGCTCCTGTGCTTCTTGCAACAAATGAGAAAGCTCTTTTGCTGAGTGAACTCTTTTCCTTGGTTTTCTGTTTGGAGGCTGTGTTTGCAGCTCTATGCAATAGCCGTGTTTTATGATGTTTAGTATCCATCTGTCTGTTGTGATCTTCCCCCAGTCCTGGAAGAAGTCCTTTATTCTGCCTCCTACTGGTGTTGTGTGTTGGAGGAACTGTATGCTTTCTGTTGGTATTGTTTGTCTGTCTTGATGCTTGGCACCACCCTGGAGATGTTAACTGGTTGTGTGCCGGTTCTGTAGTGAAGTCACTTGGAGGTGGGCTGTTGGCCTCCTCTAGGAGTATTTCCTCGTCCTCTTGCGCGCGCTCAAAAGGATTGGCCCCGGGCTACTGCCAGGTTTGCTGCTGCTGTATCTGCTGTTGCCCTTGGCTCCCCCCCTGGTAGCCTTGCTGGAATGATTGATGTGTTGTAGCTGGTTGGCGATTCCCCCTACCTGCTGGTCTTCTTGAAGGTGTTCCCCTTCTCATTCCTCTGAACTGCAACGCCCCCATGGACCTTGCTGTCTCATTTTCCTTCTTGAGCTGGGTAAGTTTTTCGTCCTCTGTGGGGCCGAAAAGTTGCTCCCCATTAAAAGGTGTGTTGAGGATGTTGTTTTGGACTTCGGGCTTGAAGCCTGAAATTCTGAGTCAGGCATTCCTTATTTCCGTCACCCCAATCATCATTTGTCGGCTGGAAGTCTCAGCTGCGTCCAGGGCCGATTTCAAACATGTGTTGGCCATGTTTTTTCCCTCCTCTACCAGGTGGCTTGCCCTCCTTTGGTACTGTTCCGGCAGATGTTTGAGGAGTTCTCCAACTTCCTCCCAGTGCTAGTATGCGTGCCTGTTGCACAAGTTACTAAATTGTGTAACGATATATCTGTAAGAGACAGTAGTTAGTGACAGATTCCTTACCTTAGAATATCCCCAGGCGTCAGGCTGGATCCGGAAAGTTTTTGCGTAGCAGTACCCTTGCGCGTCGGTAGGCGGCGTCGTGCGGCTCCGCGTCCGTCGTCGGCGTCGTGATCGCCGGGATGACGTCGCGGGCAGTACTTAGACGCCGCCCCTGCGCGCTGACGTCAGTTCTGTACACAACTTTCCGCGCCAGGAACGCAGAGCCATGCAAGAAGCGGACACAGGTGTCTGAAAAATACTAGGGCCCTGAAAGGGATGTCCTTAACCCTAGAAATCAGTTCGCAGAACGGGGAGGATGGGTGGGCGGTAGGAATCTGTCACTAACTACTGTCTCTTACAGATATATCGTTACACAAGTTAGTAACTTGTGCATCTGAAAGAGACACGTTAGTGACAGATTCCTTACCTTAGAATAGATACCCCAGCAATACCAACCCCGGTGGTGGGTCTGCGAACAAAGATCAGACAAGGAAGTCCTGGAGGACAGAACGGCCAAAGAAGCCGTCCCTCCGGACCTGACTGTCAAGGCAGTAATGCTTTGTAAACGTGTGCAGCGAGGCCCACGTAGCTGCCTGACAGATTACCGGCAGCGGAACACCGCGGCCCAAGGCCGTGGTAGCAGCCGTTGCCCTGGTGGAATGGGCACGCAGCCCAACAGGAGGCTCCTTCTTAGCCAAAGAATAGCAGGTCTTGATGCACAAGGTAACCCAGCGGGAGATGGTTCTCTTGTGCACCGCCCGACCTTTTTGGCGCCCACGTAGCCAACAAAGAGCTGGTCATCCACCCGGAAGTGTTTTGTGCGGTCGATATAGAAGGAGAGCGCACGTTTTGGGTCCAGACGGTGGAGCCTCTCTTCCTCTCTGGAAGGATGCGGAGGCGGAAAGAAGGTAGGCAAAGTGATGGTCTGCCCAATGTGGAAGGCAGTAACCACCTTTGGCAAGAAGGACGGACGCGTCCGAAGAACAACCTTGTCTGGATGAACAGACAGAAAGGGAGGTTTGCAAGATAAAGCCTGGAGCTCACTCACCCGCCGAGCGGAGGTGATGGCCACCAGAAAGGCTGTCTTCAGAGTCAGAAGACGAAGAGGACAGTTATGTAGAGGCTCAAAGGGAGCGCACATTAAAAAGGTAAGAACCAGGTTCAAGTCCCACTGAGGCATTACAAACGGAACAGGAGGGAAGAGGTGTGTAATGCTCTTTAAGAACCTGTTAACAACAGGGGACTTGAAAAGGGAGGGCTGATCAGGGAGCCTGAGGAAGGCCGAGATAGCACAAAGATAACCCTTGATGGTACCCAGGGCAGAACCCGGTTGGGCCAGAGAAAGAAGGAACAGAAGAACCTCAGAAAGAGGGGCAGAAAGGGGATTCACAGCCTTTGCTGTGCACCATGCCACAAATTTGTTCCACCTGCAGGCGTATACCACCTTAGTGGAGGGACGCCTGGCTGCCAGAATCACATCACAAACTTCGGGAGGCAAGTCGAAAGGAATCAACTGCCGCCGCTCAATCTCCACGCAAGCAGGTGTAGACTGGACAGGTTCGGGTGGAGGACCGTCCCCTGCTGCTGCGACAGAAGATCCTCCCGAAGAGGCAGACGGATCGGGGGATCTACGCTCATACTGAGTAGCTCGGGATACCAAACTCTTCGAGCCCAGTCCGGAGCCACAAGAATGACTTGGGCCCGGTCGTGCCGAATCTTCTTCAACACTCTGGGTAGAAGTGGTATAGGCGGAAAGGCGTACAACAGACCGCAACTCCACTCGTGACGAAAAGCGTCGCCGAGCGAGTGCCGCCTTGGAAATTCCAACGCGCAGAACTGATGACACTGCGCGTTCTCTTCGGAGGCGAATAGATCTAACCAAGGCTCTCCCCATTGTAGAAAGAGTCCTTGCGCCACTTCCGAGTGAAGACGCCATTCGTGATCCATCATGCACCTGCGGCTGAGTTCGTCCGCCCTGGCGTTCAGGGAACCTGCCAGGTGTTGAACCATCAGGAACATGCCCTGATGTTCCAGCCATGTCCAGAGGCGCAGAGCCTCCTGACAGAGGGTCCACGACCCCACCCCGCCCTGTTTGTTGCAGTACCACATGGCGGTGGTGTTGTCTGTGAACACCTGCACTACCTTCCCTTTGACAGAGGGAAGGAATGCTTTGAGTGCAAGTCGGATCGCCCGGAGCTCCAGAATGTTGATATGGAGCCGGGACTCCGCCGGAGACCAGAGGCCTCTGATCTCCGCCTCTCCCATGTGACCGCCCCATCCCAGAAGGGACGCGTCCGTCACAACTGTGTGCTCTGGCTGGGGAAGGGAGAGGGATCTGCCCATGACCCATTGCCGGTTCGAGAGCCACCACTGCAACTGTTTTGCAGTCCCCTCCGAGATCTGGACGTGATCGGACAGGTTGCCCTGGTGCTGCGCCCACTGGAACTTCAGGTCCCACTGCAGAGCCCGCATATGCCATCTGGCATGATTGACCAGCAGGATGCAGGAGGCCATGAGGCCCAGCAGCCTCGGGGTCATCCGTACCGAAACCCAGGATAAAGGCTGAAAGATCGGAATCATAGCCTGAATATCCCGGACTCGCCGTTCGGGAGGATAGGCCCGAAACTGCGTCGTGTCCAGAACTGCTCAGATGAAAAGGAGCTGTGGAGAAGGAATCAGATGCGACTTCGGCACATTGATGGAGAACCCCAGCGAGTGCAGGAGTTCGGCCGTAGTCTGGAGGTGGGAGACGACTGCCTGGGACGAGCCCGCCTTCAGCAGCCAGTCGTCGAGGTAGGGGAAGACTGAAACCCCTGCCCGGCGCAGATGAGCTGCGACCACCGCCATCACTTTCGTGAACACCCGAGGGGCACTGGTAAGGCCAAAGGGGAGCACGGTGAACTGAAAATGCTCGAGGCCTACCGTGAACCGTAGGTAACGCCGGTGGGCCGGCAGGACGGGGATGTGGAAATAAGCGTCCTGCAAGTCCAACGCTACCAACCAGTCTCCAGGGTCGAGGGCAGTCAAGACCTGAGCTAGGGTGAGCATCTTGAACTTCTTCCTTCCGGAGGAAGCGATTGACGTTCCGGAGGTCCAAGATAGGACGCATGTCCTCCTTGTCCTTTTGGGCACCAGGAAGTAGTGGGAGTAGCAACCACGTCCTACTTCTGGGGTCGGAACATGCTCGATGGCCCTCTTGGCCAAGAGGGCCGTGACTTCCTTCTGCAGAAGTACCAAGTGATCCCCTGACATGCGGTGGAATTGAGGTGGCATGGCTGGGGGGTGGTCTCGAAGGGGAGGGAGTAGCCCCTTCGGACAATGTCCAAGACCCACCTGTCCGAGGTGATGGGACGCCAGTGGTGAAGGTGACGGCGGACCCTGCCCCCTACTGGCGTGCTGTGCACCTGAAAGGAGGGACTAGGAGGGCTTGGAGGCCGCGGACGGGTTGGAGGTGGTGGCCTGACCCGCACGCTGGTTGCCCGAACCGCCACGGCGGTATCCACGTCCTCGGCCACGCGAAGACGCCTGCTGCGCGGGCCGGAGGCTGGGCTGCTGACGTGACTGGGCGCCCCTTCCGTGGCCACGATAGGGGCGAAAAGCAGAAGTTAGCGGAGGGCGTGTAGCAGAAAGGCCAAGGGACTTGGCAGTGGCCCGTGAGTCTTTAAAGCGCTCCAACGCATGGTCTGCTTTGGAACCAAAAAGACCGACTCCATCAAAGGGCATGTCCATGAGAGTATTCTGGATATCCCCTGAAAAACCAGTGGTTCTCAGCCAGGCGTGGCGACGCAGCGCCACCGTCGTTACAATAGACCTGCCCAGCGAGTCGGCGGTATCCAGGCCACATCGTATGGTGTATTTGGCCGCATCCCTTCCTTCCGCAATGGCGCGGGAAAGCAGTGTCTGGACCTCCTCAGAACACTGGGGCAAAACAGTCGCCACCGAATCCCACAAGGAGTGGGTATATCGGCCCAAAAGACAATCGGTGTTGATGGACCGCAAGCCAGCACTGGAGGAAGAAAAACCCTTCTTCCCAAATTGATCCAGGCGTTTGGATTCCCTATCCGGAGGGGCGGTAGGGAAGGCGGTTTGGGAAGCGGAGGCTTGGACAACCAAGCTCTCAGGAGTGGGGTGGACAGAGAGAAACAGGGGGTCGCCCGGAGCTGGGCGATGGCGTCGGGACACGTTCCTATCCACAGGAGCCCCTGTGTTGGGCTTGGACCAGGCGCCGAAAAGAACGTCAGTAAGTGCATCGTTAAACGGCAGCACAGTCTCCAAGGAGGAGGCCGCCGGCTGAAGCACTTCTGTCAAGAGATTAGTCTTGACCGTCACCGTAGGGAGTCGGAGATGTAAGGCTCCAGCTGCCCTACGCAACACCGTTGCAAAATTGGCTCCCTCCTCCGTAGCCACGGGAGGAGACAGCTTGCCAGTGTCAGGGGAAGTATCTAGACCACTGGCATCCCCTAGGTCCTCTGCCCAGTCCTCATCATACTGACACTGCTGTGTCAGAGCGTCCTCAGACCCCTCCCAGTCCTCCTGGTCCTCCTCCGGTTCAAAATAAGGAGGAGGAGGGACATTTGGGACCCAAGGTCCCATCGGCGCCGGAACCGGCGTCGAGCGACGTCGGTCCGGCTCCATGTCCAGAGCCGGAGAGTACATGGGGACGACGCCGCCCGGAGCCCCGGGCGGCGTCAGGAACGGCACCGGAGACATCGGCGCCGGCTGAGGCGTGGTCAGGTCAACCGGCGTCGATGGGGGTTGCGGTACCACCGGAGCCGGGATCGAGGCCAGGGCCGGAGCCGGGATCGAGGCTGGAGGCACGAGCGACGCCGGGACCGGAGTCGGCGGCGACGCCGGGGCAACCCCATCAGGGCCCGCGGGGCCCAAAGGCGCACCGGAGGGACCTTGAGGCCCGAAGAGGCGGGCCATGGCCGACAGGAATTCCTGTATTTGGGCCGGATCCGCCCCCGAACCCGGGAAGGACGGGTATTGCGGGGGCGACTCCACAGGCATGTCCGGGGCCGCGGGGGCGGTGCCGGGAGGGGCCTCAGCCGAGTCGCGAGACCGGCGAGGCGAAGTCCTAGAGCGATGATGCTTTTTGGACTTCTTGTGCTTAGACTTACCGGACGACGAAGACTTGGATCCCGACGACCGGTGAGGACTCCGCGACCGACCCCTCGACCTCTCACGCGACCGGGGCTTGGAATGGCGCGGAGCCGACTGCCGGGCCTCGAGGAGCTTTCGAGACCGCTCTCGCAAAGCTTTCGGGTTGAGGGCCCGGCAGTCGGAACACGACTTCGTGTCGTGGCCTCGGCCGAGGCAGAAGAGACACTCCAGATGCGGGTCTGTGATGGACATCATCCGAGCACAGGCGTCGCAACGTTTAAAGCCGGGCATCCCTATGACACCTTGGAGTCGATTCGAAGAAACAGTGAAAAAATTCACCCAAAAAGTTAGTCAAAAAATGACTAGGGCACTGCTCTTCCCGGATCTGCGCTTGCTGGCGCGGAAAAAGAAGAACTGACGTCAGCGCGCAGGGGCGGCGTCTAAGTACTGCCCGCGACGTCATCCCGGCGATCACGACGCCGACGACGGACGCGGAGCCGCACGACGCCGCCTACCGACGCGCAAGGGTACTGCTACGCAAAAACTTTCCGGATCCAGCCTGACGCCTGGGGATATTCTAAGGTAAGGAATCTGTCACTAACGTGTCTCTTTCAGATGATGAGGGCGTTGGAGTTGGCGATACGCCACTGTATTGCCGCACTCCTTTCCACTTTCCTCCCCGTGAGGTCCATCCTCTTGCTCTCCTTGTCAGGAGGTGGTCCTGTATTTGTGGGGATGTTGGCCCTTTTCCTAGCCGTGGATGCAATGATGGAATCTGGTGGTACTGATCCGCTAATGTACATGGGGTCCTTTGAGGAGTGCTTATATTTTTTCTCAGCCCTTGGAGTAACTGATTTACATATTGCTGGCTCCTTGAAAGCCTCCTTACCCTGGTCCAGCACACTTGGGAGCATGGGTAAGAACTGACTCCTTGTTTGTGTTGGCAACAGAGTCTCCAGCAGAAAACAAGATTGAGGTTTTTCCTCCTCCAGCTGCACTCCATAGGTGTCTGCAGCCCTTTTGATGACCTGATTGTAGATCCCCATGTCGTCCGGCGGCGAAGGCCTCGAAGGGTAGGAATCTACCCCCTCTTCCGGCGAATCGGCGTCGAGATCTTGCCACTGCAAGTCGTGCCTCCGATGGTGTCGAGCCCTGGTATGAGTGTTCTTCTTCTTCGCCTTCAGCGCCGAAGTAGTACAGGTCCTCTTCTTCCTGCTCTTCGGCTGGTTCTGGCGTGTTAGGCGCCTGAAGGTCTTCGGCGTCTTTTTCGGCTTCGACCGTGGGTTTCGATGAGATTATGAACAGCTTCATTTTGTCGGCGAAGTCCCTCTTTTTCTGTAGGATGCTCGCCATTTCGGCTTCGAGCCTCTTTTTGTCCATCTCAGACGCTTGTTCAGCGTCGAGATTTTCAGGCTTTCGCTTCGAGGTCGTCGAAGATGTAATTTGTTTAGGGCCTTCTTTTCTGGGCGTCGAGTGGTCATTTTCGAGACCGGCCTTCGACGGCCTTGCCTTGTCTTGGCCATTTGCCGACTGGGAGTCCTTAAGCCAAGGATCCGCTGGGCTGTTTTCCCATGGAAGCAGTTGCTAGCGTCGAGGACTTCGACGGCAATGTTCCTTTGTGGGAGGATTTCGACTCACTCCTTCAAGTGTCTGTCGATGGTCTGGGATTCGACGAGTCTCTTACCTCCTTCCTCATGTTTTCGGCCTCGACGTCTTTCGCGTCTTCTGGGCCTTCGGCGATGTTGTCCTCTTCTCCACTGGAGAGTCCCAAGTCTCGGAGCGATGGAGGTGCCCCTTGCCCCTGCATGGCGTAGTTAGCCCTTCGTTGTCTCTCTCTTACTCCGAGTGTTTTCGGTGTGAACGCCAAGCATGCGTTGCAGTCCTCGCTTCGGTGGTCGAGCGGCAGGCAGAGGTTGCAGACTGGATGCTGGTCCTTCTGCGCGTATTTATGTCGGCAATTTTCGCAAAATTTGAACGGAGTTTTGTCCATTACCGCGCTCAGGGAGCCCCCTGTATGCGCATCCTCCGTGGAACGTCGAAGCTTCGGATGTTCTCCTCCCTCCTCGTCGCCCCGGTTAGTTGCTTCGCAGTCCGGTAACGGATTGTACACTTCTCGGTGATTTTCCGGTGATTCTCTCTCCAAAGTTCTGGAGCTCCTTCGTTGATGACCCAGACCCAACGGCAGAAAAAAGAATCTGAAGATGGCGGCCACAGGGGGGGAGCATCCGCAGGAAGCGCGTCGACTTCACGAAGGGACACCAAATGGTGGTATGTCGACGCCCACCTGGGCCACGAAAAAAAAAAAAAAAAAAGGAAAATACGACAATTCCGGACCCAACGACGAGATGGCGGAATAATGCACAGCATAGTGAATCCAGAAAGATTCACGCTGCAAAAATGGTACCACAGGTACGCAGGGCACTGTGAACAGGGAAGACCTCTAAGGGCTGCAGCACTTATTGTGCCACCCTTAGAGGCCCTGTACCGTTACACACACACACTGCCTTCGCAGGCTGCGTGTCTTGGTGCAGAACAAAGTGAAGAGTTGACATGGCACACATCCCTGTGTGCCATGCCTACAACCCACTGCCCTGGCATAGATCAGTCACCCCTCTAGCTGGGTGCCCTATACCAGTGGTGAGGGTGCAGGTGCATGAGCCCTGTACCCCTACAGTGTCTAAGCCAATTCTTAGACATTGCAAGTGCAGTAATGCCATTAAGAGTATATGGTGCTGGGAGCTTGTTATTACGAACTCCACAGCACCATAATGGCTACACTGAAAACTGAGAAGTTTGGTATCAAACTTCTCAGCATATTAAACCCACACTGATGCCAGTGTGGGATTTAACGAAAAATGCACACAGAGGGCATCTTAGAGATGCCCCCTGAGAAACGACCTACCACTAGTGTCCAGGCTGAGTGGCTGCTTTCAGCTGCCACCACCAGACATGTTTCTGGACCCCTGGGTCGAGAGCCTGCTGCTCTTGGGGGCCTGATACAATGCACCCTTTGACATCCAATTTGACAGTTTGCGACTGTGACAACATCTTGATTTGTGACACCATGCATGCATTACTTGTTTGCCAGAAATGTTCTAATCTTCGACATAAGTAAATCTGGCCTCTTCTGATCTCTGAACACTTCAGACAAATTAGACCTGCAGATCTCTTTTTATAGCTGCTAGCAACACGCAAATTGTGTTTTTTTGTATCTCGTTTTCCTCCTGGTGTTCGATCTGTAAGCTATTAAGTATCTGAATTTTAGGAACTAGCTCTTCTAAGATAATTTTAGTATTTATCTCATTTTTAATTATTTGTTCTTATGTAATGATGTAAGTTTTGTCTAAACTTTTATTCAATATATTTTTACTGATGCTTGCTTATTTTGATATATTGCTGCTGCTCGATGAGATGTACACTTTTATCAAAAATCAAATAAGGTTTAATGAACTGAACTGATACTACACTAATTATCAGAATGTGAAAACACTCACCAGTAGAAACCTCACTACCCATTCATAACCACAAGGCAGAGAACACAGAATACAACAGTACACTTATTCTTCCATGAGCAGACCGGAAGTACAACAAGAAATGCCGCAAGTGAAAGCAAAAGTAACATTTAAGAACCATTTCAGAAAACATTTTGTCTTACGCTCCTTATTGCCCATACACAAAATTATACTAGGTAGCCAAAGACACCAAGCTTTACCTGCAGCATACTCATCTTCTTCCTGTCGGCTCTCTTTCAGCTGTAATATCTTTTCAAGGACCTGGGGGATTTTGGGACCAGATGCAGCTTCTTCAGACTAAGAAAAAACATGCACAGAATGAGATGGTACTGTCATCTTAAATCAGCCAGAAGAATGGAATTTCTGTCTAAGGTGAACCACCCTGAAAGAAATAGAAAAACACCTGAATTGTTCATTATGACACTACCACCCTCTGATGTAAGATTGCTCTGCTTGGTCAAACATGATCTCGTCTGTAGTTGCTATTCACTGAAACTAACATTTTAATTCACTACTTTAAAGCTTCACCTTAAGTCAGCTCAGGGCAAACTGGGCCCTATTATGTGTGTGTGTACACACACACGTACACACACACACACACACGTGTACACACACGCACACACACACACACACACACACACACACACACACAAACACACACGTGTACACACACACACGATTTGTGCCTCTGACAAAGCGTACTTTTCTGTAGTTTTTTTCTATTCACAAACATCCCCAGAATTAAGACTAGAAAACTGCACCAGGAGCAGGTTTCCAGGCATAGTTCTGGGAAAATCATTTGGCGTTTTGTGAAGGCTCCTATTCCACCCTCGTGGGAGAGTTCGCCATAGCAGAGAATTTGCACAGCCTCTTGCGCAAATGCACTTTTTTTCCTTCTCTGTGGAGAAAACATTTTTCCCTGTGAAGAAAGCACTTTCTCTACAGCCCTGCAAATGAGGGGGGGAACAGTTCCTCTTCCCATCATGTAAGGGAGGTAAACCTCAGACCATATCCAGTGTGAGTAGAGGTCAGATAGGAGTGGAAATGCCTAAAAATGTAGATATTTGTGGGCGTTCCAAAACTTCAGGGCAAAACATGACTTAGTACATCCACGGCCCACCCACCCCTTGAGTGGAATTTACAACTGATCATTTCTCCAGACTTGTGAAGGAGAAATCTGCAGTAGTGTATCTGCTTATGTCTGCCAGGAATTCCTTTGTAAATTCCAGGCAGGCGTAAAAAGATAAATTCAGCATCAACATTAGTTTATGACCAAATTTACCTTTGTGCATGGGGGTTGCTGTGTTCGAACTGGAAACATTGCAGCACTCTAGGAGTGTGCTCACTCCTGGAAAAGTTGGATACGGAGGAGCATTGAAAGACCTAAAATTTTATTCCCCAGGATTGCACAAGAAATGCCAATATTTCAATCAAATATCATTAATGATTAGGATTTGGACGTTCTTCGTTGACCTGTACTGCAGCTTTGAGCTTCGCCAATCCACCAGATTGAGCTTGCTTTTTTTTAGTGGTTACTTGCCCCAGAAGAAATAGCAAAGGCTCTGTATAATTAGCCTTATAGGGAAGTAAGACTATGTCCTTACCTCACGGCTGTCTTCTCCCGGAGGAGGTGGGGCACCACGTGGTCTGCTGACTGAAGTTGTAATGGTTGTTCCAGGTGATGGAGCACTAGAAGAAACACTAACTGCAAACAAAAGAAGGAGGGAAAAAAGATCACAAATTAAGGGGTTCTCAAAGTAACTGTAGACAACAAGAAAACAAAGCCCCCTGGCCCTGACCATCCACACGAGGACTACATGAGCCAATCCAAGCCATTACTGAATATTTAGCACACCCTACCTCTCCAAAGCAGTGGATCTCCTATGAACCACTCATATTTCTTGCTGCCCCCACAGAAAACAACTCCAAACTTTTTCCTGTTATCTTAAAGGAACATTTTTCAATAACTGGCAGGGGCCTATATGACAGAGCAGAATCCCTACCATGTAGCCAGCTTACCTCGTGAGGACATGGAAACCGTGGGCCTGGATCCTACATCTGAAGGTCTGGATGTCGCAGAGTTCATTTTTGCCATTTCTTGCTGCTGCCGCTCCTGTTACAATATTTTAGAGATAGGTCAAAGACAGCTGTGTTAAGGAGTGGAGAAAAATCGGTTAACTGAAGGATTTTATCCACAAACCATAAAGTGCATGAAACTCCCTATTCCCAAGGAGACCTGCCTGCCAAAACGATGGATTTAGGCCTAGATCTCTGTACTGGGGTGAATGTATGACATTGTTCTGCATTCTGTCCATCAATTGTTCTTTTTGCATTTGCCAAGAAACCTCAGCAGTGAGACAGTTCACTTCATGCAGCCCAAAAAAGAAGAAACTGATTGCAGTATGCTGTGCATAGAAACCTGAAGCAAAGACGAGGATGACTGATGCTCTGTGTAACTAATGAGGTGAGGTAATTTTCAAGGTGCATTCCAAAAAGTTAAAACATATCTTGTGTACCCACTTCCATCTGCAACAGGTTTATGAATTGGGTTTTCAATGCCTTCCACAGTTAACTGGGAATCAATTTTTTGGATGTCGCATAACAGCCATTCTATTCATAACTTGCACACTAAATGCAATGCCTATGGCCAGGGCCAGTGCTCAAAACCTCCAGTGATGGGAGTGGGGTGGAAATTTGAAGGGAGGCACAGGATTCTATGGCCAAGTCCCTGCTCCAACCCACCGCAGAGAGCCAACCCCTGCTGCACATGGTCTTTTTTTTAAATTATTTGTAAAATTCTTACAAAATATTTTTGGGAACTCCTATTGGGGAGATCATAGACAAGACTCTTGAACCCTGGACGGACCCTGTCTCGGGTTACAGGTTCACAAACCAGAGCGGGAGCAAGGATCCAAGAGTACTTACCACAGGATTGGTTGACGCAAGGCACGGTTTGTGAACAGCAGAGCCGTGAATCAAGGCAACAAATTATTTAATCAGTAATGAGGAGGGATCCCTTTGGGATTCCCAACCAGGAGTGAGAAGGTCAGGGTTCCAAAACCGCATGCTGTAAAGGCATTCGTGTAGGAAGCTGGCTCTTTATATAGTATACCAAAAAGAGGTTTACTGTGCAAAGAGTCCAGGTATCCCTTATAAGTGGCAGGGGCTTCCTCTAGCAATCTCAATTTGCTCTCTTAGGGGGTAGTGTGGTTGAGCTGCCTTAGGCTTATCAGAGAGGAGTGTTAGACATCAGCTACATACACACAGTCAATAAATGATACACAGGACTCAATAGATCCTCATCAATTTATAAAAATAGCACGCTTTAGGCACCAAGATCCTCACAATCAGTTAAGTAGGTTTCGAGTTAGAAATATTTACAGTTTTAAAAAGTTGACACTTAGAGCTATTTCTGGAGCAGCAATGTTATCCTATGGCGGAAAGACATATACTGCATACAGGTACTTTACAGAGCCTTACAGGTCCAATCTTCCGGACTTAACGAGAGTATGGAGCAGGGTCCAAGGCAGCACAAACAGGTCACCTCATGCAGCACTGGGGTGGCCGGCTGCAGAGGTGGAATACAGCATCAGGTGCCGCATTGGAGTCAACTGGGAATCGGTCCGGTCAAAAAGACTGGGGAACCAGTCCGGCTGAAACGACGAGGGGGCTCAGGTCTCACAATGCTCGGGGACGTGAAGACACCTTTGGTCCTCTTCTCTGACCCGGTCGGCCGGGTTCAAAGGTGTTCTGAGGCGTTGTGTTTTTGTCACCGGAAACAATCGCGACAGAATGGGCCTGCATAAAGAGGCTGCAGGCAACATTGGGAAGTCCACAGTTGGCAAACCCAAGCTGGGCTTCGGGTCTGGGGACCACACTGGCACTGTTGGCCCACGGGTGCAGTGGTGCTTTCCTGAGTCAGGTTTTTGGGAGGTCCAGAGTCCTTGCAGCTCTTCTGGGGTGCCTGCAGGATGCAAGAGAGCAGCTCTTGGGTGAAGGCTGGCAGTCCTCCCAGTCTTTTGGAGGCACAGGCAGCTGCAGGATGAGTCGACTTCGGCACAACTATCGAAGACAGCAGGCAGGCCGGCAGGGTTGGCGCCAAGTTAGTTGCGGGTCTTCTGTTCTTGCTTTTGCAACTCTTCAGTGAACATCTTCTTTCAAGTCAGCAGGATCTGATTTCCTGGTGCCATGGGCTCCCCTATATACTAGATTTAGGGGCATTAGGGGAGTGTAGGGTAGTAGACAATGGGCTACTTACCCCGGGGGTCACTACCCCCCATAGGACTACTTCCTGTGGGAAGTGGGCATAACCCTGCCCCAGAGTTCCAAATTGTGCCATCACCAAGATGGCATGCTTAAATGTGGTGGTGAAATCACCTCTGACGGAAGCCAGATTTGCATACCAAAGGCGACGGGCTCTTTAAAGCTCCATGCCTTGGAATGCTAGTTTACAGGTCATCCTGCTGGAGGGGGTGTAAGACACCCTCTGCAGGGGCAGGCTTTGTTACTGACCTCCTGAGAGCATGGGCCCTCGCCCCCGGGGGTGGGAGGGGGGGCAGAAACCATTCTGTGGTGGCAGACTGGTCAGACAGCACACTAGTAGTTGGTAGGTTTTCATGGGGCACCTCTAAGGTGCCCTCTGGTTGCATGTATTAATACATTTATCACTGGAATCAGTGTCTGGTTATTAATACAAAATGTTTGATGCCAAACACCATATATTTCATGAAGCCATCATGTAGCTGGGGAACTCGTTTTTTCCCCAGTGTCCAGCATATGTACTTAAAATGATCTCTGTGGTCACTTGCATTGGCAGTAATTGAACTGGCCAGCATAGGGGCATACCTGCTCATGCAGATATCTCCACACATGTAGTATAGTTCACCCTGCCTTAGGGCTGCACGGCCTGCTGTAGGGGTGACTTAGCTATACTGCATGCAGTGTCTGCAGGCATGGCACACAGGAGGTGTGCCATGTTGTCTCTTCACTTTTCTCTGCATCACGGCACGCAGCCTGCAATGGCAGTTTGCATTTTGGTGCTGAGGGGTCTCTTATGGTAGCACCATACATGCTGCAGCCCTTAGGGACCCTCTTTAGTATTCCAGAACCTAGGTACCAGGGACTTATATGGAGTGCTAAAGGTATTGCCAATTAGGGAACAATTGTACAGTTTAGGGAAAGAGAGCTGGCACTGGGTACCTTGTTAGCAGGAACCCAGTGCACTTTGTCAAAATAGCATCAGATACCAGGCAAAAAGTGGGAGTGAGCATGTCAAAAAGGGGCACTTTCCTAAAATCTGCAACAGATTTTCCCTGTCTTGGCCAATCAGAGGCTTCTGGTCTGCAAACGACACGAGATGGACGACAGGAAAAAATCTTGCTATCCCTGCCAAATTGATTTAAAAAAAAAAAAAAAAAAACTGGGCCCACGAATAGTCCGAAACCTAGGTTTGCAGACCATTTGTAGAGTAAAAGTCAAACTTTTTGACCTTTCCGAGCCAACCCGACACATTTTTGTAACAAAGATTTCTCAAAAACTAGTAGATGGATTTACACCAAATCAAGAAAAGATACTTCTTTAAGTTCTACCTTCATGTCAAGATTGATGTAATTTCCATTCAGCAATTTGTTTCTGTACAGGAGGACAAATAACCATATGGCAGTTAAAATGGCATCTCCCTCCCCAATAAGGATATCTGCAAGAACCCAAGCCAGATTAACTTTTCTTGGAAAGTTTCACACAGATTCAAACACCACCAAAGTAATTAAGAGAATATAAATCAGCTTTTCAATGAAAACTGTCACCTAACCATAACAACACTGCCGTTCACCAGTATGTTACATATAAACAATGATATGCCAACACTACCGCCATATACCAGCAAAGCCACCATTTGTCAATTCTATACAGTGTGGCAAAAGTCAGTTATGCAATCACACATCCTTTTATACACTTACAAATATAATAAATGAAGGTATTCTAAACACCACACCGCGAGCTTACTCAAGTAATAACTGACACAGCTCAACCCTACAGAGATACAATTATACACCATAACAACCAACTTCATTCATTCAAACACACACCATCGTACCCTCTCACACCCACGATCATGTACCTTCAACTCCACCATTAAAAAGCAATACACCAACTATCATTCATCCACACAGCCACCGTTTTACAATGCTCAATCAACAATGTCACTTCAAGAAATTTATTGTGATATCAAAAAACCTTCCACCCAATAATTAACACAAGCTGTACCAAGTAATAGAAGTGTGGGTTAAAACTGGCTTAATAGAGTGGTGTTGGACAAGGTGAAGTATGCACCTTAACGCACAAGTTACTAACTTGTGTAACGATATATCTGTAAGAGACAGTAGTTAGTGACAGATTCCTTACCTTAGAATATCCCCAGGCGTCAGACTGGATCCGGAAAGTTTTTGCGTAGCAGTACCCTTGCGCGTCGGTAGGCGGCGTCTTGCGGCTCCGCGTCCGTCGTCGGCGTCGTGATCGCCGGGATGACGTCGCGGGCAGTACTTAGACGCCGCCCCTGCGCGCTGACGTTAGTTCTGTACACGACTTTCCGCGCCAGGAACGCAGAGCCATGCAAGAAGCTGACATAGGTGTCTGAAAAATACCAGGGCCCTGAAAGGGATGTCCTTAACCCTAGAAATCAGTTCGCAGAACGGGGAGGATGGGTGGGCGGTAGGAATCTGTCACCAACTACTGTCTCTTACAGATATATCGTTACACAAGTTAGTAACTTGTGCATCTGAAAGAGGCACGTTAGTGACAGATTCCTTACCTTAGAATAGATACCCCAGCAATACCAACCCCGGTGGTGGGTCTGCGAACAAAGATCAGACAAGGAAGTCCCGGAGGACAGAACGGCCAAAGAAGCCGTCCCTCCGGACCTGACTGTCAAGGCAGTAATGCTTTGTAAAGGTGTGCAGCGAGGCCCACGTAGCTGCCTGACAGATATCCTGCAGCGGAACACCGCGGCCTAAAGCCGTGGTAGCAGCCGTCGCCCTGGTGGAATGGGCACGCAGCCCAACAGGAGGCTCCATTTTAGCCAAAGAATAGCAGGTTTTGATACACAAGGTGACCCAGCGGGAGATGGTTCTCTTGTGCACCGCCCGACCTTTTTTGGCGCCCACGTAGCCAACAAAGAGCTGGTCATCCACCCGGAAGTGTTGTGTGCGATTGATATAAAAAGAAAGCGCACGTTTTGGATCCAGACGGTGGAGCCTCTCTTCCTCTCTGGAAGGATGAGGAGGCGGAAAGAAGGTGGGCAAAGTGATGGTCTGCCCAATGTGGAAGGCAGTAACCACCTTTGGCAAGAAGGACGGACGCGTCCTAAGAACAACCTTGTCTGGATGGACAGACAGAAAGAAAGGGAGGTTTGCATGATAGAGCCTGGAGCTCACTCACCCGCCGAGCGGACGTGATGGCCACCAGAAAGGCTGTCTTCAGAGTCAGAAGACGAAGAGGACAGTTATGTAGAGGCTCAAAGGGAGCGCACATGAGAAAGGTAAGAACCAAGTTCAAGTCCCACTGAGGCATCACAAACGGAACAGGAGGGAAGAGGTGTGTGACGCCCGTTAGGAATCTGTTAACAGGGGACTTGAAAAGGGAGGGCTGATCAGGAAGCCTGAGGAAGGCCGAAATGGCACAAAGATAGCCCTTGATGGTACCCAGGGCAGAACCCTGTTGGGCCAGAGAAAGAAGGAACAGAAGAACCTCAGAAAGAGGGGCAGAGAGGGGATTCACAGCCTTTGCTGTGCACCATGCCACAAACTTGTTCCACCTGCAGGCGTATACCACCATAGTGGAGGGACGCCTGGCTGCCAGAATCACATCACAAACTTCGGGAGGCAAGTCGAAAGGAATCAACTGCCGCCGCTCAATCTCCACGCAAGCAGGTGGAGGCTGGACAGGTTCGGGTGGAGGACCGTCCCCTGAGGCTGCGACAGAAGATCCTCCCGAAGAGGCAGACGGATCGGGGGATCTACGCTCATACTGAGTAGCTCGGGATACCAAACTCTTCGAGCCCAGTCCGGAGCCACAAGAATGACTTGGGCCCGGTCGTGCCGAATCTTCTTCAACACTCTGGGTAGAAGTGGTATAGGCGGAAAGGCGTACAATAGACCGCAACTCCACTCGCGACGAAAAGCGTCGCCGAGCGAGTGCCGCCTTGGAAATTCCAACGCGCATAACTGATGACATTGCGCGTTCTCTTCGGTAGCGAATAGATCTAACCAAGGTTCTCCCCACTGCAGAAAGAGTCCTTGCGCCACTTCCGAGTGAAGACGCCATTCGTGATCCATCATGCACCTGCGGCTGAGTTCGTCCGCCCTGGCGTTCAGAGGACCTGCCAGGTGTTGAACCATCAGGAACATGCCCTGATGTTCCAGCCATGTCCAGAGGCGCAGAGCCTCCTGACAGAGGGTCCACGACCCCACCCCGCCTTGTTTGTTGCAGTACCACATGGCGGTGGTGTTGTCTGTGAACACCTGCACTACCTTCCCTTTGACAGAGGGAAGGAATGCCTTGAGTGCAAGTCGGATCGCCCGGAGCTCCAGAAGGTTGATATGGAGCCGGGACTCCGCCGGAGACCAGAGGCCTCTGATCTCCGCCTCTCCCATGTGACCGGCCCATCCCAGAAGGGACGCGTCCGTCACAACTGTGTGCTCTGGCTGGGGAAGGGAGAGGGATCTGCCCATGACCCATTGCTGGTTCGAGAGCCACCACTGCAACTGTTTTGCAGCCCCCTCCGAGATCTGGACGTGATCGGACAGGTTGCCCTGGTGCTGCGCCCACTGGAACTTCAGGTCCCACTGCAGAGCCCGCATATGCCATCTGGCATGATCGACCAGCAGGATGCAGGAAGCCATGAGGCCCAGCAGCCTCAGGGTCATCCGTACCGAAACCCAGGATAAAGGCTGAAAGATCGGAATCATAGCCTGAATATCCCGGACTCGCCGTTCGGGAGGATAGGCCCGAAACTGCGTCGTGTCCAGAACTGCTCCGATGAAAAGGAGCTGTGGAGAAGGAATCAGATGCGACTTCGGCACATTGATGGAGAACCCCAGCGAGTGCAGGAGTTCGGCCGTAGTCTGGAGGTGGGAGACGACTGCCTGGGACGAGCCCGCCTTCAGCAGCCAGTCGTCGAGGTAGGGGAAGACTGGAACCCCTGCCCGGCGCAGATGAGCTGCGACCACCGCCATCACTTTCGTGAACACCCGAGGGGCACTGGTAAGGCCAAAGGGGAGCACGGTGAACTGAAAATGCTCGAGGCCTACCGTGAACCGTAGGTAACGCCGGTGGGCCGGCAGGACGGGGATGTGGAAATAAGCGTCCTGCAAGTCCAACGCTACCAACCAGTCTCCAGGGTCGAGGGCAGTCAAGACCTGAGCTAGGGTGAGCATCTTGAACTTCTCCTTCCGGAGGAAGCGATTGACGTTCCGGAGGTCCAAGATAGGACGCATGTCCTCCTTGTCCTTTTTGGGCACCAGAAAGTAGTGGGAGTAGCAACCACGTCCTACTTCTGGGGTCGGAACATGCTCGATGGCCCTCTTGGCCAAGAGGGCCGTGACTTCCTTCTGCAGAAGCACCAAGTGATCCCCTGACATGCGGTGGAATTGAGGTGGCATGGCTGGGGGGTGGTCTCGAAGGGGAGGGAGTAGCCCCTTCGGACAATGTCCAAGACCCACCTGTCCGAGGTGATGGGACGCCAGTGGTGAAGGTGATGGCGGACCCTGCCCCCTACTGGCGTGCTGTGCACCGGAAAGGAGGGACTAGGAGGGCTTGGAGGCCGCGGACGGGTTGGAGGTGGTGGCCTGACCCGCACGCTGGTTGCCCGAACCGCCACGGCGGTATCCACGTCCTCGGCCACGCGAAGACGCTTGCTGCGCGGGCCGGTGGCTGGGCAGCTGACGTGACTGGGCGCCCCTTCCGTGGCCACGAAAGGGGCGAAAAGCAGAGGTTAGCGGAGGGCGCACAACAGAAAGGCCCAGGGACTTGGCAGTAGCCCATGAGTCCTTAAAACGCTCCAGCGCATGGTCTGCTTTGGAACCAAAAAGACCGACTCCATCAAAGGGCATGTCCATGAGTGTATTCTGGACATCACCCGAGAAACCAGTTGTTCTCAGCCAGGCGTGGCGACGTAGCGCCACCGTCGTAGCAAGTGATCTGCCCAGCGAGTCGGCGGTATCAAGGCCACAACGTATGGTGTATTTAGCCGCATCTCTACCTTCCGCAATGGCGCGGGTAAGCAGTGTCTGGACCTCCTCAGAACACTGTGGCAAAACAGCCGCCACCGAATCCCACAGGGAGTGGGTATATCGGCCCAAAAGGCAAGCGGTGTTGACGGACCGCAAGCCAGCACTGGAGGAAGAAAAAGCCTTCTTCCCAAATTGGTCCAGGCGTTTGGATTCCCTATCCGGAGGGGCGGTAGGGAAGGCGGTTTGGGAGGCAGAGGCTGGACAACCAAGCTCTCGGAGGTGGGATGTTGGGAGAGAAACAAGGGGTCGCCCGGAGCAGGGCGATGGCATCGGGCCACGCTCCTATCCACAGGAGCCCCTGTGGTGGGCTTGGACCAGGCGCCCAAAAGAACGTCAGTCAGTGCATCATTAAACGGCAGCACAGTCTCCGTGGAGGAAGCTGCCGGCTGAAGCACTTCTGTCAGGAGATTAGTCCTGACAGCCACAGTAGGCAACTGGAGGTGCAAGGCTCCAGCTGCTCTACGCAACACCGTTGCGAAATTAGCCCCCTCCTCCGTAGCCACGGGAGGAGACAGCATGCCAGTGTCAGGGGAAGTGTCTAGACCACTGGCATCCCCAAGTTCCTCAGCCCAGTCCTGATCATACTCACACTGTTGTGTGAGAGGGTCTTCCGACCCCTCCCAGCTCTCCTGGTCCTCCTCTGGTTCAAAATATGGAGGAGGAGGGACATTTGGGACCCAAGGTCTCATCGGCGCCGGAGCCGGCGTCGATCCGGCTCCATGTCCGGAGCCGGAGATAACCGGGGAACGACGCCGTCCGGAGCCCCGGACGGCGTCAGGAACGGCACCGGGGACATCGGCGTCGGCGTGGTTAGGTCAACCGGCGTCGATGGGGGTTGCGGTACCACCGGAGCCGGGATCGAGGCCGGGGCCGGAGCAGAGGCCGGGATCAAGGCTGGCGGGACAGGCGACGCCGGGACCGGAGTCGTCGGCGACGCCGGAGCAACGGCATCAGGGCCCGAAGGCGCACCGGAGGGACCTTGAGGCCCGAAGAGGCGGGCCATGGCCGACAGGAATTCCTGTATTTTGGCCGGAGTCGCCCCCGAACCCGGAAAGGACGGGTAATGCGGGGGCGGCTCCACAGGCACGTCCGGGGCCGCGGGGACGGTGCCGACAGGGGCCTCAGCCGAGTCGCGAGACCGGCGAGGCGAAGTCTTAGAGCGATGATGCTTCTTAGATTTTTTGTGCTTCGACTTACCCGAGGAGCGCGAAGACTTGGACTCCGACGACCGGCGGGGGCTCCGCGACCGGCCCCTCGACCTCTCACGGGACCGGGGCTTGGTGCGGCGCGGAGCCGACTGCCGGACCTAGAGTAGCTTTCGAGACCGCTCTCGCAAAGCCTTCGGGTGAAGTTTCCGGCAGTCAGGGCACGACTTTGTGTCGTGGTCTCGGCCGAGACAGTAGAGACACTCTAGATGCGGGTCTGTGATCTACATCATTCGACCACAGACGTCGCATGGCTTGAAGCCGAGCATCCCTACGACACCTAGGAGTCGATGAAGACTTGAAAAGAAACAGTGAAAAATTCACCCAAAATTTAGTCAAAAATTGACTAGGGCACTGCTCTTCCCGGATCTGCGCTTACTGGCGCGGAAAAAGAAGAACTGACGTCAGCGCGCAGGGGCGGCGTCTAAGTACTGCCCGCGACGTCATCCCGGCGATCACGACGCCGACGACGGACGCGGAGCCGCACGACGCCGCCTACTGACGCGCAAGGGTACTGCTACGCAAAAACTTTCCGGATCCAGTCTGACGCCTGGGGATATTCTAAGGTAAGGAATCTGTCACTAACGTGTCTCTTTCAGATTAGGGAATTTCTTAACTTTGTTTTATGGCGAAGACACAATAAACATATTGTTAACAGGTCATGGCAATGAAAATAAACGTGGCTCAATACCACGTTGTTTAGAGCAACTGTATTAATATATGGACATTCACACATTTATTACTACAATGCAATGGTGAAATTCCATGCTCTTACCACAGTACAGTGAAAATTATGAGATAAAGATTATGTTACTTACCCAGTAAGCATCTGTTCTTGGCATGTAGAGCTGTAGATTCACATGCTTTGCATACTCCTGCCATCTAGTGTTGGGCCCGGATATTTGCAAGTTGGTTTTCTTCTAAGAAGTCTTTTCCAGTCATGAGGTAAGGTGACTCCTCCTTTTGGTGATAGTGCGCATGGGCATCGGCTCTATTGTTGGAATTGTTTTCCCGCAAGAGGGTGACAATGGAGTAAGTGAGTGTAGTACAGAGATGTCCATGCGTATGTAATGTGAATAATAAGAACTGCAACAACCATAGGTGTCTGGGGAGGGAGGGCGCATGTGAATCTACAGCTCTACATGCCAAGAACAGATGCTTACAGGGTAAGTAACATAGTTTGTTCGAGGCATGTGTGCTGTAGATACACTTGCTTTGCATAGAAGTATTCTCCAAAAGCGGTGGCTAACCAGTGGGTGTTGCAGTTTGAAAAAGTGTTTTAGCACTTCTTGTCCTTGTTGACGTGCTAAGACATCCACACAATGTTTGGTAAATGTGTGTGGTGTAGACCATGTAGCTGCCTTACATATGTAAGCTATGGGAATGTTACCTAAAAAGGCCATAGATGCTCCTATTTTGCGAGTATAGTCTGCTCAAGGAGGTATAGTTAAAGTTCTTTTAGCTTTAGCACAGCAAGTTTGAATACATTTCAGGGCTCGAAAAATCCACTCGCCCGCTCGCATTTGCAAGCCAGATTTAATTAGGGTGAGCTATTTTTAGGTTCTACTTGCCCGTTCTGGAGAGTAGGAAGACAAACTGACTTTTGACCTCTGTCACTGAAAGCAGAGCAAATGTGACAAGATAGCAAGATTTAAAGGCATCTTTATTGCTCACAAAGTGAATGAGCAATAAAAATGCCTTTAAATTTTGTTAACTTGTCACATTTGACTCACAGAGGTCAAGTGCTTTACAGTTAGGTTGAGTAGATTTTTTAAGTTACTAGACCTGCAGGTCTAGTAACAATTTTTAGATTTTTCGAACCTAGCATTTGACAATCCACCTAGAAATACCAGATTTAGAGATGGGATTTCCTTTATGAGGTGGAGCGAATGCAACAAAAAGTTGTTTTGTGAAAATCTTTTGTCCTATCAATATAGTATAACAATGTTCTTTTAACATCATGAGTATGTAGAGCCCTTTCTGCTACTGGATCAGGTTGAGGGGAGAACACAGGTAAATCAACTGATAGGTTAATATGAAAAGCAGAAACTACTTTTGGAAGGAATTTAGGGTTTGTACGAAGAACCTCTACCTTTATGAAGTTGAAGGAAGGGTTCTTCTAAGGTTAATGCCTGTAACTCACCAACAAGTCTCAGTGAAGTGATAGCAAATAGAAAGGCAACCTTCCATGAGAGAAATTGTAATGGACAATTGTGTAATGGTTCAAATGGTGGACCCAAAAGCATTGTGAGAACAATATTAAGGGTCCAGATAGGTGCAGGTGGTACCCTGGGTGGTATTATTCTTTTAAGGCCTTCCATGGAAGCTTAAATTACTGGAACTTTGAATAGGGACAAATGTCTGTTTTGCAGATATGCAGCTACCGCTGCAAGATGTAATCGAATAGATGTGTAAGCTAAGCCAACTCGCTGTAGATGCAAAAGATACAAAATATTATTTTGTATAGATGCATCAAGCGGATAAATTGTGTTATTTTTACAATATAGACAAACCTTTTCCATTTTGCTGCATAACATGCTCTAATGGTAGGTTTTCTTGCTTCTTTCAGAATTGTCATGCAATTTGGTGGTAGGTTTAAATATCCAAACTCTATGACTTCAGGAGCCAGATCGCTAGGTTGAGCTCCTTGGGGTTTGGATTTCTGATTTCTCTACGGCTCTGTGTGAGAAGGTTGGAAGCGGGTGCAGTTTTTGGTGTGGCACTACTGACATGTCTAGTAGTGTGGTGAACCATGGTTGAAAAGCCCATGTGGGCGCAGCTAGAATTAGTGCGAGTGGTGTCTGTCTGAGTTTCCGAACCAGCAATGGAAGTACAGGGAGAGGCGAAAAAGGGTAGCAAATATCCCTGACCAGTTCATCCATAGGGCATTGCCTGTGGATAGATGGTGTGGGAATCAGGAGGCGAAGTTTGGGCATTTTGAGTTCTCTGCTGTGGCAAAGAGATCTGTGGAAATCCCCATTTTTGGAAGTACGAAAGGAGAACCTGGGGATGTAGTTCCCATTCGTGTACTTGTTGCTTCATCCTGCTGAGGAGATCGGCAACCTGGTTGTGCATTCCTGGAAGGTGTTCTGCTGGAAGATACATTTTGTGATGTATTAAACAATGCCAAATGGTCTGAGAGAGGCGTTACAACTGTAGAGAGTGTCCCCCTGTTTTTGTACATAGTACATAGCTGTCTAATTGTCCGTCCGGACTAAGACAACTTTCCCTACTAGGTGAGGCTGGAAGGCTTTTAGTGCTAGTTGAATTGCTAGAAGCTCTAAGTAATTGATGTGGAGACTCCTGTGTTTGGTATCCCATGAACCTTGAATTCTTAGATTTTGGATATGGGCACCCCAGCCTGTAAGAGATGCGTCCGCTGTTAGTAAGACTTGTGGAATAGGGTCGATGAAGGGCCGCCCTTTTGGTTTTGTGTGCTCCACCACTGCAGAGAGCGATGAGTGCGGTTGTCCACCAACACTAGATCTGTTAACTGACCCTGTGATTGATTCCACCGACGTGCTAAACATTCCTGTAGAGGATGCATGTGTAATCTTGCGTGAGGCACTATTGTAATGCACAATGCCATCATTCCTAACAGCTGCCTGAAAGTCTTTAGAGTTAGATACTGGTTGGTTTGAAACTGTAGTAATAAAGTTTGAAAGTTTTGAATCCTGGCTGCATTGTGAGAAGCTAAATCTGTGCGAGTTTTTAGCGTTGCTCCCAGATATGTTTGCAGTTGTGAGGGGTGAAGATGGGACTTTTGTGCATTGACTGTAAATCCCAATTGATGGAGAAGGTTTATGGTAGCTTGGGTGTTTTGTAAACACTTTCTCTGTGTGTTGGCTTTGATGAGCCAATCGTCCAGATATGAGAAGACATGAATTTGTTGTCTTCTTAGATGAGCTGCTACTACTGCTAGACATTTTGTGAATACTCTGGGTGCAGTAGTGACTCCGAATGGAACTACTTTGAATTGATGGTGGTTTCCTGCTATCACAAATCAGAGATATTTGCGATGTGCTGGGTGGATAGGAATATGAAAGTATGCATCCTTTGAGTCTAGTGTCAACATAAAGTCGCCTTGTAAAAGTGTAAGCATTTGTTGAAGGGGAAGGATAAGTTACTTGCCTGTAATCCTGGTTCTCTTCCAGGGTTATCCTCATCTAAGTCATAAGCACTGAATATTCCCATAAATCAAAGGCTAATCAATGTTCTGAAACTTCTGCTTTTGCAACTATAGATTGGAGAGAAAAAAGGCAAGCAGGAGGACAAGAATCACTTGAACTCTCTTTAATGACCAGAAGAAAGTTAATCTGCAAAACAGCAGGCATTGTTAGCCCATAGGCTGCATTGTAAATTCAATAACATAGAAAATGAAAGTAATTGTTAGCATAAACTGGCACCGTGCCTTTAAGGCAGCCATGACCCCCCCAGCTTCCAAACATGCCTCAGGGGTGACAGTTAGGTCAGTTGTTCTTTGCGGAGACCAGAGGGTCAGGGCACAAAGATATGACTTAAAAAATGCCTCATTTGCCTGGGGAGGTGTGTGGGTTGCTTAGGACTTTGATGAGGATACCCCATGAAGAGAACCAGGATTACAGGTAAGTAACCTATCCTTCTCTTCCAGGGGATCCTCATCAATAGTCATTAGCACTGAATCGAATAGCAAGCCCATCCTCCACTTGCAGGCAAATAAGAAGCAAAGAAAAGTATAGAAGCTGATTTCAGCATTGAAATAAGTATCTCAAGGAGGCCTGGCCTACTTGAGTGTCTGCTCTGGTATCCGAGTCGAGACAATAGTGTCTCGTGAACGTATGCACCGATTTCCAATTGGCTGCCTTGCAGATTTCAGCAATCGGTACATTATGTAGAAAAGCCACTGTTGCTGCCTTCCCTCTAGTGGAATGAGCCTTGGGAGTCAAAAAGAGGGGTTTATTTGACAACTGGTAAGCCAGCTTGATACATGACACTATCCATGTGAAGATGGATTGCTAAGAGGCTGTGAAACCTGTTCTGATGGAACCATAGTTTACCAACGGTTGATCAGATTTCCTAATAGCCTTAGACTTGTCTAAATAGAATTTTAAGACCCTTTTTAGGTCTAGAGAATGAAGGGACCTCTCAGCTGGAGTAGAGGGATAAGGAAACAAGCATTTGCAATGCAATAGGTCTCGCATTTACGTGAGTTTAAGCTATTGGCATTATAAATGACAATGCCTTTTCTTTGTTTTAAATACGAAAACAAAAATAAAAGGCATAGTTATTTGCAATGTCAATAGCTCAAAGTCGCGTAAATGCGAGACCTATTGCATTGCAAATGCTTGTTAGAACTGCCAGTGCGGCCCACTTAAAGCCCGGAGTACAAGTAAAGGCAAATGTGTAAATTGGGACCAGTAGACTTTGGAATAATACACGTCTGACAACGGAAGGGGCGATATCCGGGATAGAAGGGGACATATGTAAGGATGGAAAAGGGATACTCTTGGAGAAGGAGGGATAGCGAATAGTGGAGGCACGCTATACATTGCCCCCTACAGCCCTGCAGAATGGAAGAGCCGCAGCGCCTAGATGCGACTGCAGAGACTGTGGGAAATAAAAACAAGGTTTTGTTTCTAATAGAAAAATATACATATACATTGGGCGTGGCCTACCATTGACAAAATGACACAAAGTAAGCATTAGATTAGAACAAAGCTTATGTTTTTACGAAGCATGTGGCTCACAGAGCAGCTGCTGAGATTTCCTAGAAGGATCACTTTAAAGGCTCCATCAGGGCTCTCAGCACCTCCTGATATTGTTTACTGGAGAGTCACGCCAGGCTGCCCTCCTACAGCGCGTCTCGTGCACCCAAATCACAAATCTGCGCGCTCAGGGACCGACAAGGCCTCTGCTTTATAAGTTGTTGCTGAGTTTAGCGGAGAAGCCAAGGTGCCCGGGGCCCTAATGCAAATACGAAAAATAGACCATCAAACCCCCAATTCAGTTTGGAATTAAGACGCAGCTAGAATTTGGGAAGCTGCCGGCTCTTGACACTGCCCCGGTGCCATTCATTGCAGCTACTGCACTATTTATTGCAATGCAGCCCGTCTTCTCTTGGAGGACGGATCATGGACTTGTTTCCTCCTGCTAAATAGTTTTAAGCATTACATAATTGCCATAAGAGCGGGTTTGGAATTACAGAGAGGCCCTTCAAACAGATTCTGTGAACAGTGTCTGCTTTTGTCTTACAGATGGCGTGCGTTGAAAGCGCATTCCTAAAATAAATATGAAACAACTTCAATGGAAGTTTATCACATGCCTGGAGCCCACTCGGCTCTTACACTGCAAAGTGGGAGAACATAGGTCGGGCTAAAACGGAGCGCTGCTACCAACTCCTGGCGACAAGGATGAGCATAACCCAGATGAGGAAACAACGGCACAAGCACCTACATTGTGTTGGGGGAAGGTGTGGCCTATTTATCCTATCCTGGAGCAGCTCGCGGCACTCATAAGTGACCGAGTTGCTAAGTTTGATACATGGCGCCCATTCACCACCTACATAACAAGGGAAAGTGAAACAGCGCCATGCGCGCATTGTAGGCACGCCGTGAGCGTGCACATCGGCGTGGCCTGCGGCTGGCTCGTGCCCAGTGGCGGCGCCTGCGGACTTCGCCGCACTTCGGCTCGTGCGGCCCAGGGACGGGGCCGCCAAAGCAAACAAAAATAAAACCAGTAGAGGAAGTCCGGCGGGAGCCCACCCCGCCTTCGTGAATGTCCATGGTGCGGCCAAAGCAGGATTTTACGCGGGGCTCCTGGGAGCAAGACGGAGCCCCGCGTGTTGCTGCAGTGACCGGCTGAAGACGGAGACCAGCCGAGGAGCAGCGCAGAGTCCCCACAACAGCAGGTAAGTGGAGTGAGGCATGCTGTGCATGTAAGCGCGCCGCGCTTGGAGCTTGCGTGCGCATTTAAAAGTGCTATTGCATGAGGCTTGCAAGGACGGAAGGGGGACAGGAGATGTGCACAGTGCGTGTTCACGGGCGCGTTCACATTTCCAGTCCGTCCTGCGCGTGCACAGCTCCTGTCTCCCTTCCGAAGCAAGTCAGCAACAATAAGTCTCGCTAGCGACAGCGCTTCGCGCTGCGTCGCTAGGTCGAGACCTAACAACCCCTGCTCTCCAAGTGAAATATGCAGCATTTTAAGACCGTGGTAAAACTGTCTTGCGAGCCCATATCCCCCTCACGAGCCGGGAGCTTACAAGGGAAGTCATCAACCCTGGCAAGGCAAGTCCCTGAGTGCCAGGATTGTCTGGGACATCCCGGGTGCAGTGTCTGCAAAATGGTAGCACCCCGCCCTCTTCCCCTCCCCCGCAGCCTGCCCAATGAACACAACGCGTCCCCCCCAACATCTACATTTGTTTACGCTTAAGGAGGGCTGAACGGGGTTCGTGCAATGGTGATCACCCACTTACCATTCACGTACGCTGCAGCCATTCCTTCATCGCACAGGCGGGAGTGCGGCCGCACACAGGAGTGTCGGTTCGGCAGACGTGGGCTCCAAGCATTCCCGAAGTCTCTTTTCAAGAAGGCTCCACAAACTCTTAGTGAGCCAGTAAAAGGCTTCCTTCTCCGTACGGTAGTGTTGTCTGTTACAAGAAGGGTGAAACAAGAAAGGCACACCGGAGTGGATGCCTGCTTGTGCCCCTGGGGGACCGTAGACATAGTGCTAATACAGGAGCACTGTAGTCAGTCCCTGCTTGTGCCCCAGGGGCACTGTAAAGTGCACGCTACATAACATCAATGCCGAAGAGACACACACAGCCCTGAAAATGGAAAGGCAGGGGTTGCGTGCTCGTCCCTGCTCGCGGGAGCGGCTAATTAAGAGACGCCGTGTCACGCCGCGAGCACACGATCCAGTCCGGGTGGGCAAGCCGAAAAGGAGACAGGTAGGGAACAAACAAGCCTCACTCCAAATAGAAAGCGAGCGTTTAGCATAAAGTGTGACGCGCGCCAATAAAAAGCATGGGCGGAGCTCCACTCCACTTCCGAAATCGCCTCGATTATAATAGATCTCGCAGAGCGAGCAGCGCATGCGCTGCAACGCTAGGCGAGACCTGAAAAGGTAGGCAGTGAGATAGTTTGGTTAACATGAAAATCGGACACCACCTTCAGGAGGAAGGAGGGATGGGTTCTCAGAACTACTCTGTTGTGGTGAAAAACAGCGTACAGCTCATTAGAGCAGAGCGCCTAAATCTCGCTCACCCTATACTAGGGACTTATCAGGGTACACTAGTAGCCAATCTGGAGGTTACCCAAGTACTCAGTATGTCCAATTTAGTGAAGAAGCACTGAGACTGGGGTCTTGATTGGCAGGAACCCAGTCAGACTAGTCAGAAAAACATAGCAACACCAGGCAAAAAGTGGGGTTAACCATGCAGATGGATCCTACCTTCCAACAGAGATGGAGAGGTACGTGTTGGTGTGCCCTTTTCTCCACCTTTGAAATTGTTCCCTCTGTAACCTCCTTTATAGAAACCCCTGGATGAAGAGGGTTGCGTGTTTGATTTGTATGATGAAACATTTGTATGTGAGGGAATAGTTTTGGATCCTCCTCTATAGAATGAGAGGCGAAAAGAACCTCTAGTGGATGGTGACTGAAGTGCTCCCATTGATTTTGCCACTTCTGTATCTTTTTTCATTTTCTCAAGTGATGCATCCACTTGAGGGCCAAGAAGGTGTTCTTTGTCAGATTGAACATTTAAAATAGACTGTTGAACCTCTGGTTTAAACCCAGATATCCTGAGCCATGCATGTATAAGGAGAATGCTGGTGTTAATTCCCCTTGCTGCAGTGTCAGCAGCGTCTAGTGCACATCTAATGGAGGAAATGGATATCAATTTTCTCTTGCTTTCACTAGTTCCTGTCCTCTCTTTTTATACTTTTCTGGGATGTGTTGGAGTAGCTCCTCCATTTTGTCCCAGTGGGCTATATAATATCTCGCCAACAGTCCTTGTGTGTTGCCAATGCCCCAATGGTTGGCGGATCGTGCAGCTTCTCTTTTGCCTGATGCATCAATGAACTTAGACGCTTTGTCTGGAGGAGGTGCATCTGCTGTAGTTTGAGAATTTACTCTCTTTTGAGCATTGGATACCACTAGGGAATCTAAAAGCAACTGCTCCTTAATAAAAATTGGGTCAGATGGTGGAGGCTTGTATTTTTATTTTATCTACCCTAGGTGTTAATATACAGGCACGTACAGGGTCTTTAAAAAATCATTGGTATGCCTTTTAGCATGGGTAAACTTTGAGTTGTCCTATGTGTAGAACCTAATGTTTCAAATAGAAAATCATCTTCTAAGGATTCCTTGTATAGTGTAACTCCATGTATGATGCTGCCCTTAAGATTAACTCCTGGTATGCTGTGTTGTCATCTGGAGGTGATGGTTTTGCAGGGTATAAATCAGGGTCATTATCCATAGGTTGATCAATATTGTAATCATTCTATGGATCTATTGGTGGTGGACTATTGTCATCCCCCTCATCTAGATCAGGCCATGTATGTGGAGAGCCCGGTGGTGTGATATTTAAGGGGTCTGAGCTTGGTAATAGTGCAAGTGGTGGAGGGGACTGAGGGATAAGATAGATAGCTACAAGTCCTATGTCCTTTTTTTAGGTGAATTTTGTAGCTTATATCCTCTGGAACAGTCTTTTTTTTGGAAGGTATTGCATACTTGGCCAAAATATGTCCAGTGTCTGGATTAATGTACCTTTTCTTTTGTTTAGGGTCCAGTTTTTCCTTCATAAGTTCCAGGATAGGTTCCGGAAGGGTATCTTTCAATTTTGGTGCCGAAACTTTCAGTGCCAAGCTGGACCGGTCTTTCTTATCCTTTGGAGCCAAAGGTTTCGGTCCGAGGATGTTTTATCTCGACTCAAGCCTAAGCCATAAGGGTTTGTTATGTTGTTTTGATGCCGAGCCCGAAGGCGGGGCGTTAGGAGTAGTCTCTCGGTGCCGACCCTGCCCCGAAGGCAGTGGTGGCGCAGAAGCCTTTTGTTTGGTGGAAATGATTTTAGTGGGCGAAGGGGCTTTGTTACTCATGGCATCCTGTCCCGCAGGAATGTCTTCGGACTCTAACTCGATCTCCGGTTTCGAATCAGATTCCTGGATAGAGAAGGCGGCCTCCTCTTCTGCTACCGACGCTTCCATTTCCTCCTGTTCGGTATCTTCCCCGAAGATATCCGGTGTGTAGTCTATGTTCTGCTGCTGCATGTTCCTACATAGAGCTCGACGGTCCAGAAAAGTCTTTTTCGATCGTAACTATCAGCAAGCGTCGCAATCGTCTTCTTTGTGCTCCGATGAGAGGCACAAATTGCAGACTTTATGCAGGATGGTGCGCGGTTACTTGGAATGGTACAGAGGACAGAACTGAAACAGAGTCCGTTCCATCGGCAGAAGACTGTATGATTATGACGGAGTGGAAGTCGACCGAAATGGCTAGGCCCGAAGGCCGTCAACGACGTCTTATCGATCGAAAATGGGAGTTTTCTTATTTTTTTAACACGCGGAAATAAGGGGACGTGTAAGAAACAATACAATCGAGGGTACAGTGGGTTGTGTATCAAGGGGATCCCGAAGAACGGTCTCGAACCGGAGCGACGCAAACCACGTCCGAACCGGATGGCGGAAAGAAAACAATCTAACAATGGAGTCGATGCCCATGCACACTATCACCGAAAGGAGGAGTCGCCTTACCTTATGACTGGAAAAGACTTCTTCGAAGAAAATCAACTTGCAAACATCTGGACCCAACACTAGATGGCAGGAGTATGCACAGCATGTGTATCTAGAGCACACATGCCTCGAACACACTGTTTAGTGCCTCACAGACAACATACTACAATGACTTCACACACCAAAACAACTCTAACATTTAGACATCTTCAACATGATTTTACCATATTTCCACACACAAGTCAATTTTATAAATAGCAGAGGTGTGAGATTTGCTTCCGTCATCAACCTCTGACCTTTCCAAGATATGTTTCATTTATAGCAATATCATTTTTCAACAGGCCAGCAATGTTTAATTTGCTATAGTTTTTACAGGTTTGCTCTTACATCTGTGAAAAGAAAAGCAAACCGTCAAGTGAATCTCAAAGGTTATCAATTTACAAAAAACATGTACAATTCTTAACTATGGAAGGGGTCTGCCCTCTGAAACCTCCGGGAGATCAACAATACGGATATTATTGCGGTAGCAGCGTCCCTCCTACGCCCACCTTCCAAAAGGTAGATACTCTCCAGGAGGTTGGACACTTGTCGTTCAATGTCATCTGTTTTGGGATTGTAGTTCATGTAACAAGGTTTCAGTGTTCCTAACTCGTTCTGCCAGTTTCCGTTGATCATCACGGACGAGGCCAAGTTCTGTAGCAATAGTGTCGTCTTTATTCTCCAGTACAGTCCTGGTTTATGTGATGGCCTGTAGGATTACAACTAGCTTTGCGGTGTTAGAATGGGTTCTGCCCCGTCCATACGCAGGTTGTAAGTACGGGGAAAATCTTGCCCGTATGAAGTCAGATGGAAGGGGTGGTAGCTGCAATAAAAGACCCCTGTGTTTGATCGTACAAGAGGTAAGACAACGGTGACAGTGGGTAGAGAAATCATCGCAATCTGAGTAGGCCGCATCAGGCCGCAGACTACCAGAGCAACTCTGCATGAATATGTTGGTGCTGCAACTCAGTGGCTCAATATCTCAGAGCTCACTCAGAGGGTGGGGGCGCTGGAAAAGGCCCGTCTTGCTCCCCGACCAAACAGACATGGAGGGGTGTTTGGGGAGGGAAAGAGCAGACCCAGCGCATGATGCCCCACCAAAATGTCCAAAAAAGGGGCCTGCAAGCAAATAAATCTAAATCAGGAAAGTATGAGTGCTGAAAGAAAGTCAAACTCCTACCCTACACCCTAAATTTAAGGTCAGTATTAGGGGCCTCCAGTGACATTGAAGGTGTAGGCAGTCAGCTGGAGGTGAGAGTGCTTAACCACGTTCCCATGGTTTCGCGAGGGCGGTCCCGGTTTCCTTCTAAAGCCAGGGTATGTATGCCACTCACTGTCTACTTCCACCCGCCTCTGCCTTCCTCAGGCTGAGCTCCAAGTGTCCGATGGATGTAGCTGGGTAGTGTGCGGCTCCGAGTCCACGATAGGAACCCTCAGCGGGCCACAGAGTGAGCCAGTGGTAATTAGAAGCGGGACAGTCAGACAGCTGGCAAGCGAGACATCTCGACACCAAAGATCTCTTGTGTCCTAGTGCTCAACAGCGCAGAGGAAGCTTGGTAGCACTCCTGGCAAAAGCCGAAGCCCAGGCTCAGTAGGTAGGCTGCAAGCGACTCGTGGGCTAAAGGTGGCGTTGAGGCAGAGGGGAACGGGAGACAGGCATCAAGCCGGCCAGATGAGGTTTAAGGAAGCATCCATGGCAACTATGCTCCAGCTAGGGCGTCCCAGTGACCGGATCAGTGGGCACTGTGCAGGTACAGTCGAGAGGTTTACTGAATGGCAGTCACCATCGTGCAGCATCAAATCATGTCCCCTGCACGAAACTGTGTATGGTTGAATTGCCATCCAGGCTGGACCAAAGCCTGCGAAGTCTGTATAATCACCTTGCTGATATGGCCTTAAAGAGAAGGAGGATTTACCTGTGGGTAAAAAAACAGAAATGTACCTGCCTAGTGCGTGACCTGAACTCTAGAAATATCTACACAAGGGAATTTTCAGTGAGCGACCAGTTCAATTAGAAGGACCAAGTCTGCCCAGAAACACTGAGATCACCAAAGCCCAGCTGCACAGGAGGAAGCAGGAATCAAGACCATTATCTGGGTCAATCAATTCTTTCTTTATTTATTCGACCTTCCAAAGACGGGTCATAAAAGATACACATAATAGAAAACATCATTAAGATCAAAACACATCACAGAAAGTTACAAACACATTTACCACATAAAATAAGTACGACCGCAGACAAAAACGGTACTTTGATCGTAACTAAAGTGACGGTGCAAATAGACTGAAACCGAATAAATAGCAGCAAATATTGACCAATGGCATTAAATGTTAAAATCAGTCATACAAACAAGTTAGCAGCAACAATAAACGTTTTAGCAGCGATACAAATACAATATATACAGAAACTAATAAAGTGCATAGATATTAAAACAACATACTCTTTCTCTTTGCTAAAGTGCACTTCAAAAAACTCGCGACAGCAAAACAAACATCACGGTCATTGAGTTGCTGGAGGAAATACAGAGCCGCTTTACACTTGGAAAATTTGTGCCTGCGCAAAAGTGGTATTAAATATTTCCTAGTAAATGGAAGATAAAATTGACAGAAAAATACAAAATGTAAAATGGTTTGGCACGAATGTTCATCACAAGGGCAAGTAGTAATAGATTCAGAAGAATACTGGCCCAGGGGAAAACATATCAACCAGCAGAAAGACCCCAGCCTAAATCTTGTTAACAAATTCCTTTCGTGGACATTATTTACATATAAAGGATACGGGGCAATGAAAGGAGGTACTTGTATAAGGCAATAATCCCTAACGGAGGGTTTAGATACTTCAAGCAATTCCCTGGACAATTCTTTGTGCTTTCGGAAGCTATCCATAACCCTCTGACGATCCCCTTTACCACCTAATCTGGGTGCTCAAACAATGAGGCATAACCAAGTTCCATAAGGCAGGTTTTGATATATTGGAGCCAGGGGATAGAGAGGCCTCGAGTACAACTTAGACAGTCTCTGATAATTGCCCGATTGAGATCAGCTTCTTCATTTGTCCAGATGGAACACCAGGTGGCTAGAGGTGCCGCGTTTATTGTATCTTGAACATAAACAAGACCTAACTCCAAGTGGAGGGAGAAGTGCGGCGAGGAAGGGGGAACTCCTAGAACTCTGCGACAAAATCTATTCTCCTCTGATTGCATAGCAAGTACGTTCCTGCATCCCCAGATACCCATGCCGTATGTTAAAATCGGTATACATTTACGATTATAAATCTCTCAAATTGGGGCTATGGGCTTTTTACCTATGGACGTAGCAAGGGAAAAAGTAGTACCAACTGCACGCGTAAATCGCGTTATTCTTTTTATGCAGGTATGCCATGTACAACCTTCATCGAATTCCAGGCCTAAATACGGGAAGGAACTAACCCTATCCAACTTTTTGCCCTCTATGTTCAGGCTACAGGATTTGGTATTTTTAGGGCCACAAATCATTACAAAAGTTCTTATAATTTGGCTCCAGCCCCAGACCCTTCATAAAACTGACATAACTGGTAATGAGTTTTTGAAGGCCGTTCGCAGTCCTTGCCAGGAGGACTGCGTCGTTCGCATAGAGTAGCGCTGGCACAGCCTTTTTCTCAACTTGCGGGACATCAACCCCAACCGTGACTAAAGTGTTCTCCAACTCGTTGGTATATAGGAGGAATAGGATTGGGGCAAGGACGCAACCTTGGCGCACCCCGCGCTTAATGCTAAACAACTCTGAGCCTTCTCCAGCATTACCATACTTCACTGAAGCCGAAAGATCATGGTGGAGAAGCCTCAGAAAAGAGACCAAACCCGGGTCGACTCCCATATTTACTCAAATGTCCCACAGCTTAAAGCGAGACACAAAGTCAAACGCGCTGGTCAGATCCATAAATGCCAGGTGGGTAGAGGTGCCCTTCGCGTATTTATATTTAGCCAAGATGAGGTGAAGATTAAGGCACTGTTCGATTGTGCCTAGCCCCTTCCTGAACCCAAACTGACTGGGGGCCAAGATATGGTTGGCGTTAATCCAGTCCAATAGGCGGTCTAGCACAACTCTCCCAATTATTTTAACAGAAGAATCCAGAAGGGATATCGATCAATAACATTTAGGATCGTGCACGTTACCTTTTTTAAAAACAGGCACTATAGCAGATGAACGCCAGGACTTTGGCACTCCCTCGCTAAAGACTGAATTAAAAACTGCGGTGAGTACTGGGGACGAGAATACTGGGTTTTCCTTAAATAAATCCAGTGGGATACCATCTGGGCCCGGCGCCTTCTTACCTTTACTATTGTCAATTGCTTTCCGGACTTCCCCTTCATTAAAAACAAGGTTTTGACATGTTCAATTCAGCTGAACTGAGGCCTCCACGGCACAAAGATCAGCAGAGTAAAGACTAGCGTAGTGCGACACCCATGACTCGGGGGATATATCGGTTACTTTATCAGCTGGTAGGGTGGGAGATAAAACTGACCGTACAGCTTTCCAGAAGGCTTGGGGATCTTTGGAATGACAGGCTCCCACTATAGAATCCCACTTCTCCTCCTTCAAGGCTGACTTTCTTTTTTTTATAGCAAGCTTGTACAGCATCCTACTTTCCCTAATCGCAGTCTGATCTCTGGGATTTTGCTTTAAAGCCCTACGTAAGGTGTTAGCTTCTCTACAGGCATTATCAAACCAGGAATGAGCCCGCTGGCAAGGCTGGATAATGGGTCTAACGAATAAATGTTTGACTTTGTCTAATAAGATAGCAAAACTATGTAGGATACGGGCTGGCACGCATGGTATGCAATTACAACTATGCACCAGGGCAGAACTAATCGGTATTACCTGGGACATTATGCTGTTCATGTTCACTGAACGCCAAACCACCCTAAGCCCTGCATCCTTAGTGGATAATACCTGGATAGATAGAGGCTTAGGCTTCTGTCCCCTATGTGGTAACACTATCTTGGCAGAGATGGGATTGTGATCACTATATGGCTGGATAAGAACCTCACAGTCCTTAATAAGGGGAAGCATGTACCAGGTGATTAATATATATATATATATATATATATTAAACTCGCATTCACTTCTGCATTGCCACCAGAAATAACGAGCGTGTACCCCGTATGAGCAAATGGGAGAATAGAACCCGTCCCATAGCATCCATCTCATTGTGGTCCAGCTCATGGGAAATTGGATCAAAGGTGTTTGGGGAAAGGGGCATAGGAAGCCCCAATTTTGCGTTAAAATCACCCGCCACCAACAACTTAAAGGGGCGATCCGCATGAGCCTCTCTCTCCGCAAGCATGTCAATCAGCACAAAAAGACCTTGGAAGTCACCTTTAGATGTAAAATTGTTGTTATAGAAATTTACCAAGTACAGCTTAGAAGAGTCATTCCAAGAAAGACAAAAAGCCTGCGCCTCCCCCTGTTCCTGAAATAACTGAACAATCAGGCCAGCAATTTCCACTTTAAACCAGGCCGTCAGACCCCCTTTAGCTCTACCTGCGATAGATGGAGTGGCAGGTAAGCTAAAACACATGAACCCATCAAATACAATATCCTTGCACTCCAAAGTTTCTTGCATGAAAACTATGTCATAGGACAAAATGAAAGTTCGCCATCCCACCAATGCGATCTTTGAAGCTACACCCGCTACATTCCAATTTAAGATTGTCAGGCATACATTGTCTATTTGGCCTTCATCAGCGACTAAGCACCCACTTTCCCCCGAAGGGGGAGGGTTCAGTAAGGAACCAGGGGGCGGTTGGGGGACAGAGATTAAATTAGCAAGATCCACCGTAGGGTTCACTGTATGAAGTCCTATGCACAAATGGTCCTGTGGGAGAGTATTTTTTACTAGCACAACAGGACTGGGATTACAAGAAACCCCACCCTCCTCCTCTAAACCTGACACCAAGGGCGAATGGATGTAACGGGGAGTGGGTGGCATTTGGACAACAAGGGCCAGATTGACAAGTGACCTGTCCGCCTCCTGAAGGTCCGAACAGACGGACTCCTCCCCAAACCGTCAATCAATTTCTTCCAACCCAGCCTATGGGGCAAATCTATTAGACAGGTGGAGTGATGCTGAAGGCGGGGGACCAGGCGGCACAGAGACACTGGGAACAAGGCTATCATAAGTACCAGATTGGCACACCAAATGCTGATAAAAGAAGCCAAGAGGGACTATCTTAATGGCGCTAGTTTTGACCATTCCAATACTTGCTCTATACAATATTTCCTGGACTACCCTAGGCGAACGGAAATTTACCACAATGACATCTCCATGTTTTACAAGACCCCTACCCCCAATGTCTTTCACCCGTCTAGCCATCAGAATGTCTTTCGATGTGTCCCAGTTACCAGTAACGTTGTTATTCAGCCAATGTATAGATTTATTCATTAGTCCTCTGGTAGTTTCCAAATTGGTATCTGTGAGCCTGGGAACATTTGTCAATACAACGACAAACGGAGCAGATGCTGGGGGAAGGTCCATCACAGGAAGAACGGCCAGGTTTGGGGTACGGGCTACTTGTTGGATGGCAGGTTGGGATATTGGTAAGATGTCAAATGGATGGGAAGCACCCTTACTTTGAACAGAGATGGTAGAGGTAAAGTCAGAGGCCGAGTACTGGGTACAAGTGGAAATGGAAGTCCTGAGATCAGGCGGCCTTCTCCAGGTTGGATTCAATTTTTGCCAATCGATCAAGAATGGGGCGTAACTTGGAGTCCAAGAGGTCACCTAGGCATTTGCTCAAATCATACCAGGTATTCTTGTTAACCTCAACCGGGCCCCCAGGCGATACATCATCTGCAGCCTCGTTATGCGAAGGAATTTTGCTAATTTTAGCAGAATATTTTGGCTTAGTAGATTTTGCAGTTTTCCTCCTCCGCTTGGCTCTTGGGCCACTCTCCCTTTCAGAAACGCACAACTGGTCGCACAACTGGGCGCCGCCGTCTGTGGATGTTGGGCCAGATACAAGTCCTCCTCCAGGCTCATCCCCTACGCAGGCTGAGCCTTCACCCTCACTATGAACCGGTGTCGTAGAGCAAGTCAAGGTCCTTAATGCCCCTGGAGGGCTTGTTACCCCTAAAGCGCTCTGAGTTGGTAATGGATGTAGGAAGGTGGAATCTGACTATATGGTTGCCCCCACTTTTTTCCTGGTGTTTTGCTGGTTTATGACTTAGTTGGACTGGGACCCTGCTATTCAGGGCCCCAGTCTATCTGCTCTCTCTAAACGACATGGAGTGCACTCTAGGTGCACTAGTGATTGGATACTGTGGTGCCTTATGAGTCCCTAGTATATGGTACCTTAGGTGCCAAGGGCATAGGTACTTCACAGGCCTACCAGGGGCTGCAGCATGTATTATGCCACCCCTGGGAAGCAGTCTAAATCTGACACCACAGGCCTGCTACTGCAGCCTGGGTGAGGTGGTGCTAGCACCCTCACTGAGATATAGGTTTCCTATATCTCTCCTGCACACACATATAAACCTATCAGTCACCCCTAAGGCAGGCCTATCAATCCTGAGGGCAGGGTGCTTGGCTTCTATGTGAGGGGGTGCCTCTGCCTGAGCAGGGCCCCTCTGCAGCTCTCAGAGTCTATTCTCTGGGGCTGCTGTGGAAACGCGGTAGAATCCTAAAGAGCCCTGGCATCACAAAATGGATGCCACCAGTCACAGACACTGGGCTGCCCTCCTGCTGATGACCGAAACTCGCAGTGGAGGAAGCCCAACAATAGGCATCCTGTCACAGGGAGGTGTAACCACCTCCCAGACAGGGTTTAGTGTATTGGGGCTGGGTGGGTGCACTCTTAGAGTGCTTTGAAGTCCTGCACTGGGGGAGCAGAAGGCTCCTCTGTGCATATGCCAGTTCAAACCAGCTCAGGGGCTACCTGCCCCTGCTCTGGCGCGAAACTGGACAAAGGGAAGTGGGTGTAGCCACCCCTCCCTTGACCCTCCCATAGGTGGGGTCATAGAGCTAGTCCATCCCCTCTTTTCAGTATAAGAAGGGGAACCCTTGAACTTGCTAGTTAGATAACCCCTGGACGACGCTCTACAGAAGAATCCTGGCCCTTCGACGTTCCACTACCTTTGGAAGACAGAAGAATCTCCCTTGGAGTCAAGGAGTGACTCCCCTGCTTGGCAGGCACCAAAAACGACAACGACGGTCGCAAACTACGCCGCTCCCGCCGGAGTCCGAAGTCCCTGCAGCCCAAGAAGTGGATTTCCTGACTTCTCCAAGGCCATCGTGAGTCCCCAGCGAAGCTGAGGCAAGTGGACCCCACGAGTGACGAGGAACCGCGACCCCTGGGTACTGTGCACTATTGTCGAGTGCAACCCCTTCACAACGTTCCACGAACTTGTGCTTTGGACCACGTGTGGTCCCGACCTCTAGCAGGAATCCCTCCGAAGATCAGAGGCCTACACCGTCCCGAGTGACCGTGGGCCCCTGTTGAGTGATTCCGCCCGAGGTGTCTTCGCGATCCCTTGCCAGCCGGCTCGTGGGTCCCCAGAAGACTTCTTAAAGAAACCAAAGGGCTCCCTGGTTGCTCCAGGACTGCCCTGACTTACCCTCGCTGGGTGAGTCCCTCAGACCTTGCTGGTCTGTGCCATCGACTTTTCTTCATCTCCCCGAGACTTGCTGTTGCCAAGGCTTGTTGGCTCCAATCGAGTTGCCGACACCGCAGTAAGCTGCAGACTTCGTGGGACACACAGAATCCAGCTCCTGGTCGTCGTCGACGCCTCCTGGACCTCGTGGCTGAAGAGTCAAGGCACCCGCAACCGACCTGAATCAACCGACGACGGTGGGCATCCATCTTCCTTGCCCCGAGTCACTGCCAAGTGACTTTGAACACTGTCCCCTCTGCTTTCAGGTCATCCTTCTTCAGAATCCAGGCTTGGATTCCACCGGACACTTCTTCAGCTCCCGCAAGCAGCAAGTCTTCTTTGTTCGCCATTGAAAACGACGCCGCGACCCGACACCAAAGGACACCTATGCACCCGGCTTCCCTGGGTGAGGTAACTCCAGCACTACGGTGCTCCTGTGGGTGTGGGCCCTAGAACTACTTACCCTGTAAGTGACTTGCTTGTAGGTTCTCCCGAAGTCTCCTAGAACTCTTAATTTCCAACCGCGACTTGCCCCATTGAAGTTAACGGCGATCCGCGCCTGTGTATCCACACTGCACGCGTCCCCCGTGGGTCCTTTACTTACCTGCCTTGGGTGGTTTCGTGAGGCCCCAGCACTTCTGAAGGCCCTAGGCCTTGTCTCCCGGCAAGTCGTTGTTGCTAAGTCCCTTTTTTAGTATATGGTCTGGTACGCCCCTAGGGCCCCAGCCATATTTTGTGCTTAACTTATTGTGAAACGTTGATTTGTGCATATGTTTGTCTTCTAATCTCATAAAGAGATTAGTAGAGAGTTATTTAGAAATAAATACATATATATTTGATATATATACCTGTGTGGTGTCTTTTCATTTGGTGATTCAAGAGATTATATGGTAAAACAAGCTGCTTTACATTCCTTCAAGACTTAGCCTGAAGGCTGCTCTCCACAGCTACCACTAGGATAGCTTTCTTTAAAAGGTTGTCTTAAACCTATCTACCATAAGAGTCGATTTGCCCTGGTGCAAGGTGTCCACTTTAATTAGTGAACAGCATATACCAGGCCAACTTCTCACAATGGATCACAACAGTTTTGATTAATCTGTGGAAGAGTGATCTCTTCAGTAGTAAGAGAAAGGCGACGTTCGACCAGCCGGATCTAGTTTGAAACCATATCCACAGCTTGCGTTAAATAATTGTCTATAGTCTAGCGCGTCCGGGGTGGTGGTAGCATGCTGGAGACACTTGAAACACCCTTTCTCTTACCCATTATACGGACCTAGCTAGTAGGGGAACTTAGATCAAACACAGAAATGGGGTAAGCAGAGTAGGCAAACAAAACCAGCCACTGCTCTCTTAGCATTAATGTAAGGAGGAGCCACTGTACCTTGGGCCGTGGAGCGGTCGTAAATACCAAGTACGTCCGCTGTGGGCCTGGGGGGGGGGGGACCCAGCCCAGCCTTATCCGGGCCCGCCCTTGGCCCAGGCTTTGCCCGGGCACGACCGCGCGCGTCCTGCGCTGCGGGAGCCTGGCCCGGCTTAAATGCGCCTGATGACGGGAGCGGCTCCTGCTGCTGAGCGTTGTGGGCTGTGGAGTCCCGGTGAGGTGCGCGATGCGCTATGCCCCCACAAACAAGAAATCTGGGTCAAGAAGATGCTCCATCACCTTTAAATAGTGAAAAGCATTAGCCAGCACAATAGAAGACTCATCAAGTATCTTCCATGGGGGCGTGGCTTGCCAGCGAATGGAGGCAGACGCGTGAGCTTGGAGCTCCGCGCCGGCCCCATGAATTATCCTGCGCAAATAGCCGCCCGATCCCTGGGGGGCCGCGGCGGAGGTCCTGCAGTGCCGTGGGATCTCGGAACGACGGCTGGGACTCCCTCCCGCCCAGATTGAGACGGGAATACCGTGATTCGCATCGGAGCAGCGGCCGCGGCCAGTGAACAAAATGGCGCCGGGCTGACTGCGGAGCTTCACCCGACCGAGCCGCGCTACCGCCTGGACGACTGCCGAGCACCGGCGCTGCAGTGAAGGTCAGTGGAGCTGGAGAAAGCGGTGGGAGCGCCGGCAGCACGAAGGGGTGAGACGAGGTGCCTTGCAGCGGAGACTGGCTGGCAGTGATTGGAGTCGGGTGGACTGCGGGGGGCGGCCTGCTTCTGCGGCCTTGAGTGGACCTGGTGGCTTGTCTGCTGCATCCCGGAGGACTACGAGGAGTCCAGAACTGCGGCGCTTGTGGTCCCTGAGGCGTCCTGCCGGTGAATGGGCGGCGGTGGACTTTGGGCATGTATTTGAGTGCAGGGGCCTCCAGTGTGAGTCGACTTGGCGATTGACCTTCCCCCATAGGAGTCGATAGCGGGCCCCCGCTGCGAGCACAGGAGGCTGAGGTTGGCAGAGCCAGGCGGGAACTACTGGGGCACTGCGGGGAGAACCCTGGATTGCGCAGAGGAGCGGTCCCAGACTTGAGGTCTGAGCGCTGGTGGCCTGCGGCGCCCGCTTCCAGGTGAGGGCCGACCCGCGTGAATCTTGAGCGGTGCCCTGTGCCGGGGTGTGCGGAGAATCTCTACGCTGCTGGAAGAGCTGGGGGCACCTAGGGGCACCTGGAGCTGAATGGACCTGGACTGAGTTGGAGTCGGCGCGCGCGGAGCATGGGGTGATGCCCTTGGACTCCTTGACTGTGTGGCTGTCGTCTTCCCTGGGGCTTAGCCCGTGGCGCCTTGTGCGAGGGTGCTGCTGCCTACATTACGCACAAGTGGACCCTGCGGCTGCTGGAGTGGCGATTGTTCTGGATCCCCGCCAGCCACGAGTGATCCCCATAATAGCTGCTTGTGGTGATTGACTCCTGCACGCGAGGTGAGCTGCGTTATATTCACTCCTTGACTTATTGCCCACGAGATGGGGAAGCCTAGGGGGAGGCAGCAGGCGGCTTCGCCAGATCGTGATGATGGGGGGCATGAAGCCACGCGGCCGGAATCTCCCGAGCCGACGAGTGATGAGGGGGTACAACAGCAATTAGCCCTCATACTTCAAGCCATAACGGATACAGGGGAGGCCCTGCAACGGGACATTGCCACGGTCTCAGTGGGGCTGGGTTTGCTGCGTGCTGACCACGCTAAACTGTCGGGTAGGATGCAGCAGGCTGAAACATCCCTGGCAACTATAGAACCAGCGCAGAAAGCCCTTACTGCCCAGATGGGGGAGGTCACCCGCAGAGTGTCGGCGCTAGAAAAACGAGCGGAAGACGCCGAAGGGAGGAACCGAAGAAACAACATCCGCGTCCTGGGCCTGCCGGAGGAAATTGAGGGTCTTAACATGGTCCAGTATTTGGAGGACTGGCTCCGTACCACAGTGGCACCAGAGGGACTAACGCAGTTCTATACGCTGGAGAGGGCACACCGGGTATCGGCACGTCCGCTGGCATCGGGCCGGCCCCCGCGTCCCGTAGTGGCGAGGCTCCTTCATTATAAGGATAGGGATCATCTGCTGCGGATGGCACGCTCGACGGGACCATATAAAGTGGGCAACAGCAAGGTCTCCATCTTCCCTGATTACACGCAGGAGGTTCAGCGCCGCCGTGCGTCTTTCCTGGCAGTCAAGCGGGCACTTCGCGAGGAGGGTCTTCAGTACTCACTGATGTTTCCCGCTCGCCTGCGAATAATCTTGGACGGCACCACACATTTTTGTGAAGATCCATCGGAGGCCTGGGACTGGTTGGAGACATATAAAACAGGCGGGAAACCGCCTAGAGATACTGGATCTGATGAGTCTTTGCGCCAGTTGCCGCAATGCCGACGCAGATCTAGGCGGCGCCCGTCTGCGGTGATGACTCCTGGCCCGTCCCAAACGGAGAAAGATAGACAGGCGGCATTACGGGCGGTGTCCCAGATTCTGGGGACCCCGGAACAACACTTGGACACTGGGCAAGAGTCGGATAAGTCGCATGTGGGGACAGACTCGGACACGGCCGATTCCCAGAACAGTGTCTCACAGCTGCCTAAAGTTACACCGGGCACGGCTGATGAGCTTATATGATCCTATTGTTGCGTGTGTTGCTGCTTGAATGGTCTATATGTCTGCGAGGTGTGTGTTGACCTATTTGGCTGCATCAGCAATGTGTATTTGAGTTTTGTATTAGATGATGGGTGCGGCGGCTGGGCAGGGGGGCAGATGGGGGGGCTTCCGGCGTGATGCCTTCTGGGGGTGGGAGCGGGTGGTGTGATATGATGCGGGGCTGTGGTGTGGGCTGTTGTTTTGCTCTGCTTCTATTGTTATCAAGTGACTGCTGGCAACCACTTTCCCCACCGCATTCCCTCAGTAGCCACTGGAGGGAACCCAGTTTGCAGTAGTTTGGATGGGGGCTTGTTTTTTAGTACCTGTCCTGGGGTTGTTGGGGCTGTTTGTTTGTTACTAGGGGACCGTTGCAAGGGACTTGGCGCAACCCTACTTATGAGGGTTTGATTCATGGTACTAGGCACGATTGGCTGATGTTAGTGCAGGATGATTGGGGTTTGGCAGCGGCAAGGGTTCGATGGCGCTGTTGGAGTTGAAATGTATAACTTGGAACGTCAGGGGCATGCACTCAATGCAGCGTAGGCATAAGATGCATACATACTTGGTTCGTAGGGGGATCCAGGTGGCGTTCCTGCAGGAAACTCATATTGCCCCAAAAGAGGATATGGCGCTGCAGCGCAGGTGGAGGACAGATTTTTAGCACCACTTATTCCGCCTTTGCCTGGGGCGTTCTGGTGTGGGTTCGAGCTGGGATCCCATTTCAGCCCACTCACCAATTGATAGACCCGGAGGGCCGATATGTTTTGGTTGCAGGCAGGCTAAATGGCAGAGATATGGTCTTGGGTAGCATATATGCCCCCAATACGGAACAATTGGCTTTTCTCAGGCGATTATCTGGGAAGGCTGCCCCTTTTTTTACTGGTCCTGTGCTCTTGGGAGGAGATTTTAACTTGGTCACAGATGTCCTGTTGGATAGATCCCATCCTCCACTTCCTGAGGCGCCCATTCATAGTCTTTCCAGGGCTGGGCGAGACTGGCAACAACGCTGGGGCTTAGTGGATACTTGGAGGGCGCACCACCCGACTGATCGAGATTATTCGTATTTCTCTGCTGTACACGACCTCCATGTGCGGTTGGACGCTATGTTATGCACTCCTGATATACATGCAACGGTGCAGCATAGTGAATATCTCGCCAGAACGTTTTCGGATCATAATCCCTTATTGTTGCGGCTGAGCTTGATCCCTGATCGCCCCGTAATCTCGACTTGGCGATTGAATCCAACATTATTGGAGGATCAGGTGTTTAGAGCGGCGGTGGAGACTGGTATTGCTGATTATTTTCAGAATAACGCTGGCACTGCTTCGTCGTTGATGGTGGAATGGGACGCATTCAAGAGTGTGATAAGGGGACATTGCATGGCGCAAACAGTGGGAGTGCGCAGGGTGCCGATACGGGACCTAGAGAGCGCGGAGCGCCAGTTGCGTGACATAGAAAAGGAGAGGCCTGGGCATCCGGACCGCCAGCGCGACCTTCTGGCTGCAAGAGAGGTGGTTGCAGTGCAGATGGAGAGGCTGCGTTGCTATGATTACAAGCAGTATATCACACGGCACATGCGGAGCGCGATAAATCAGGGTCATTATTAGCGTGGCTGGCCAACCCGGCGAGGAGAGGGACTGTTATACTGGAATTGCGCACCCCGGGTGGGGAGACTTGTTATACACAAAAGGGGATAAATGAACAGTTCATTGCTTATTATGCAGAATTGTATCGGAGCAAGGTGTTCCCTGATGAAGAGGCCGTCCGAAGTTTTCTAGCAGAAGTATCCCTCCCAACGCTAGATGGGGAGCGAGCAAAATTGCTGGGTGAGGACATCACTTTGAGTGAAGTCCGCGGCGCGATTAAGCATATGGCCCGGAAAAAGACCCCGGGGACGGATGGACTTCCGGTGGAATTTTATAGTGAGTATGTTGATCTCTTGGCCCCCCGATTGGTGCTACTGTATAACGCTGCGAGGAAGGGCCGGTTACTGCCCGCCACAACTCGCGAGGCACTTATTATCCCCTTGCTGAAACCGGGAAAGCCATCCCATGAAGTGACAGCCTATCGGCCCTTATCGATGTTGACCACGGATTATAAACTCCTAAGCCGGATATTGGCGGCCCGCTTGCTCCCCTATATGACCCACTTAATTCATGAAGACCAGGCGGGTTTTATACCTATCCGGAACACAGCTCAGAACATTCGGCGGCTTTTTCGGGTTCTGGATGCGGATACGTATGAGAGGGCATCTGCTGCTGTTTTGGCCATAGATATTGAAAAGGCCTTTGACAGTCTTGAATGGCCTTATTTGTTCCAAATCATGTACCACTTTGGGCTGGGAGAGGGCTTTATTGATTGGACATCTCTCCTGTATTGCCAATCCACGGCCCGTGTGAAAACAGGGAGAATGGTATCAGATATCTGCGCTGTGGGGCGAGGTACGGAGCAGGGGTGCCCCCTTTCCCCATTGTTGTTTGCTCTGGCCATGGAGCCGTTGGCGGCACGTGCTCGCACGGGCCGGCATTTTCCAGGGCTGCGAGTATCTGCGCGAGTTCACCATATAGCTTTATATGCCGATGATCTCCTATTGTTTTTGACGGATACCGAGGAAGCCCTTAGGGGTGCGAAAGCGCTATTGGCGGACCTAGGCAGGATTACCGGGCTCCAAGTTAATTGGGGGAAGTCATGTCTGTTCCCCACAGAACCGCGAACTGCTGGGCCCGAGACTACTCAGGGGGTACGCTGGGAACGTCAGTGTATGACGTATCTTGGTATTCGTGTATATCACACCTACACAGACTTGTTGGAGGGTAACGTGGGAAGGGCTATTGGAGCACTCAGAGATAGCATGGCGTTATGGAGTGCACTCCCATTGTCATTGGCTGGGCGTGTAGCCCTCCTTAAAATGATAGCGCTCCCGAGACTCCTGTATTATTTTCGAACGCTACCCTTATGGATACCGGCCTCGACTTTTCGACTACTGCGGTCAATGGTGATTGGGTTCCTTTGGGCTGCGGCGAGTGGCTATTAATACCCTGATGAGGCCTCGTTCTGAGGGCGGTCTAGCGGTCCCCGACTTTGAAACGTATTATCTAGCGGCGCAACTACAGGGGCTCACTCAGGCAGTGGCGTGGGAGATCAGGAGCACGGACGAGCGGTTGGAGATTGGTGTGGAGAGACATCTGCTCTCCAGACTGCTATTGCAGCTGCCCCTGCCGACCTCTTCTCTCACTCGCGAGATGGGGACGTTTAAACTTTGCTGGAAGAGGGTGCCCGGCGTGCGCAAGTTGTACGGCCTTATGCTACGGAGATTCCTCTGGCAGTGTGCACGGCTTTACCGCATGGGGGTAACTGGATGGCCTTACAGGGCTGGGAACTGAATGGGTTGACCACTGTGGGAGATCTTTATGAGGATGGCGCTGTACTCCCCTATGAGACGCTGCGGGATAGATATGACCTACCTCGTGGTGATTATTTGCTCCACTTGGCGCTAATCGCAGCCATCCAGGCACATTGGAAAATGGGGCTTAGTGAACCTGCGACATCGCTGACATGCCAATATGTGGTTTTAGCGGCTGGTACCGTTAAGGCGGTAACCTGTCTATACCGTAGAATGACGAGCGAGAGGCTGACCCCTCTAGCGGCGCTCCGGCTCAGATGGGAAGCCGATTTAGGGGATGAGATCCCTGAGAAAACGTGGGCAGACCTTGTCGAGCGCGCATGGAAAAGCACAAGAAATGCTCGCTTCCTGTTGGTCCATTTCTACATCCTTCATAGGGCCTACCTTACTCCGGCTAAAATTAATCAATACTTTTATACAGATTCGGCGGTGTGTCCGCGTTGTCGTACGGTGGGGGCAGATTTTGGTCACATGCTGTGGACATGTCCTCAGCTTGGGACATATTGGGAAGAGGTAGTTGGCTTATTACAGGATATCACGGACAGAGATATTGTATCCTCAATGGGTTTATGCTTGCTGCATTGGTTTCCCCATACTGCCAGGCATAAAATAACGAGTAAATTCATAGACCTGGGGCTTTTGTTGGCAAAGAGGGAGATTACAATTCACTGGAAGGCGGAAAAGGGCCCTAGTCTTCGGAGATGGCGCGCAGACTTAGTTAAGTGGGTGGACTGTGAAGGGACTGCAAGATTGCAAGCGGCAAGGCGAGCAAAGAGTGAGAAGGCGCTGGAGCTGGCGAGGGCTTGGGAAGCATTGGTACAGCTCTTGAAGAACCCAAATGATGAATCTGACGAGGAAACAGAGGGCACAGCCTGATAGTACCTAGTAGAAGGAGGTAATCTAGTCTGCGATTTTACTGCATCGAGCCACTCATATGTGCATTCCCCTTGGCGATGAGAAGCCATCGCCCTGTTTACTGCCCTGTACTATGTTCGTTCATCCTCCACGCGTTGTGTCTTGTTGTCACTGCTGATTGTATATAGTGGTTGCGCCAAGGGGGAGGGGGGTGGGGTAAGAGGGAGGGTTTAGAGTGGGACTTGATTGCTGGGAGATTATGATGTTTGCAGTGCTGATTTACCATGATTAACGGAAGGGCGGCTGTGTCGCTAGATGACTATAATTGCATAGGTGGCCTCAGACACTAAGTTTTATATTCCTCATTCGTCTTAGTGAAATGCAGATGCTGGGTGACAGAAGTACCCTGTGTTTGTGGGTTACCTGTGCAGATTGATGGCAATGTAAACAGAGTTGTGATGCAGTCGATTGTATATGGTTTGTGTGTTTAAACCAATAAAAACAAATTTAAAAAAAAAAAAAAAAAAATCAAGTATCTTCCATTTCCTGCCACAGAAGGACCAAGATTCACAGGCCTATTTTGAAACCGTTTTAACCGTTGCCCTAGCCGTTACGGTTCCAGAGACTTCACTAGATGAAGTTGAGGTTCATAACTAGGCCTAAAAAACAGATTCTGTTTAGATGAGGTTGCACCAATGCCTCCTGACCACAGCCATTACCTTCCAAGACACAGGTAATCCAATGATTATAGGCTCAATTGCCCATAAGTGATAACTGGTCACTAGTAAATTACTTTGTGGATTCTGTCCCTATCCAGACACCAATGACTGAACACGAGGTCACTAACTGATACCCTCCAGGAGCAACAGGCAATTTACTTGGAGGAGTTCTGTTGATGGGCTGCGAGTTGGGGTTTTGCATGATTGGGATGACACAGTCTAGTCAAGCCCTGCAGTATTGTTTTGGTAACTTTATAATCCAGACATGGTATTAGCCAAGGGCCGTCCAGCAACTGAGTTGGATGCAGAGACTCACCTCCACCTTTCTGCACCCCTTGCATGCCCTTGAGACCCAGTTGTTGTAGTTTAGCATTGGTAAAAGGCAAGGGCCCAAGCACTTCCAAAGTGTCTCACACCGATCCCTACAAAGACCCACAGGAGAGCATTTGCCATCTAGACACTTAACAGAAATCCACTACTCCGCTCAAAGGTGTTATAACAACTTTTAGGGTCATGCCTTGACCACAGAATGCACCAACACCTGCTAAGTTGTTGTAGTCATCATTTTTAACAAAACTTATTTGCTTGTTAAATAAAGCCTCTTCTTCTAAACTGAAGTACTGACTGGAAATTGATGTCACTGAGTGTTGTCTACTGTGACATATTATATCCGTGTTTATAATCACAACACCCCCTCCCCCCCCAGCACTTGGATTAACCTTGGACTTCTTGACCTCACTTCCATAATAGGAATTGAGTTCCAAAATGGAGTATGTTGGTCACTCAAATGAAGAGCAATAGTAGAGTGGCCGTAGGACACCTGTAGTAAGCAACAGTACCGACACAGGATAGCGGCGCATGACTACTGGCCTACCACAACCTCTCATTTAACACAGATCATCAGCTTTCAAAGACCCCAAAATTACCCTGCCAAACTTTTATTTCCCACAAGTACACACCTGCTTTGCTCGCTCCTCCTGTTGCTGCTGCTGTTGTTGCTGCTGCTGCTGTTGCTGCTGCTGCTGTTGCTGCTGCTGCTGCATCAACATTGCAGATTGTTGCTGTGCCATCTTCATCCTGTCCTCCTCTGAGAGCCCACTTTGGTCAACAGATGGCATGCGGTGTGGCGGAGGGCCAATACCCGGAGGTGGCTGACGCATCTGAAAACTCATTGCCATACCTAGTGGTGGAGGTGGAGGGGCTGGCATTGGGGGCCTGCTCATCGGTGGAGGTGGCATAGGCATGCTTGGCATCTGAAAAAGAGAACATAATAGCAGACACTAAAAAGGGGGAACAGAGAGGTTGAGAGCAAAGAAACGCTGGACTCACAGTTAGGCAAAGGCAAACCGGGAACCAGAAAACACATGGAAAAGAAAATCTGCTGTTACTCCTATACCGGCCAGCTATAGGGAATGAAGAGAGTCACATTTACAAACAGAGGCCTTCGACTGGCATGTGAAGAAGTGAGCTCTGGAACTAAGCTATAATGTCAAAATAACTTTGCTCATGCATCTGTTGGGCTCTAGTACTTGCAGTGATTACATTAAATTACTCCATGTTTCCTGGATGTCTACCAAAATTCCCTCAAAGATACAGCTCACGCATGGCAAGGTGAGTTTTATTTAATTGCCACCACTGTGACAATTGTCTTAGTGCATAGTTACAGCACAGCCTAGTCCATATCTGAGCCCAATTCAATTGTGGAATGTGTTTTGCAGCTAGTTTGCCCTCTTTTCTGCAGCTTGTTTTGGAGCATCAATGGTTGCCATTTCAAGTGCTCACAAACCTGCTTTACAAATATGAGTCAGGACGTTTTCCATCTTGAGGTGGTGCAGGTTAATGCCATTTAATACTAAGCTCATTGACGAGATGCTAGTTGCACTCAAAATGTTGCAGATATTAGGGCAGTTCTCACCTTGCTTTAAATTTCTGCACCAGTTGACTTTGCTTCATAATGAATTGCCTTAAACAGAAGAAGACTCTCCTGGGTTTAGCGCCCCAAGAAGAACTATATCTCCTCCCAGAAAAAGGCAGAATAGAATCTTATTTAGTACGGACTAAGGTTGACTGGCAAAAATGTATGTGGTACCACAGAACAACAATACAAAGGAATCCACAGGCTACAATACAGGTGCCCTAAAAGAGTGCCTAGGGATCGGCAGCAGGGGACACTGCAATTTAAGATCAGTGGTCCAAACTTAGTGATATGTTGATCATCAAAAGCAAAGTAGCAAAGGGCGGTTAAAGTCATTGTGGAGATACACATGTGGGATTCCAACAGTAGAATGTAGGGGCGAAGTGGTGCGTAATTTAGAAACATTATGGAATGTGCTGTTTTCCTCAAGTGGAAAGCACACTAGCACAAATACATGTATTTTCTTGCAATGGGATAGCAAAGAGTAATGCAAGAGGAAGCTATGGCAAAGACAGAAAGAGGGTCCTGTTCTGCAAAGTATGATGGGTACAATGGCCCAAATTAAGGACTTCAAAAAGATAAATGTTAGGAGCACAATTCAAGCGCACTAGAAGAACATAAGCATGTGTGCATATCCAAATTTCAGTAAATTGATTTAGCAGGTGGTTCATTAAACAGAGCTGCTGAACCGCTACAAGATCACCACTAATATAAATCCATTGTTGGTTTGGTCACAAAGTTTAAAGCAGCAAACAGAAGTTGTACACTATCTTTCAGCCTGAATTAGCTTATGCCAATCTGCTTAACTTTGAGCTGCAAGCACACAGTAGGAAAATGATTGTGTTATTATTTTACATTGCTAACTCAAATCTGGATTAAAGTTACTTACACAGCCTTAAGGGTATAAGTTATATTAGGGGGCCCAAGTTATATGCTTGTATCCACTTTTACCTGTCCAGGGCGTGGTGGCTGCTGTGGTGTATTGCCCATCCCAAGTCGTGGGGGCATCTGGTTGCCTGGCCCAGGAGGCTGCGGTGGAGTCGGCATTCCAGGACGAGGAGGTGGTGGTGGCATCTGAGGTGGATTGCCCATTCGTGGTGGTGGTGGCATCTGAGGTGGATTGCCCATTCCTGGACGAGGTGGTGGTGGTGGCATCTGTGGTGGCGGATTTCCCATTCGAGGAGGCGGGGGCAACTGGCTGCCTTGGCCAGGAGGCAGCGGGGGGTTTACCATTCCAGGACGAGGAGGGGGGGGTGGATTCCCCATTCCAGGAGGACGGGGCAGAGGGGGAAGCTGATTTCCTTGCCCGGGAGGTGGAGGTGGATTCCCCATTCCAGGAGGGCGTGGTGGAGGGGGTAGCTGGCTTCCTTGCCCAGGAGGTGGAGGAGGGTTACCCATTCCAGGACGAGGTGGCAGAGGCAACTGAACTGATTGTCCAGGTGGGGGTGGTGGATTTCCCATTCCAGGACGAGGGGGCAGTTGATTAGCTTGACCTGGAGGTGGCGGGGGGTTGCCCATTCCAGGGCGAGGTGGCGGGGGCAACTGGTTGCCCTGACCAGGTGGTAGTGGAGGATTTCCCATTCCAGGACGAGGAGGTGGTGGTGGTAACTGGGTGCCTTGACCTGGTGGCAAAGGGGGATTACCCATTCCTGGTGGGCGAGGTGGTGGAGGCATCTGCGGTGGGTTGCCCAATCCTGGGGGACGTGGTGGCATGGAATTGTCTTGTCCAGGGGGTAGTGGGGGTTTCCCATCCCAGGAGGTGGTGGTGGGTTTCCCATTCCTGGTGGACGTGGTGGTGGTGGGGGCATCTGGCTTCCTGGTGGTCCAGGCATTGGTGGGGGATTGCCCATTCCGGGTCGCGAGGGATGAGATTTGTCAGTATCATCCCCCCTCATCACCGGTCTGTTTAACATGATTCCAGTCTGCAAAAAAACCAAAAAACAATTGAGTTGGATGTCTATTGAATAGGATTTTCAAACAGGATAAATATAGGCTCATAATCCATGCAAGTTCTCATAGATAAGGTTTCACCACATGAGAATAAACAAGTATTGGCAAAGCAACTAGGTCTCGCCTATACAAGAGCTATTGGATTTGCCAAAATGTTTTAGCAATGTTGTTCACCAGAGTGGCTGCTGTACAGCCTGGCTAAATGTTAGTAGAGTGGAGTGGAGTAGATTAGAGTGAAGTGTTATGGAGTGGTGTACAGCAAAGTGGAGTGGAGAGAAGTGTCATGGAGTAGTGTACAGTGCTGTGGAGTGTCGCGCAGTGAGTAGCGTGTCGTAGAGTGGAAGGGCGTAGAGTTGAGTGATGTAGAGTGGAGTACAGTATTGGAGTTGAGTAGAGTGTCGTTGAGTTGCATAGTGTCGTGGTGTGGTGTGGAGTGGAGTAGAGTGTTGTAGAGTAGAATGGCGTAGAGCGGAGTAGATTATCAGAGTGGAGTGGTGTAGTGTTGTAGAGTTAGGTAGCATCGTGTGGAATGGCAGTGTCAGGGCGGAGTGTTCTAGTGTACCTGAGTTGAGTGGCATACAGTGGAGTATTGTGTCATAGAATGGAATAAAGTGGCATGGAGTGGCCTAGAGTGAGTTGCGTAGACACAGTTTTCCCCTGTGCTGGCGCTACACTTAGCAGTGTAGCGCCAACGGGGCACCCTTGCACCATAGTGCAAGGGTGTGTGCATGCAGTGGAAGATTGTTTATGTGCAGGAAGGTCCCCCTTCAATCTTGAAATTCCGTTTTGTCACTTCTATGTGTGCTGCTTAATGCAGGACACATGGAAGTTACAAAATGGCATTTTTTAAAAAGATTGTTTATGTGCAGGAAGGGTCACCTTCCTGAACATAAACAATCCAAGGTGTTTTGCTTTTTCCATGTGTGCTGCACAAAGCAGCACACATTGAAAAAGCAAAAACGAGGAGAAATAAAGGATTTCTCCTCGTTTTGCCCAGTTAAGACCTGGTTTTCCCTGGCTTAATTTTGGCGCTACCTCCTATTTACACTGCCCTTGTAAATAGGGGGCAGCGTCAAAATCAATGGGTGTTGCGGTGGAACGCCCACCGCAACACCCACTGCCCACCCCTTTCACGCTAGGCACTGTGTGACAGAGGGCCTTATTTACAAGGCAGCGTAAAGCCATGTTAAGTGGCTTAACGCTGCCTTGTAAATAAGGCGAAGCTTCTATCGCCACGGGAACGTTGCAAAAAGTGACGTTCCCATGGCGATAGGGGCTTCTAAATATGCCCCTAAAATCCTTAGTAATTTGAGTATTTGTTTTGTGTGCACGTGTGTTTATTTTTTCTGAATTACTGTTTTAATGTTTGAAATTTAAATCATACAAATTGCTTGGGGGTCCTCGGCTTCCAGTGGTGACTCAATGGGGGTCCTCAGGAGTCAAAAGTTTGGGAACCACTGGCGTAGAGCATTGTGGAGTGGAGCAGAGTGCTGTAGATAGGAGTGGAGTAGAGTAGAGTGGAGTAAAGTGGCCCAGAGTGAAGTGGTGTACAGTACAGTGGTGCAGAGTAGAATAACGTAGAGTGCATTGGCGTAGAGTGCAGTGGCACTGAGTAGAGGGGTGCAAAATAGATTACAGTGGTGTAGAGTACAATGGTGTAGAGTGAAGTGGCGCAGAGTGGAGTAGAGTGAAGTGGCATAGAGTAGATTGTTTCTGAGTAGAGTGAAGTGGCATTGGGTGGAGAGGTGCAGGGTAGAGTGCAGTGGCATAGAGTGCAGTAATGCACAGTAGAGTGAAGGGTCGTAGAGCGCAGAGGTGTAGAATAGAGTGGCACAGAGTGCAATGGTGTAGAGTGATGCAGCACGCAGTGGTATAGAGTAGAATGTTGGGGGGAATAGCGGCGTAAAGTGCAGTGGTGCTAACTAGTTGGCGTAGTGCAGTGGCATAGGGTGCACTGGTTTTGAGCACAGTGGTGTAGAGTGCACTGGCATAGAGTGCAGTGGTTTAGAGTGCAGTGGCCTAGCGTAGACTGCCGAGGCGTAGAGTTGCGCAGGGTAGAGTGCAGTTGCATAGAGTGGAGAAGGTGGCGTAGTGTGCAGTGGCGTACAGTAAACTGTTACAGAGTGGTGCAAGGTAGAGTATAGTGGTGCAGGGTGGAATGCAGTAGAGTAGCACAGAGTAGAGTGGCACAGTGTTATTGTGCTGGTGTAGAGTGGCGTAGAGTAGAGTAATCTGTTGCAGAGTGGAGTGGCTCAGAATGGCATAAAGTGCAGTGGCTTCGAGTATACTACTTCAGAGTAGAGTGAAGTGGCATGGAGTGGTGCAGGGTGGAGTGGTATAGAGTAGTGGCGTAGAGTACATTGGCATAGAGGGCAGTGTTGCAGTGGAGTGGCCTAGACTGGAGGGATGTAGAGTGCAGTGGCGTACAGTGCAGTAGTGCACAGTAGAGTGGGGTAGAATGCACTGGCATAGAGTAGAGCGGTATAGAGTAGAGAAGTGTAGAGTAGAGAGGCGTAGAGTGCAGTGGTGCACAGTAGACTAGAGTGACGTAGAGTGGAGTGCTGCAGCGTGCATTGGCATAGAGTGCAATAGTGTAGAGTGGTGCAGAGTAGAGTGCAGTAACAGAGTAAAGTGGCACAAAGGAGGGTGGGATAGAGTTTAGTGTCAGAGTGGAGTGCTGCAAAGTAGAGCATCGTAGAATTCAGTCTTATAGAGTAGAGTGGTGTAGAGTGCATTGGTGTAGTGCAATGGAGTAGAGTGGTGCAGAGTAAAGTGGCGTACAGTGTCGAGATGCAGAGTAGATTGGCATAAGAGTGCAGCAGTGTAGGTTTTTGAGTAAAGTGGTATAGAAAGCATTGGAGTACAGTGCAGCGGCGTAGAATAGAGTGGCTTAGTGTGAAGTGTAATTGTATTTATATATAGCGCTTACTACGCCTGATGAGACGCCAAATAACTTTTCAGCAAGTAGCACGCTCCTCTGTAACCCAAAAAGGATTAGTGGTGGATTAGTATAGGAAAATGTGTAAATTTGAGCGGCGTAGAATAGTGTTGCAGAGTACAGTGGTGTAGAGTGGAGTGGCGCAGAGTGCAGAGCTGTGGTGTATAGTAGTGGTGTGGAGAGCATTGGCATAGAGTGCAGGCATGCGGTGTAGAGTGGCAGTGTTTAGTGGTGCAGTGGCAGAGTAGTGTTGTAGAGTGCAGTGTTGTGGAGTGCTCTGGCACAGATTTTACCAGCATATAGTAGTGCAGAATAGAGTGGTGTAGAGTACATTGGTGCAGAGTAGAATAGATGGTGTAGAGTGCAGTGATGTAGAGTACACTGGTGCAGATTAAAATACAGTGACGTCGAGTGCAGTGACAGAGCGCAATGGTGTGGAATGACGTAGCGTGCAGAGTAGAATGTTGTAGAGTATAGTGGCGTAAAGTTGAGTGGTGCAAAGTAGTTGGTGTAGGCGCATTGTTTTGAGTGCAGTGGCGCAGAATGCAGCAGCACAGAGTAGATTGTTTCAGAGTGGAGTGGTGCAGGGTAAAGTGCAGTGACAGAGTAGGAGTGCAGAGGTGACTGCAGTGGCGTGGAGTGGCGTAAAGTGCAGTGGTATAGAGTGCAGTGGGGTACAGTAGATTGTTTCAGGTTGTAATTGAGTGGAGTGGCGCAGGGCAGAGTGGCGCAGGGCAGAGTGGCAAAGAGTGCAGTGGTGCATAGTAGAGTGGGGTAGAGTGCACTGGCATAGTGTAGAGTAGTGCAGAGTAGAGAGGCATAGAGTACAGCATCAGAGTCCAGTGGTGTACAGTAGATTAGAGTGGCGCAGAGGGGGCTGTGGCGCAGAGGGGGCTGTGCTGCATAGTAGTGTCGCAAAGAAGAGTGCAGTGGTGTACAGTGATGCAGAGTAAAGTGATGTAGAGTGCAATGGTGTAAAGTGGCATAAAGTGCAGTGGCGTAGAATGGAGCACAGTGCAGTGTTGCAGAGTAGATTGGAATAGAGTGCAGTGGCATAGAGTGTAATGGTTTTGAGTAAAGTACTGTAGAGTGCATTGGTGTAGACTGCAGTGGCGTAGAGTTCAGAGGTGTAGAATAGAGTGGAATAGTCTGGAGTGGCGCAGTGGGAAGTTGAACAAAATGGCATAGAGTAGAGTGTTTCAGAGTAGAGTGAAGTGGTGTATAGTGGAGTGGTATAGAGTAAAATGTTGTAGACTGTAGTGGTGTAGAGCAGATTAGAGTGCCGTGGACTGCAGTGACGCTGAGTGGTGTAGAGTGGAGTGACGCTGAGCGCAGTGTCGTAGAGTAGATTGTAGTGATTTTCAGTAAAGTAGTCTAGAGTGCATTGGCATAGGGTGGAGTGGCGCAGAGTAGATTGTGTCAGAGTAAAGTGCAGTGGTGCAAAGTAGATTAGAGTGGTGTAGAGGGGATTGGCATAGAGTGCACTGGCATACAGTGGAGTGGTACAGAGTACAGTGCATTGGTGTAAAGTGCAGTGGCATAGACTGAAGCGTTGAAGAGTAGGACGGCATAGAGTGGAGTGCCGCAGAGTGGTGCAGAGTGCATTGGCATAGAGTGGAGTGGATTGGTGCAGAGAAGAGTGCAGTGACGCAGTCTGGAGTGGCGCAGAGTGGAGTAACGTAGAGTATGCATGGCATAGTAGCGTACTGCCTTTGCAGACAACATATCTTCAATTGAAATGACCATTATATTTGCACTCTCATACATTTTTACTGATAAAAGTATACAGCGCAAAAACAATGCATGCAAATGGCATCACCCAATGTATTGATTTGATCATTAGCACAGTTCATTTACACAGACATTTAAATTTTGAAGTGTACCAGATAAAACCAGCATTGAAAATGCAATAGGTCTCGCCTTTGATTAAGTTAAAGCCATTTGCTTTGCTAATGGTATTGTATTCTAGCTTTGCATTTTTTTGTGTATATTTGTGATATGTTGTAGTTGTATGTAGTTAGAATTGCTTTGTTAGCTGTGTAGTAGTTTAAAGCATAGCGTTAGTAGGAAAAGTGCAGTGTTTCAGATTTGGGAGGTGAATGAATAGAAAAATAGTATGTGTTAATTTCATATAGTGAGGATTACAATAGCATGAGGCAGACGAAAGGGGCGAGGGGAGAGCAAATATATGCAAATATATGCACATATCACAAATTTCCACTAAATAATGCAAAGCTAGAATACAATGGCATTAGCAAAGCGAATGGCTTTAACTTAATCAAAGGCGAGACCTATTGCATTTTTAATGCTGGTTTTGTCCTTGCAATGCTGGCAACTTCTTTCTGCCTATTTTATTGCTTGCTTGTTATAGCTTTTTATTTGTCATGAGGGAGGGGACAAACAGCGGGAGGGTGGAGGTTGAGAAACAGTACCTAAATTTCAACATGAGCAGCGGACAGACACTAGGGGATAATCAAAAGATGCCAGATTCGGAGGGCAGACTTAGGTCGTGCTGAGTGATGCTGAGGTGGTGATGTGTTGGTGCGGAGGTGGTGCCGAGTTATGCTGAGGTGGTGGTGCTGCTGCACTGGTGCTCAGGCTGCATGCTGCTTAAGTGTGCTGCGTTGGTGCTGAGGTGGGGCTGTGTTGATGCTGAATTGGTGCTGCACTGGTAGTGGTGCTGTGCAGATGCTGAGATGGTGCTGTTCTGATTTTGAGGTGGTGCTGTGCTGATGCTGAGGTGGTGCTGCGATGGTGCTAAGGTGATGTTGCAGTGTCTACTTGTAGCATATATTGTTACATAAACTCACATTACATGCCACATTTGGAGAGTGCAAGGAGGCATTCCTTAATATTAATTTTATTTCACCAACGATTGAAAGCAAAAAGAAAGCACTAAAAGTTTAAGCGTGCAACTTAAAGCTGTTTCCATTTTTATGAGTAATAAGAGCATGTTTACCTTTTTAATCGTATCCAAATAATCATGTTGTTAAAAGCACAATGTAAATCGGTTGATCCTAATGTCTGCCATTTTTTTAAACTACACTTCCATTAAGTAAGTATATTATTTAAGGTTTTGACATTTGAGCTAATAAAACCAAAAATGATATAGGATGAAACACATTAGAGAACCAAACGGTGGAAGTTTAAACCTCTTGAGGGGTGGACAGCTTCTTTTTTTTTCTTTTTATTTAATATAGACAAATAATGCATTATGCAAATAGACCCAGAAAAATAATGAGCCCGTTTTGGAAAATTAATCATAGGGAAAATGAGGATCTATCATATTTCCAGGAAGAATTACTTGTGGCATGATGCACTTATTGTGGTTTGCCCAGCAGTCCCCGGTTTTAGAGGACTAAGCATATGAGTGATTTAATAAGACAGACTGTGCAGGCAGTTACACACCTGGGGATGGCAGGCCTGTGTCTCCTGATAGATTTTCAGCAATCAGGACAGACTGCTTACCTGAACAGGGAGGGGAGGGAACAAGGGGCTGCCAAAAGTGTGGGGGTGCAGAGTGTGGTGGGAAGAGGGGAGGGAGAGAAGCAAAGAAGGGCGAGCGACAGAGGCAAGGAGACGTGGGGGGGAGAGAGACTGCTGAGTGGAGACAAACAGGCAGAGAGAGAACAGAAGCACAGATGAGCGACACAAGGTAAGTAGGAAAAAAGGTCAAGGTAGTGTGAGAGGTAGGTGGATAGAGGTGAGAGGAATGAAAGGAGGGCAATACTGGTTGGGAGGGAGAGAGAGAAATAGGTAGAGCATAGAAAGAGTGGAAGAAAGAGTTACCCTGGGTTTTACGACGGGTTGTTGCAGGTAGAGCGAGGGGAGGAGAAGAGGCCAGCAGAGAATGGAGGAACATCGGAAGTAGGGGGCACTTAGAGGAAGGTATGAGGTAGGAGACAGGCACAGTAAGGGAGAGTAGTGGGGACTGAGATTGGCAGTTTTCCGCGAGACCAAGGCAAATAAGAAGAGAAAAAAAATTCACTAAACCATTAAGCAAAAAGAAAATGGGCAGTAAAGGTGACAGGCGCACGGGGGAGGTGCTAGCGAGATGTACAGAAAGGGGTGGCATGAAGGAAGATGCACGGGCAGATAGCAGGGAGGGAGCCTTGCAAACCTAGATTGAGAGAAAGCCTGGGAGGCAGGGGAGGAAAGGAAGGCCAGACGGGGAGGTGGGCCACAACAGTCACAAACAAGCATTGGCATAGCCCATAGGTCTCGCTTTTGGGACCTTATAAGTATTTAGTTATGCAGCACAATATCCTTGGTGCAATAACATCAACTGTGTCATGTCTAAAAACTTATAAGATCCCAAAGGCGAGACCTATTGACTATGCCAATGCTTGTTTTTAGAGGCCTGGCATGCAGTTTTAAATGTAGGCTGGTAAGAAAGGTGCCAACCCGAGGGGCAAGGTCTAGAGAGAAATAAGATAGGAAGAGAGGTGAGTTATAATGAGATAGCACAAATAGAAAGGTGAAGCACAGAATGACAGGTCAGGTAAACAAAGTAGCGAGGCAGGTAGAGCCGGTGGGATGAAAAATAGAAAGATATGAGAAGTAGAGAAAAAGAGGTGCAGATGAGGTAGAGAGATGAGGCTAATACAGAGTAAGTGCGAGGGAGAAGTAGAGAATGGTGAAATAGGGAGAGAGAGACACAGAGGTAAGACAGATGTATTAAACGAGCGAGACATTGGAAGCAGAGAGTGAACGGAAACAGTGAAGGAGATAGAAAGAGAGATGAAAGCAAAGGGAGTGATAGATGGAGTGGAAGAGGTAGGGAGAGCATTGTAGAGAGAAAGAAATAAAATAATGGGAAAGGCGAGGGAAAGAGGACATCAATAAAAAGAGACATAGAAGGCCAATAGGTGATGTAAATTGAGAGTCTAGATAGTGTATGAGAGGTGGGGAAGAGAGAGATGAGGCAGTGAGTTGTGAGGCAGAGAGAGAAATGAAAGAGAATGGTGAGGTAGAAAGAGGCATGCGAGAGGTAGAGAAAGGTAAGATTTAGATGGCAAAAATGATAGAAAGGGTAAGATAAAGAGATGAAATTAAGAGGGAGGGGAAGTAAATGGAAGAGAAATGAAGGGGGATGAGATGCAAACAGAGCAGCAAGATGCAGAAAGAAGAGAAAGTAGAGAGAGAGAGAGAGAAAGGAGAGAGAGAGAGAGAGAGAGAGAGAGAGAAAGGAGAGAGAGAAAGGAGAGAGAGAGAGAGAGAGAGAGAGAGAAAGGAGAGAGAGAAAGGAGAGAGAGAGAGAGAGAGAGAGAGAAAGGAGAGAGAGAAAGGAGAGAGAGAAAGGAGAGAGAGAGAGAGAGAGGCACTTGAGGAGAAGAGAGGGGCAGAGAGCTGACCGAGAGCTAGAGATCTAGAGGTAGGATCGGAGAGAGGTGGCAAGTTGAGGTCATGAGAGGTAAGTGCTGTGGGGCACTGAGGTTTATTGAAAGAGGTGTGACATACAGAGAGAAGACAAGGACTGGAGAAAGTGTCCACACTGAACTAGAGGTTGGTGATCACCCTAAATATATTTATTAAAATAAAGCATTAAGAGAGTGCACTTTTACGGATTTCAGAGTGTGCACCATCTTGCATTGAAGATGACAAAAGAAGCCATTTTGGCACAATAAACACATCCAGCATCAGTGCTGTTGGTGCTAGCTGAGGCAGTGGAACACTTGATGAGCTCTTTGAAAACGATGACATGTCCTCCGCTGGGTCTGTTAATTCTGTCCTGTCTTATAACCTTGTGCCTGGGGAATAGGTGTGGTAATGTCGATAGAATCAGCCAGGTTTCTGTGAGGAAGAGCAGTTTCAATGTGTGGTCGTGCAGCAGGTCCCATATTTCAGTAGCGTGTTTATTGAGGGAGGTATTGTTGAGGAGAAGGCAGAACAGGGAGGGGTGGGGAGAGGTGTGTAGGTGTGCGTGGACGAGGGAGAGGTGAGTGTTGTGTGCGGTGCATGTGAGGGTGGTGTGAAGGTGTGGGAATGTGCAGGAAAAGTGTCAGGTGGAACAGGGGAAGGCACCTTCGCAGTCGACTACCGAGGCGTAGCAGCAGCACTGGAAGGTGCATTCAAGGTTCAGGGTGAGGAGAGGGAAGCAGAGACGTAGCAGTGATGGGAGTGAAAGCAAGGGGTCTGGCGCTGGGCACGGGAGGGGCGCATACGGGCTGTGCATCCAAGCTGCGGCGGACATGAATTAGGAGCGGGGGTCTCTGGGCAATGGGTTGGGCTAAGTAACTGGCAGGAACCGAGAAGGGAGTGAGGCGTGGGAGAGGAAGCAGGGAAGGTCGCAAATTCAGGAAAAGGGCAGGAAGAGCAAAAGAGTGAGAAAAAGGAAGAAGAGGAGTTAAGAGAGCAATTGAGTTCGAAACTCGAAGAGAAGAGCTGAGACTAAAAGAAGCCAAGAGCAGCAAGCATTGAGTGAAAAGGGCAGAGAAAAATGTTAAAGAATGAAAGGCAAAAGCACAGAAGATCAGCAAAGAATGAATGAGAAAGAGTGGCAGATGCCCAGCAGATCGGCACAGAATCAGTGTAAAAGTTCAAAAAGCAGCAAAGAAAGATTGCGGAATAATGAAAAAAGCACATGAAAGTGGCAGAAAGAGAATGAGAAACGCACAGAAAAGCAGCAAAGAAGGAATAAGAAGGAAGGAGTAATGCACAGTGAAGTAGCAAAGAAAGACGGAGAAATGCACATAAAAGTGACAAGTAATGAAAGAATGAGCGATGCACAGAAAACAGCAAGGAAAGGGCGAAAAGTGTTCAAACAAGCAAATGGTGCGCACGAAAGTGATCGCGAGCAAGAATTTCGGCCGCGAACGGGAGTTGTGTGCGCGCGCAAAAACTAAATAAAACAAGCATTGGCCGCGCGGCCGTGCTAGACGCGCTCTGTGGTGGGGGTGGGGGGAGGAGCGGGAGAGCAAGTGACGCGCGGCCGTGAAAGTGACACGGCCGCGCGGCCCCGAGAAGCGCTCTGTGGTGGGGGAGGGGGAGGAGCAGGTGAGAGGAAAGACATATGGCGCCTGGAGCATGCGAGGAATGCGCGTTACTGTGCGCGTACCCGCATGCTCTAGGCAAGCCCAAAAAAAAGTCGCATTTCTAAAAGCCCACTTACAAAATGTCTCGCCCAGACCAGCGCAAGCGCTGGCTTCAGGGCGAGACCTAAAAAGCTAGAGACAGATTAAAGGAGAGGCGTGAGGGACGCCCTCAAGGGGATCTGAGGGTGGGGGTGAGAAAGTGAGGGAGTGAGCCAGAAGAGAAAGGGAAAGGCATACTCATGGGAGGCAGAGGGTGAGCACTAACAGGCATAGATGCAATAGACAGGGACGGAGAGACACTTTGCTGGAGAAGGCATTGGACATCGTGAGGAAAGACAGCGGTCTATAGGCCACTGTATTATCTTCATGGGGTCACATTCATGCTAACCAACCGTTCAAGGTGCTTTAATCCCTGTACCTCATGGGGTTGCAATGGAGGCAAATGTAAATACGGAAACAGAGGTGTGCCATTGTATGCAGGCCTCTTTCCCAACATTTGTTACTTTTCACGGTGAGGTATAAGCCAGCTTCCACTCATTATTATAAACGAGGCAGGTGATTTGTGACTTTTGCAAAACAAATCTTTCCTCCGCTAAGGGCTGTGAGAATCCCTGGCAACGAACAATTTGAGTCTAGTTACCCGATACAACTCACAGCACTGCAACAACCTTTTTGTGCCCGAGGCGTCAAATCTATGAACCTACTTTTGCTTTTCAGCTGGGTCGCCTTGCAAGCAAACTGAAAAGGTGTTCTCCAAAAGAAATGACAGAATCAGAGCCTAGAAGAAAGGGAACGGGGTTACATCTATGGTGGGTGTAGATGCCTCTCTCTGTCTCCTCTTTTCGAGTCCTTGCTGGTAGAGTAAACACTCCACCAAAGGAAATGTTTCATTACATCCCTCAATCAAATGGCATTCCAGAGCTGTGCATTAGTCATCGTCACGTTCAGTCCACACCTTAGACTCTCTCCAGAGGCCCTGGGCTATTCCGTGCACCCTGTGGACTCCATTAGTACCCTCCGACGGAAGGTGGGGTTTGATGAACCTAAAGATTCACACTATACCGAGTATGAGAGCCTGCTCCCTGGATGCCAGGCGGGTTTCCCGTCACTCCTCCTGGTAAATCCATTCCTGTATCTGGGAGTGAGGACGTTAGGAGCATTGCGCGGGTGGCGGGCATTGTTAGGGCCTTTCCTGTACTTCTTAACACTATCGTGTCTCCTCCTTTTCACGAGTCAATTTGAGCAAAATTATGTATTTATACTTCGACAGTCTAATTTCAGAAACAAACAATTTTCCGAAAATCTGGAATGTTGCCGGAAGAAGCGTGCTCCGGTTTTATATTAAACAAACACAAGTAGCTGTCTCTTTTAGGAACACCCCGGGGTGACCCCCCCACATACCTCCCCTGCCTGGATCCTGATACTCAGAGTGCATGGGGGACCTGAACAATACTGCACGCATCACTGCACACTCTGTTGCGAGGCTGGCTAGTTCAGACCACGTCTCGTCGTCATCAGTGACACGGTGAGCTCTGAGGTGGCGGTGCAGTGTCCTGTGCTCTCCGGCAGCCCCAGGGCTCTCGGGACATTCCAGTGATCTGACCACGTGGCTGAAGCTGTGACCTCATCACCAGCTTAAAATGTGGCCTCTGGCAGACCAGCCAAGGCTGCACAAACTGGGTAACCCGACCAGGAGTAGATACATTGCATAAGTGACCTCCCGGTGGGCAGCATAGCCATTTTACACACAATATGTGAGATTGGGGGGCGGGGGGCTCAGGTGAGTGCAGCTCTTTTATCAGACCGCAGATGTGGCACATGGTCTCTGATAAGCACATTTTTCTCAAAACACGTAAACGAAAGCAGGGTGAACAGCCCCCAAACAGGGCGAAAGACGTATGTAGTTCTTGAAGGTGTTTAAGAAATGTCTGACGAAGCCACGTTTAAAGTGACGCTGCATTTAGATTTGGACATTGCTCCTTTTTAGGTCTCGCCTGAGCCAGCGCTTGCGCTGCTCTCGGCGAGAGATTTAGTAAATGGGTTTTGAAAGTGCTAACCCAGTGGCTTTTGCTGGCCTCCAGCTTGCGTTCACGATGGCGCGCACAGCTGCCATCCATTCCTCGCATCGCTGAGGCGCCATCTGGCTTTCCTCCCCCTCCCTCACCCGCTCCTCCCCCTCCCTCACTAGAGAGCGCGTCTCGCGGCCGCGCGTCTTTTTTACTTTTAGCGCGAGGCGCTCGCGCTTCTCGGTCTCCCTTGTTGTTTCTTCTTTTGTACCAACCAATTTCTGTTAGTGCCCATATATAATCCAAATCGAACATTATCAATTAAAAAGCTGCACCTTCAGTCACTGAAAACCAGGTCGGATTGTCAGATCACACCAACTAAAAAGTACATTCGCCCTGGGTTACCAAAAGTTAAGAAAGTCACTTCTTTCAATCATGCCACAACTAACCGCTTACTATGGCCGAGCAATTTCCCTACGCGACTAATAAAGGAATTAAGTAACCCTTTATCCCACGAGCAAGGCGGCAACTGAACACTTCCTGTGGGTTGGGGCTTTAATCAGACCATATTGCACCTTGATTCTCCCTCCTAGTAGGCCACCGCTCCACCCACAGAACAATGTACTGCTTCCGGGCGCTTTCAAGCGAGCAAGCAGCGCATATGTGCATTTTCTACAGTCAATATATATTAACTGGCTACCGGGTCTAAGTAACAATTGACTGATACTTAATTGGTCAATATAAATTCTGCGGCGGCATCTTATTTGAAGAATGCTTCGTCGGAACCTAGCTACCGCGTTACCACAAATTATTAGACCAGTGCACTAAATCGTATTGAGCATTTAACATCAATAAGAAAAAAAAAAAAAATCATTATTAAGGTGCCCCCTAGAGTACTAAATCGAAAATTACTTGTTGTCACTCTTACCCTATAATAGGAGCAAGGTGATGTTTTGGTTTTATTAAAATTTAGACCTTTTGATTGTTTGAAACATACAAAGAATCATTCAGGATTTTTTTTCAATTCAACGTGACATTTGAAGCGTCACTGGTCATTGCTGAACGTTCTTAAATAACATCTGATCCCGATTAATCATTATTTTCACTGTCCAACAGGTCAATTTGAGATTTTTTTGTACAGTGCAGTACTCTAGAATTTGACACTTTTTTCTCTAGAGCGCAGCGCTGTGCCCACGTGCCCTCTTAAGAGACAAGCTTTTTGGGGGTGGATGGTGGGGCGGGATGATCAACATCTGCCCTGCAATTAAGACGCATGTATTTTGCAGTGGCTCCGGCCATCACGCGCGCCAGACCTCCAGGGCACGCTGCTTCCCAGCCTGACGTATGTTGACATTTCGAAAGTGGCCGAGGTCGTGCTGACTCCCAGGGCTTAGTTTATGGCCGCCCCGCCCTGAGGTAATACTTGCTGTGCTCTCGTCTGAGCCATAAAAGCCCCTTAGCACAGTAGGTTTGTGCCAGGGGACACATTTGTTTACTTTGCGAGTGCATTTAATGTGGAGAATGCTCACTTAACTGGAATCGGCATGGGAATAGAGAACGCGCATTAGTAAGGTCAGCGGCTTGTCTTAATGCACTGTGTAAAACACACATTAAAGAACACACGTAATCGCCTGTTCCGGGGAAGGGCGCGATTGTGGGTTTACCATGACGGTTATGAAGAGACCGCTTTCTATATACATGCACAACAATGCTGAGTAAAGCAAAGCACCGGCCACATGTACCCCGCCGAGCAACCACGCGACAAGTATGTGCAGAGAAATGAGAATGTGCACAGCTGTACATTTATGCGTCATCATGCGGCACTGAACGCTCACTTTAAATGTTGCCTTTCTATCTAGCTTGTAAACACATCACATGGCGCCTTCACAATTAGCCAAATAATATTTGCCATACGTTTGTGTAGATTTTTCTATACCATGATGCTATTCCGGATGCTGCCCGAAATTCCTTTTCATAGGAAAACGTAACAAGCATTGGCATAGCCAATAGGTCTCGCCTTTGGGACCTTATAAGTGTTTAGCCATGCAACAGTTGATGTTGTTGCACCAAGGATATTGTGCTGCATAACTAAATACTTATAAGGTCCCAAAAGCGAGACCTATTGGCTTTGCCAATGCTTCGTGAATCTCTGAAGTTAAAGAGTAAATTCCACAATCCCATATCTTCTGCTGGATCTATAATCCTCACACAACGGGCTGGGTGCGGAGGGGGTCCGTGAGCTGTGGAGGTTTTTATGGGGAATGCAGATTATCTAGCGATAGATCAAAAACACGTAAACAGGTTGTGTCGGTTTGTCGAGGACAAATCTACTTGTTACTGAAAGCCAGACAACAGCTCTGTTCTTCTCTAGTGGGTAGGTGGAGGGAGGGGGAACTGGAGCCGCGCAGGAGAGGAATGCGAGCAATGTTAACCCCGTGCTGCCCGCGGCAGCGAGTGCGAGAGGTAGGGCTGGGGTAGACGGCGCCAGGCAGCTGCAACAGGCACACAGGTGGGGGGAGAGGGGCGAAGCTTTGAGACTTGGCAAAGAGGGGTGGGGGCCTGTGCAGAATTCGAGTCACGCCGCAAACATATTAAGACCCAGACAGCCATCTCTCGCATACCAAAACAGCACGCGTGCAGAGACAGCGCTGCTGCAAGAACAAGCATCGATCTCTTGTCTTTATGGGGCCATGTGTTTCTAATTAGAAACACATGGCCCCATAAAGATAAGAAAGTGCTTTGCGACAGACGCAAAGCAGGCAAGCCAGTCCGGGTGGGCCGGCACAAAAAGCGAAAGGGAGGCAACCCAAACACCTCATTTCCAATGGCAGGCCACCGTTTAACATAAACGGTGACGCCGGCCAAGGGAAATAAGGGGCGGGACTTCAAGCCCTTTTCTCAAACTCCTCATCTACAATAAATCTCGCCGAGCGAGCTACGCATGTGCGCAACGCTAGGCGAGACCTAAAAAATAACATTGTGCAGCCTTCCTCAAGCACACACTAGTAGCCAGCATGATTGTCACATAAATCCTCTCACTTGGAAGTCAGAGAAAGAAAAATAAACACCAAGGTCCCTGGAAGAGACAGACTGACATTTGACCTCGGTCTTTGAATGAACGGCAAATATGACAAGATAAGAACAAGATTTAAAGGTCTGTTTACAGAAAGCGAGTTTGTGGAAGAATACAGTAAATAGGTTTTGGGCAACAGGAGGGACAAACTCAAGCTGGACAGCCTAAAGCAAATAAATCCAGCAAATAGAAAGCCAGAAAATGTGAGTTACAAACCACAAAGCCAACGGTAAGCAACGGGCAGAATGCATTCCTAGATCAACTTTCTGAATGTCCCCAAGATGTCTTTAGCAAACCAGATAGCTGCACTGTTTGGTAGGCTGCAACCCAACAACTGTTACCTAGTAATCCTTCAGCATATTACAATCAATTCGAATAATAGTTGCGAAAATTTAAAAAAATGGACCCGGAAATTCTCTTAGTGAGCTAAAATTATATTGAAAGAACTGTAGAGGACAGAATTAGCTGAAAAAGAATTTTCAAAGTAGGTTTGTTATAAATATTTTGAGTACTTTAAGAAAAACCTCATGCACAGACATTTGATCAAGACTGAACATAGAAAAGAAATCACCATAGGGAAACAATGTTAACATTATCAGAAGCCAACAGATGCCAATAACTATCAGGATAAAATTATTTAGCCCTATTCACAAAAAAGTTTTGGATGTGTAGATCTACTCTTACACCCAAGCGATAACGTGGTGCTCTTCACCACTTCCATGGGTCGACCGACACTTTGATGTAAAATTACAAGACTAAATTTACAAGCACACCTTTAGCATTAGTAACCTTACATATCTGTGGCCATCTCCGCTTGTCTGGTGGAGATACCCCAATAGAAAGTAATAGGGAATTTTAATAAAATGTATTAAAAATTAGTAAAAAAAAACAAAAATGTTTAAATTAAAAATAATTAAAACTCATTTCCCTAACTCCAATTCACATGACTACCAAGGTAGCAGGGTAAAAAACACTTGTACTAGATTAACATAACATTAATGCATTTCAAATGATTAAACTTTGTTATTGAAAATTAATCAAACAAAAATTAAACGTTAATTTTGCCTTCTCTACTCTTACATTATTTGTGTTGATTGCATCACATTGTTTAAAAAGTTACGTATAATTTTCAAATAATTTGTGTAGGGAACTATCCCTTTTTGACACGGTCACCACCATTTTTTGCCTGGTATTTGATACAACTTTGACTGTCTTGAGTAACTGTACTTCTGAAAAGTTGCAGCAACACTTGGTGGACCTAGGCATGATTTCTCACCCAGGAGTTGGGGAGGAAAGCTCACCATTGGGTCAAGACTAGGGTGACCAAAAAGTCTCATGGAGGGGGTGACCAAAGGAAAGGGGTTGCTAACCCCCTCCCCCCCAAGGGAAAGATGTGGGACAGTCTAAGGAAAAAGGTAAACAGTCTTCTCAAGGTGCCCAAAACCTGTTCAGGAGGATGGGCCCAGTAGGAAGCTGGCTCTGTATATGATATCACTAGGTGGTAATACCATGTACAGAGTCCAGGGATTCCCCAAAAGTGTACAGGGCTGTACAGGGCTCAATGAAAAACCCAAAGTGCTCTATTAGTGGTAGTGTGAGCGAGCAGCCTTAGGCACAAAACCAAGGAGTGTAAGGCATTTATTGCACCCACATGATCAAGGGCGTCGGGTGCAGAGTGGGTTGGGGGACACAAATCAGCCTGGATCCGGAGTCTTTGGAGTCTGTTCCTTCTGGACAGATCCACTGTCCACTGGAAATTGAAGTTTTTACTGAAGGCAACAGTCCTCTCAGGGGTTTTGGATGTCGTTTTTGCAAGACATGTCGCAGGGCAAGCGAAGCCCGAGATAGGCCGGTAGGGCTGGGGCCAAGGCAGTGGTCTTCTGGCTTCTGCTGCAGGGTGTCCTCTTTCTTAGGTCGTTGCAGATCTGAGGGTCAGGTCTGTGGGAGCCCCCTAAATACTAAATTTAGAAGGCATTTTAGGGGAGTAGCAGGTAGGGCCAATGGGCACCTTACCTGGGGTGGCTACACCGTCTATTATGGGGGCATAGACCTAACCCTGACTGGAGGGGCCCCCCCCCCCAGCTTCAATATGGCAGGGACTGAAAGTTGGGCTTCACCTCGCCTCCCCACCTTAGGGGTGGAGTTGGTAGAGATGGGCACACCTCCTACATTTTCGAAAGTTCCCGCCAGTTTTCCTGCCCAAAGTGGTGATGTGGATTCCAACCCAGCAAGGACTTTGTTCACCAACCTCTGGAAGGTGGCAGGGGGATTATTTAATCCAAATGGCGTCACAGTGAACTGGAAGTGCCCATTTGGAGTGGAGAATGCAGATTTTTCTTTTGCTCCAGGGGTCAGACCTATCTGCCAGAACCCAGATGTGAGATCAAAGGTACTGAGATATTTGGCTACCCCTAACCTGTAAATTAGTTCATCTGTTCTAGGTATTGGGTGTACATCAGTTTTTGTCACAGCATTGAGGCACCTATAGTCCACACAAAACCGTATTTCTTTCTTTTTACCCTTGGAGTGAGGTTTGGGGACTTAGACAACTGGGCTGACCCAGGGGCTCTCTTAGGGTTCAATGACACACAAGTCCAGCATCCTGCAGTCTTTAGCTTGCATGCTCTCTCTGACATGATCAGACTGCCTGTAAATTTTGTTTTTGACAGGTAGGCTGTCACCAGTGTCCACATCATGAGTACACCAGTGTCCACATCATGGGTACACTAGCTAGTCTGATGAGGGGTCAGAGAGAAGAGCTCTGAATACTGACTTGGGACTAGCCTGCAGTCAGCCTGCTGTTGGTCAGTGAGGGTGTCTGAAAAGACCACTCCATCAACAGACTCATCTTGGGGATTGCTAGAGAGGAGATCAGGGAGAGGTTCACTCATTTCCCTGTCCCTCATTTGTGACCATGAGCATGGTCATGTCAGGTCTGTCATAATAGGGCTTCAGGCAGTTGACATGCATAACCCTTTTGGGGTGTTTGCAACTGCTGAGGTCCACCAGATAGGTGACCTTATCTTTTCTTTCAAGGACAGGGTAGGGCCCACTCCACTTGTCTTGGAGGGCCCTAGGGGCCACATGTTCCAATACTCATACATTCTGCCCTGGTTTCAATTCTACCATAGCTGCTGGGTCTGGTCATACCACTGCTTTTGCAGTTCTTGACTGGCCTGAAGGTTTTGGCTTGCTTTCTCCATGTACTCGGCCATCCTGGAATGAAGGGCAAGCACATAGTCCACTATGTCTTGTTTTGGTTCTTTGAGAGGTTTTTACCAACCTTCTCTGACCAGACTCAGAGGACCTCTAACAGGGTGCCCAAACAAAAGTTCAAAGGGTGAAACTCAACTCCCTTCTGTGGCACTTCCCTGTACAAAAAGAAAACATTGAAGTAGGACATCCCTTCTCCTCCTGAGTTTTTCAGAGAGCCCACCAATCATGCCTTTCAATGTCTGGCTGAATCTCTCCACCAGACAACTGTTTTGTTGATGATAGGGTGTGGTGAATATGTAGTTCACTCTACACTCCACCCACGTGTTTTAGGTATGCAGGCAAAGTTTGAACCTCTGTCTGACACCACCTCCTTTGGGAAAACAATCCTGGTGAATACACCAAAGAGGGCTTTTGCCACCACTGGAGCTGTGGCGGCCCTTAGGGGAATAGTTTCAGGGTACCCGGTGGCATGATCCGCTACCACCAGAATAGATTTGTTCCCCAAGGCTGTTGGAAGGTTTAGGGGGCTAACAATGTCGACCCCTACCCTTTCAAAGGATACCCGACCACTGGAAGAGGATTTAAGGGAGCCTTTCGGTGGCCTCCAGCCTTGCCACTTGCTTGGCTGGTGACATCTTCTGAGACATCCCTGGCCAGTAAAAGTGGTTAAATAACCTACTCCAAGTTTTATCCTGGCCAAGATGCCCAGCTAAGGGATATCATGGGCCAAAGTAAGGAGAAACTCTAAAACTCTGAGGCACTACCAGTCTCCTGGTTGCACCAGGTTTGGCGGTCTCTGGCCTCAGTGTATAGGAGCCCATCCTCCCAATAGACCCTGTGGGTGCCACTGATATCACCCTATTCCTGTGGAGCAGCTTGCCGCCTCAGGGCTCAATCTCTTCAGGCTCAGTTCCCTCTGAGAATACCAAGTCCTCTTCCTGAGAAGAGGGGTTCCAACTTGGGTTCTGTGTAGAAGCTGGCCCGCCAGTCCTCTTGCAGGGCTGGTCCATTCCTCCAGGTTCCAGCAACTCTTTTTCACTCAGAGCTCTGCTCTGTGCTCCGATTGTAACACAGCCCCATCCTGAGAGACCAACCATGCTGGCATGGGTCCTCAGTTCGACTTCAGTTCAAGGGGAAGTCTACAAGTTATTTCCAAGTAGACAATCTACAGGAACATCAGGGGACACAGCCACCTCTTTCTGTCCAACTACTCCCCCCAGTCCAAAGTGACCATAGCCATGGGATGGACTGAGATGACATTGCTAGAACTGGTGACTGGATAGGTCACCATGGTGACACTAGCCCTAGTATACTGGACCCATTAATCTTGGGAAACTGCCTGTATTTTTTCATGTTATGTGGCCAAGCAGCACAGACAGTCTATTTCTCCCTCAAAGACTAATGTTGCCTCAGTAGGGTTACTGACGCCAGGCCACATCTAGGATCCCATCGGGATGTTGGCATCTGCAGGTACTGCAGGTGGACTAGAGGCATTTTTCTTATTTTTACAGCTAAAATCTCCAGTTTGGTGTCCTAGTGCTTTAAAGACATGACACCAAGCCTTGCTGAGATCCCAGATCTTACTCTGGAACCCACCCTTAGACAGTTTAGAGACTCTGGACCCACCCTCCTCATGTGGTTTGTCGGGGCCTGCAGAAGACTAATATTTTTAGGGTTATACTCTTTTCCAGGGGGGTTGGGGGGGGGGGGTTGGCCTCTTTCTTTTGGTCTCCCACACCACTGTTCATTTTGGTGGCTCTTGTCTTGACCCAGTGGTCTGCCTTCTTCCCCAATTCTTGAGGAGAAAGTGGACTAGGTCTACCAGGAATCAATGTAGTTTCTCTTGGTGACAATTACTTTAAAGGTGCTCCTTCATAACCAAGTTATACAGTCCTTCATAATCGTGTACATTTCTACCGCTCAACCAACCTCCCAGTGTTTTCACAGAGTAATCTACAAAATCTACCAAGGATTGGCCTTGGGTTTTCTTGGCCTCCCTGAACGAGATCCTATATTCCTTAGTGCTGAATCCAAAGCCCTCAATCAGGGTACCCTTCATGAGGTCATAAGATGTAGCATCTTTCTCAATGAGTGTCAGGAGTCTATCCCTGCACTTTCCTGAGAACATTTTCCACAGAATAGCACTCCACAGCTTCCTGTGGACCTGTCGAAGATAGGCTCTCTCAAAAGCAATGAACCACTTAGTGATATCATCACCATCAAAATATTTAGGGACAATCCATTTGGGGATTTTGGAGTCTGCTTCCCTATTTATTATTTTGCTGCCACCAGAGATGGGGCCTAAGCCCATCTCAGATCTTTCTTTTTCTATGGCTAGGAGTTTAGCTTCCAGAGTTATTCTCCTTGCCAGTTTCTGAATATCTGCATCTTCGGTGCCTGCTTCATCTGGGACACTACTGGGTCATTACTACCAGAAGTGTTGCTATCTGAGGGGCAGTAACATAATCAACATGCTCTCCATCACTTCTTCATCTTCTTCCCCAGTGGGGGGGGAGTTTTGTTTGCCAGGTCCTTGTCATTCTCTACCAGCAACTGCTGGAGATGGACTTTATTGGGTTTAGGACCCATGGCAATTTTCCATGATTTGCACAAATCTTTAAGTTGAGAAACTTTAAGATGTGCATAGGGACCCAGGCTGAGCTCCAGGCTTGTCCCTGCAGTATCAGTATGGTGTTTAAAGTAAGTGGGGTCTTATTAGAGAAATACAAAAATCTCCAAGTACTTCTAAGGCCTAACTACTTATTTATTTTTTTTTTTTTAAAGTTTAAGTATCTAAAACAGTGGGGAACTTAGAGAAGGCCCTAACACAATTTTTAAACAATTTGGAGATAAAAAATCTAAACTTGAAAAAAATTCTATTCTACAGACAATTTTGGGATTTGCTCAGTGAAATCAATTATTAATCAAGTGGTACACCAGATGTTAAAGTCTTGTACCCCACAGCTGCACCATCAATGTAGGAAGCTGTCTCTGTATAGGATATTATCACTAGCTGGTAATATCGTGCACAGAGTCCAGGGCTCAATGCAAAACCCAAAGTGCTCTATTAGTGGTAGTGTGGGCGAGCAGCCTTAGGCCTAACACAGAGGAGTGTAAGACATGTATTGCACACACAATCAATAATGGACACACGACTCAAGGAGATCCAGACCAATTTTATAAAATTATGCTTTGTTTGTACTTTATTTTAAGACCCAGGACTTCGTAATAAGGTAAGTACGTTTTTAATTAAAAATTCTTTTACTTTAAAAAAATCAACACAAAAACTTTTTCAACCTGTCCAATGTTACCCAATTGGGAAAACAGTCCGTTTAACCGGGTGGATATCGAACTTACAAATTCAGTCTTCAGAGCCAAAAGTCAGCAAGGGCCAGGGGTCAGGTAAGGACCAAAACTGCACCACCAGCGGGCACAGGGGCGTCCGGGTGCAGAGGTCAAAATCGGAGTTCGACCCAATGCTTTCCAATGGAGACAGCGGGTGCCTGGAGCCACACTGCTTGCCGGTAAGTAGATCGGTTGCAAGGACCAAGCTTTGGGGGCTAGCTTAAGCTGTGTGGAGGGGGCACACAAAGCAGCACCAAACAAACTCCACCAGCAGAACAGGGGCAGACGGGTACAAATGTGACGTCGGGAACCCAATGCTTTTCAATGAGGATCTTCTTGTTGGTAAAGAGGCTGGAGGCGTGGCACCGGAGGTTCAATGAGGAAGACCAGCGACAGCAGAGGTAAGTTGGGATGTAGGGGGCCGTATCGGCACCGTCGGTTCAGCTCACCAAGGCCCAGGGGCTTCGGGTGCAGGGGTGCCTTTGGATATCGGAGTCTTCTTACAGGAGCCGGATGCGGTCGGGGGCTCTGGATTTACACTGCAGGTGCCGTCATGGAGGGCAGGAGAGGTCAGCCAACACTGGACACGAGGTCAGGATCGCCATGGAGACTTTACTGCACAGATGAGCCACTCCGACTCGGGCCGTGGGCGTTGGGTGCAAAGTGGGCTAGGGATGCAGATCCGCCTGGATCCGGAGTCTTTGGAGTAGGTTTCTTCGGGACAGATCCGCTGTCCTCTGGAGATTGGAGTTTTTATTGAAGGCAACAGTCCTCCCAGAGGTTTTGGAGGTAGTTGTTGCAAGACAGGCTGCACGGTAGGCGAAGTCTGAGACAGGCCGGTAGGGCTGGGGCCAAGGCAGTGGTCGTCTTCTGGCTTCTGCTGCAGGGTGTCTTCTTTCTTCATTGCAGATCTGAGGGTCAGGACTGGGGGAGCCCCTTAAATACTAAATTTAGGAGGTGTTATAGGGGAGTAGCAAGTAGGGCCAATGGGCAACTTAACTGGGGTGGCTACACCCTCCATTACGCCACCCTCCTATGGGAGGGGCACAAACCTAGTCCTGATTAGAGGGTCCCCCATCTTCAAGATGGCAGGAACTGAAAGTTGTGCTTCACCTTGCTTCCCCCCAGCTTAGGGCTGGGGATGGCAGAGGTGGGCATACCTCCTACCTTTTTGAATTTTCCCACTGGTTTTCCTGCCCAAAGTGGGAGTGTAAACCAGGGGCTGCCATCTGGTGCTAGCAGCAGAGCCTGGGGGTCACATTACAAAGGTGGCAGGCCTTTGAAGTTTCCCTCTTCGAGCACTGGCCCATTCTGGGGGAGGAAGCATGGCACTTCTGCCCAGGATGTGCATTGGTTCTGGTCCCAGAGAGCAGGGGCTCTCTACCCACGGGTCCAGAAACAAGTCTGGTGGTGGCTGGCTGCCTACAGCCAGTCAGACCCCACCAGGGTTGGTAGGGATTCAGGGGGCACCTCTGAGGTGCCCTCTGGGTACATGGTACAATAAATCCCACACTGGCAGCAGTGTTGATTTATTGAGAAGAGTAATTTGGTACCAAACACTTCTATATTCAGAAAAGCCATCATTGTTCTGTGAAACTCGAGTTGTCGAGTTCACAGCGCATGCACTCTATGGCTTCACTGGCACTTACAATATTGGGAAATGGTGCCCAATATTGTAGGGGCACATCTGCTCATGCAGATATGCCCTCACCTGGAGTATAGTGTACCCCGCCTTATGGCTGTGAGGCCTCCTACAGGGGTGACTTACCTATACTGTCGTTTTCTACATCAGAGGGACATATAGACTGCAAGGGCAGTGGCATGGTCCCAGTGAGCGGGTTCCCAAGGGACCCTCTTCAACTTCCAGGCCCTAGGTACCCAGGGTACTATTTACTAGGCGCTTACAGGACGCAGAAGTACCAATTGGTGTGTTGTTTTAGGGAAGGAGTACTGGCACAGGGGACCTAAATGGCAGGGATCCTGTGCACGACATTGGAAAACACATCAAAGCCAGGCAAAAAGTGGGGGGCTAACCAGGCAAAAGAGGCACTTCCTCACAGACCCCCGAGACACTTCACAATCCAAGGTTGGGTACCAGGCTAAGAACTGGAATCCCAAAAAGGCTTGGTGTTTCAACTGTAATGTCAATGGACACCTAAGGACTAATTCTGTCCCAAAAAGGCTTCCTCTTAGTGCACCCCCAGTTACCACTGGGATGGAGAGTCTCCAGATGGGATCCTTGGTGTACCCTGAACAGGTCCGAGAGTGCAATGAAGCCACTTTAATCTCAGGGGTGGGGTGGATTTAGCTGCCCTGGCTGTCGGGCCCAGTAATCTGGAAAAATACAAACAACAGCCACATATTAATAGGGTTTGAGTGGAAGCATTGACGGATACAGGTGCAAGTGTGACTATGGTGACTGAGAAACTGATATCCCCAGAGAAATATTTGGCTGGACAGACCTACCCAGTCATCAGTGCTGATAAACAGACTAAGGTTCATCCCATGGCTATGGTTCCTTCGAATGGGATTGGGTTACAGGCCAAAAAGTGGTGGCTGTGTCCTCTGCAATTCCATTAGATTGTCTGCTAGGTAATGACCTGTAGACCGCAGCATGGGCTGAGGTGCAGCTCAAGTCCCATGCAGCCATGCTGGGTATACCAGAATGGATGTGCGTAAAAACCAGAGCACAATGCAAAGCACACAGAGAAAAAGAGAAATTGGAGCCTAGAATAATGGCCCATTCCTCTAAGAGAAAAAGTAAGAAGACTGGGAAACCAACTTCTGAACAGCCACAAGCTCAGGTCCCTTCTCTTCCTGGAAAAGACCTGCCAGCCTCAAAGGGAACTGAGCCCCACAAACTTGGGCCTTACATGGCAGGGCTCCTAGGCCCAGGAGGACCCTCTAAGGAAGAGCTGTGCCAGGGACAGAGAACCTGTCTCACTCTTGAGAGCCAGAGATAGCAAGCTGCTGACCAGGAAGAGGGAGAGGTCAGTGGCTCCCGCAGAATCTGTTGGGAGGTGGGGTGCCTGTATACCGAGGACAGAGACCCCAAACCTGGTGTCACTATGCGTCTGGTAGTGCCTCAGGAGTACAGAGAGTTCTTACTCTCTCTAGCACATTACATTCTCTTAGCTGGGCATCTTGGCGAGACGAAATCTTGGAGTAGGTTAATCATCCACTTCTACTGGTCAGGTATGTCCCAGAAGGTGAAGGAGTTTTGCAGCTCCTGTGTTTACCTGTCAATCCAGTGGCAAGACAGGCAACCACCCAAAGGCCCTCTTAATTCCACTTCCAGTAGTTGGGTTACCTTTGAAAGGATAGGGATTGACATAGTCGGTCCCCTTGACCCTCCAACAGCATCAGTAAAAAGATTTGTAGTGGTGGTAGTGGATTGTGCCACCAGGTATCCTGAGGCAATTCCCCTAAGGACTGTCACTGCTACTGCAGTTGCCAGGGCCCTCTTCAGTATCTTCACTAGAGTGGGCTTTCCTAAGGAGTTGGTGTCAGACAGAGGTACAAACTTCATGTCTGGCTACCTGAAAGCCGTGTGGGGTGACATACAAGTTTACCACCCCATATCACCACAAACCAATGGCCTAGTTGATAAATTGAAAAAGACCATGAAAGGTATGATCACGGGACTCCCTGAAAAACTCAGAAGGAGATGGCATGTCCTTTTGCCATGTCTGCTTTTCACCTACAGAGTACTGCCACAGAAGGGAGTGGGGTTTAGTTCCTTTGCACTTCTGTTTGGTCATCCTGTGAGGGGACCACTATGTCCAGTGAAGGAAGGCTGGGAGAGACCTCTCAAAGAGCCTAAGCAAGACATTGTGGACTATGTGCTTGGCCTACGTTCAAGGATGGCTGAACACATGGGTAAAGCAACGAAAAACCTTGAGGCCTGCAAAGAGCTCCAGAAGCTCTGGTATGACCAAAAGGCTGCACTGGTGGAGTTCCAACCAGGGCAGAAGGTATGGGTTTTGGAGCCTGTGGCACCTAGGGACCTCCGGAATAAGTGGAGTGGTCCCTACCCTATCCTTGAAAGGAAAGGTGAGGTCACCTACCTGGCTGACCTAGGGAGGGCTGATGTGGCCATGTTGATGGTCACTGATGAGGATCAGGAAGCAGAGAGTGAACCTCTCCCTGACCTCCTCTCCTACAGCCCAAAAGATGGGTCAGTGGAAGGAGTTATCTTCTGAGACACTCTCTCTGCCCAACAGCAAGCGGACTGCAGGCATGTCCTAGAGCAGCATGCTGAGCTCTTTACCCTAACCTCTGGTTAGGCGCACAGGTGTACGCATGATGTGGACACTGGAGACAGCACTCCTGTCAAAAACAAAATCTACAGACAGTCTGACCCAGTTAAGGAAAGCATCAGGGCTGAAGTCAGCAAGATGCTGGCGTTAGGGGTTATTGAGTCAAGTCATCAACTTTATTCTGCCATTAGACCATAAAATCAGAATAAAAAAATCTCATTTGGGGAATATCACATGACAATAAAATGATATTGCAATCGAGTTGCGGTAACTGTGCCACCTTTTGGCATAAAACAATTATCAAATATCGGTCAGGAGGGAATGTCCACGTTTATAACATTTCAAACAGTCAAGAGGAAATGTTCATTAATACAATCTCATCTAAAAGTATCACTTTACAATAGAATTGTATCGCAATCAAGCTGCGAGAGCTATACCCTCTGACATATTAAAATCTTGTCTAAAAATTGTCACTTTGCTATAAAATCACATAATAGGCCATGCTTGTCATACCCCCCATGTAACATAATGCAATTATAAAATATTAGGCAGTCAGAAACAAATGTTCCTGTTTAAAAACACTATCACTCCTTAAATCACAATGCAAATTTAATTCCCAATTTCTCTGCTCTGGGAATAAAATTTAGGACTGAGCTGCATATCAAAGGATACTCGAGGCGCTGGGGAAAAAGCAAACCCTCCTGATGATTAGTGAAAGATCTTCCACTAAGAATTGGGCGTAAAACTGTATTCAAAAATAGGTATACAGGATACTAAAGACGATAAAGCGCTTGGTTGACTGGTTTAACTTCCCATCACATGGGCAACATGGTAATGAGGGAAACCAAGTGCATCTAACAGGAAAGGCCACTAATTTTTTTTATCTTATTCCCTCTAAACCGTGTGAGATAAAAATCGAAGCTCCGGCACCTTTACCCATGCAGTCAGCAAGATGCTGGAGTTAGGGGTGATTGAGTCATCCAACAGTCCCCGGGCCAGTCCAGTGGTCTTACTTCCCGAGCATCATTCCAATTGTGGGAAACCAGAGCTGAGGTATTGCGTGGTCTATAGAGGTCTCAATGCCGTCATCAAGACAGATGCACACCCTATCCAAGAGCTGATGAGTTGATTGGCCAAAAGTCTGTTTGTGAGATTTCGGTTGGGTAGCCTGCCACTAAAATCCTTCAAGAGAAAGTGAGCAAGGGAGCGAAATTCGGACATATGCCCTGCCTGTGGGGAAGTTTCTGAGACGGAGGCACACATTTAGTTTTTCTGCCCAGAATATCGCGGCCCCGCAGGAAATGAATAGGCCTTGTCTGTTTAAACCTGAAGGTTAATTCTTATAAAAGTGCATACAGAATTTTAACAAGCATTGGCATAGCCAATAGGTCTCGCCTCTGGGACCTTACAAGTGTTTTGCTAGAGGTGTATGGAAGTTTGGTAAGAGATGCAATTTAGCATAAAGGGATATGAAAAAGGAAACCAGGAAAGTGTGATGGGGGAGGGAGGGAGGGAGAAGCAAAGGGATGAGAGAGAGTGAGATAAAGAAAAAGTAGATGGCGAGAAGAAGTGAGTAGGGGGATAAATATGAAATGGGTTTGGTAAATATAGAAAAACTTTTTAGTGGTCGCAAACCCCTTTATAGATGAGGAAAAGGTAAGGGAGAGGATCGATGTGGTGTTATATCAGAGCTGCTGACTTTGGTACTGGGGAACCAGGATCAAATCTCGGCGTCATCTCAAAAGCCTGCGATTCTGGGCGAATCCCTTAATCTCGCAATGCCTAAAAATAAAAAGTGAATGTGGCCTTGTGTAATGTAACTGGTACTCATGCAAAGTGCTCCAAAACGTTCGGGTCGAGTTTGTGTTTTATAAAGCTACAAAAAACTAGGAAGCTTTAAAAATAAAGAAACCCGAACTTGTTAATAATTTCCTTCCTGTGACTCTTGCACATTTTCTTACATTGCTACGTTCATGGAGCTTGTTAGCTCCGTTTCTTTACTGGTGCGAGTGCCTAATAGTGCTTACAAAGAACCACTTCGGGTGGACATGATCCGCGCGGGGGGGGGTGGGAAGCCTCAGCAGCGAGGATCCCTGGAGAGCATCTTCTGAGAAGAGAAGGTGTTTGGGTCACAGTAATGTTTGTCACATGCGCTAACATCAAACACGTGAACCCTGCAGACGTGGAGAGGGGGTGTAGGCATCACCTCTGAAAAACATTTTATAAATCGCCGCTTATGCGATGCCTGGGCGCTCCCAAACTCCCGCCCTCCCCTTCGGATTCAGAAATTAGAACAAACAAAGGCGCGTGTAAAATCCAGCGGCCTGCCCAGGGTCACAGGGTGCGCAGAGCAGCTGAACAGTTCCTCGTTCTAGTAAAGCAAGCACAAGACACCGGAGCAGACACGAGTCCTGCACAAAGCAAACACCGCGGTGCTTGGTGCCCTCCAGCTAGGGGTGGAGAGGGAGTAATGCAAGCACAAATACGTGCCCTCCAGCTAGGGGTGGAGAGGCGGGGTGATGCACAAATCCGTGCCCTCCAGCTAGGGGTGGAGAGGCGGGGTGATGCACAAATCCGTGCCCTCCAGCTAGGGGTGGAGAGGCATAGTGATGCAAGGCCGAGACAACACAGCAAGGGGGAAGTCCTGGAACCATCTGCAGACGACAGCTCCAACCAGAGCACACGACAGCTCCACCCAGAGCACCACCGGGGCAGGTGACTGGAGGGCCGGGGAGAGGCGGAGAGAGAGTCAGATGCAAGGGGGCGGGTAATAAAGAGTGTAAGAAAGGAGAGAAGAGGGGGAGAGAGAGTTAGACGCAAGAGAGCCAGAAATACAGTGTTAGAAAATAGAGAAGAGGGAAAGAGAGAGGGAAAACGTGCGAGTGGTAGTGAGAGGATTAAAAGGGGCAAAAGGACGCTGGATAGAGGGAATATGAAGTGAATGTAAAGGGGGAGAGAACCTCAGGAAATATCTATGACGGGGAAAAGATCCGAGGTGAGAGCAAGGACGTCAGAGAGGGGGGTGAACGGGGAGGTGAGGGAAGAGCTGATGAAAAGGAGGAGAAAGGACTGAAAGAGGAGTCCTGGTGAGTGATGGAGGGAGGTGAATAAGAGGCAGAGGGGCGGGGTAAAGAGGAAGCAGAGGGTGAAAGGGAAACATCCGGGTGAGAAAATAGGAAGCTGGAAGGAAGTTTTCAAACATTGAAAGCTCTAAAGTCTCAGATCTAACTACGTGGCCGAAGTTCAAAGTACGAGGGTTACCGTTTCTAACAGAAGACGCGAGAGAGAAGCGGGGGCGAGCGAGCGCGGTGCAATATTAAAAGGGACGGGCAGGAAGCAAAAAGGGGCGGGAAAAAAGAATACTAGAACACGCAAGAGAGGAGCGGGGGCGAGCGAGCGCGGCAGCAAAGCGAACGCGCTAATTATAAACACATGGTCATAATGAGAAACAGATGCCGCTGCTGTGCGAAACCGCAAGCAATAGGCCACGGGCGGTTACATTTGTTGAGAAAGGTGGGACATGCACCCGCCTTTGCCCAATTGCGTGCTGTCTTTGTTAAAAAGACGCACGCAAAGGCCAATAGCCTGTGACAAAAACAAAAGCACACACACGAGCGTGTGGTCAGATTTTTGAAGCCCTTACATAAAGTCTCGCAGCGCATGCGCGCTGCGCTAGGCTCGACCTAAAAACTGACACCTCTGAAACAATCGTTTTTTCTGTAAGTCGGTTTTTTGCCAGTGTTTGGCACAAACGCTGTAAGGGTGTACTCTAGCGAGAGGAAGAGTATATTACTCCCTTCTTAGAATTGAATTCTGATAGCTGGGGTTCAGGGTTCTAGATTATTATGCTGTACGCCCACTACGCTAAGTAAGGATACATTAGTTCTCTGCTAGATTTGCACAGATGTTATATTAGAAGAATGCTGCTGTACCTTTAGTATTATACCTGATTTTTTCTTTTTATTAGATTACTTAAATATGTGAGAAAATTGTAATGGCCTCTTATACCCACTTACCTTTTATATTGTACAAATTGTATTTTAGACATTTAACTATACACATGTTCTTGTATTTATACGCTTTGATGGCTCTTGGCAAACCGAATAAAGCTTATTTGATGATGATGATGATTGACTGATTGGGGGCAGCCAAATTTTTCAGTACGTTTGATTTAACATCGGGGTACTACTGGCAGATTGGTCTGACTCCAGGAGCAAAAGACAAGACAGCATTCTGGACCACAGATGGACATTTCCAGTTCTCTGTTATGCCATTTGGGTTAAAGAATGCCCATGCCACCTTTGAAAGGTTGGGGAGTAAAATCCTTGCTGGGTTGGAAACTTTTAGTGCAGCATATCTGAAAGATATTGCTGTCTACAGTTCCAGTTGGCAGGATCACCTGATCCACCTTGGAAAGTTACTCGAGACTCTGCAAGTTGTAAGCCTCACTATCAAGGCAAGCACGTGCCGGATAGGACAGGGCACAGTTGTATATACTTAGGCCACCTTGTAGGTTGAGGCCAAGTTCAATCTTTGCAGCCCAGGATCCAGACCATTCTGGACAGGGAAGCTCCAAAAACCCAGACGCAAGGCAGGACATTCTTTGGCTTGACTGGGAACTACAGGAGGTTTGTGATGGGGTATGGTACCATTCTGGCATACCTCCAAGAAGCAACCAAAGAAGGTAAACTGGACAGTGAGGTGTCAAAAGACTTTGACACACTGAAGGAGGCAATGTGCTCAGCACCCAATCTCAATGCCCCAGATTACTCCAAGCAGTTCACAGTGCAGACTGATGCCTCTAAACATAGGATAGGAGCAGTCCTATCCCAGACCAATGATGTCAGCCATGACCAGCCTGTCGATTTCATTAGCAGGAGGTTCCTCCCCAGGAAACAGCGTTGGAGTGCCAATGAGAGGGAAGCTTTTGCTTTGGTTTTGTCCCTGAAGAAGCGGAGACCATACCTTTTTGGTACTTACTTCCTTGTACAAATTGACCACAGGCCTCTCAGATGGCTCCTGCAAATGAAAGGTGAAAACCCCAAACTGGTGAGGTGGTCCATCTCCCTGCAGGGAATGGACTTTACAGTGGAGCACAGATCTGGGACCGACCATGCCAATGCAGATGGACTTTCCAGGTTTTTCGACTTAGACAATGAAGACTCTCTTAGGATGATTAGTCTCATCCTCTTTCATTTGGAAGAGAGGTGGTTGTGGAGGAACGTGCCCTTTTTGACAAGGTGACTCCCATTGCTTGCCTGGTATTCGATGCAACTTTGAGTGCACGGAGTTCCTGCTAACCAGGTCCCCAGTGGAGTGTTCTTTCCCAAAAACAAGGTAAATGTGCAATTGTTCCACAACTGGTAAGCCCTTTAGCACCCCTGCCAGTCCCTAGTAAATGGTACCCCCTGGTACCTAGGGCATGAATACTAAAGAGGGTCCAAGCATGTATTGTGCCACCCTAAGGGACCCACTACCAAACTCATGCAGACTGCCATTGCAGGCTGCGTGAAATTCTGCAGATAAAAGAGAAAATACGACATGGCACACACTGCCATGCCACTGACACTGCATGCAATATTTGTAAGTCACCCCTACAGCAAACCTTTCACCCTAAGGCAGTATGCATTACATCACATGTGAGGGCATATATGCATGAGCAGATATGCCCCTGTGCAGTTTAGTCCAACTGCTATATAGTAGAAGTGAACAGGGAAGCCATCTTGAGTACATGTAGTAGGCTCTGATCATTATGAGGTCCCCAGCTACATGATGGCTTCACTGAAACCTATGCTGTTTTGTATCAAAACACCTCGTCTTAATAAATCTGTACTGATGCCAATACTAGATGTATTTTGACATGCACCCAGAGGACACCATAGAGGTGCCCCCTGAAAACCCACCAACCTCTAGTGTGCTGGCTGACTGGTCTTGGCCAGCCTGCCACCACAGACGCATTTCTGACCCCCTTGAGGTGAGAGCCTGCGCTCGGAGGTCAGAAACAATGCCTGTTCTGGCTGGAGGTGTTGTCGCCTCCTCCATGCAGAATGGCTAATAATAGCATATCAAGGCGGGCGGCTTCAAAGGCCTCCGGCGCCTTTGATATGAGACCCCGGCTTACCCCAGACAGGGGAAATGCCACCCCCTACCCAGTGCCCATTTGGCACCAGGACAGGTGGGAAAATTAGCTAGTCAGGAGGCGTGTTCACTATCAGGGTAGTTACATCCCTAAGGCGGGCTACCTGAATAGAACACGAAAAGTAGAATTCCACCATATTGGTTTTTGGTGAAATAAGATAAACTGGGTCAGGGTTATGTCCACCCCCCACAGGAAGTGGTCATATAGGGGGTGCAGACACCCTAAAGGTAAGTAGCCCACTGGCTACTACCTTACACTCCCCTTAGCACCCCTAAATTGAGCATTAGGACCCCTGAGACCAGGAACTCAGATTCAACTGACACAAGAGGAGGACAAAGAAAAGTGAAAAAGCGAGAACAGAGGACCAGCTGTAGACGTTTTTTGGCGGCATACCTTGCCTACCTGCACCTGTCCCGACAATCGTGACAAACGGACTCGTCCGGTCACTGTGCATCTGCCAAGAACCCTGGTGGGCTGGCAGCAATCTTCCTTGAAGTAGGGGAGCAACTCCCTTGCAGCCACCAAACATCAAAGTCCGGTCTACAGTTCTGCTGCCCCACCAGTCCCACCAATGCAGCAGCTGCCTAGTAAGAGGTGGCCCAGCAGTCCTGTTTTTGTCCCCTCAACCGGCGAGACCGACAACAGTTAGTGCCCGTGACACACAAACCTAGCAGACCTAATCACTCTGCACCCCAGCCTGGGTTTCCGAGAACTGACTATGCTTCCTTTCTCCCCGGGCGCTCACGAACCGAGCCCCCCCCCCCCCCCCCGTTGGGAGCTTCCAAGTCCCCTATGGACACCGGGAAACCTATTGCAAGTAACTGTATGAAGTACATGCCTTTTTCCCCCGTAGGAAAGCATTGCCGCATTTAAGCGAACATTTTACTTGCATGTAAAAAAAATTAAATATCCTGAAAAGTGCCTTCGTGATACCGAAGTTCCTAGTGTTGAAATTTATATAAAAATAAGCGTTATCTTTCTAAATTGGTCTTTGATTCTTCTTGAGTGCATGTCTTATTTATTGCCTCTGTGATTTAAAAAAAAAAAAAAATGCTTAGCACTACCCTCTGGTAAGCGTAAACTGGTTGTCCACACTACCACAAAAGAGAGCATTTGGGTTTGTTACTTGTGCTTCTGTAAAACAATATGGGTTGCCTGGATTCTCTGCATAGTGTACCTCGCTTTGGTGCACTATATTGCGAGCCACCTTCCTACAATTTACAATACATTTAAAATTGAACTTTTAAAATGTTTTAAATTCAAAAACACGTTTAATATAAAAGAACTAATGTAAATATAGTTCACTTTAAAATGGTATTTACTTCAATTTAATCTATATGCTTCCTGGTGTTTTAGTGTTGTTGCCTGCCTTCATTAATTACCACAGGAGTGTTTACCAATACTCAGTGTTTGGCATTGTGTGGTGCTGAACTTACTGCAAATCTGGGCTGGAGTGCACTCAACTATGTTTGGTAAACTGGGCTACTACTGTAGATTCAAATCTGTATTTTGTGAACCGACATTGTACTACTCCTATGTGAGTGTGTTTTTTTTATTGGTTGATCCTCCCTATTCCACTTCTTTAATTTCCAATAACCCCACTCATTTAGTAGCAAATATTCCCTGTTTTCCAACCATTCTCTAGGTCCCGCCCACATTTACTATTAAATTCTATGCTTACATGTGCGGAGAGGCGCATGCAATGATCTCCGCCGGAGGCTTGTGAATTGCATTTTGGAGCATGTAAAGCAGTATAGCTTTTGTCAATAGGACATGCTGTATCTCTGTGCCACAGATACATTGCCAAAAAATAAAATGACCCCCTCTCAGTTTTGAAAATGGAGCTAAACGGAGATAAGTACAATGCAAAACAGAACAACCAATTAAGATACTTTTGTTCTAAAAATTAAGCAATAGGAAAACATTAAGCTCAGCAATATTTTTCATTTTCCCATTAATTTTTAATATGTAGTCTGTTTATCTCCTCATTTATCTTCAGTACTGCCCAATAAACTACTTCCACAAAAAAGGAACACAGAAAAACAGATGGTTCGCAAATGTTCCCCATTTTTGTTCACTACATGTCTGTCCATTTTTAGTTACGCACACACAGAAGGACTTTCACCCTCGCCTCCACGCAATACTCCAGCTCCACCATAAATAGTCACAGCACAAGACTAATCTAAAACAAACAGGTAGCATGCTGACAAAGTAATCAGAAAACTGCAACCTGTTTCATTCACCTGGACTGATCAACAGCAGTCATGAGTACAAAAAATAAAAATCTGATTTGGATACTGCTACCACCGCTCTTCAGTTTTAAATGAAATGGCTCAAATTTTTAAAAAAATGTCCACATGGATATACATATATTTAGTCTCACCTGACAGACACTGGTCTACTAGAGAAGGCAGGGTCAAAAGAAGCAGTTAGGGGTTTCCACCACACCCTTTTCACATTTGGTTGATCTTGAGAGAGTTACCCACATTAATCATCTTCATATTTATTTCAAAAAACGATTCCATAAAAATCCATAATATTTCATAGTCATAAAAGAATATAATTTTGGATTTCACTTACTTATGGTCAGTCAACACAATGGTGAACCAACAGCCCTTTAAGACTAACTTTCCATCAAATATTACTTCTACTTCAACAAACGGGCACACCTATGCTGAACCTCAGGACACACAAAGGTGTCTAACTTAAACATGTACATTAACAATGTCCGATTCCTTATGGGAAAACACATTTCCATTGTTTAGTTCTACAAACTGTGCACCTAGGAGCAACGAACGTCATCAACGTTCACAAAGCATGCTGCCATTCTTGTTCCCTTCATACTCATATGCCTGGGAAGCCAAAAGAAAGTGCCACCTTGTCAGAATGCCTGCAGGCCGTGCTTTGGAAATTTTCAGCCAGGGAGTTTCGGTCAGTTCTGAGCAGGAATGCAGCAATGAGAATGAGACTTCTGTCTGCTACATTGGACTGGTGTTGCAGGAGGCCACTGACTTTGTGGATAGATGCTTTCCACTTCAAATGGGGGAAGAGGAATTTGGAACCGGTCACAATACTTGCTTTTGTGCCACCTTCTCCGTTTCAGGGTCCTCATGCAACCATTCAGAAAGTAAACATTCTGTGTATGTATAACGGTCGAGGATTCACATACTCAAGCCACATATGCCTTAGAGTCACAGTACCCGCCTATTTGATACGTTTATAACCGACAGTGTGGCGAACCTGCCTCGAAACATATAGGAAGAGAATATTAGCGCTCATGGACCAAGCATTCCAAGAAGGTAGTGTGACATTCCCATCAATTGGATGTTTAGTCTAACTCCACCCAGGGACTCAGTACGTCTGTACAGTGCTGCCTTGCTGAGGTGCAGCTGCATCTGATGGCCTGAAAAATGTAAGTCTCTCACCAGTATGCGAAAACAGCACCATTCAAACAGTGAATTAACACCTTCTCATTCTCCGATATGACATGCAGCACCAGAATTTTTTTTTTTTTTTAAAGCTTTTTTTCAGTGCAGCTTCTATGCATTAGCTACATCAGGCCATCACTATTTGCGATATTGAGGTTTCAACACTATCCATAAAAGAAGACCAGGATTACTAAGAGTTGGTACGGGTTGTGATTATGTCAGCTGCTGAGATACCATATGGAGTTTAGGCATGAACGAGTATGTGATCATTTGTGAGAATGACAACGCCTCTGAATATACTCTTTTCTTCGCATAATGTACCTCTGAGACAAGTGATTGGATATCCAAGACTGTACATACTTCATGGTATTAGGGCCCCCATAGAAGGAATATGTTATTTACAGTGTAAGTATCTGTTCATAGCATGCAGTGCTGTAGATTCAAATGCTCTGCATATTCCTATTGCTGCCATCTAGTGTTAGGCTTTGACGTTTCCAACTTTTTCTTCAAATACATCTTTTGAGTCACAAGGTATTGTGAGTCCTCTTTTACTGGGTAACGCGCATTGGCTCCATTTTTAGATTGTTTTATGCACAGAGTGTAAGCGAAAAGATGAAGCTTAGATACGAAAGTGTGATGATCATCCAAGCAGAATGTACCAAGAATTTAAGTAAGAGAAATGCACATATGAAACGACCAAAGGTTTCCGGGGAGATGGGTGGGTGCATGGTAATCTACAGCACTGCATGATGTGAACAGATGATTATAAGCGAAGTTACGTATTCTGTTTGTAGCATGTGTGTATGTAGATATACATGCTCTGCATATCTGTAAAGCAGTACTCTTGCAGTCAGGGGATAGTCAGAGGATGTTGCAAAGAACTGAAACAGAGTTCTTACAACAGCTTGGTCAACTCTTGCTTGTTGGCATGCTAAGACAACCGCACAATAGCGTTTGGTCAATGTTTGTGAAGTGGACCATGTAGCTGCCTTATGTATGTTAGCAACAGGTATATTTCCAAGGAAAGCCTTAGTGGCTCCTTTTTTGTGCATAGAACGAGGCCTGGACAAGGCAATTCCTTTCAGCTTTAATGTAGCGGGTCTGGATACAATATCAAAATCCAACTCGCAACACCTGCCTTTGAGAGAGCGTGTTCTTTGAGTGGCTTGGCAAAAGCAACAAAAAGTTGCTGAATCTTGCCAGAGGGCTTGGTCCAATCTATGTAATACATGAGAAGACACTTGACATCAAGGGTGTGACGGGAACCTTCTGCTTCAATGTCTGTGTTGGAAAGTGGATTATCGGTAGGGGCAAATGTAGGTCTGCCACTGGCAATAAGGCCACTAACTGTTGGTAGGACTCAGCATAGGTCTTAGAACATTATTCCTATGCTCAACCCTTGGTAACGTGGCTGCGAGCAGACCGGCTTAAATTCAAAGACAGGTATGTAAAGCATTTAAAAACACCAATTCAGTAAATAATTAAGACACAACACATAATAAAAATCCAACACCAATTTATAAAAATAGGAAATATTTTTATCTTTAAAATGACACCAAAACGACAAAAATCCAATGTAGGGAACCGGAGATATGAATTTTCAAAGATTTAATAAAATATAGCACTTAGAAGATTATAGCACCATATTGGGATACCTGCTCGCAATAGACCGGGGCAAAGTCAAAGTTTCAGGCCGACCGCGATGGAGCCCTGGGCGGCTACAGCTCGCGGCAGGTCCCGGTCTCAGTTTCTACCTTCACACTTAGAAACTTTTCTGGAGCTTTTCTCCCCGAGGCCCCTCGACGTGCCCAGCCAGTCCGGGTCCGGTGCGGGTCCGCCGGCTTGCCTTTCGAAGAGCTCCCGGTCAACTTCCTGGAGCGAACTTAGAAACTTTTTCTTTAGCGCTTCAGCGGGGCAACCCAGGAGCCCAGGCCGACACGCGATGGAAGGCAGGCGGCTTGGCTCTCGCGGTTGCTCCCGGTCACCTTTTCTACGAGCGGACTTAGAAACTTTTCTGGAGCTTTTTCTCGCGGGGTCTCTCGATGCTCCTCATGTAGCCGGGTCCGGTGAGGGTTCGCCGGCTTCAGATTTCTTCTAGTCCCGGTCAAACTCTGGAAGTGGGACCGACGGAGCTTTTAGCGGGACGAACCTGGATGGCTTGGCCGACTTGCGGTTGAAGGCAGGCGGCTTGGCTGACCAGGTTGAGTCGGTCCCACTATGGAGCTTTTTTTCAAAGTTCCTCCAAAGTTCTCCAAACTTCTTGAACTTCTTCCTGAAGTTCCTCAAAGGGTCCCAAAGTGTCTCAAACTCACTCCAAGGGTCTGGAAGCTCCAAGATGGTCCTTGAAAGTTGAGGACTTCAGTTCCCACAATCCACCTGGACGTCACCCTTACAAATCCACTGGTAATTCCCCAAGGTGCAGATTTAGTTGGTGATGTTCCAGGTGAGCTCTTTTAACCTGTAGCTTTCAGGGAGTCCACTCTTTAGTTCCTTTCAGAAAGATAATCCACAGGGCTGTAGTTTCAGATGGTGCAGTCCTCAGAGGTCAGGCCTTAGAAATCTTTGCACAGCAAAATCTTCTCAGCTTGGCAATGTCTTGCTTCAGTAAGTTTCAAGCAGCAGATCTGGAGGGCTCTGCCCCTCTCAGATACTTATTCCATGTTCTCTGGGTCAGACAGGAGGTCACTCCTGACCAATGGGAGCAGGGTAACTCCTCAAATATATGACCACTTCCTGTAGAGTGTGGCATTTTGTCCCAGAGTGCATCAAATCTTCCAAATCCATAATGGCAGAATTTCCAGCAAGGAGGCAAGAGCTGGCTAAACAACCCTAGGATGCCTAATTTACTTAGAGTCCCCCCCTGCATCTGCTCATACATTCCTTAATCCCCCCCATCTGCCTGAGGGATAAAGTTCAGAGTTGTAAAATAACACTGGGTTCTGATTTTCTCTTTGATGCCCATGGTTTACAACCCCCTGGCCTGGCATTCCTGTGGACCAGCACATTGCCCTCCCAGCCCAGCTGCATAACCCCAGGGGCTCTTTATCACCTCTCCAGGCAGGCTGGCTAATCCACTTAACTCTGACCAATCAGGGCGGACCACTGGAAGGCTGAATCTTGACTTACAAACAAGAAAGTCTTATAACTTCTTGTATGTACACTTTAGGAGAAATTCAGCAATATCATATTGTTGGATTTATTAATACCATTCGGGGAAATCTTTGAATGGCCTCTCTAGCCCTCTCCTATCAAGAGATATTAATTAATAACTTCCTACCATGTTAACCTATGTAACAGGGGATTTGCAATGGGAAAAATGACTTGGGCCATTTTTCCAGCACCAGGACTTACAAAAACATATTTTATAAGTACTTTGCTTATATCTACAGGACCCCCACCCCATAGGACAACTAGGGGAGACTTTAGGGGTTCTGAATCTGTAAAAATATTGCAGATCCTCACTTCACAGTGCTCCTAGCATCAAAGTCGAATTTGGGCAGCACTTTACCACAATGTGGGAGTGAAATGTGAAATTTCACTTAACCCAGGCATATAAAAACTCATTTTATAAGGGTCTACCTTATAGATACGTGACCCCCCACCCCCCACCCCTGGGATACCTAGGGGAGACCCTGGGGGTCCCTAATATGCCAAAACATTGTAGGTTATCTATTTTTAAGTGCCCCAAACCCCAAAGTCGAGTTTGGGCACAATTTACTTTTTAAAAGCAGTCCTGGCACCCAGGGCTGCTTTTAAACTGACCTCAGGCTTCAGCAGTGCACACATGCAAGTGCAAAAAGAGCTGCTGGCCTCTAAACTGCCATGCCCTAGGGTACTAGGGACTTCTAGGTAGTTTCAATCCCCCTGCCCTATTATATACTAGGGGCTTATGGGGTAGGTCATGCCAATCACAGGGGTACCCCACCACACCATTGTGTACCCTAGTGTATGTAGGTGTTTTAACTGTATTCTAATGTGTCTCTTTCAGCCTTGCCCTGGGCCTGGTTAGGCAGAGCCCAGAGTCAGTTACCACCAGTATCAGTCAGCAAAAGGTTGGGGGGGTGCCCAGGGCACAGGGTGACTTTGCAACAGTCTGGTTGTGGAAAGATCAGGAGCTCAATGGTTTGATTAAGGTGGAATGGGAATACCACCTCAGACAGGCTCTTCCAAGGTGAGGGCCTGCAATTCAGTTACATGCCGTAAAGATGTGATAGTGATGAGAAAAGCAACTTTCCAGGAAGTAAATTGTAAATGGACACAAGCATAAATGTTTAAAAGGAGGGCCTATGAGACAAAGTTAAGGTTCTAGACAGGGGCACATAGCACTCTAGGTGGAAAAACCTGATTGAGTCCATCCATAAAAGCCTTGATGACAGGGTCGCGCCCCTGTCTAGAACCTTAACATTGTCTCATGGGCCCTCCTTTTAAATATTTACGCTTGTGTCCATTACAATTCATATTCTGGAAGGAAAATGCTACTTACCAGTATGCATCTGTTCTTGGCATGTAGAGCTGCAGATCCACACACTGTGCATAGATCGCCATCTGGTGTTGGGCCCGGATGTTTGCACTTGTTTTTGTCTTGGAAAAGTCTTTGGAAGTCACGAGATAGGTGACTCCTCCTTTGGATGATAGTGCGCATGGGCATCGGCTCCATCTTCAGATTGTTTTTCGCCAGCAGGGAAATTATGGAGTTTTGTGAGAAACAGTAAAGATGCCCATGAATGCTGTATCTAAATAAGATAATACTGGAACAGATAAAGGTAGCCGGGGAGGTGGGTGTGGATCTGCAGCTCTACATGCCAAGAACAGATGCATACTGGTAAGTAGCATTTTCCGTTCGAGGCATAGGAGCTGTAGATCGACACACTGTGCATAGATTGTATAGCAGTATTCCTCCTTAGCGGCGACCACCAGTATCTGTTGCAGTAGTTTGAAATAGTGTTTTGAGTACAGCCTGGCCCAAACTAGCTTGTTGTTTTGTTTGCACATCTACACAATAGTGCTTTGTGAATGTGTGCGGTGTAGACCATGTAGCTGCTTTGCAGATGTCATCTAAGGGAATGTTCCCTAAAAATGCCATTGAAGCCCCTATCTTTCGGGTAGAGTGGGCTTTAGGGGGGATAGATAATGTACGCTTTGCTTTGTGATAGCAAATTTGTATGCATTTTACAATCCACCTTGCAATACCAGATTTTGATATGGGGTTGCCTTTATGTGGTGGCGAGAAAGATACAAAAAGTTGTTTTGCTTTGCGAAAAGGGTTTGTTCTTTCAATGTAATAAAGGAGTTCTCTTTTAACATCGAGAGTATGAAGAGCTCTTTCTGCGACTGTTTGTGGTTGCGAGAAGAATACTGGCAATTCCACAGACTGATTGAGATGAAAGGGAGAAATAACCTTAGGGAGGAATTTTGGATTGGTTCTGAGAACTACTTTATTGTGATGGAGTTGTAAAAAGGATTCTTGAATAGTTAGTGCTTGTAGCTCACTGACTCTTCTAAGGGAAGTAATGGCTACGAGGAAAGCGACTTTCCATGTTAGAAATTGTAGCTCGCATTTGTGCAGAGGTTCAAATGGAGGACCCATTAGTCTTGTGAGAACAATGTTTAAATTCCATACAGATGAGGGTGGTACCCTGGGAGGAATTATTCTTTTGAGGCCTTCCATAAATGCTTTGATGGCAGGTACCCTGAATAGCGACAAGTGTTGTCTATTTTGTAAGTAGGCTGCTATGGCAGCGAGGTGTAACCTAATAGATGTGTATGCTAAGTTACACTTTTGGAGTAGATAACCTATGATGTGTTGAATAGACACATCTAAAGGATTGACGTTGTTGTTGTTACAGTATATTACAAATCTTTTCCACTTGGCTGCATAGCAGGCTCTAGTGGTGGGGCGTCTAGCCTCTTTGATAACGTTCATACAGTCGGGGGGAAGGTTAAGGTAACCAAACTCTAAGACCTCAGGAGCCAGATTGCTAGGTTGAGCTGTGCTGGGTTCGGGTGTGTGATCTCTCCATGGTTCTGGGTTAAGAGGCGTGGGGAGAGGTGTAGTTTTTGGTGCGGGACTACAGATAGTTCCAGTAATCTGGTGTACCACGGTTGTCTGGCCCATGTTGGAGCAACTAGGATGAGAGTGAGTGAGTGTTGCTGCATTTTGCGCACCACTAGTGGAATGAGTGGGAGAGGCGGAAAAGAGTACGCAAATCTGCCTGACCAATTCATCCATATTGCATTGCCTTTGGACAATGGGTGTGGATATCTGGCGGCGAAGCTTGGGCATTTGGCGTTTTTGTGTGTGGTGAAGAGATCTATCTGTGGTTGCCCCCACATGTGGAAGAACGGTTGAAGGACTTGTGGATGTAGTTCCCACTCGTGAATCTGTTGCGTTTGATGACTTAACAGATCCGCTATGTTGTGCTAGGAGAAAAATGTTTTGAGGAATAGCCCATCTCCATATGCTTTGTGCTAGTTGCGACAGCTGTAGGGAGTGTGTCCCGCCTTGTTTCTGTATGTAGTACATTGCTGTCATGTTGTCGGTCCGGACTAGGACAGCTTTGCCTGATATTTGTCGCTGGAAAGACTTTAAGGCGAGGAATATGGCTAGTAACTCCAGGTGATTGATATGGAGTAACTTTTGTTGAGGTGTCCACCTGCCCTGTATGGTGTGATGTAATAGATGAGCTCCCCAGCCGGAGAGCGATGCGTCCGCTGTTAGCATAATCTGTGGAACCGGCTCTATGAACGGTCGCCCCTTGGAAAGGTTTTGGGTGTTCCACCACTGCAGAAAGCGATGTGTGCTGCCATCCACCAACACCAGATCCGTCAGCTGACCTTGAGCTTGGTTCCCACTGACTTGCTAAGCACTCTTGTAGAGGACGCATCTGGAGTCTTGCATGAGGTACTATGAATATGCAAGAGGCCATCATTCCTATGAGCTGCATGAACACCTGAGCTGGAAGAGAGTGTTGCGGCTGAAATTTGGCTAGGAGGGTTTGTATACTTGATATCCTGGCTGGGCTGGGATATGCAAGTGCTTTTGAGGTGTTTATTGTGGCGCCGAGGTACTGTTGTATGTGGGACGGTTGTAGGTGAGATTTTGCATGGTTTACTGTAAACCCCAAATCGTGGAGTATCTGGATTGTGGCGTGAGTGTGATGTACACACTGATTGTATGAGTTGGCTTTTATGAGCCAGTCGTCCAAGTATGGGAAGACATGAATGTGCTGTCTTCTTGGGTGAGCTGCAACTACCGCCAGACACTTGGTGAATACTCTGGGTGCTGTGGTGACTCCGAAAGGGAGTACCTTGAATTGGTAGTGCTGACCGTCCACTACAAACCTGAGATATTTCCTGTGAGAGATGTGAATGGGAATATGAAAGTAGGCGTCCTTGAGATCTAGGGTGGCAAGGAAGTCGCCTTGTGAGAGGAGAGGAAGGACTTGTTGAAGTGTGATCATGTGAAAATGGTCTGAGTGTATGTACAGGTTTAGGGGGTCTGAGGTCTAGGATAGGTCTCAGAGAGCCGTCCTTCTTTGGAATCAGAAAGTACAGGGAATAAACTCCTGTGTTTTGATGATGCAGGGGTACTGGTTCTATTGCATGTTTTTGTAGGAGGGAGATGACCTCCTGCTTTAGCAGCGATAAATGTTCTGGTGACATTGGACGCTGTCTGGGTGGTATGTTTGGGGGGGTAGAGGTGAGTTCTAGACAGTAACCTGATTGAACGATTTGTCTCACCCACCTGTCTGTGGTGATGTTGTTCCAGACAGGAAGGAACTGTAGCAATCTTCCCCCGACCGGAGTGGAATGGTCCGGGGGGAGGGGAGTCTTTGGGTAGGGGTGGAGGCAGAGCGGGTGTTGTTGGTCTTGCCTCTACCTTTGTTATTATTGCCTCTGTAGCCTCCTCTTTGGTAACCTCTGGTGAATGTGGTCTGGGTGGGGGCCTTATAAGAGGTGGATGGGTTGTCAGAGGAGTAGACTCTGGAGGTGCCCTTGTAAGAGGAGCGACGAAAGGAACGCCTGGGAGCTTGCGATTTCAAGGCTCCCATTGATTTAGCCGTGTCAGTGTCTTACTTCATCTTTTCTAGAGATGAATCCACGGTAGGTCCGAATAAGTGTTCCTGATCAAAGGTCTGGTTAAGGATAGAAGTTTGTACTTCCGGTTTAAACCCTGAAATGCGTAGCCAAGCATGTCTACGCAGAAGAACACTTGTGTTGATGGCTCGGGAGGCTGTGTCTGCGACGTCTAGAGCGCAACGAATGGAGGTGTTAGTAATGAGCTTACCCTCCTGTATGAGGTCATTGGCCTTGGTTTTATATTGGTCCGGAAGGTGCTGTAATAGGGTCTCTAGTTCGTCGTAGTGTGCCCTATCATACCTAGCTAACAAAGCTTGAGTGTTGGCGATACGCCAGATGTTAGCTGCTTGTGACGCTGTGAGTTTACCAGAGGCGCCAAGAGTTTGGACTCTTTGTCGGGAGGTGGAGCGTCCCCTGACGTGTGAGAGTTAGCCCTCTTCCTAGCGTTGGAGACTACTAAGGAATCCAACGGTATGTGTCCTTTAATATATACTGGGTCTGCTGGGGCAGCTTTGTATTTTTTCTCTAACCTGGGGTTAATAACCCTAGCCCTAACAGGATCTTTAAACACCTCAGGTGCATGTTTGATGACCCCTTTTAACATAGGTAGGATAGAGGTGGACTTTTGTGAAGTGTCAAAAGTGTCCATTAAAAAATCGTCTTCCACAGGGTCTGTGTGCAAGTCAACCCCGTGGTATTGTGCAGCTCTGTGAACGAGCTGGTTGAAACCCATGGTGTCCTCTGGAGGGGAAGGTCTAGAGGGGTAGATGTCGTCTTGCGGAAGATTAGGGACGTCTGGTGTATTGTGATCGTCCCAGGGGTCTGGGGTAGAAGGTGGACTAGGATCCCCTAGTGGCTCATCATTTGCACCCCCTCCTGTGTCATCAGAGGTGTCATCATCGTCCACTGGTGGAGGAGATGGTGTAGGAGAGTGGTGTGGTGGGGGAGGTGGAGAAGGGATCCGGAGAGGAGATGTTGCAATGTCTCTCTTTTTAGGTGGTGGAGCCGATGGAGGCGTATCCAGTGGTCTCTCTTTAGAACGGAGTCAGTTGACCAGTCTTTGGGTCTTTTAGAAGAGTTTTTTGGGTATGATCCGGTTGAGAAAGCTCTTCTGGTAGAGGCTGGTCTTTCGGCACCTATTTGGTCGGTTCCGAAGGCTTGCGCGGCACCGACTCCGGAACTGTTTTGTGCTGTTTAGGCTTGGAACCGCGAGGTGTTATAGTCTCTGCAGGAGCCTGTGGAACTGTTTGTTTCTTCGGTTCCGAAGGTTTTTTCGGCTCCGAAGGTTGAGAGTCTATACTCTTTGGGAGCGGCTTCTTGCTCGGTTCCGATGGTTTTTTCGGAGTCGAGGGGTGGGTGCTAGTAGATTTCGGTGCTGAGTGCTTGGATGCAGAGGCAGTGGTCGGCACGCGGAGGGCGGTTTCTTTTTCGGTGCCGAGGACTGGGTTTCGGTACCGACAGCAGGCTGACTCGAGCCCGAGTTGCCTGAAGGCTTAGTTGTTGACTTCTTTGCCGGACCCGTCGGTGGGGCATGAGAAGTACTGTGTCGGTGTGCACCTGGGCCCGAAGGTGAAGGTGTGACCAAAGCCTTTTTGGGTGATGGGGGGAGGGGGTCGGGGGTCGACGTCACTACTTACGACCCGCTGCCCAGGAGTGATTTCTTCGACGTCGGAGTCATCGGCTTCGGAGGCGCTGACCAGGCCTTCTTCGATCCGCTCCTGTTCTGGTACATCGACGCCCTCCTGGAAGATGTCATCGGGAATAGATGCCGACGAGCGAGCCATTGTTCTTCGAGCTCGACGATCCCGAATGGTCTTCTTGGAGCGGAAAGAGGCACAAGCTGGACAGTCTCTGGCCTCGTGCTCCGGTGAGAGGCAGAGGTTACACACCTCATAAAGATCTGTGTGGGGGAACTTCGACCCACATTGAGGACACTTCTTAAAGGGAGTCCTTTCCATCAGCCAGATGTAAAGGCCCAGGTAGGCCCGAAGGCTTTCGTCGATGACCGGAATCGAGGACTTCGAAGTTGGAGAGATGAGCGAGGACTAGGGATCGCGATCGAAACAATACCGGAGAAAAGGGTGAAGGATTGCGCGTCGAAAGTGGGATCGGTAACGGTACCGAACTTGAGCGCGAGAAACACATCCGAGCCCGATGGCGGAAAAAAACAATCTGAAGATGGTTACAGGCCCTAGGTGGAAAAACACGATTGAGTCCTTCCATGAAAGCCTTGATGACAGGGATTCTAAACAAAGAATGGTGTTCGCTATTCTGCATGTAAGATGCAATTGCAGCTAAGCGAAAGCATATGGAAGTATAAGTGAGGCTAACTTCTGTAGATGAAGGAGGTAGGAGACGATATTCTGAACTGCAGACTTAAGCTGATCTATGTGCTTAATGATGCCCTAATGGACAAACCTCTTCAACTTGGGAGCATAGCAGGCCTGCATAGTGGGTCTGGGTGCTTCTTTGAGGATAGACATTCACTCTTGAGGGAGGTTAAGATAGCCGAACCATATGGCTAGATTGAGCCACCTGGGTTTGGGGTGTCTGATTGTGCTGTGGTTCAACCTGAAAAGTTCCGGCATGTTTGGAAGCTTCTCATGGGAAACCACAGACATCTCCAGAAGGGTCGAGAACCGAGGTCGCCTGGCCCACGTGGGAGTCAGCAGGTTAAGAGTTAGGAGCATTTGCTGAAGCTTCTGAACCATGTACGGAAGTGGGAGAGGAGGAAAAGCATAGGAAAAAATTCCTGAATAGAGTATTGCCCGTAGACAGTGGGAACATGGGGCATTGGCAAAGAGGTCAATCTCTGGGAATCCAGAATGGTGAAAGTATGGAAGGAGGATTTGTGGGTGGCATTCCCATTTGTTGCTGCATCCTGCTGAGTAGGTCTGCAAAACGGTTGTCCACTCCAAGAAGGTACTACGCCAGCAGGTGCAGCCAGTGGTGAAACGCCCATCGCCGAATGCATTGTGCAAATGCCGACAGCTGTGGAGAGCGTGTTCAGCCTTGCTTTTGGAGATAATCAGGTTGTCTGTAATTATCAACACAATTTTGTCCTGAAAATGGAGAAAAAAGGCCATGAAAGCTAGCTGGATGGCCAGGAGCTTGTGGTGATTGATGGAGACATAATTATTGGGGCGAACAGTCAGCAGCTGAATATCGCCCCTCCTCACCCTAAGAGTGAGGAATCTATGGTGATGGTCACCTGTGGAACCAGGTGTATTAAGGGCCGGCCCTACAAAAGGTTGTCGCTGTTCCACCACTGCAGACAGCAATGGGTGCTAGTCCGTATCAACACTAGATCCTCCCAATGACCCTCCACTTGTGACCAATATGTTGACAGACATTGTTGGAGCAAATGCATGTGAAGCCTGGCGTGGATTAGGACTACAGATTTGCATGAGGCCATTATTCTAAGAAGGTGCATAACTATTCTGACTGTCAACTGACGATTTGGCTGGAAAAGAGGCAGCAACAACGCAAATGCTTGCATTCTTGCCTGACTGGGGTAAGCCTTGCCCCGTGACTATACTGCGCATGGCTGCCAGAAAGAGTTGAATCTTAAGGGGCTGAAGATTGGACTGGACGGTATTTATGGTGAAGCCCAGATTGTGGAGGAGGGACATGGTGGTCTGGGTGTGAGTGAGGCACTGCCGTTCACTTGCACTCTTGATCAGCCAATAGCTTAAGTAAGGAAATATGTGAATGCCAATCCTTCTGAGATGGGCGGCTACCATGGAGATGCATCCTGTGAACACTCTGGGGGAAATGGTGACCCCAAATGGCAAAACTTTGAATTGGTAAAGTGGACCACTTACCTCGAGGCATAAGTAGTGGCGATGGGAAGAAGGATGGATGAGTATGTGAAAGTAGGCGTCCTTCAGATCGAGAGCCATCATAAAGTTTCCATGCTTCAGAGTGACCATGTGGAAATGTTCTGAGAGGACCTACCTGTCGTGGGGCCTTAGGGCGATTATTGGCCTTAGAGACCTGTTAATTTTGGGGATGAGAAAGTACCAGGATTGAACACCCGTGTCAGGGTTTTACATCGGTACTGGTTCTATTGCCCCACTGAGGATACGATCCGGTACCTCTTCCTGAAGGAGGCGCTGGTGTTCTGCAGGGAGGGTGTGTGTATGGGGTGGGATGATTGGTGGGGTAGCAGTGAGCTCCAGGCAGTAACCGTGTTGTATGATGGAGCGGTCCCATTGTCCGAAGGCGATATCTACGCAACACTGGAGAAACCCCTGTAGCCTTCCCCAGATAGGTGTAGTGTGATCGAGTGGGAGGGGGAAGGGAGTCACTGCTTTGAGGAGTTGGCTCCTTTAGCTGACCCTTTTTTGGACCTCCCTCTGGAGTTGTTGCCTCTGTAACCTCCTCTATAACACCACTCTGTTGACTGCTGCAGAATTGTTGTTGCTACCTCTGGTAGGATGCCAGAGTCTGGGGAAATGGTCTTGCTATCTCCCCTGTACTGTGACCTGCAAAAGGATCCCCGGGGAATGGCTGATTGAACTGCACCCATTGCCTTGGGATATCCATGTACTTTTTTCAAGCTTTTCAAACATATGGTCTACCTGGGCTCCAAACAGGTGTTCACTGTTGAATGTCAGGTTCAGTAAATGCTATTGTACTTCTGGCTTAAAGCCAGAGACACAGAGCCAGGTGTGATGACTAACCCAGATGCTGGTATAAACCCACCTGACCGCAGTGTTTGCCGCCTCAAGAGAACAGAGGATGGTTGTATTTGAAATGATATTGCCTTCAGTATCCAGTTCTTGCCCTAGTTTTCTATATTACTATGGGTGGTGCTGTAGGAGTGCCTCCATTTCATCCCAGTGCGCCCTGTCATACCAGGAGAGTACACCAAAAGAGTTGGCAATGCACCATTGTGTGGCTGCTTGTGCTGACACCCTCTTGCCTCCTGCAGAGATATTTTAGCTCTCCTTGTCAGGAGGTGGGGAGTCCCCTGTACCTTGGACATTGGTGCATTTCACGTCATGTGGACCATGAAGGAGTACAGCGGAACATGGTTGCAGATGTAAGGTGGGTCATTAGGTGAGGGTTTGTACTTGTTGTTGACTCTCTGTGTGATGACTCAAGCCATGACCAGCTCTTTAAAGGTTTTGGGTGCTGTCTTGAGCGTCCCTTTCAGCACTGGGAGGAACTGGGGCGTGGAGTCTTGGAAAACGTTTCGACCAGGAAGTTGTCGTCTGCCTAGCATATCTACTTTATGAAAAGTGTCCACCCTTTCGATAACCGCATGGTGCATGGTAGTGTCATCTCATGGGTAAGGTTTCGCTCCGTTGAGGTCAGGGTCTGTATCACCTGGGGGAGGGGGAAAATCAACATCCTACTTGTCCCTGGGTTCAGGATCATAAGGGAATTGTAGGGTTCCTCTGGATACACTGGGCTACCCTCTGAATAAGAGGAGTGTTGTGACCCCTGCAGTGAAGGTCGAGGAGGTGGTACTTATGAAGGTGGCAGTGAGGGAAGATGAGGAGGCGGTGGCAAGTGCATGAGTCATTATGGCTTTTGCTTCATGGAGTAAGTGTGGGCTCCAGGGCACATTGCTCCTCAAAAGACAACTTCTTCCTTGGCATGGTCTCCTGTGGCTCAGGTGGCAGCTTGAAAGAAATGTTGCCAGTTTATGGATAGATGAAAAGCCACTTTTGGCAGGCATACAATTCTCCTGCAGTCGCTGGAGAACAGACTGCTCAGAGTTGTCGGAGCCCGACGTTGATGGCGCTTTCGGAATCTATGTCTCTTTGACATTGGTGCTTCAATGCAGCGGTTGGCTTTGATGTTGACACGGGTATATGCGCTGAGGTCAGTTTCAGTGTCCCCTTCAATGTGGGAGTCAAGAAGCCAGTCAGCTCTGAGGAAGGTTGCATCTTATACGTGGCCCTTGCAGCCTGCGATGGGAGCAGTGTTGGCTCCGAAAGCTTCTGTCAGTGCCGACTATGGCCAGAAGCCAGCGATGGACTGGTAGGCTGTTGCCGAATCTCTGGGCTTGACGTCTGACTCCCAGATGGGCGGTGCCCTGGCTGTCCACTAGGGAGCTGTGAGTGTCCACACTCACGGGCAAAGTATTTCAGGTTGTTGCATCTCAGGATCTTGATGCTGCTCCCCCTCAGATTTAGAGGACTGCACCAGCTGGGCCTCGGAAGGGCCAGCATATTCCTCCTATTCAACGTCATGTTTCCTGCAGATGTTAGGGGAGTCATCTCAGTCTATTCTCTGAATTCTTTGATGGGCCCACATCCGCTCGCACCAGTCTTCTTCGACCAGAAGGTGATGCAGTCCTGGCATGGGGTTTCATCGTACTCCTGGGAGAGAGAGAGAGATTGCAGACTTGATGGTGGTCGGTCCTGGTGAATTTACGAGTGACACTGGGGGCAGTATTGGAAGGGCGTCCTTTCCATTGCTGACCTATCATTCTCGTAAAAAAGGCACTGGAGACGAGCCATACGATGGGGCAGAGGACACGACAGAAGGCATCGAAGTGAGAACAGGTGTCAAAGTTCTTCAAATATGATGAGGCAGGATCACTGATCCGTGAAGATTGTTCTTTGACAACAGGAATTTGAGAGTTGAGGAGGCCTGGTGTTACGTGTAATTAGGAGCCTACCATTGAGCCCGCTCGGTACACATTCGAACCAGATTTTGGGTTGGGGGGCAACAATCCAACAAAGAAGCTGATGCCCATGAACATTACCAACTAAAGGAGGAGCCACTATACGATGTCACTGCAAAGAATTCTCTAAAGAAAAATACAACGGCAGGAGTATGCAGAGCATGTACATCTACAGCCCCACAGGCTACGACTTGCAGAAAGGGACATATAGGGAGTTAGAGGCTTCAAATGAGGCAGTATTTAGAACGAATTTTAGAAGAATTTGAGGCTGCTGAACACAATATAATAATGTAGGAAGCTGGCTCTTTATATACTATAGCATATGCAAAGAGTCCAGGTGTCCCTTATAAGTGGACAGGGGATTGATCTAGCAATCCCAAAGTGCTCTCTTAGGGGGTAGTGTGGTCGAGCAGCCTTAGGTTGATCAGAGAGGAGTGTTAGACATCTGCTGCATGCACACAGCCAATAAATGATACACATGACTCAAAAAGGAAATCCACACCAATTTATAAAAATAACACAGATCTTTATATAACTTTCGGCACCAAGATCATCAAAATCAGGTAACTGCATTTCGAGTTCTAAATATTTACAGTTTTTGTACTGCATACAGGTACTTTACAGCGACATACAGGACCAATCTTCTGAACTGAAGAGGAGTATGGGACAGGGTCCAAGGCAGCACCAACAGGTCACCTAGGGAAGCACTGGGGTGGGTGGGTGCAGAGGTGATTTTCATTGTCGGGTGCCCCGTGTAAGTCTATGGGGATCGGTCCGACCACAAAGAGGCGGCAAACTGGGACTGGGGGACCAGCCTGGTTGAACCAACAAGGAGGCGGGTCCCACGATGCTCAGGGACGTAAGGACACCTTTGGGTCTGTTCTCCTCAGGCCAGGGCGGCCAGGAGCAGGTGTGTCCGTAGGCATCAGATTTTCAGCACCAGAGACACTCGCGGTGAGGGGGCCGGCACAAAGAGGCTGCGCCGGAGAGTCCACTGTTGGCAAACCCACTGGAGGGTCTGGGGACCATGCTGGCAGTGTTGGCCCATTTCGACTTGGGCTAGGAGGCACAGGTGCAGTGGTGCCTTCCGGTGTCTGGTTTTCGGCAGTCTGGAGTCCTCACAGTTCTTCTAGGGGGCTTGAAGGACGCAGGAGAGCAGCTCCACTACTCCACGGGTGTTACTGGGTCTTGGGTAAAGAGCTGGCAGTCCTCCCAGGCTTTCGGTGACAGCAGATGCACGAGGACTCGTCTTTGGCGCAACTGTCAGGGACAGTAGACAGGCTGGCAGGGTTGGCGCCAAGTAAGTTAATGGTCCTCTGTTCTTGCGGCTCTTCAGTGTCCTTCTTTCAGGTCGGCAGGATCGGATTTCCTGGTGCCGGGGGCTTCCCTAAATACTAGATTTAAGAGCGTTAGGAGAGTGTAAGGTAGTAGCCAATGGGCTACTCCCCAGGGGTCACTACGCCCCCTATATGAGCACTTCCTGTGGGAAACAGGCATAAACCTGCCCTAGAGTCCCTAATTCTGCCATCACCAAGATGGCAGACTTTTAATTTTCGTGTCCACATCAAGTAGCCCACCTAAGTGGTGAAACTAGCCTGAGGGTGAACACAACTGACAACTAATTTTCCCGCCTGTCCAGGCACCAAATGGGTCCTGGTGAGGGGGGTTGGCATCCATTGACCTCTGAGGGAAGCCAGCTTCCCATAACAAAGGGGGAGGGGTCTTTCAATCTCCCTGCACTGGATTGCAAATTTACGGGTCATTCTGCTGGAGGGGGTGTTAAACACCCTATGCCGGAGCAGGCTTTGCTCCCAACCTCCTTAGAGCGGGGGCTCTCGCCCCTGGGGGTTAGAAACTCATCTGTAGTGGCAGGCTGGTCAGAACCAGTCAGCCAGCACACTAGTAGTTAGTAGGTTTTCAGGTGGCACCTCTAAGGTGCCCTCTGGGAGCACGTATTGATAAATCCATCAGTGGAATCAATGTGGGTTTATTAATACAAGAGGTTTGATTCCAAACATCCTTGGTTTCAGTGAAGCCATCATGTAGCTGAGGAACTTGTTTTTTACCAGTGTCCAGCACATGCACTTAAAATGGCTTCCCTGGTCACTTCTAATTAACTTAGACATCCATGGGGCATATCTGCTCCTGCAGATATGTCCAGGCGTATTATAATGCACCCTGCCTAAGGGCTGTAAGGCCTCATGTAGCGGTGTCTTACCTATACTGCAGGCAGTGTCTACAGGCATAGCACACAGTGCATGTAGTGTTTTCACTTTTGTCTGCACCAAGACACGCAGCCTGCAAAGGCAGTCTGCATGAGATAGGGGAGGTGTCCCTTAGGGTGGCACAAAACATGCTGCAGCCCTCAGGGACTCTCTTTAGTACCCATGCCAAGGTACCTCGGATAACATTTACTAGGGACTTACAGGGGCGCCAAAGGTAATGCCAATTGGAGGAACAACTGTACAGTTTTAGGGAAAGAACTGGCACAAGTGACATGGATAGCAGGAACCCAGTGCACTTTGTCAAAGATGCATTGAATACCAGGTAAAAAGCGGAGGTGGCCATGTCCAAAAGGGGCACTTTCCTACAAATAACAAATGTAAGAATCTTCTATTTTCATTGTGAATACACCAGAGAGTACTCCGAGACTATAGATGAAGAAATACACCCTGAAAGTCGTTTAAGGTAGTTTAAAATGCTTTGACATCTAAAGCTGTGGCAAGGTCTAATATCTGGATGTCCAAGAGGTGCTGGGAGTAGAATGCTTCACTTTGTTCTGCGCCAAATGAGCTCTCTATATCAACTTCAAGGACCTCACCTTGACCGAGAACAGTGCGATCTCAGTTCTAGGTGCCCCATTTTAGATTTCTTCCAAAGAAAGGGGTTAATTCTTGGTAGAATGATCATCTTCGCCAGGTACTCCAGATTTCTGAGACATCTACTCTTTTAGCCCTTTGACGTTTACTGGCTTTATGGTGCCTTTCATGGCCCTTTTGAGTTTCTTTCTTCCTACAGCCTGGTTACGAACTTCACTTTTGCCTACAAACTGAAGACATGGATAAAGATCTGCCCTTAAGTGGCACATCTCAGTTTGCTCTAACAACTGATCCAGTAGGATCCATAGTACAATGTTATCCAAACTCGTACAGGCCCGCATTGAACAGGCGAGTCAATTTCCGTATCAGTAAACGCCAACGGGGAGCGGTGTATCCTCTTAACATGTCAAGCAAGTCTTCCATAGAAAGTCCAATCCTTATTGGTAGAAAAATGGAGGTGGATTGATTGATGTTAGAGAGGATCAATGTTGAGGTTTCAGTCTCCTAATGCAACAGGGCCACAAGACCACCGTCAGGACCAAAAAGGAATAAACGAAGACAAACTAGACAATCCCCTGAGACATCAATTAATCAGATAATTTATTGCAGTGAATGAAAGGTTAGAAATGACTAATCCTTTCCAAAACCGATAAAAATTTGTTAACGGTTGAAGACCTATATAAAGAGCATTTAATGTAATGTGTGATTATTTTGGATTAAAAAAAATTCTTTTTTGAGATTTGCGGATGGTACGCTTCATTATTTCTCTTTGTTTAATTCAACATCAGTCAGATTCTTATACCAACAGAATTGTAAGTATATACAAATAAACTCCTTCTGGAACATATTGTTGAATTTAATCTAATTTCCTGGGGGAACATTGGGTAGTCCTAGTGCATTTATTACTTCATAATACTGCACAATTCTTTCTGGTCACAGTGCATACTCTGCCTTTCTCCCACCCACAGTGCTCTCTAGATATTCAACAGGCAGTGTTAAACTAGCAGTAAAACTTTTTTTTTTTTTTAAAGTAAAAGACATGACTGATGCAGGTCTTCCAGACATAAACACTTTTTAGTTATAACTGAGACAAAGACAATTTCCACACTTCGAAACAAGAATCATCAACATGCATCCAACTCATTCTAAAGGCGAATTTCAAGTTTGCAGGGTTATGAAACATACCTGCAACGTGTAGCTCCGGAGCCTCTCAATCAGCTCTTCTCTGGTTCCTGCAACAAAAAAGGGGAAGGTCAAGTAAGCAAGGGGTAATATGACTATCTGGCCAAAGAGAGCTATGAAACATAAATAGGTTACATCAGAGATCTACCTCCGTGACCTAGGTGGGGATACAAGAAGAACAGTCACCCAGGCACTCGTCACCCCCAGACTCGACTATGGGAACACCCTCTACGCGGGAGCCCCGGCCAAGCTCATCAAGCGACTGCAACGCATACAAAACGCCTCCGCACGCCTGATCCTCGACGTACCACGCCACAGCCACATCACCCCCCACCTAAGGAACCTGCACTGGCTCCCCGTCGACAGGAGAATCTCCTTCAAACTCCTCATCCACGCACACAAGGCACTCCACAAGACTGGCCCAGCCTACCTCAACAGACGACTCTTCTTCTACGTCCCCAACCGCCAGCTCCGCTCCGCCGACCTCTCCCTCGCCACCGTCCCTCGCATTCGAAGAACCACCACCGGCGGCAGATCCTTCTCACACCTCGCCGCCAAGACCTGGAACACCCTTCCACTAAGCCTACGACAGACCCAAGACCTGCTGACCTTCAGGAGGCTACTCAAGACCTGGCTGTTCGACCAGTAGCAGCACCCCCCCCCCTTTTTTCTCCCCAGCGCCTTGAGACCCTCGCGGGTAAGTAGTGCGCTCTACAAATTCTGTGATTGATTGATCCGTATTTTAACCTGCAGCAAGTGAGAAATATCATTGGGCTCAGCATTCATGTCAAAACACAAGATGTGTTTTTGTCAAACTGATCTGATCAAAACCAGAGTTGCTGCATGGCGACAAGATTAGGTACATGCCATTGAAAGTAATATATTGCGATTCTGTAACGTATGGCACCTGAAAGTGAGCATTCAAACTTTTCAAAAGTCGCTCTTGCAATTAAGTAAGAAAACATTATCTTCAAAAGCCTAGGTGTAGATAACAGTAGGTTTGATTTATCGGCTAACGTCTATTAATGTAACATTATTAGTGGTAAACAGCTACCAATAGAAAAAGACAGTATTTTAACCATTTTGTCTGCATATTGTTTATACTAATCACTGAAGTCAGCACTATATGTAAAGGTTTTTAATCCTTTTTGTGAGGGTGTTTTTCCACTCATACTTTGACATTTATAGTCCATGCTAGGTAAGAAAAAGTGGTTGGACTACAGGTTAGACAAAATGGTGGTAGGGGATGATGCATAGCACGATCAAGAGGACAGGAGACGCTGCTTGTGAGAGATCGGTTTGTCATGAACTGGTTTGTTTGAAGAACTGAATACTTGAAGAAGGGAAGGACTGCAAAATGTCAATACTGGTAATATTTGCCTCTCCACATTTAAACCGGTTCATAGATTTTGAAATTAAACATACTCAATATGTCAAGAATGCATAACTATAAAACATCTAGGTTGGTATTTTTCACCTCACAACATTCCAGTTGTGTTCATCTGAATGTTTTTACTTCACAAAAGAAATATTGTTTTTTCCCTGATTTAATTATACATGGCCCCTTTACTGAAGAAACTGCATAGGTAGAGTTAAGCTATACAATCAGAGAAGTCAAACAGTAATAAGATGATGTTTGAGTGGCAGATGGTTAAATTCAAAGTAGATACTTTTTAAACAAAGGGTCAATACTACCATTACATTTTAAAAAAAGCCAATGTGTGTGGATGCCTTTACCTCAAAGCATGTAATAATGACAGCAAAGTAAAATAAATTTACTTCGATATGCAAGTGAGTTTAAGGCATCCAAACAACATGCACTTTCCTAAACAAGAAAGCCATAAATTAATAATTAAAATGTCTTGTTGGCAAAGTAAATGAAATTAAAGAATACAACTGCTTTTAACTTCAAACTAAATGTAATTTCACATTTTCAGTCTAACAAAAAGACCGCCTGAAAAAATTGTACAGAAATGGGACAAACTAACCATCCAAACAAATACCAGTTTTTATGAACAACTCGCCCAAGAAATAGCAAACAAGATGCAAAAATTGGCAAATCTTACTTTCTTAAACAAGCACTGCCAAACCTAATAGGTATAGCTTATACCCGAAAATGCAAGCCAGACCTAAGTGCTTAGGCAATGCTTGTTCATACTGCCCGCTCAGTAATGCTAATTTTCATTTTAATATTCTGCACTTACTAAAGACAAGAGTTAAACAAGCAAATGTGGGATTCACATTTGCATGCTCTCGAAGTTTTCAAAAGCTGCAATTGGTACCTTCCAGATGCAGGCTGCTGTGCCGTAGCCTATTAAAAAAGAGGCCGCCTGAGTCAGACACTAGGTTTCAGTGTTGTCCACCATCGACTCTTCAATCGCAAAATATGAAAGAAATATGAATAAATCAGAATGCCCTTGAACGACTCCTTTGCAGAAAGTGGAAAATAACATTGGCAAAATATTCAACCGCTATATTGTTTCAAGCATGCCAGATTACAGAGAATTGTGGCTTCAATATATATATAACTGCATATGCACTTTTGGAATTATAATAATTTTTCTTAATTTCTATGTCCTAAACACTACTGCCAATGCTAGGTTATGCTGATCATCCTCTGCCTGCAACTTCGGGAAATAAGGAACCAGTTATTTTAACTACACATATTACTAGTCATTTGTATATAGGAAGTACCTGTATATATCTGAAACAGCTTTTTAGTTGCTTTATCTGTATTTGTGCAAGGCATGTTCGTAAATCATGAGCAGAACTGCCTCCAGTGTGTATGGATAGGAAAGAGAAGCAAGTGTAGATGGAGGCTGAAAAGCAGTCTAAGATGCAGGCAATGACCGCGAATGGAGGAGCAAAGGAGGACATCGCAGAGTTATTGGGGAGGGGGGGACAAAGTGATAGTAAGCATGAAACTCAACCTTAAAGCCCTCTTCTGAAATCTGACAGATGAGCTTTCTTTCAACTCGGACTTCTTTGTAAATTAAACCTTTCCTAACACCAAATGACTTAAAATCTGCTGTGCAATTCTTTAGGGCCTCTGGTATGGAAATTATCCCCATATTGGACTTTCAAAGAAAAGCTTTGCATCTCGAAAAGCGGTGTGTATGCTGCAACAAGGCTTGTATCACACTGTTGCAAACACGACTATCTTACCAGTCCTTTCCTCATTAAAATATCACCCAATTGAGGAAAGATGTAGCTACAAGATTCTCTATTTAATCTTAAAGGCACTACACCAGAGTACCACCCAAGTATCTCTTTGAGAAACTGACCTTCTATGGGAGGTCCGACATAGATACAAGACTATAACCTCAACTTCAAGTCAAATGTTTTCGAAAAATTTCATCCACTGCCTGATGTTTCTCATGGCATGCATGCACCCAAGGTATGGAACTCCCAACCAGTATCCATCAGACTATTCAACTTTTTTTTTTTTTTTTTAAATAAGTCCCCTTACTTCAGAAATCACAATTCTCGATATTAACAAACTAATACATCTAAACAAAAGCTTTACTTTCAGAAAGATGCATTTTTATTGTTTGTATACTATGTTCTTCCTTAGTGCATTAAGCGTTTCATGGAAATGTAATGTACCCTCACTGTGCATACCACACTTGTTTTAACAACACATGATTAGGTTTCTTCTTGAGCATTTCTTTTACACACTGTATAAACATGAGGACTCTGATACCTTCAGGAGCATTGTTAACACTTACAGTGTGAAGGACTCAGGAGTGGAGAGATCAGGAGGGGGCATGTATAGGACAGCAGAGTGACTGGTAAGTGAGATAGCAGAGATTATGAGCGAGTAAGGTTTGTAGGACTGTTTGCAGCACCAATACCAAAATCTACTGAGAATAATAATGGGCCAATGTATCCTTCCACAAAATGAAGGACAACCCATCGACATAATGGAAAACCTTAGAAAATACATAAGGCCCAAAGGCTCAACTTCACTATACTTCCTATTGCACTTTATTAAATATAAATGACAAGAGGTCTCTTTAAAACTTTAAGCTATTCGTGGAAAAAAAAAAAAAAACAAGAAGCCAACAGCTTAAGTAAGCTGACCCAAAGCAGACTCGCTCGAATTATCTTATTGTACTGTATTGAAAAAATGATGACATGAGGTAATTCAGACAAGCCAGGCCTAAAAGGTAAGGCAGCAGGCTGCAGATCACTTAAGCAAATAGATTATCAAAGCCATTAATGTCAAAATTTGCACTACCTTGTGGAAAAGTCTCGAAAATGAAGTGCTGGCAGGATGTTCAGGCTAGTCTATGTTGTTGTTACACTACATATTTCTCAGGTGAGCACATTTCAGGAGAAGAAAAAGTGTGTTGGCTTTGGTGGATTGTACACAGACACTAATCTGGCAGAAGGGCAGCAATGCTTGCACCATTACCAGCTATCTTTGACTAAGAAGTGGTCTTAAGAACAAACTTCTTGGTTCCTATTCTGGTTAAAAAATAAGTAAGTACACAATGCTTGTGTCGTGATCGATCTCCAGAGAAATCCCATTTGTCCTGATGGAGAACTGTCGAGTTCTGAAAAGCAAAGGGGCAGAAACTCACTAATGTGGCTCACAGACGTAACAGCAAACAAGGTACCAATTTTACCAAGAAAGCAGTTTCAGGTGACAGGACACAAATAGTTCAAAATGCTTGGGCTTAAGTCTTTGATTAAAATCCTATTGTGCCACAGGACTTCTGAAAAGACCCAACAGGCCAATCAGGTAGTTCATGATGGCCTGACAGGAGTGGCGAATAAGCGACATCACCCCTGTTACTCCACAATCTTGGACTTTCATTTCAAAATGCACGCAGCTCTCTAGTAGCCAAGAGGTACCACAGAGCACTGTACAAAACGCACACTTAAATATATACTGGCACAAATTATGAAGCTATTGTTGAAAAAATCTCATTAAGCAATAGGAAAGTTCAAAAGGATTTATATTGTTCAAATATACATAATTTGGTGGCCTGAAACAGCTAATCTGACAGCTGTACTGGTGGAATGTAAGCAAGGCTGATGACTGTTTAACCCCATCTGTTTTAGGGACCACAGTGGCAAGGGCACATACAGTAAACTATCATGGCACTACCCAGATAGAATGAAGGGCTCAACCCATTAAGCAAGAACAGAAAAACAATGAAAGTAATGAGTTAGCCAAACGGCCCTGGAATTAAACTGCCCTTCTTTTTAGTGGGATGTACACGTTATGAGGAAATATTTAGGCACTCAAAGTTTAACAACCAAATGATGATGTAGCCTGTCCACTATCCCATGCTGTATGCAGGGATGGACAGAAGCAAAATGTTAATGACATACTGATCTCATCATCACTGGACAGACTTATAATGAAGAGGACTAACCCAAAGCCCTTCTAGATGTGTATTTGAATGTATTACTTAAGCTGTCTTTGCACAAGACCTAAAAAACAACTGAATGTTGTGTACAAAAAATATTTAAAAATACGTAAGCTCTACTAGTGCCTAGAACTAGGGCTGGGCATAACTCATGTAATTCCGTGTAGCGTAATCACATGGAATTACCTAATAATAATGCATGAATTATGCGGGAAGAGGAATTCTACGTTTAGCATCATTTCTTATTGCAAAAATCCACCCTCGCATCCAAAATGGATGCGAGGATGCATTTGCACTAATAAATAGAGCTAAATGCAACAGAACATGAATAACGAGGGGCCAAACTCCTACTACGCAGTGGAAAGGACTTAGCCAGCCACCCCCCCACCTGGCCCGGTCCCTGCTTCTGATCCCAGCCAGGTCGGGGGAGCCTCCCGTTGGCCCGATAGACCCCGTCACGGGCACCCAGAACCTCGCCAGGCCGCAGGACGGGTGCTCCCGCACCACAGGGTCGTTACTGTGCATGCTAAATGTGCTCTTGCTGCAGGACCCCCACCCCAATTTACTCCTACTTACGAGAACAGGAGTAATCGAACAAATACAAGTAAATCTGCAACAAAGAGTAACACAGAATTATCGAAATTAGACAAGTTGCTCCGGCATAATCAAAATTCAGACCAGGCCGACTCGGAACTCTTCACAGACACACCCTTGGAGCCAATAACATATAGTTAACACCCTCCAGCATTGTTATTTTGGTGGGAATATCACATCCGCTGTGGTCTCTAAATAACTGAAATTATTTCTGACACTCTCACCCCTTTGAAATTGCTACATATATTAGCTGACATTTAGTTGGAGAAGTATTCAGGTGAAAAAGCAGATGCCATTGACCCGACAACGTTCAGGACACCCCCTCTTTCTCTTCTCTCAAAATAGCTCATAATTGCAGGCCTTGAAACCTACTAGTTTTAGAGAGAAAAAACAAAAAAAGAATGATGCGGCCTCGACTGCAATCTGTAGCAATGACCAAGATTACTTGGGAGTTCATGGTAGAAGTATTTTCTATCTTAAGGACCACCTGGTCCAGTGCAAGGGTGCAGCGCTCGGGGTGACAAAGGGGCTGGTTGAGGGCAAAAAGGGGTTACTCAGTCCTACCAGAGGGAGTTGTGGTCGTTTTCCACTGGTGTCCTGGAGTTTTTCCCAATGACCCTGCAAACTAGGACAAATACACCCTTTTGTACTTGACTCTCAGAGTAGCAAAGGGAGCACCCACAGGTTTCTCTTCGAGGTAGTGTGGGGTGCTTCAGCTCAGCACTCAATCAACCAACAGACACTTTAACTCCAATGTCTAGCCCAGAACTTAAAGAAAGAGTACTTTTCCGTTACACAATTGCACTACAATGCTACGCCATACAATGTGTATTATACATGCTAGGGTTCCAGGACGCAATTTGTCTTGGTACACTCTCTCCGAACCCTCTCTCCCAACCCTTTCCTACATAGACCCCTATCTGCTGGTCATAACCCACTATGGCTCGCTAGGAAATCAGTATATAGCATGAATAAATGCAGCCCTTCCTTGTTCACAGTCAAATAAGCACTCAGGATTGAACATACCCTTTGCAATACTGGGATGGCATGTTCAAATCCTTGAATGTCCCTTGCAGACGCGAGTAGCCCTCCCACACATCTACTGTGTGGACTGCGGAGAGCAACAACCTCGCTGGGCTGTACTGAGGAACCGGGTGCAAGCAGACTGTCTACGAACCCACACAGAATCGATCCTTTGAGGCTTCAGTGCTTGCACAGGTGCAACCTGGCCACAACCGTCTCAGATGGACCTGGTGATACAACCCCCAGATCGGACCAACAATAGTCACAGCAGGTGCAGTCCCAACTGGACCGACCAGATACAAACGAGAACACGACCTAAATTACAATTATCACAGTCCCCATCTGAGCCCAAGATGATCACGCAGAAGCAGCCCCGACTGAGGTTATGACAACTACGTAGTGGAAGCCCTGACTGGGCCTACGATGCCAAACCTGCCGATTCACCTGCCCCCTGACGTGCACCACCTCCGCCAAGTCGAGCAACAGCAGCAACCACCTGAAATGCATCCTGCTGAACACCCGCTCCGTCCACAGGCACGCCGTGGAACTCTGGGACCTGCTCGACGCAACAGCACCGGACATCGCCTTCCTCACCGAAACCTGGATGAACGCCTCCTCAGCGCCTGACATTGCCATAGCCATCCCGGATGGATACAAGATCACCCGGAAGGACCGCATCAACCAGACGGGAGGAGGCATCGCCATCGTACACAAGAACACCATCCGCATCTCGACTAACTCCGACGAGACCTTCACCGCCGCCGAACACCTACACTTCCAGATACACACGGACCCCAAGACCACCCTCCGAGGCACCCTCATCTACAGACCCCCGGGACCACGCACACTATTCAGCGAAGACATCGCAGACTTCATCAGCCCGCACGCCATGCCCTCCGCCGACTACATCCTCCTAGGGGACCTCAACTTCCACCTGGAGAACAACAACGACAGAAACACCACCGCCCTGCTGGACAACCTCGCCAACCTCGGACTCAAGCAACTGGTGAACACGCCCACCCACTACGCCGGCCACACGCTTGACCCCGTCTTCTCGTCCAGCAAGCACATCTCCTTCAGCCATGCCACCGGACTCCACTGGACCGACCACAGCTGCGTCCACTTCAGCTTCAGAAAGACTGCGACCCACCACCACCCGCAACAGGCTCCCCGCCGGAGCTGGAACAAGATCACCGCCGAGCAGCTCACCGCCTCCCTCAGCCAGAACACACCCACCGACACAACGGACCCAAACGAAGCAGCCAGCAACCTCGCCAAGTGGCTGACCGCCTGCGCCGACGACCTCGCACCACTAAAAACCCTCCCAGCAGACCCGGAAGCAAGAAAACCCCTTGGTTCTACCAACGAACTCAAGGAATCCAAGAAGAACTGCCGCACTCTCGAGAAAACCTGGCGACTCGACCAGACCACAGACAACAGGACCGCCCTCAAGCACGCCACCCGCAAACACCACCAGCTGATCCGTGCCACCAAGAAGTCGGCACTCAAAGAACGACTGGACAACAACGCCCATGACAGCAAGGAACTTTTCAGCATCGTCAAAGAGTTCTCCAACCCCAGCGCCGGAAACAACGACATCACCCCCTCGCAAGACCTCTGCAACTCACTCTCCGCGTTCTTCCACCGCAAGATCACCGACATACACAACAGCTTCGACGCACAAACAACGCACCCTACCGCCGAACCAATGCCCGCCACCACCACCCTCTGCAACTGGACCCCGATCAGCACCGAAGACACCACCCGCACGATGAACTCCATCCACTCCGGATCACCAACCGACCCCTGCCCACACCACGTCTTCAACAAAGCCGACGCCACCATCGCACCCCATCTCCGGGACATCATCAACTCCTCCTTCCACACCGCCACCTTCCCGGAGAGCTGGAAGCACGCCGAGCTTACCGCCCTCCTGAAGAAACCAACGGCGGACCCCACCGACCTCAAGAACTACCGCCCCATCTCGCTCCTTCCGTTTCCGGCCAAAGTCATCGAGAAGACCGTCAACAGACAGCTTGCCGCCTTCCTCGAGACGAATGGATCCCTCGACCCCTCGCAGTCCGGGTTTCGGGCCAACCACAGCACTGAGACCGCCCTTATCGCAGCCACCGACGACATCAGAACCCTAACCGACAACGGGAAACAGCTGCCCTCATCCTCCTGGACCTCTCCGCGGCGTTCGACACCGTCTGCCACCGCACCCTAGTGAAGCGCCTCAGCAACATCGGAATCCGAGAGAAAGCACTGGAATGGATCATCTCGTTCCTCGCCGGAAGAACCCAGAGAGTCCGCCTCTCCCGTTCAGATCCGAAGCCACCGAAGTCATCTGCGGCGTTCCACAAGGATCCTCACTCAGCCCGACCCTCTTCAACGTCTACATGAGCCCCCTCGCAGCCATCGCACGCCGACACAACCTCAACATCATCTCCTACGCCGACGACACCCAGCTGATCCTCTCCCTCACCAACGACCCCACCACCGCCAGAGCCAACCTACACGACGGGATGAGAGACGTCGCCGACTGGATGAGGAACAGCCGCCTTAAACTGAACTCAGACAAGACGGAAGTCCTCATCCTGGGCTCATCACCCTCCGCCTGGGACGACTCCTGGTGGCCCCCGGCCCTGGGCACCGCACCCAAGCCAACGGACCACGCACGCAACCTGGGCTTCATCCTGGACTCCTCCCTGTCGATGACCAGACAAGTCAACGCCGTCTCATCTTCATGCTTCAACACCCTGCGCATGCTCCGCAAGATCTTCAGATGGATCCCCACTGAAACCAGGAAGACCGTCACCCAGGCACTCGTCACCAGCCGACTGGACTATGGGAACACCCTCTACGCCGGAACCACAGCCAAACTTCAAAAGAGACTCCAGCGCATCCAGAACGCCTCCGCACGACTCATCTTGGACATCCCCCGACACAGCCACATCACCGTACACCTGAAAGACCTGCACTGGCTCCCCGTCAGCAAGAGAATCACGTTCAGACTCCTCACCCACGCACACAAGGCCCTCCACGACCTGGGCCCAAAGTACCTCAACGACCGCATGTCCTTCTACACGCCCACACGCCAGCTACGATCAACCAGCCACGCCCTCGCCACCGTACCACGCATCCGCAGAACCACCGCCGGAGGAAGATCCTTCTCCTACCTGGCGGCCAAGACCTGGAACTCCCTCCCCACTCACCTTCGGCGAACCCAGGACCATCTCGCCTTCAGGAAGCAGCTCAAGACCTGGCTGTTCGAGCAGTAACTTACCCCCTCCCCCAGCGCCTTGAGACCCTCCCGGGTGAGTAGCGCGCTCTATAAATGCCGTGATTGATTGATTGATTGATTGATGAAAAGGACAGTTGCTAGAAACTGGATGAGATTGTGGGACGTGGGGAGGAGTCACTTGACACAAGGGACCTTCCTAGGTCACTCTCTTTCAGTCAGCTTTCTCAGGATGTCCCACAGCCACAAGGGAAACGCTGAGCTTCTCTCCTCCTGCACGGCAATGCAGACATCTTCCTTCTCCCAGCAGACACACAGGCTTCTAGATACTTTAAGGCTGATCCACAGGTCCTCCAGCATAAAGTATAGACTTCTGATGATATCCTCTTAGCTCTGGGAGACTGGCCATCTGGCAGACACCAGCCCTGGTTGCACAGTAATCCTTTAGGTTCTCTGCAAAGCACTCCTAATCATATACGACTTGGGTCTGAAACAAAGTGGGGTGATTTGGGTCTCATTTTTATATACAACTTCTAGACCGTTGATATTAATCCTCGCCGGTAACTTTGCTGCTATCCCTGCCCCTGGTCCCTGGAACTTGCTCTTTTGCACACAGCCCCTGGAGGGGCTGCAACACGCTGATAAGCCGCCCCGCGGTCTTGGTGAGCGGGAGACCGCGCTGACTCGGCACCTCGCCGGTAACTTTGCTGCTATCCCTGCCCCTGGTCCCTGGAACTTGCTCTTTTGCACACTGCCCCTGGAGGGGCTGCAACACGCTGATAAGCCGCCCCGCGGTCTCGCAGCGCGGGACGCACGCGGGACGCGCCCGGGCGAAGACCGGGCCAAGACGGGCCCGTCTTAGCCCGTCATAGACAGTCAGAGGCTGGGCTGGGCCATAACTCTTTCATTTACGTATCAAGGTACTGTGATTCGATGCTAACTGCGATAAAGAAGATATTTGAATAAGGACATTGTAGTTACTTGTCTTTGACTTTGACTTTTCCATCACGTATCTGGCAGGAAATAATTATATGGGGCATAAGGCGCTCTGAGTAGTATTGTTAATAGATATCTTTACTTTCTGTGTTTGCTAAACCTCGGGTGCTGTATCCTATTTTCGGTACATATTCTTTCTTTTTCCCTTGTGTCCTTACTGTGATATAGATAGTATGGGGAAGAGAAAAATGGCGAGCGTTAAGAATAATAAGATAGCTAAATCAGGGGAGCATTCCCGTCAATCCTTACTTAGCTATTTAACTGGAGCCGTGGGTGCCATAGAACGGCAGATTACGACGGTCGAAGAGGCTTTAAAACCTGGAGTGGGTGAGGGTGCCTTGGTGGAAGTAAGTTCTAATCAACTTGAGTCTCAGAAAAGTATATTGGGCACAAATGGTTGTGTGGTGAATATCTCGGACCATTTATCAGGTAGCGAGCAGGAGTACGACGTGCAACAACAACCACCGAATAAGCGCGCCAGGAACCCTGATAATTGCCCTTGTACTCCTGATGAACTATGTTCTTTGACTGGAAGGTCTTCCCCTAAAGTTCGTAAAAGGGCCACTAAAAAGGTAAAGGTAAAGTCCACATCAGCTAATAAAATTGAAAACTGGGAAAAATCATTAATTAGCTCCAATATGCGTACTCAAAGTGAGGTTGGAAAACTAAAAATAAAACTGGATGATCTGAATTTGCTAATTAGAGAGAGCCTAAGCAGTTTGACATCTAGAATAGACAGTATGGAAGCAATTTTAGCTAAATGTTTGGATAAATTTCAGCCCCCAGTGCCTGATGGTATGCGTATGCCTGCCCAAACGATTAATTACGACCATCATATTAATGGCACAAGACCAAATATCACTAGCCCTGCCCTAGGTATCCATAACGCAGTAAGACATGTGTCATCTAATATAATTCAACAAACTTCTCCTGTAAATATTGAGGTTCATCCATTTACTATCCCACCTATCCCACCAGCTGTAACTATGCCCACATCTATTTTACCATCAATAAATTCTAATTGTGTGCATACGAATCAGAGGGTGCGAAATATTACATATCTGGATTTACCACCAGCTGTTACGCCTTATGTAGTGGTGTTAGTTAACGTTCCCACATTAGCAGATGGGACAGTAGAACCTTGGGAGGATTTAAGGAACAAGTCCTTACAGTGGCTTGGCACCAGGACAGGTCTAACTGAGAAATTATTTGACGAATTTAAGATGGTAAGGAGAGTGGGATGGTTAGGCAGAGGGCCAAAAAAACTCTCAGGGGACTGCATAGTGTTATCATTTAAAACCCCTTTTTTAGTAAGATCGATATTGAATAGAATGGGTGACAATGCCATGTTTGGCCCCGGTGTCAGTGCTGTTCCTTTAGGCTACTTTTATCAACCTATGAATAGCAATGATCTCAGGATCAACCGGGAATTCTACACTCCGCTCGATAGGCGACAGTTTAATATTCCCACTCAAAACCGTTTTGATAGATTCAGTACCCTCGAAGCAGTTGATTGACTGAGATCAGAGGATCAAACTTTAGTTGTGAAATCCAGTAGCATGGATGTTCCCCGTAATATGGGATTACTAATGACTAGATCTAATATCGTAATAGTCAAACCACCAGTCCAAGTAATAGCGGAAATCACTGAGATACTTAACATTACAACACTAGATACGGAGGGTGTTCCGGCTCAAACCCCTATGTCCCTAACTGGACTCATACCTCCGTCGGTGGAAGAAGGCGGGGGAGGGACTGGTTGTAAAAATAATATAAGTAGGAAAGCTAATTGTCAGATTATGTTTTGGAATGTGGCTGGTTTAAAATCTAAAGTGACCAACAAAGTGTGGATTGACTATGTGTGTAATTACGAGATATTTAGTCTGCAAGAAACATGGGCAGAGGAGCCAATCCACATGTGTGGGTATAAAACATTTCATACCCCAGCAGTAAGCTCGACCCATGGCAGAGCAAAAGGGGTCTTTGTACTTATATTTCTAACTATCTAAAATTGAGGAAAGTTGAATTAGTTGTTAGCAATCAATATTATCAAATTATTAGTATATGTATAGATCAGGTTTTCTGCTTGATAATATTGAATTTTTACAATAATGCATCTCCAGAAATGCTGGAGGGAACATTGAGAAATTTAAATAGAGACGTGAATAACTTGCAGACTCATTCAACCAAAGATGTCATTGTTGTATGGGGTGGGGATTTTAATTGTTTTTTGTGTAATAATTGTGACAAGGGGGTTTGTGGAATAACTTATGAAAAAGGTACCAGCTTTCCTCATTTTTCGCACACATTGTACGGAGATCTCCTGAATGATATCATGTTTTCATGCGATATGGGGTTTGCTAATAACTTATGTTTACCTGTGGTCCCTTTTAGCCCGACCTTCAATGGACGAGGTACCTTTTCTACTATAGATTTTATTTTGATATCGAGTAGATATTTCCCTCGACTTAAGGATTTTATTACCCATGATATCGCTTTAAGCGATCATTTTCCATTAAGTATTGATGTCATGGTGTATAAACAGGATTTTAATACAAAAGGTAACTCTACGCAGCATCTGAAGAATATTACCTTGAGTAGGCAAAATGGGTACGCACTAAAATGGGTGAAATTGAATCAGGAGGAATTTGTCACCAAACTAGTGACAAAGTGTAAAAATATGTTTCTTGCCTGCCTCGATGAAAATTCTTCTCATTTAGAAATCATAGAGAGCTTTTTAGTTATTTCAAATCAAATTAAAGAAACGCTGTGGGTAAATATGAAAAGGAAGAATAACCATAGCGAAGGGTGGTTTGACTCTCAATGTACTAAGGCCTATACTAAACTAAAATACACATTAAAGGCCAGAGAGAAGGATCAGGATTTAATTAGGGAAGCCAGAAGAAATTATAAAAGGACATTATATGCAAGGAAGGAAAAACTAAAAGAGGAAGCCTGGAATGCCCTACATGAGGCTTCAATCGATCGAGACTCTGCTGCATTCTGGAAGGCGGTCAATGCGCCATTTTTGCTGAGAAAGATAAAGCTACGATAGAGATCGCGATATCAGAATTAGAGTGGGTATCACATTACTCAAAGCTTTACACTAATCAACTGTTAGCTGATCAGGGAACATCGGAGACTGAAGTTGACCCAGAGCTCTCTCCTACCTTTCAAAAATTTGCATTGGATATTTCTTTGAGTGAGGTTAACGAGGCCATAATTGCCAGCTTGGGTGGTAAGGCCCCGGGGCCTGATGGCATCCCGGTTGACCTATTTAAAACTAATATGGCATTGTGGGGACCACTTTTAACGCAACTTTTTAATGCATGCTGTTCCAGGGGTTTTTTATCGTCTTGGTATGAATCTATAATCGTCCCTATTTTTAAAAAGGGTGACAGGGCGAATCCAGTATGCTATCGCCCGATTTCTTTACTGGATTCTACAGTCAAAATTATTGGGCGAGTGATTTTAGATAGACTACAGAGATGGGCAGGGGAGCATTCAATTTTAAGTGACCTTCAATACGGTTTTCGCAAGGGCCTGGGTACAATTGATCAGGGCCTAAATTTACACATTTTATTGGATAAATATACTAAAGCGAAAAAGGAAAGGATGTTTTTAACTTTTGTTGACTTAACGTCAGCATTTGATTGTGTTGTGCATGAGAAGCTTTGGATAATTTTAGAGGGGCTGGGGGTAGATAATTCTATTATTTCCTTTTTAAGGCAGCTTTATTCAGGGGCAAGGGCGAGGGTCCGTTTTGGACAGGGTGGAGAATGCACCAGGAATTTTAGAGTACAGAGAGGAGTGAGGCAAGGCTGTGTCCTTGCCCCATTCCTATTTACGCTATATATAAATGGACTGGAATCCACCCTGCTCAAGGAGTGCAGGGACTTACCATTAGTAGCAACTCGTCCTATCCCTGCACTCCTTTATGCAGATGATGCGGTCCTGATGGCCAGTACGCCCCTCGGTCTCCAAAGAGTAGTAACTTCTTTTACAAATTTTATGGCTAATCTGGGTCTCGCAATTAATTGTACAAAAACTTTCTCAATGAACTGCGGGATCGGGTTAAATAAAAAGAAAAATACCATTTTTATTAACACTAAGGCAATAGAGAATACTAGTATTTTTTCTTATCTAGGGATTTTATTTGAACAATCAGGTTCCTGGAGTCGGGCAATTAAAGCCAGAAGGCTGTTATTTATTAAATCACTGATGGCACTAACAAATTTTAGCAGGAAACTAGGCAGACGTTCTCCTGGGGAAATGTTGTGTATCTATAGGGCAAAATGCGTTGCTATTGCCACTTATGGAGCAGGTATCTGGGGCTATGCTAATGTCAATTCACTGCAGATAGCAGAAAATACTTTTTCAGGTTTCTTTTGGCAGTGCCAGATAGTACGTCAACATTCATCTGTCATACAGAACTTGGCATGCCATACCTAGAAGACGTGATTAAGTTACAGCCTCTACTCCTTTGGCATAGGATTTGGACCACGGACGAGTCCGATTTTAATCGCCATATTCTGAAGGATGCACTGGGAATTGATGGGGTCAAATATATAAGATGGCTAGAATATGTTAAAACATTTTTATCTAGAATAGGCCATCCAGAATATTATAATGACCCCTATACTATGTGTGGCGTGCCTAGGAAGGATTTTAAAGGTAGCTGTATGCTATTCCTTAGTGAAACCAGAACTATGATTGAAATGGGTAAAACTACGGTGATAGCACATCACCTTACTTTGACATCAGTAACTATACAACCGTATATTCTGCTAATTATTAGAGACTATGACAGATTCCTGCTAACACGTTTTAGACTGAATATAGTGCACAGATTGTTAAGTTTTCCCGAAGTTAATGATTGGTCGAGAACACTTTGTAATTGCCCATGTGATGACATGTCCGCCCAGTCAACTATACATATATTGTTCTTTTGCACATTCTACTCTATACCTAGGAAAAAATGGATTATCCCTGTGTTAAAAAGATTGGGACTGAGACAATGTCGCCCAGCATTCCTAGCGTTGCAATTTCTGGATAATGTATTTATTATTGCTTCTGTTATTGCCTTTTTAAAAAATGTTTTTAAATTTCATACATCAATTTTGATATGATTTTTAAAATGTTTTTAGCTTTTGTGCATAGTCTTTTATTATGATTGTGGAATTTTTGTGGGATTTATCAATTGTGCTTTTATGGTTATTTTTCTCATAGTAACCGAATAAAGTTCTTTGAATCCATTGTCTCAAACTGTGAAACTGGTTTGGAGTGGTCCTTCATTCAAGTTTTCTCCTCAGATTGCTCTACAGACAGCATTTGTGCAAAGTGATGCTTCTCAAAGCAAGTAGCACTTGAACTGTCTCCAATCTGGAGCACCCACAACAGAGGCCTGAAGAGGTACGAGAGTTCTGCACCTGGCGGTCATGAGACCAACTGAAAGTGTAATCAGGGACAGACAAAAGGGTGGGCCTTACCTACAAACTTCCTCACCTCTCACAATAGAGACTACAATTCCACCTCTCTCCCCTGCCATCCACCAAATGGCAGTGCTCATGAAGAACAATCAGCAGCTCTTTGTAAACAAAAGGACTCCCATAATTTCTAAATGTAGCCTTATTTGCACCCTTCTCTCTTCAGTGACAGCATATCCTCCCCCAGCAGCTACAGGAATGCAGTCAATACACTTCCACTATGTGGGAGGACAGTCCTTAACCTCCACCTTATGTTATGCCATGCCAGGGGTATCCAAAATGGATCATAGTGGCCTCAATTACTCAGGCTCACACACATACAGTTCATGAACATACTTTATTAGCACTACACAAGTGCACACACTTCATATATATGATGCCAGCCAATGGTCGGGGCATACGCATACTTTTACACTAATGGCCTCACTCCCAGTGACACACATAAAAAGGTCTTCCAACACTATTGATCTTTCTAAAGACACAGCATCAAGTGCTATACCCAGGATAGAAACAGTAATCCACTGCTCTCAATGAGGGCACTCCTAAAGCACCAAACGCCCCTCATCCCCAAGATCACAGGATAGGCCCCAGACCTGACTTAGCCAGGCACAATTACAGTCTCTGTGCATAAGCTAGATTAGCTGACATCGGGATACCAGCTGTACATTTCAATGGGCACTCAGGGCAGGGGGGGGGGGCACAGCTGTGTACCATGCAGGAGACATTCACGTCTCAAAATGGAGCAATTCATTTCACATCATTTTAGATAGAGAACCAGAGGATGGAGTAAATCTTTTTATGAGTGTGGGGGAGGGTGTTTGTAGAGTTTAGAAACGGTACAAATTCTGAAACATTATCCTGTAGGAACCGATTTCAATTTAGTTTGTTCACTCTCAGCTTTTGTGTATGCAGCATAAAACTGCTGGCATCTAAATAAAAGGAAGACGTACACTCAAGAGTTAGCAACCAATAGTGTACCATTAAAGCCCAATTTTAGTTAGTAGACCTGTTTATGAATGTGGCACTATCTACCAGAAAAATCAAATAGTTTACTACATTGTAAGAACATAAGATAGTAGGCAGCAACAGAGTGGAGGACTTGGATGCTAGACAACCACGTGCATATTATGGAACTTGTTTCTGTTTCTACTTAACATAAAAACAGACAAAATAATAAAAACAAGAGGGAGTGTTGCCAGCATCCATTATACGTGCACACCAAAAAACGTCAAACCTGAATGCAGTTCAAAACCAGACACACCAGTTTGTCCCATTTTGAAGGCAAAAACACACTACATCAGGACTAAATGTCCTCCATCGGCTCTCAGTTGAACAAACGGTACAATTCTAAATGCTGCATACCATGCAAAATATATACCTTGGCAAGTGCAAAAGACACCTTTAAATGTAAACACCACACTGCATTGTCAACTAAAAGTCTTACTCCAACCAGCAATCTTTACCAGGCTAAGAAATAAGAAGGCAGTTTTATCAGGGTGCGGATCTGATTTTCCTGGGATGCCCTGTGACAGATGCTGAGGGCTTACGTTCTCAGTAACCCTGAAAGATCCAAGCCCTACCAGTTTATCTCGCTTAGCCCTGGGCTCTTCTGTAGCATTCCCTCCTGCACTCTACTTAGTGGGCCTAAATCCAAACTCACAACTCTTCTCCTCGAGTTACAAAGGACAAGGCTTTTCCAAGTACTTAATAAGACAGACCAAGAAATAGTGGAAAGTTTTTAGATATAATTTATTTTGTACCAGAAGCATAGCAAACTCGAGTTGCTGCAAAATGACCACAACGGAGAGAGGTCTAGCTGAGACCAGTTTACAAATATCATGTAGCAACTGGGTCAAACATCACACCGTGCAGCTAATTTTAAAATACTAAACATGATATTGGACATGGATGTAGCGAAACATCTGCAACTGTGATTCATTCAAAGGTTCTACACTAGGGGTGTTTGTACCCAAACTCCGTTTGTATGTGTTGTTTAGAAGTGGTAGTAATTCTTACAGAGGTGTTCTGTAAAAGAGGGACAGGGGTTTCAAATCCAACTCCTGTGAATGTTGGGTTTGTAGTGGGTTGTCTGGACGTAGTGATTCAGTTCTTCCCCTCGCTTTGCCTACCCCACTAGAGTTGTGTCTGAGGTTTTCTTATACCACGTTCCCTGGTTCCAGGTGACCGACAGAACAGAGAGTGATTGGTAGTTCTGCTACCTGTGACAGGCGAGAGGCTCTGCTGGTGTAGACATATGAGCCATTTCATCTGTGCCGTGACGAGCAACAGGCTAATTCTTTTCAGGCCGCACTGTGTTTTCAGATCCCTGCTTATTAAGACAGCAGAAATAGGTCCATCCAAGTTCTACCTTTCATTGCAGATCTAAAGGTCTGTACCGTAATCCTACAGAATGCAGCACTTAAGTAACTCTAGTTTTAATCACAGGACTGGCAGACATTTCTCCCAGAGACATAAACCCCAATTTTCAATTTCAATGAATCCCATACACAAGCCTAACAGGCCCTTCTCATTAACCACCTCATGCACCCAACCTTCACACCCCCTACCTGCACCCTCCCACCGTATTTGAGCTCCCTCCTCACCGTGGCCGGGGGCTCCCAGCTCCGCCAGCTTAGTCTGCAGCTCTGCCCCACTCCAGCTGCCATATCCTGCTAGCTGCATTTCCACGGAAGACCCTGCGCTCTTCGGATCATTCCCTAGGTGCCCGTCCGACGACATGGTTTATTAAATCGGCAGCAACCCAGCTTACAAATCGTGCGTCAATAATCCACACCAGTAGGCCACCACAGTAAATTGACTACAAGTACGCAGGCGCCCACCACGAAATAGAAAACGGAAATTACGGAAGTGACCACTACATCCGGGCAAAAGAAATAGAAAAAAGACGCGTTCTCTAGGAAGTCACTAAGGCCGTGGTGCCATAGAAGAAAGACTGCAAATGTTATCAAACTGACGATAAGGCATGGTGCTTCACTGTGTATTTTCTTTTTGTTTTTTGCAAGCAGTTACTAATTGGAACGTAGCCAAGCTTTCAACTTTCTTCTTGTTTTTCTTCGGTTTAATGTATTTGGGTACTCAATAGACATATTTACAATATTTGAAAACTGTCAATAATCGGAAAAGCCAACAGGCTGGTGCGGTAGTTAATTGTTTTCATTATTTTTTATTACAAGTATGTGCCACAAATAAAACAAAACTGCCACCTACAAGCAGCAGCCATATGCCTGCAATAAAAATGTTAAATGTACAAAAACAATTAACCATTGCAGATCATTTTAATACTGGCATCATCGATATTTCAATGTCCCAGCCGGTACAAAAAAAAAAAAGGAACCATTAAAAATCATTTTAATATAACTGGGTGCTTCCTATAACAGAAGGTTATAAAACCCCTTTTTAATTTTAATGTAGATTCCAAGGAAATTTGATTCCTAGGCACTATTGGCTTGAAATTACTGTAACTAGAAGGCATAGTTTAAACACAAAAGTATGACTAAAAAGTGTAAAGTATTGGAAGAAAAAATACTTTGGCAAAGTATTGGCCCACAACTTCAAGTCTTTTTAGGCAGATGTGTACATGCGATCAAGCAAAATGTCTATACTTACAGTGCAAGAGAGCCAATGACTGAAGCTGGCCCACTGCCCCGTATTGTGTGAAGGGTTGCCACCTGACCGGTTTTATACTAGTACCACCGGAATTTTAATGTCCCGGCCGGTACAAAAAAAAAAAGAACAGCAAAAGCCTGTTAAATTAGGGGGGTTTAGATAAACCAGTACTACTAATTTAATTGTGCTACGACAACCTTTATGCCCTGCTCTGTATCCACTATAAACTCCCTAAAGAAATCAGGAGCCTGTACACATGACTTCCTTAAGGGTGTCAGAGGCTTCCTGGCAGGCCTCTGTCCAGATCACCTTTCTGGGCTGCTTATTAGAAGTCAGCTCAGTTAAGGGCGCAACAATGGTGCCATATCCCTTAACAAACCTCCAATAGTATCCTGTTAGGCTCAGGAAGACTCTCACCTCAGTCTGTGTTTTAGGAGGTTGCCAGGCCAGGATAGTCCCAATCTTGGCCTGGAGGGGCTGCACCTAGCCCCAGCCCACCATGTGGCTCAGATACACCACCAAACCCTGCCTTATCTGGCACATACTGGCCTTGATAGTCAGGCCCGCCTACTGCAGGGCCTGAAGCACCTCCTGGAAGTGGTACATGTGTTCCTCCCAGCTGGAGCTGAAGACAAGCTATGCTGTCTAGGTAGGTGTCCCAGATTTCCTTCTTCCCAGCTAGGACCTTGTTTACCATCCTCTGAAAGGGGGCAGGGGTATTCTTTAAGCCAAAGGGCATCACCCTGAACTGGAAGTGGCCCTCTGGGGTCGAGAATGCAGACCTCTCTTTTGCCCCCTCAGTCAGAGCAACCTGCCGGTACCCTGATGTAAGATCAAAAGTACTGAGGAACTTGGCGGCGACCAGCCTGTGTATGAGCTCATCAGCTTGGGGTATGGGGTGTGTGTGCCAGTCTTAGTGATGGAATTGAATCCTCGGTAGTCCACACTGAACCTGAGTTCTGGATTGGTGCTCTGAAGAGCAGCCTTGGGTACCAGAACCATGGGCTGAAACAGGGAATGTTGGAGGGCTCAGTCATCCCTAACGCAAGTTTGTTGGAGACTTCCTCCTTGATGCTGGCCCTCATCTTATCCGACAGCCCGTAAATTTAGTTTTTGACGGGCGGACTGTCTCCAGTGTCTATGTCTTTGGTACACAAATGTGTAAGCCCCAGGGTGAGGGAAAATAGAAAGGAAACTGCCCCAACAACTAGAGACAGTCACTCTGTTGCTTTGGGATCAGAATAGGAGAGCGATAACACCCCCTACTGGCCCAACGTAATCCTGTGCAGACAAGAGGTCAGGAAGAGGTTCACTCGCCTGTTCCACCCCTTTATCCGTCACTAGGAGTATGTTGACTTCAGACCTCTCAAAGTGGGGTTTGAGGTGGTTTATTTGGAGTACCCATAAGGGTTTTCTAGGGGTCTTGAGATCCACCAGGTAGGTGCAATCCCACTTCTGCTCCTTCATCTCCTATGGGGCTGTCCATCAATCCTGGAGCGCTCTCGGCTCCAAAGGCTCCATAACTCACACCTTGTGGCCAGGTTGAATCTCTATCAGAGTGGCCTTCTGGTCATACCAGAGTTTCATGACTTCTTCACTCACCTCAAGTTGTCCTTCACCTTTTTCCAGAAGCGATGCATCTGGTTGTGGAGGGCCAGCGTGTAGTCACCCACATACTGAGGGGTTTTCCTGGGAGATTTCTCCCACCCCTCTCTTACAAGGCTGAGAGGTCCCCTAACAGGGTGTCCATAGAGGAGCTCGAATGGGCTGAACCCCACCCCCACTTCTGTGGCTCCTCTCTGTAGGCAAATAGTAGGCTTGGCAGGATGACTTCCCACTTATGTCTCATGGGCTCAGGTAGGCCCATTATCATGCCTTTGAGGGTCTTGTTGAATCTCTCCACAAGCCCGTTTCTGTTGGGGGGTGATAGGGTGTGGAGAAATGGGAAGTCACGCCACACTTATCCCACATGGGCTTCATTTATGCTGACATGAAGTTAGTGCCTTTTTCAGATATTACCTCTTTGGGGAACACCACACAAGCAAAAATCCCCATCCGGGCCCTGGCCATCGCAGGTGCAGTCACCAACCTCAGAGGGATGGCCTCTGGGTAGCTGGTGGCGTGGTCCATCAGACCAGGATGAACCTGTTCCCTAAGGCTGTTTTGGTGTCCAAGGTTCCCACTATGTTGATACCCACCCTTTCAAAGGCAGTGCAAACGACAGGTAATGGGTCAGGTGAGCCTTGAGCTTTTTCCCTGACTTTCTCAATGGCCTTGCAGGTGGGACAGTACCTACAGAATGCATCTGAGTCTGTCTTTATCTGGGGCAATAGAGGTGGGCGACAAGTCTGGTGAAGGTCTTGTCTTTCACCAGATGTCGTGCCAGGGGGATATCATGAGCCAACCCCAGTAGGAAGGTCTTGTAACACTGAGGAACCACCAGCACATGGGCTGCCCCACATCCAGGAACCATAGTGTCACTGTAAAAGAGATCATTCTCCCATTAGAAAAGATGATCTCCAGAGGTCCTCATCTAGAGTGGGCCACTCTCTCTGCACTTTGCATAATTCCTCCTTGCTGGGCAAACCCTTAACTTGCCATGCAGCTAGCTCGGGCAGGTCACCAAGGGCAGCAATGTACTCCCTGGTAGGCTCAGGAGCATCCTCCGCAGGTGCCCTGAAATGTGGACAGCGGAAACTTCAGGGACTGGTGTCCCATACCCCTTGCTCTTACTCTTCTTGGCAGTTCCCTGGGTCATTTTTCCAGGCTCCAAGCACCCTTGACTCCTTTTCCGGGCAGCCATGGACCTTGTGGTTATACATTCCCATTCAGGCAATCCCAAAGTCTCCAAGTGTGACTTGAGCTCTACCTCCTTCCAGATTGTGCACTCCAGGTCATTGCCTAACAGGCAATCTACACGGATGGCACGGCTCACAGCTACTTTTAGAGAGCCTGAGACAGCCCCTCACACACTTGAAGGGAACCATAGCCACCGGTAGATGACTCTCGCTGTTGTCTGCAACTATGACTTGGTGGAATGTGTTAGGGAGGACCGCTCTGAGGATACCAGCTGACACCTTACAGAAGTTATGCTGGCTCCTGTGTCCCGCAGAGCCTCCAGCTGTTGCCCATTGATGGTGACCCACTGCCTATACTTAGAAGTATTTGCAGGCACATGGGCTTTTGGCACCATCTCCTTATCCCCCAGGGACACTAGGGAAATCTCTGTCTGCTCTCCAAAGCTAACTGGGACCACCTACTCTCCAAGCCCTGCACTCACAAACCCAGGTGTCTGCCCACTGGTAGTAGACTGTGTCCTCTTGGAACATTTGGAGTCTCCCTTGAAGTGCCCATACTTGTAGCACTCAGTACTCTGGGGGACAAACCTCCCTGTCTGTTTGTCAAAGAACCCTTTCTTCTTTGACTTAGATTGGGACTGGTTACTGCTGTTTCCTTGGGAATTATTTTTGGGGCCTTTTGAGAACTCATTATTAATTTTTTCTCCCCCCTATTTATTCTAGTGGGAACCCTGAACACTCTTTTTGGAGTCCCCCCAGTTGCTTTTTGGAACACTCTGGTGCTGGCCCAGAGGTCCGGCTCCTCAGCAAGCTTCCTGGGGTCAGTCAGCTTGCTGTCACTAGTTGCTGGTGTCCCCCTCTAAAACAAATATTGAGCATGTACTCCCTAAGAATCATGTTGTACAGTCCATTGTAATTATTAACTTTGCTGCCCCTCACCCAGCCATTCAGTGCCTTGCTAGAGTAGTCCAAGAAAGTCCACCTAGGACTGATTTGGGAGTTTGTGGCTGTCTCTGAACCTCTGGCTATACTTCTCAGGGGTCAGTCCAAATTTAGTGAGAAGTATGGCTTTCATGGTACCTAGTTTGGTCCTGTACTTCTATTGTAAGGAGTGTGTTTCTCCCCACTGGAGGCGTATGTTTCCACAAGCCACCCCCAGTGCTTCGCTGGGATCTTGTGTACCCGCATAGTCATCTCATAGGCAGAAAACCACGCATCAATGCCATCTCCCAACACATATTTGGGCACCAGATCTTTAGATATGCAGAACTTTTTGTCTCCTTCAGACACGGAGTGTATGCTGCCACCGTTGCTAGTGGAATCCACTTGTTGTACCTTGAGTTCAAGCTCTTTAAGGCTCCTTTCATGAGCCATTTTCTTCTTGTTGGCCTCCATTTTGAGTTTAGCCATTTGTAGGCTGAACTCTCTCTGGGGACAGGCCATGCGAGGGTACACTGCTTCCTGCTCTGGCAGGTAGTACCATCTCTGGAGAGTGGTCATCCCCCTCCCCTAAAAGCTGCATTTCAGGGCTCATATCCAGGTCCTGATCCAGCTCATCCATATCATCCTCATCACCCTGCTCCTCTGCTGCTGTCGTCAACTGGTGGACCTCTATCCTCAGAACTTTCCAAAGCTTCAACTTCTTGGTGCCATTCTTCATTTGCAGTCTCCTTTACCTACAGAACTGTTTGAGTTCAATCACACTGAAATTTCCCAAGTTGGCCAGCTCCAACTCCATTACCTCAGGTAAGGTTTAATCCTCACCGCTATACACCAGTGTAAGAAATTGGCTAATTGGTTGAGGGGGGTGAAACCCTACTCAAGCAGCAACTGCAATCATTGTGAGGGTGAAGTCACAAGCAAACCACAAATTAACCTGTGCTCCACCCTCTGGTAGCTTGCCACAGAGCAGTCAGGCGTAACTTAGAGGCATTGTGTAAAGTATTTGTGAGGAGATCAAGCGACAGGAGTGCACCCATATACCCAGTTGAGACCTGGGTGATAAACGTATGTAACAAGAACAAAGTCTCAACAGGTAATATTCAAATAGGCTATTAGATAAACTTGTACATATAGTTGCAAAAAGGAAAGACAAGGGAGACTCCAAAGTTAAAGGATGTGCCAGAGGCACTATGTATTTAGAGCAAGTGTCGGAAAACAGTAGTATCAGCACTGTTTACACTGAATGTGGGTGTAACCTGAAAACACTTTGTGCACATAAGTGCTCGTGACACACAGGGCGGACGGCGCAAGTGACACAGCGATGAGCGGCGCAGGGTGAACAGTATTCAAGTCAAGTTGACAGAACTTCCTGTTGGTGGGCAGTGCGAGAGACAAGGTGTTGGTGCCAATGAGCCCGTTCGCTGTCGCAAAAAACCCAAAAACTACAATTCAGCTGCACTGAGGCCACACCAAGGACCCAGACCTGAGGAGCACCTTTTGGAGGTCAGGAGCATACACCAGCTGGATCTGGAGGCTAGTTCAAGTGGTGGGGAGCCTGTTATGTCCCTGTGGCTCTGAACAGGAGGTCAGCAGACTAGCCATTGGAGTCTTTCTGGGAGTCCTGAGTTCAGGTGCAGGTCCAATCCCTCTGACTCAGGCAAGAGGGCAGCAGGACAGCAATCCAGCAAGCCATAGCCCTGCTGGGCAGCAGTTCAGAACAATGTCAGTCCTTTCAGCGGCACAGTAGTCCTTCTTCCTGGTAGAGTATCCACAGGTCCAGAAGTGTACTGAAGAGTTGGAGTCTGAGGACCAATATTTATACCAGGTGCCTCCTTTGAAGTGGGAGAAGCTTCTACAGGTTTCTCTTTGAAGTACACAGGTTTCCTGCCTCCCCTGCCCCAGTTACACACTAACTGTAGGGGATATTCAGCTCTTTGTGTGGAGGCAAGACACAGCCTACTCAAGAATAAGTAGGACTGTGCCCAGCTCCCCCTTCCATCCTGCCAGTGATGGCCCATCCGGGCACACCTAAGCTCTCTATTGTGTGTGGCTGTCTGGGAGGAATACACAAAGCCCAACTGTCAGCTACACTCAGCCATGTGACCCAGAGACAGGATGCAGGCACTAAATGGCCTAGGCAGAAAAATGGCAACTTTCTAAAAGTGGCATTTTTAAAACTGTAATTTAAAATCCAACATTATCATGAGAGAGGATTTGTCATTACCATTCCAAAGACAACAAACATGAATTGGTGACCTGCTCTTATTTGGAAGTTGCAGCTTATTAAATGTGATAAGGCAACTCCAATGTTATCCTGTGGGACAGGCAGGCCTTGCAGTAGTGAAAAACGTGCTGCAATAGCAGGCCTGTGACATGTTTAAAGAGCTACGTAAGTGGGTATCACATTAAGTGCTGCAGGCCCACTAGTACCATTTAATTTACAGGCCGTGGGTACATGTAGTACCACTTTACTAGGTACATATAAGTAGATTAAATAAGCCAATTGAGGACAAGCCAATGTTACCATATTTTAAGGAGTGAGCACATGTACTTTAGCACTGGTTAGCAGTGGTAAAGTGCACAGAGTCCTAAAGCCAGCAAAACAAGATCATCAAAAATTGGAAAGAAAGGCAAAATTTGTGGGGGAATACCACCCTAAGGCTGACAGGTCTAACAACATGTTTGAGTAGTACTTGCTCAGTGTGAGGAAATGGGCTGTATTGTATGGTGTGGTTGTGTGACCTAATCATGTAATACACTTACCAGCCCTTTAGGACCAGTTTGTTTCATTTGTGAAACCCTTAGCTGGACCCTGGGCAGCTGTGGCTCTGAGCAGGCAAGATTACACAAAGGAATAAGTGTTAAGCATTTAAACAGCACCAACACAACGGAAGAAGAAATGTATGAGACACTCAAGAAATCCAAAACCAATTTATAAATATATACTGTATTTTTAGACACCAAAATGAGAAAGATCCCCTGGAGCATTCCAGAGATACAGATTTTACACACGGTACAGTAAATACACACCTTTTTACTTACCTTCGAACAAGCATTGCGGTTACTTCTAGTTACTTTAGGCAATCAACCCCAGCAGGGAGCCAGTCCAGGGGTTGAGCAAGGTCCCCAGAAATAGTTACCTCGGAAGGAAAAGGAGTCTTCAGTTCTTTCAAGGCACTTTTATCCTCTCGCAATAGGTTTTTAGGGAAGTGGTCCTGATGCAAGGCCTCAGGATGCTGAAGATGCTCAATGATGCTGTGGATGCAATGCAGTAGATATGAGTTTTTCTGGGGCTATTCCTAAGTCCCAAACTTGGTGAGGCAGTACTGGCGACAGGGGTCAATGTCCCTTGAAGTTCTCTTGGTCCTAGCAGAAGTCCAGTTGCTTCTGGATGGTCAGTCATCTAGTATCGCAGTTACAGCAGGATCCTTCCTTGGACGGTAACTTGCCGACTGGGTAACCAAGCTGTGCTCCAATGACTCTCCTGGGTCCAGCAGACTCTGGTGCAACTTTGAGAGTCGGGACCGGGTCTCTGGTGCTGCATGGTGGTGAGTGGCAACAATGCAAAGACCTGGGCTACCAACTTGCAACAGCAGGCTTCTAAAGTTGTTGTGGCCCTGTGCTGCAAACAGGAGGTCAGCCAACTTTCCCTCGGAGTCTCTTGCTTTTACTGGGCTCTAGAGACGACTTCTCCCTGAGCAGAACACAGCAGAGACAGTCCCTTCTCCTTTGCTAGCCAGCAAGTTCAGCAGATACAGTCCACGTCGGTGTAGCCTCTCTTCGTCGGGTCCTTGGTGCACACAGTAGTTCTTCTTTGGTCCTCTTCTCCAGTCCAACAAGATCTGAGTTCTGGGTGTCAGGGATGGCCTATTTATGCTCAGAAAATGCCCTCAGGTTAGGATGCGGTTGGTAGTCAATAGACAACCAGGTTCCCTCCCTCTTGACGACCACTTCCTGCAAAGGGTGGCAATTGGCTATCCCAGGATGCAACATTATGCCTACTTCCAACATCCCCCTCTCTTGGCGTATAGAGTGCTCTAGTCCAACTCAGAGGTGTGGCTATGAAGGGGGCTACACGCCCCTGAAAAGCTGGTTTGGCAACTGTTTTCTCCTCTTCTTCCCACGTGTCAACCTGTCTACCTAAACAATAGAGCAGCCACTCTCCCAAGAGTTCACTGTTTGCCCTTCAAAGGGAGCTTCTCCTTTGAAGCTTGCATTTTGGGCTAACACCTGTGTGGCTCCCTTCCAGGGAGAGGCAACACCTCTCTCCCGCCCAGGCATCTATTGTTTCCTTTCCTGTGAATCATTTGCATGTCTCTCTAGGAGGGCAGAAAGCTGTCTCAGCGACATACCCCGCGTGCAACCGTAGATGGACACAGGGGATTTAAGGTAACAAAGTGGCAACTTTGTGAAAGTTGCACACTGCAACATGTTACAATATTTTCGACTTGGAAATCAAGTTGGGCTTAATGAAACAAGTTATTTGCTACCTAAGTCCTAGTCAGAAGTTAACATGACAGCTTGCAACTATGCACTGGCCAATGGGGCTAGTAGCCTGTTCCGCAGTAAAAATGACAATTGCGGGTTTTTATTGTCACAACATGTAGAAACACATGTTCCACTTCTTAATATACAACTTCCTGCCTTATGGCTGGCAAGGTCTAACTTAGGGGTGATTTAAATATATTAAAAAGGGAGGACATGGCTTTGTAATTAGTTTAAATGGAAAAGTTGAGTTAGCAGTTTACAACTGCCATTCCAATCTGCAGTGGCAGACTAGAAGCCATGTTTTATCTTTGCCACACCCATAGTGGTAAAACCTGTGCTGCAGTCCTTCAGGTGACCCTCTGACTTACAGGCCCTGGGTACCATTTACTAGGGTCTTACAAGTAAGTTAGCTTATGGCAATTGGCTATAAGCCAACGAAACATACTTTAAGGTCAGGGCACAAGCACTGAGATCCAGTTAGCAGGCCTCAGTGCGAGGCGCGTGCGACGGGACCCAAGATGGCCGCCTAGCTGCGGAGCTCCGTATCGCATTGGAGACCGCCGATGTGATTCCAGCGGTTTCAGCGATATTTCCGGCGGTTTGCGGGTGTTTCCAGGCATCGTAATACCCACTCTCCAGGAAGATGTCTTCATTTAGCCATTTGTTCCTGTTTGGACATTAATTATTGCAGGTGAATCTTCCAGCTATTCAGCGGCCGCCATTTTGTATTTTTAGCCTGCATACTTTCTCCTCAGAAAGTGCCCTGCATTATTATGGAATGTTATTTTTCTCAATTTTTATGACCTTTCTCCTAATGTTTTGCTATTGAATGATAATTTTATACTGAAAGGAGCATTTGTCTGTGGGAATTCTGTTACTGACGTAGTGCTTTACGCTGGCTGGTTCACTTTGTTACATAAGGAATCTTTGACAGCTTGTTGTGCTGGTTCATGGGTAGGAGCAAGGGATTGTTACGCTCTATCAAGGGTCATTCTCCCAACAAACCAGCCTCTTGCTCTACTTGTAATATTTCCTTACATAATTCCTCACAGTCGTTTGAGGAAATGGCGCAGCCAGTGTCTTCTCGTTCTGCACCTCCGCCTACTAATGCACCTAAGGCACAACTACCTTCATCTACTAACAAGAGAATCAAACAGGATACCCCCTCTCCACCTAAATCTATGTCCCCTGTTTCATTGGACATTGTTTTGGAGGAGATATGTGCGTTGTGACCTTTTATTGAAGATACCAATTTCCGTTTACAGACTTTGGATAACAAATGGTCAGATATGGATTCTCGTTTATCCTCTGTGGAGCAACAGATCAGTGAAGTACAGGATTCATCGGCCAGAATTACTTGCTTGGAGAAAGAGGTGTTGCAACTTAAAAAATCATCTGAAGACCTTGAAAATAGAAACCGATGCAATAACCTCCGCTTATATGGCCTTCCTCTGAAGGCCTTGAAGGCGATGACCCTGTTGCTTTCTTCACCACTTTCCTTCCACAGCTTCTAGACCTTTCCACGTCGACTAAATTAAACATTCAACGTGCACATCGATTAGATCCACGCTTATCTTCCTCCTCTGCTCCTTCTAAACCTTGTGGAGTAATTCTTCTATTTTTGGAATTCACTGACCTTTTAAAAGTCTTGAAAGCAGCCAAACTTAAGAAACAGCTCTCTTGGTCTGGTGCAAGACTGTTTATTTCTCAAGATGTTTCATCGGCCACTGCTAAACATAGAAAGGAATTCTGGACCTTCGCCCTGCTCTTCGTTCTCTTGGTGCACGCTATGGCTTATTTCACCCTTGCCTGTTTAAGGTCACCTTCTTGAACAAGACTTCTTCATTTGAGAACCCCGCAGATCTCAGGAAACTCATCCATTCCCACTCCTCATCCTCGATGGAGATTGCTGGTCCTTCATCTCACACTTGAACTTTAATATTTTTTCTGTTGCATTTGATCTTTTTTGATTCTATTGAAGCATGTTTCTTTGATTAATAGACTTTTTATCCATTTTGCCTTCTCATTGTTGTTATTGTTGTTCTTACAGATTCTGTGGAATTCAATGTGTACCCGCCTTATGTTCCTGCTCCTATTTATGTTAAATACGGCGTCCCGGTGTGATGCGTTGCCCCCCCTTGTCGAGTGTGCTGTCCTCGTTTTGTCCGTTGCCACTCCTCATTTATCCTATGTTCCCCTGTAAAGGTATGTATTACAGTCATCAGATTTCTGACATGTACTGTCTCTCCTTGTTTCTTCTTTTCTCTCTCCTCTTCTTCTTTCCTCTCAGTGATGTTTTCCCTTTCCTCTTCTTTACAGTATTGCAATTTTTTCTTGTTCTATTTTTCTCTTTCACTGCCTATACCTTTTTATAATTTGTTCCCTATGGCTCTTATTCTATCTTCTCTCTTCATCCTTACTTTGCCTATTAATTTCCTTATACTCCTCTATTATTGTTAACCTTATTGTTGCATATATAATGTTATTTTCTTCCATTCAGAGTTGTTACATGGAATGTAAAGGGTTTTATTAATCCTATAAAAAGGCAGAGAATTATTTCTCATTTAGCCTCTTACAATCCTGATTTAGTCTTATTACAAGAGACTCATTTGACAGAGACTGAGGCCCTTAAGCTTAAACTTAAACTTAATTGGGTTGGTTCAGTTTTGGTCTCCCCACAAATACAAAAAAATGGTGTCATTATTTTATGCCATAAAAAATTGAAATGCTTTGTTGTTACACAAGACATAGATACTGAGGGTAAATGGATTTTGGTCAAATTACTTATTAATAACATTTCTTTAACTATATTTAATGTATATGGTCCAACTCAACCAGATTATACTTTTTGGCCTACTATTACAAATAAGTGTATTCAGCACAAAGACTAATTTTTTATACTTGGAGGTGACTGTAACCAAGTTATGGACCCTTTTATTGACCGCAAATCCCAGGTACGTTTTATTCCCCACAAAACTCAGAAACAATTTCACAGTACAATCACGCAGACACATCTCGTAGATGCTTGGAGACTATGTAACCCTGATCAGACAGAATTTTCTTTTTTCTCCCCTCCACACGGATCCCTAACCCGATTAGATTATATTTTCCTCTCCAAATTCTTAGCTCAAAATCTCATTTTTTCTTCGATCTAGCCCATTTTGATCTCGGAACATGCTCCGGTGATTGTTGATTTTGATTTGCTCCGCTCGCAGCCCAAATCTTCTAGATGGAAATTCAATAACTTCCTCTTACAAGACCCAGTTTTTCCTCCTCCTTCACTTCCTTTGCTGAAGAATTCTTTTCTTTCAATGAAAATCCTTCAATTTCTCCTGCTTTGGTATGGGATAGTTTTAAGGTCACTGCTCGGGGCTTTATCATTGATTTTGTATCCAGGAAAAAGAAAGAAACCCTTAATCAACATAAAGCCCCGTTAACCAACATCAAACATTTACAGCACCAATTTTATACTTCCTCATCAGATTCCACCCTGCAGATGCTTATTCACGCTAAGCTGGACTTTAATAAAATATCTACTGATAATGCCTCCTCTACTTTACTTTGAAGCAGCGCCCGGTATTATGGCGGACGAAACAAAGTTGGATCACTCTTAGCTAATTATCTCAAATCTAGAAAGGAAAGAGTGCTCAACAGATGGGAAACATCTTTTTAAAGATCAAGACATTTTAGATGAATTTACAAAGTTCTATAAAAATGTATATACTCCAGAAACACCCACGTTGGACTCCCTTATCAAAACTTACCTTAGCAATATCCCTCCCCCTTCTTCTACAGATCTTGATTTTACTTCTCTAGATACAGAACTTTCGATCCAGGAAATTTCTACTTCTCTGAACTTCCTAAAGAAAAATAAATCCCCTGGCCCTGATGGGTTTTCGGTAGAATTTTACCTGCATTTTTCATAACTGTTACTCTCAAAAATCTTTAAACTTTTCCAATATTTTTGCACTACTGGTACGGCGAGTGGCACCTTTATAGAGGCCTCTATATGTCTTATTCATAAAGAAGGAAAAGATCCCAAATTCTGCAAGAATTATTGCCCTATATCCTTGATAAATGTAGACTATAAAATATTCGCTAAACTATTGGCATTACGTCTTGAATCTCTCTTACCACATTTAATTGGTTCAGAACAGTGTGGTTTTATCAAAGGCAGATTAACTACTGATAATTCTCGGCTATTTTTTAATGTTTTAAATAAGGCATCTTCTCTATCCTATCCTTTAGCCGCGATCTCTAATGATGCAGAAAAAGCCTTTGATAGGGTAGACTGGTCTTTTCTTTTTACGGCACTTCGATGGCAAGGTTTTGGCTCTAAATTCAATTCTCTTGTCTCATTACTCTATTCCACACCTACTGCATCCACCTTAGTTAATGGCCTTGTTTCACAACGTTTTTCACTTCATCGGGGTGTCCGACAGGGTTGCCCCCTATCTCCTCTTCTATTTATCTTATCCCTTGAACCCTTTCTATCTCATATTCGTCACAATACATCTATCTCTGGTTTTCTTTATGGTGATCTTCACTTGAAGCTTTCTGCCTACGCAGATGATATCCTACTTTTTATCTCAAACCCAGAAACCTCTATTCCCCCGTTACTACAAGAATTATCTGATTTTTCAGTGGTGTCAGGTTATAAAATCAATTCTGTCAAAACGGAGATCCTTCCTATTTCCAAATTTTGCCTTAAGGAACATTTTGACGTAACTGGTTTTCGCTCGAATAGCTCTAGAATTAAGTACCTCGGTGTATGGTTCACTAACTCCATTTTAGATTCGGTTAAAATAAATATGAAGGAAGCTTTTGATCGCATTTCCAAACTTCTCTCCTCCTGGAATCCTCTTTACCTTTCCTGGTGGGGTCGCCTTGATTCTATCAAAATGATGATTACTCCAATCTTACTATATTTCTTTTCAATGATCCCGGTTCACATTCCTTTCATCTATTTTTAAAAAATAGACTCCCTTCTTTCAAAATGTTTGTGGAACAATGAAAAACCTAGAATTTCTTTGTCTCATCTTAGAAAGCCAAAATCTACCGGAGGTGTACATTTTCCAGACTTTCGCTTATATCATAAAGCTTTCTGTCTTAAACAAGCTTCTCACTGGCTTCTTACAGATGCTTCTCCCTTTGCTCCCTTATGGGTCACTGTTGAACATTGTTTATTTGCCCCATTTTCTATCAAAGAGATTCTTGCATTTACTACCAAGACCATTCTCACATCTCTTCCACTGTTTAAACATACTTGCTCATTATTAAGGCCTCATTGTCAAACAAAAATAATATCTGGAAACACTTTTTTACGCTCTCCTCTTTGGTATAACCGTCTTATTACTATCAATAACAGACCTTTGTTTTGGAACTCCTGGAGGACTAAAGGCATCATTTGGGTTCAGGATATGTTTGACTGTATTTCTCCTTGTTCCTTTCCTCAATTCCAAGCCACATTTAAATGTCCTCACTCGTTTTTACAAAATTTTTCGATACTTATGGAAGTGATTCTGGATGTTTTTTATTCCCTTCCTCCTGATGATTCCTTGTCTACACAAGATCCACTCCTTAGAATTCTGCTGTTACTTCCAAAAGCCTCCTTGATTTATAAGTACTTTTACTCCGCCGATCCGGAGCGTTCTAAGAATAAGATGGAAATTGCTTAGGAGATGGATTTGGGTTGTGAGTGGAGCATTGATCTATGGAATAGGATCTGGGCTAGGTCGTTAAGAATCTCTAGCTCTGCATCCACCACTCAAACTATGTTTTTTCTCTATCACAGATTGTTTTTCACTCCCCTTTCCATAGCTAATTTCGCACCCACTAATAATAAGACTTGTTGGTCCTGTGATTTTCCCTTGGCCGACTTGTCCCACCTCTTGTTTTTTTTTGATAATCAAGTTTATTGGTTTTTAAAGGAAAGAACAAAACCACAAGTACATTGGCAGCAAAATCAAGCATATTATTTGGGTAATTTACAACCATAGAAGAGACGACAGAGACTTGTACACCCTTCTTTAGGGTAGAATCTTGCATACGGTCATCCCCGTTCAAGGAATATACACACCCCTTAAGATAATAGATTAAACCATTTACCCCAAATTTTCCCAAAAGTTCCGGACAGCCCCTGGCTTCAAAGAGGGATTCTTCTTGGGTTCCACACCAGTCCACCCCCGTCTCCATTTCCGTATAGTAGGGGGCTTAGCCTGAGACCAGAGTACCGCTATATCTCGCTTCGCCACAGCCACCGCAGTGCCAAGGAAGCGCTTGTCGGCCCGAGATCCATCGAGGCCATCAAACACACCCAGGATCAAACGTAGTGGGTCATGGGGAACCGTCCACCCCAGGGTCTGTGTGAGTTCCACTTCCACCCCCGCCCAGAATGGTGCAAGGACAGTACATTGCCAAGTCATGTGGTAAAAGTTTGCAGGAGCGTGGTTGCATCGCGTGCAGGTCGGGGAGGGCCGCAGACCGGCGCTGTATTGGTGTGCAGGAGTGAGATATGCGGTGTGGAGGTAGTAGAGTTGGACTAATCGTAACTTGGAGGAGGTCGTCAAGGTCTTGGGGGCCATGAGCGCGTCCCTCCAGTCCGCATCTTCTAGGGGGCCCAACCAACCCTCCCACCGGGCACGTAGCAAATCTAGAGATGCAGGGCCGTTATTCACGAGGGAGCGGTAGATCCGCGACACCCCCTCTGCCCAGGTTCCCCATCATTACTTGGGCCTCGAGGGGACTAAATTCAGGGAAGGAAGTGGGGGACGGAATATGCACTCGGAGGGCATGCCTTAACTGCAAATATTTATAAAATTGGGAGGAATGGAGGGAATGGCGTTGCTGTAAATCTGCAAAGGTTCTGATGTGGTCCCCAACCCAGATGTCCCCAAGAAGCGAGATCCCTATTTGATCCCACCAACGGAAGTCCCGGAGAGACAAGGCCTCCTGCAGCCAGACACCGCACCACAGGGGCGTCTGTCTGGTAAGTTTCCGGTCCCATTTCGTGTGGCGCAGGGCTGTGCGCCAGGCCAGGAGAACCGTCCTGGTGACGGGGGGAGGACCTGCGGTATGGGGGCCCCATACAAATATGCCTGGAGCTGCGGGAAGTCCAACAATCGGAGTTCCACCTGGTATGCTGGGTCGGACCAGCCGCCCGCAAACCAGTCATGAATCACGATAAGTCTCGTGGCCAGATAATAAAGGTGAAGGTTGGTTACCCCCATACCCCCGTCATAAGGAGGTATACGGCAATGTGCTAGGGACATTCGCGGTCGTCCGCCCCCCATAAAAACCGGGTGAAGGTACTATCAATCTCACGAAACCAGCTCCCCGGGAGATGAAAGGTAATATTTTGTAAAATGTATAAAAAACGGGGGAGAATCATCATTTTAAAAAGGGCACTTCTGCCGAGGGCGTTAAGAGGAAGGGATTGCCATCTCCTAAGATCCGCCTTGGCGACCAGGGGCGTAACATTCAGGGCCCATTCGAGGTCTGGGAGCAAGGCGACCCAAACCCCCAGATACTTGAAGGACTGCCTACGCAGGGGGATGGTCGTTTGCCAATCGAAGCAGGCACGGGACGGATGGAGGGGGACCAGAGTGGACTTCGCCGGGTTGAGCCGGAGGCCTGAAACCTGTTCAAAGGTGGAGAGTGTGTCTAAGCACCGTGGGCCGGAGTTCTCGGGGTCCGCTAGGAAGAGGAGGACGTCGTCTGCGTAAAGGGCGACCTTGTCGACCCGAAAGGGGTCCCAAGCCCATCCTCGGATATGGGGATCTTGACGTATAAGAGAAGCCAGGGGTTCCATCGCTAATGCGAATAAGAGCGGCGAGAGCGGACAACCCTGGCGGGTACCTCTCTGAATGGGAAACGTCTCCGAAAGCACCCCATTAATTAATACCCTCGCCTTAGGGCTGGAGTATAAGACACGGATGAGGCGCCGAAATAGAGGGCCGAAACCCAGCACCTCCAGCACGTCCTCCAGATAGCTCCAATCAACTGTATCAAACGCTTTTTCAAAGTCAATGAAGAGCAAGGCCAGATATGGAGTGAGACGGTGACGGTGTGCAAGGGCGAGATGGAGGCGACGTATGCAATGCCGGGTACCCCGGGCGGGCATAAAACCGCATTGGTCTGGATGGACCAAATCGTGTAAATGGGGGCGGAGACGTTGAGCCACGGCAGTGGCAAAGATTTTCACCTCGGTGTTGATGAGGGAAATGGGGCGATAATCCGCACAGGCAAGGGAGGGCGGCTGTGTCTTTGGGAGGACCACAATAGTGGCCACGTCTGTCTCTGGGGGAAAGGACCCTGTGTCCACCACATGTTGAAACAGTGCCAGTAAATGTGGGACCAGCGTGTCGCGGTAAGTCGCGTAGTATTCTTGGGGGTAACCGTCCGGGCCCGGAGTCTTGCCGGAGTGCAGGAGCGAAATAGCCCCATGTATCTCTTCCGGGGTGAGAGGGAGATCCAGAGTCTCCGAGACCGTCTGGGAAAGGCGGGGCAGCTGGGTCCCCGTTTCAGACAGCATAGCAGCCAGGGAGGCTTCGGGGGGTCGGACGGCATAGAGGCTAGCATAATAGCCTGCAAAGGCTTGGGCGATAGCACGAGAAGTGAAATGGTGGGCGCCGGTCGTATCACGGACCTCGGGAATGATGCGGTTGGCTTTAGGATAAGAAACTAGGTTATGAAGTAACTTGCCATTTTTATCACCCCAGCCGTATACACGCGCCACGGAGGAGCGCCATAGCATTTTAGCGGATTCCAAGGAGATCTGACAGATCTCCTCACGGAGCAGTGCAAGCTGCCGGTCAGAGTCCACGTCTTCAGTGCAAGCCTGGGCTGTGTCCAACTGCGCAGCGCGGGCCTCCAGCCGCTCGAGTCGGGCGGCTTGAGCCGTGCGCCTCGCGTGGACCAAGCCTCTAGCCACCCCTCGTATGGTGGCCTTACCAGCCTCCCACAATGTACCCGGCGAGTGGACCGAACCCGTATTGATCATGAAATATTACCTCAGTTCCAGCCCGAGGGATTTAACAAAGTCCGCATCCTGCAGAAACCAAGCGTTCATCCGCCAAGTTGTACGAATGCCATCGGGTGAGTTCCCGAGGCGGAGAGAGACAGGGGAGTGGTCCGAGATGCCTCGGGGTAGGATAGTAGCCCCGGACAGCAACTGACGTCAGGGGCCGTCAACAGGAACAGGTCGATACGAGAGTGAGTATGGTGGGCCGCCGACGTGTGAGTATACTGGTCCCGACGGGGGTTCCACACCCTCCAAGCATCACAGAGACCCAGGGCGGAGGACCAGTCAGAAAGGCGCTTAGCAGAGGCAATACGGGACGCCGAGGGAGCATCTGTCGCGTCGCGGGAAGGTTGCATAACAGCATTGAAGTCCCCTCCAATGACCGTCACACCCTGGGGAAAGGAGGAGACGACAAGTGTGAGTTGTCGAAGGGCGGAGGGCGTTGTGGCAGGAGGGATGTAAACACACAGGAAATTGAGAGGATGTCCTTCAATCGTGCCGGACAGGGCCACATAGCGGCCTTGTATGTCCGTCGCAGCCTGTGCCAGAGTAAAGGGGAGACCCTTACGGAGCAATATGGCCACCCCCCGGGAGCCCCGTGTGAAGCCAGAGTGCCAGACCCTGTCGAACCCGTAGCGAGCGAGAAAGGTGCAGTGGGTGCCCAGCAGGTGTGTTTCCTGTAGAAAAAGGATATCAGGCGCATGGCGCTGGGCGCTGCGAAGAACAGCGGTTCGTTTTATGCGGTCTAGTAGGCCATTGACGTTCCACGACAGAATGTGGAGGGGTCTATGTATGGTGGACGCCATCTAAGCAGATAGTGTGTGGAGGAAGCAGCGCCAGCAGACCCGGGTCCCAGGGGAGGCAATCCCTAGCCGGGGTATGGGGTAAAGGCCGTGCGGTCTGATAAGTCTCATGTCGTCATCGTTGGTGTGTGTACATAAAAGGCTGCCAAGGGAAACAAAGAACAGCGGCCCGTAGGCGGCCAAAAACAATAAACAATTGGGAGACAACGGTCTACCCACCCTCCCTTGCCCCCCAACACCCCCCACCCTACACTTCCGGAAGTGAAGCATCTGTCGCCCTGAAAAGGAACCCCTAGAACAACAACACAAACGAGTTTGAGTGCTAAGCTAAAACGGTTAGCAGGACATGAACGTGGCGTAGATGGACCCCTCCATGTAGCCGGATATAAGATTCGTTAACAGCTGCAAGCACATTTAAAACAGTTAAGCAACAGGAGAGTACAAATAAGTCCGGCAATTAAGGTAGGAACCAATTAGCAGAACGTGGGTGCGATGGAAGTGAACCTCTCCTAAGGCATGGAAATGATAGCGACCTCAGTCGCCGAAGCAAGTTGGAAAGTAGTGTACGGATCCCAGGCCCGTGGGCCCCTGAGTTCAATCATCCCCGTCTTCCCCAGGTCCAGGAAGTGCGGGACTCCTCGATAGGTCAGAATCAGATATGGCAGGGCGCACTGTCTCGGGGGGGTCCGGGATGCGGCTCAAGTCAATCATGGAGCAAGTTGAGCTGGGGGTTACAGACCTCTGAGACAAAGCCTGGGGAAGAGGCCGACGGGACACCGCACCCGGCGATCGGGAAGCCGCTTCGTGGCGGTCACCCTTCCTGCGAGACCTGGTACGATGCCCTTGGGGTCTGGGCAGGGTTGGGTGGGTTTGCGTGGGCTCCCTTCGGGCTGGAGAGGAGACAAGTTGGCTTCGGAGGGGCCGTTCCTCCGTGAGCCAAGTCCAGGCCGCCTGGGGACTATCAAAGAAGATTGCCTTGTCTTGGAACACCACTCTGAGCCGTGCCGGAAACAGGAGACCGTAGCGAAGACCCAGGTTACGGAGCTTCTGCTTAACATCGTCGTAAGTTCGACGCTGAGCCTGTACCTCCCTGGTGTAGTCTGGGAAGACCATGATTTTGCTGTTTTGGAACGCCAGTGGGCCCTGCATCCTCGCCGCCCTAAGAATGGAGTCTCTGTCCCGGAAGTTGAAGACCCTCAAAATAATTGGCCGGGCAGGAGCCCCGGGTGGAGGTCGGGGAGCCAGGGAGCGATGGGCCCGCTCGACTGTGAACCAGGGGGAAAGGGACTCTTTGGGCATCCAGGATCGCACCCAGGTCTCCACAAAAGTGTCCGCTTGGCCTTGTTCAACCCCTTCAGGAAATCCTATGAGGCGTAGGTTGTTTCTCCTCGACCTATTTTCGGCGTCTTCGGCCCGGCGGTGAAGCTCCGAGGTCTGAGCCTGGAGACGGGCCACCTGGCACTTGAGTTGGCTTATATCGTCTTCCGCCGTGGAGATGCGCGATTCTGCTTCCGAAATTCGTGCGGTGGCATTACGCAGGTCCTGGCGAATAAGGGCCATATCTACCCTCACTTCGCCAATCTTAGTCTCAACTGAGGCCTGCGATGCGCCAATCGCCTGAAGGATTGTGGAAAGATCACCCCCAGCGGGTGCAGGAGTATTGGACGCCCCACCTCCAGTGTCCCGGTCATTCGTGGTGTATTGGTCCATTGTTGTTTGGGTTGGAGGGGCGGGGGTCTGCAGGGTACGATTCCTGCCCATCGTCACCAAGGGCGAGGTCAGGCCACCGCACGGGCAGGGGGGGGAGGTAGCCGGCAACCCCAGAGACCAGGGGGGGGCCCCGGACACCCAGACCGTCGATACTCGGGCCCGGGCGCTCAAGACCCCGCAAGTCTCCCGGGCCACCCACTAACCAGCCAAGGCCCCAGTCCGATGCCAAGGTCTGCAGCGGGCGATGTCCCCTCCTGGCCCCAGGGGGAGCGTCAGTGGGCCGAGGATGAAGGGCTCCGAGAAGATGAACCCCCAATCTGCTCCACAGCGGGTAATAAGCAGGCCACTTGCAGGGGCTTTCAGAGTCGGCGACCGTTGATGAACAATGGGATATACGCAGGTCCAAACGAGTGGGCAGTGGCAAGGGGTGGTGACAGCGTGTTCCACACCACCCCACAGCGGAGGCCGGGGAAGAGTTTACAACAGCAACGTTGGTGTCAGTTAGTGGAGGGGGCCATATGGAAGGAGAAGGGGTCCGACCCCCACGGGGGTATGCCACCAACGGGAAGCCGACTCCAGGGGGGGCTAGCAGGTAGACTTTCCCCCACGCACAGGTCGAGAGTCTCACCGAGGCAAAGCGAGGCAGTGGGTCAGCGCGCCGCTACCCGACAATGGCAGCCGGGACCAGTGGCACTCGTGTACGCGCCCCTGGGGGGTCGTGGACCAATTCCCCCAGTCAGCGCAGGTGGAAATTTGGTGCAACGCAGCAAGGGGGGGGGGGGGGGGCGCGCACCATCCACACCGCCCCCCACGCCACCCCTCCGGTCACCTGCCGGTCCCGGGTCCGTACCCCACTCACCGATGACGCAGGGCAGGGTGCAGGACCCCGTCGCCCCAGGAGGCAGCACCCTCCGTCGGCAGAAACGCCGGAGGATCAGGGTCGGGCTGGAGCGGGACGTCACACAGCAGCGGGCGCCGATTCCTCAGAGGTGCTCAGTGGTCTCCGGCGGGCCAGGGCAGGGAGCGCCGATGCGCGGTCCCCGGGACGTCAGGACCAGGAGTCAGCTCCCTCCGCCGGCAGACAGGAGGCCGCAGCGCCGCCGCGACCCAAGAGAGGCCGGAGGATCTGGGCTGGGCCGGAGCGGGAGGCCACACAGCAGCGGGCGGCAGCACGGCCCCCCCCCCCTTGGTGGGCCCCAACGGGCCTGGGCGGAAGGTGCCGATGCGTGATCCCCGGGATGGCAGGACAGACCTCCACCTCCAGACAGCAGGGCGGAGGAGACCGGGTCCGTAAAGGATGGAAGGAGGCCTAGTTCCCCCACGCCACTGCCCGACAGCGGCAGTCGAGCCCGGCGGCACCCCTAGCCGCCACACGCCCCACGTCCAGGGCAGTCCGGGCCAGTAGGCAGGAGCAGGCGGCAGGGCGAAGTTACCAATGCGGCCCGGCCCCACTCGCTTCCGCTCCGTCGCCGAGCCCGCTCTCAAGGACTGCGGGTCACGGGCAGCTCAGGATGACATGCGGGTCCCAGGTGCGGCCAAGCTCCGCCACGCAGCCCCGGGCCCCTCCTCAGCGACGCCAGGTGAGCACCGCCGCCACTCCGGAGCGGCAAGGGGGGTCCCAGGGGTGGAGTCAGGGTCCAGGACATCGGGCCCGGGGACCGAGCACCGGCGAGGCCGCCATTTTGTTCATGCAGGGCCCCAGAGGAAGGGAGGCCAACCAAACCCCCGGAGGCTCCGATCCGCCAAAGCGCGGGACCGGAGCACAGCTGAGGGAGTGGAGAGCCCCCGCTGACGATGGAAAGGATCTGAAGGCAGCTGTTAGCGGGCGGATGAGAGGCGGATGACGGAGGGGGTCCGGAGCACTCTTAGAGTGCGACCGCCATCTTGACGCCTCAGGCCACGCCCCCCCACCTCTTGTTTTTATGCCCTCCTGTAGCTTCTTTTTGGTTATAAATTTGGTCCCGTCTCTCAACCATTTTTAATCTACATATTCCTATATTGAATGTTCTTCTCTTTACGGGAAGTTTATCAGAGCCTTTAGGTTTATTATCTCATGAAAAAGGGTTGTTTGATTTGATGTTAGCCTTAGCCTTTCAACAAATTACAATAAATTGGAAATGCTCAACAACGCTCTCAATCAAATCTTGGTGGAACACTGTATGCCACTATCATAGATTAGATATTGCTTTTGCCTCCTATTGTAAGACATGTAAATAGAGATCTATTTTGGTTACCACTAACTATTTATTTGATTAAGATTTCAATTAGTCAAGTTTCCGCAATTGTTCTGAAAATTTCCAACCTCCATGATTTCTTTTTCTTTTTTTTTGCCTTTTCCTCTTTCTCTCTAACCTTTAGCAGTATATTATTCATATGTAAATAGGTTAGTATACTTTTCTTGTTCTTTAGAGTACTATTGTTATTCGATTCTTAGTTAAGTATTTTTTATTTTTCCGTTTCTCCCTTCCTTCCTATATAATCCTTAAAATGTTAACAGCATTCTGCTATGTTTTGTTGCCTATTTGTATCTCATATGTTAATTATTAACTTGTTGCATTTTGGCCTATGTTCTATGAGTAACATTTATTCAATAAATCTTATTAAACAGCAGTCCTCAGTGCACTTTCAGAGTCGAAAAACCAGCAGTATCCGTCCAAAACATTAGGATGAGCATACAAATAGAGGCATTTCCTTACACTGAGAAGGTCAAGTTTTACATTCCTGATCAAAATGCTTCAGCCAAGGACACCAAATCTTTTGATGTCTATTTGGACACCCTCTCACTAAGTAAATTCATTTCTCAGCGTAAGCACAACTGCCCATTTCATGCAATTGTGTTGTCACCAATGGAGCACTAGAATCAAGCCAAAGTCCCTCTGTGTAACCAGGCAATCTATCCTCAACAACCTCAGTTTGTGTTCTGTACCATCCCCCTCTTCCATGATCCCCAAAAGGACCAATTTTGGGGAAAGTTCTTCTGGTTGCCCCAAGATCTGTGACAGAATGCGTCCTATCACTTGTCAGAATCAAGAAAACTTTGGGCATCTCCATACAGCGTGGAAAAAGTCGTAGTTATCAACTCTACAGCTAGGGCAATTTGATGAGTGGGATCTACCTATCCTGACCAAATCACTTGGAGCGTAATAGTACCTGTGCATTTACTTTCGCTAAATGAGGCAGAGGCATGATGAGATCACCAATTCATGAAAGGACATCTTCACCTTTAGCCAATCATCACCCTCCATATCTCCCAGCTCTTTGTTCCAAGAGCTCTCAATGTTTCAAGTATTCTGGAGCATTCTCTACCACTGAATGGTACACTCATAATATTGCTTGACTACCAATCGGATTTATTGTGATTTTTGCTTTTAGTGGGCTAAACTCAGGGAGTGGTGTTAGTTTTGCTTTGTGTAACTCCAAGGTGTGTCTTTACTGGAGGCATCAGAAAAATTGGGATTGGTGAAGGCCATGTTCCTTCATCAGTGTCTCGAATGATTTCAGATAGCTTGAGCCTCAAACATCCCCCAGTGTTGATGCATCAATACAATTGCACTGTCTGAATCTCCTGAGAGTCACCACATGTGGGAGCCTAGAGCTCTGCCATAATGGGGATCCTGTGATAGTTTATCCATCCAGTCATTCAGTAGTCGAATTAGACAGGATTTATTGGTTCTTGCAATCCACATTTTTTTTAAATTTGACAAAAAAAGAGTTTCCCTACTTTTCGCTAAAAAACATCTGTTCCTAAATGGCTAATGCCGACCATGAGGTGCCTCTAGCTAAAAGGAAAGGGACAGTGTAGGAAATTGATTATTTGGAGTGGGTGACAACCCGTCTAAAGGAATAATCACAACTCTTGTCAGGGTGAACCCTCAACTCAACCCCCTGGTAGCTAAGGCACCAAACAGGCAGACTTAACTTAGAGCAATGTGTAAAGCATTTATATAGTACAAAAACAGTAAAAAAGTAAACATTTCATTTAAAAAAATGACACAAAAATTCAATAAGGGGAATAGAAGGTATGAACTTTTTATGTTTCAAGTAGAAATCGTTTCGAAAAGCACAAAGCACCAATGACAGTCAATGGTCATGGTAGACCGGGATGTAGGTGCAATTTGAGTTTGAGCGTTGTTGGAAATTTGCCCTTTCTGCTGGGACACCCTGATTTTTTCACCTTTTTGGCTGCACCCTAGTTTGCTGGCTATAGAGCTCTGTGTACTTTACCCCTGCTAACCAGTGTAAAGTGCTTGTGCTCCCCTTTAAACATGCTAGAATTGGTATATACATTTAACTTACTTATACGTCCCTAGTATATGGCACACAGTGTACCCAATGTCACCAGTTAAATGTCACCAGTGGGCTGCAACATACATTGTGCTACCCACTGCAGTGGCACAACAAAGTGGCCCAAGGGCAACCATTGTAGCCTGCCAGAGCAGTTTTTAAACTGCTAACTCTTCCCTTCCTGTCAAATGAACCCTGTTGACAGGCCTAAAACCTTCCTTTTAAATACTAACAAGTTACCCCTAAGGTAGGCCTTAGTGCCCATAAAAGTGGTATGCATGGCATTTAAAAGTAAGACATGTAAAAGTTTAATGTTCCACATGGCCTTACAGTGACTAGCCCATCAAAGCTGTTTTCACAGCATCATGGTTGGTTGTTCCATAGGAAAGCTTCAGGATGCAATACTAAATACTAATACTATATCTCAGGAATGAGACTAGCTAGAAAAATAATTAAACAACTATTTTTAATAGTTATTAAAAATCCAATTCAATGGTGAAGTCTGATTCTTATAGATATTATGGAAAAGTAACTTTTAGGATGTTACCTTTTCCCTGACTGAAGTCCCTGGAAGCTAAATCTGCATTTTGGTCTCCAGCTTCTGTCACCCAGTAATTAGCATTTCAGTAGATGTGAATAAGGGGTGAACTTACTTCCAGGACAATTACAAAAGTCCTTGGGTGTGGGGAGATGTTGTGCCCTTGACAGGATGGGCCGCGGACTGGGCCCAAGGACTTGATTAACTTCAAAGAAGACCACCTTGTCACAAGCAGATGTAGCTAACATCCCAGCCTGCATTTATCTTTTGTCACTTCAGTCAAACGGGCCACCATCATATTGGGCCCTTGTTGACCACACAGTGTAAGATTCTACTGGAGTGACATGACCTGCTTGACAGGTCTAGGTACACTTCAAAGGAGAGAAACAGAATGCTACAACAATGTGTGTGAATCTACTTTCTGGTTGCAGGAGGCTCAGCTTTTTCTTACCAGGCTCTGTCTCTGAGTGCGTTGGTGATACAGGGACTGCTTAAAACCAGATTTTAGTTTTAGATGTGTGAGGGCACTAGGGTTACCATAGTACACTCCCAACACACGCCGTCAGCCCTCAGAGTCTATGTTTAGTGTGACCAAAGACTTCGTCCATCTTGAAAAAGCCCAAAGTGGGTAGGGGTAGCTTGGGAGACTTTACCCCATTGGTTAGGGTGTCCCCAGGGGTCATTCCTACCCACTAGCTTGTGCCAGGCATAAATGTGGCACCTCCAGGCACCCACTTCAGAACACTCATGGACCTGTGGAAAATCAGGGGAGGTCTGAATCTGCTGACTGACACCTGAGAACAGGCCTAAACAACTGAACCTGATCTCCCTCTTGTACCCAGGACAAAGAAGTAGCCTTCAAGGGTCATAAGGTTGACCTCCTGTTGACGCTACAGGGACAAAACAAGTTACAAGAGGCTTTTCCTGCACCTGCCCATTTGACCAGTGGCAACTGGACCTGGACTGCACTCTCCTCATAGCCTCTGCCTGCCACCCTGTGAGTCTCTAAGTACCTTCCCTGAGGCCCTGGGGGGCTTGATAAGTGTACTCCTGTGGTGGACTGGGACTTAAATGACTAAAGTCAGAAGATAAAATCTTTGACCAGGAAGAACCTGGTTGGTGTATCTGACCCACGCTCCGTATTATCACCCAGTACCTAAATTCTTGCTTGTGTTGTTTGCCAAAATTTGTGTGATCTGGCTAACGCTATCAGGATTCTCTGCAGGCATTGTGTCGTAGATATTTCTGGCATAAAGCCACTAGGTGGGCCAGAGGGATAATAGTACCTCTAAGGTGATAGTGAAATAAACAAATCTGAACAGCATTTAAGAAAAAAGGTAAGTGGATTGGAATTAAGATTGCTGCTTGTTTTTAAAAAAAAACTCTCCAGAAAAGCCAGTAGGGCTTGCTGTCTTCCCTAAATGCAATTTCGAGGTGCATCACTAAGCTCCTCTTCTGTAAGTGGAGCCTTGAACTTCTCTTGGCCCACGGGGGATAAAGCTGGGATCAACAATTCCCTATACAAGGTGGTGAGCACATTCTCAGTCAGGAGCTGTGTCAAGTAATTTGTAAAAGTCGGCAAAGGCTTCAGTGATAATGTTTAAGTCTGATTTAAGAATTCCTGTTTGGTCTCTTATTACTGCTATTGTTCCACTGGTCATATCACAGTTTGCCAGTCAATTTACTATCTTTCCAGAATTGTCACCAAGTACCTAAATCCTTGCTTGTGTTGTTTGCCAAATTTTGCAACCAGTCTCCAAAACTAGATTCTTGAGCTTATGTGTGGCAGCCTCATGGTACATCCTTCTCAGAGTTTGCGCAGGGGTGTGTTAATCTGGATCTCACCGGGTGTCCCATTACTGGAGGAGACCAGAGGGTAGATATGTAGTGATAGAAGGACAACTAGATGGAGAACCATTGCCCCGAATAGCAATTTATGCACTAAACACCAACCCGTCTGATTTTCTTGATCAGCTGACACTAGCGCGGATACGCAACCTAGAGGTGCCCTGTATATGGGGAGGGGATTTTAATTGTGTCCCAGACGTAGAAATTGACAGATCTATGCCCCCATGGCAGGAGCTACATGCTGTAGAAGGACTCAACATTTTCAACATTGGAAACAGAGCAGATGAGCACACGATATATGGAGGCTGATTCCCCCCACCCTCAAAAATACTCGTTGTACACCCCGGTGCATGGTAGTCACAAACGACTTGATATGTTCTTTTCTAGCAACACACTGTGCTCACGAATACTAGATACAGAGTAACTTGCATGAACTATCTCAGTTCACTGCCCATTAAAAATGGTGCTCTAATGGGGCATGGGGCGAGCAAAAGCCACTACCGACAGGCTCCGAGCAGAGGCACTACATGATACACTCTCAGAGAATCTAGAGCGGCACACATAACACAGTACTTTAATGGAAATGAGGGATCTGCCCCGTCCAGGGCCATGGTATGGAAGGCCTTCAAAGTAGTCACATGTAGCCATTGCATGAACACCACATGGAGCGCTAAACATTTCAGACACTGAGCGTGAACTGCGTCAGACAGAAACTGTGACCCCGACACAGTCCGCACTGGTGGGACGGCTACGGGAACTCCGTTGGCGGTGCTCAGCTATAACCCAGATTGCAAGAAATAAAAACCCGGGAGAGGATGGTCTACCCATCGAATTTTATTCCACATAAGGAGTACATAACATACCAAAATTGCTACAGGTCTATGAGGAGGCGAGAGAGGTGGTGTAGGGATGTGGCCCGTCGGGTGCCCTAAACCCATCCCTTCCTTAAATGAAAGAGTACTCTTAGGCTGTCTTGGTTCTGGGTAGGATCTTTATTGTTTCACTCTTCTCTCTTTCAGGTCCCAAGACTCCTTGGGATATACTGTAGCAGCCTGTTTTTTTTTAGTTAAGTAGTCCTTAACAAGGATAAGGAGAACAAGGACAGTCACAAAACAAAAATAAAACAAGCATTGGCATAGCCAATAGGTCTCGCCTTTGGGACCTTACAAGTGTTTAGCCATGCAACAGTTGCATAACTAAATACTTATAAGGTCCCAAAAGCGAGACCTATTGGCTACACCATTTGCTTGTTACTTTGCTATAATCGCGGCACCCGCGCTTTACTTTTAACATTAAAAGTAAAGCGCTTTAACATTAAAAGTAAAGCGCGGGTGCCGCGATTATAGCAAAAGTAAAGAAATAGATTATTTTTCTATTTCTTTACTTTTGCTACAATCGCGGCACCCGCGCTTTACTTTTAACGTTAAAAATAAAGCGCGGGTGCCGCGATTATAGCAAAAGTAAACAAATAGAAACAAGCATTGGCACGGCCGCGCTGCCGCAAAGCCGCGAAAGTGAAAGTGATCGCGATGCACTTAATGACCCGTGACGGAGGAAATACAAGTGGCGGCTGCGCGCGTGCATGCTCGCGTGAACGCAAGCTGGTCGCCAGCAAAAGCCACTGCTGTTTGCACTTCCAAAACCCGCTTACTAAAACTCTCGCCGAGAGCAGCGCTAAGCGCTGGCTCAGGCGAGACCTAAAAAGGGTTGTGAAGAGAAGACGGCCAGCGTCATCGTCCTTCGCCTTGTCCCGGGGCTTTCCGTCAGTGTCGGGGTGTCTCCTCAGGAGGGAACAGAAATAGGAAAGAAAAGAACAGAGTCAGGCTGCTGTCCTCATGATTTAGGATGGGGTAGTGCTCCTTTCACCAGTGCCCTTTCTCCGTGAGGTGCCTAAGTGCAAGGGATATAGGGGTATCAGAGTGGCGTGGCCCGCAAACCCGTCCACCAACCCTTAAAGGAAAATAAGTGCGTGTTGGGCACTTGCCTGAACCCATGACTCTCCAGGGCCGTGGGGAGGGGAGTCTCAGCCTCCGTTTCCCTCCTTGGAGTACTGGACTCTTGCGTGTTGCTCCCAAAGCGGTCTCTTGCTTCGTGGACCTCCTCCTCCTCTCGTGGCGGATTCTCAGGCAGTCCTGGTGTCTCCACCTCCTCCTGAAGTATGCTGATTTTGTCCGTGTCTCGTTTCTCCGCTTCACTCTTCTTCTCCGTCTCGTTTTTTTCTCGCCTCCCCGCTATCAGCATCTTTAAGGCGTTTTCGGTCCCGCCTTCGTGACCCCGGGTTGACGTCAGGAGACTTCCGGGCTGTGCCTGCTCCGCTGGAGCGGGACACTCGTTTCCTGGCCAGGACAGAGCAGCAGCCATGTTGGGGTCGTCAGGACACTCACCTACATCAATACTTGAGCGATCACAGGTGGGCAGACTCTCAGAATCATTAAGAGAAGCACTGATAGTAGTACTGCCTAAACCAATAGGCCTAAACCAATAGGCGATCCAGCTACAGGCCACTATCTCTCCTCAACTTAGATTATAAGACATTGGGGAAGATACTGGCTAACAGACTGCTCTCTGTCATTTGGACATTAGTCCATACAGTTCAAAATGGCTTTATACCTGAAAGGAACACCTTTCTGAACATCCGCCATTTTCTGGTACTGATGGGGGACACCCCTGAAAGTGATGAGAGATGCCTACCGGTATCCCTAGATATAGAGAAGGCATTTGACACCCTCTCGCTTTTGGTATGGAACCAATGGCGTGCATGTTGTGTCAGAGGGCCCTAGACTGGGGCATAAATGTGTTTGGTAGGTGGCATGTGATATTCTTATACGCCGGTGATGCCCTGATATATCTGCACAAGGAACTCAACTCTTTCCAGCCTTTAATGGACATGCTGGAGGTATTCAGGGAAATATCAGGTCACAAAATTAAGTGGGCTAAGTCCTGTTTGTCGCTGATCAGGGCGCCAGATAACCGCAGAGGCACTGTAATGCTTGCTAAACTAGAATGCCAATTTGACAAACTTAGCTACTTAGGGGTAAACATATACCACATAGAGAAAGATCTTATAAAGGGTAATCTGGACAAGGCACTAACATCGATTTGTCACTCCCTCCCCTTCTGGATTTCTCTGCCACTGTCTCTGCTGGCTGTGTGGCAATATCCGAAATGTAGATACTGCCAGGCCTACTATACTTTTTTGGGCACTACCGGTGCTACTTTCTAGGACTTTTTAAGAGTTACACAGCCTCTTATCAGAACTGATATGGGGGAATGGCAGACATAGGTTTTTTTAGGCAAAATACGGCATCCACTGATGGAAGGGGGACTTAGGGCCACCAATTATGAGCTGTATTATGCTACAGCACAACTGCAATAGCCGATGCGCTGGTTGGGGAATGCTACCAGCATGAAGAAAACAGACGTAAAGCAAGTCCTTATTGGGGAACACATTGCCATGTTGTTATTATGCCGCCCTATCATGGTACCCACGGAAACCAACCTCATGCATGTGGCAGAAAAATGCTGGCTCAAATGCATACACTCATGTGGGATGCCACATTCCCCGCCCCAATGCTTTGCTACTTCCACTATGGGCATTGCCTGATATGAAAGATGTTAAGCCGAGACATGATATTCAATCCTGGACAGAAATGAGGGTGATGGAGGCTGGAGACCTATACTCAGAGGGAACCATACAAATCTTCCAAGATATATGTGACACGTACAGATTACGGTTGGTCAGTTCATAACATACAATGCAGTGCAACATGCCATTAGCGCACGATGGGGTAAGGGCAGAACAGAACCGATCACGTTGCCACCACTGCAGGGGCTCCTAGCATACGGTGGCAGCCGGAAGACTATAACTGCTTTTTAAAACGTACTTAATACACAACAACACATGACTGACCTGGGCATTAGAGATCAATGGGCAACGGACCTGGGAATTGACTTTTCCACTAAACAATGTAAGAGTATTGCACAATAAGTAATAAGGGTCTCCAGGAACCCTAGATTTGAATATATGCAATTCAACTATCTGCACCAGACATTGTTAACTCTGAAATGTTTAAAACGCATACCTGCCAACTTGAAGAACAATCTCACCAGGTGAGGAAGGGGTGGGGGCTCGAAGGGGGTGGGGCCTCGTGCCGAAAAGTACTTATGAGGCACTTTTAAATCCCACCCCACACCCAAGCCCACTCTTCCCAAAAAACAAAACAAAAGCTTGCTGAGGCTAGTGCCGATGTCCTGGGGTGTTTTCACACCCCTTAATGGATGTTGGCAGTTCAAAGCCTCGGAAAACGAGCTGGAAAAACACTATGTACGTGGTTTTTAGCTCGTTTTCTCTGCCACCGTATAATATTTGCACCTCACCGGGAGACCGTGTGATGGGAGTCGATATCGTGTGTCAAACGATGGCACCGTGTGAGTTGGCAGGTATGAAAACACATGTTCACAAGCACAGCTCAAGAGTCCCCCAGATGAGGTCATTCCGAGGAGGGTTTCCACCACATGGTGTGGCACTGCCCGGTGATTTACTGAACTTGAGGAGTGGTCATTGAGAATGTTTCGGAGCTAGTGGATTGTACTATACCTCTTGCACCAGACGTATGTTTGTTGGGCCAAATGTCAAGGCCTGAACGGCTAAATATTTGTGCAGGCTTGTGGATTTAGCTTTTGTACCTTTCAATTATCACCTAGCAATGGCATGGAAATCCCCTAATTCTGGATATTGGCTACGTGATCTGCCAAAATGGGCCAAGGCAGAAACACATGTCATCACGCTGGCCCCATTTAGGGGTGGGAGGGGTCCAGATGGCACAATCCGGAATGCGTATGTTTCGAAATATAAAGCTAAGAAGCATTTAGAAACCAACAGGTCTTGCATTTGCGAGAGTTAGAGCTATTGATGGTGTAAATGACAATGTCTTTTACACATGTGTTTTGGTTTGAAGTGGAATGGACGTATAAACAAGCCTTTGCAATGCAATCGGTTTCGTATTTGTGAAAGTTAGAGCTCTTGGCGTAGAAAATTACAATGTTTTTTTACTTTTGTATGCAGTGTAGTGATGATACTTGCATAGCGCTATTGCCATTAGTATGACCTTGCAGCGCAGGAGAACCAGAAAATGGGAAATAAGTTATGAGCGAGGGGAGACAAGAGTAATATGCTAGCTGAAAAAAAAAAAGTAACAACATCCTAGAAATAGCAAACACTCATAGGGAATGCAAGATTGAGTAAAGCATGTGAAATGTAAGCAGAAACAACATAGTTATGTTAACCCTTTTACACTTATTATTCAGAAATCATTGAGTGTTTTTGCCTGAAAGTTAAGAAAATGACTGCGGGGCCGGAAGGGACCTGTTTCATTGTCCATTGCTTATATCCTTACAAAACGTAAGCAGTATGGTTTAAAAAGACCACATCCCTGTACACAGAGCAGCGGTACACATTTTATAAACTAAAATAAGGAAAAACGCTGATAAGGATCACATTAAATGTTTTCCACTTTACGCATCAGCCAGGTATTGAAGTACCTCCAAGAATGGTGCTCTTCCCCACCCAGGGAAAACAATGTTGTTCAAAGAAAGAGGAGAAAACAAAAGTAGTGCTTCACTGGCAAACTCTGTAAAGTGGCACTAATGTGTGTGGTTGTGAATAAAACCAATCTGGCCATTTTGTGACCACTCTGTGTTGCTTTATTTAGGTTTTTTTGTTTCATATTTTGAACCTTTTTTTTCTCTCCATCCGAGGCTGCTTTTTAGAATAGAAAAATGTCAGAAAAAGAAGACATTTGCGGCCAAAGTGTTTCTTTCTTTTTTTGGATCTATTTCACAGGGGAACAAATAGAGGAAAAGAGAGGAAATAGAGGGTATGACCTGTTTTTTGAAGTCATGGATTTTAGCAAGTGAGGATGAGCGAGACAGAGACAGAAAGAGGGAATAAGAGGAAGAGGAAGAAAGAGAGGGGGGGGGCAGCTGCCAGAGGCAGAGCTGAAGTGAACACTGTAGGGAAGTGGGCGTTGTGTGGTGAGGGGGAGGAGGGTGGGGTTCATCATATTTATAAGGGGGCCTCTACACCGTGGTGAGGCAGATAAATCCATGCGGTCAGTTAGATTTATTGCAATTGGACCAAAGACGAGCCAAGGAGCAAACTTAAACGTTTTCCACCGTACGCATCAATAAGGTATTGCAGTACCGCCATGAATGGGGACGCGCTTGAACCCAGCAGTTACACGGGGGAAGAGAGCCACTCACAGCGGGTCCGACGGACTCCATCTTCCAGGCTCCTCCGCTCTATTGCACCTCTGTCTGCAATCTGTAGCGCCCGGATGCGCTTAAAAGCAATACCGAGGCTCCCGCAGCGCGTGACGCGCTTGAACCCAGCAGTTACACGGGGGAAGAGAGCCACTCACAGCGGGTCCGACGGACTCCATCTTCCAGGCTCCTCCGCTCTATTGCACCTCTGTCTGCAATCTGTAGCGCCCGGAGGCGCTTAAAAGCAATACCGAGGCTCCCGCAGCGCGGGACGCGCTTGAACCCAGCAGTTACACGGGGGAAGAGAGCCACTCACAGCGGGTCCGACGGACTCCATCTTCCAGGCTCCTCCGCTCTATTGCACCTCTGTCTGCAACCTGTAGTGCCCGGAGGCGCTTAAAAGCAATACCGAGGCTCCCGCAGCGCGGGACGCGCTTGAACCCAGCAGTTACACGGGGGAAGAGAGCCACTCACAGCGGGTCCGATGGACTCCATCTTCCAGGCTCCTCCGCTCTATTGCACTTCTGTCTCGCAATCTGTAGCGCCCGGAGGCGCTTAAAAGCAACACCGAGGCTCCCGCAGCGCGCGACGCGCTTGAACCCAGCAGTTACACGGGGGAAGAGAGCCACTCACAGCGGGTCCGACGGACTCCATCTTCCAGGCTCCTCCGCTCTATTGCACCTCTGTCTGCAACCTGTAGCGCCCGGAGGCGCTTAAAAGCAACACCGAGGCTCCCGCAGCGCGCGCGCGCGCGGGCGCGCCCGGGCGAAGCCCGGGCCAAGGGCGGGCCCGTCCGCGCCCGTCAGCGACCGGAGGAGGCCGGGCTGGGCCAACTCTCTGGGCTGTTCCAGCATTTAAGTTTGAAAGTTATTTTGAAAAGGAGATTGAAGTATTGGCTGGATCATAAACAAATATTTTAAGGTACTGTTAACTATTTTAAACCAAATTGCCCTAGTTTTTTTAAAGTGCCTTTATATAGAGTTAAGGGGGTTTTAGGGGCTTAGGGTCTATTATGGGCAAAAGGAAAATACTTGCTGCACAGGGGGGTACGTCGGGGGTCTGCATGGTGGGCAAAATTGATTCATTTTTGACCAAAGCCGCCCATGCAATTACTCAGGAGATAGCCCTGACTGAGCGAAGGCTATCTATAGAGGCTGGAAAATGTCTTCAATCTCCTACTATAAGGGAGGAGGGAGAACAAGGAATTTTTACAGCTGTTACGGCCCATTCAGATCCAGCAGCTCCAGTAGACTTTGCAGCCCCAAGCCAAATATCCACCCCTGATGAAGTTAACAGGTCTTCTAATATCCCAGCTGAGGGAAATGAAGCGGTCCCAGACTTACCACCACCGCCCAAGAGAAAACGATCTGCACAAAATAAATCTCCAAGGAAATCACTCCGGCAACAAATTCGGACGCAACCATCTCTGGATCAAGCTTTGAACAATGAGCATTTATTAGATTCTTTATTTACAAAACTTGAACTAATGACAAAAAAACTGTTGGCGCCAATAATACAAAAAATAGAAAATGTTGAGGAATTATTTTACAGTTTTGTGCAAAAAACTATGGGGACAGGGATAGAAATCCCATTTCAAAGTAAGAACCAATCCCAACCCGATCTACCGGGCCAGTGCTTAAATATTGTAGGAACAAATGATGCAGTTAGTAGACTCGGGCAGTCAATAACATCGGAGGTGACAAGACGGGTAGTCAAAAGCCCTGTGGTAGTCCAGGCTAGAAGACTCCTGAACCCTGAGAGGGCACCGTTACCTATACGTAACCAGCCTAACCATGGTACTTCTAAAGTTGCGAATCAGAGCACACTCGACTTGCCCCCTGCTTCTGCCCCGTTAGTAGCCGTTTTAATGGAAGTCCCTTTTCTTTCACAAGATGCTAGGGAAACCACTCAGGACCTAATGTATAAAGTGACCCATTGGTGCTCTAAAAATGTAATAAACGGCCAGAACATATCATCTGATATTATTATGGCTAGAAGAGTGGGGTGGATAGGCTACCAAACAAAAAAGCATGGCGCAGGTGACTGTATAGTTGTTAACTTTAAGGACCCAGATAAAAAAGAAATGTTAACACGCTGTGCATACCAGAGCAGTTCAAATTCTCAAATCAGGGTAGTCCCATTACAATATTTTTACCCCCCAAGCCAGTGCAGACGCCCTATGCAATGGCAATGGCAAACAGTTCGGAAATCAGGGGGTCCTGTTGTGAAAACAAATACAGAAAATAACTTACCATTGAGAAACAGATTCCAACCCCTAGAAAGCCTTCAAAATCTGGATGAAAATGACTGACTAGGTCCGGAAGATAAAATCTGTCAGGGTATACCCCCAAGTAATATGACCCAAATTGCACAACTTCCACCAGTTCCGGATCTTGTTGAGATAGCTATAAATATCCCAGAATCTTCCCCTACCCTAATTCCCACTGTGGCTAAATACGAAAAGGTCCTTTCATAGAACATAGCGGGTTTAAGGTCTAAAAGAGGAAATCTAATCTGGGAAAATTTTCTTTCAATGCATCATATTATTGCCCTCCAGGAAACCTGGGAAGCAAATGATTGTTTTTATTTAGATGGCTTTATTTCGTTTCATAAATGTGCAATTTCATCGAACATGGGTAGAGCCAGAGGTGGTTTGTTGCTAATGTTTTCACTAAAGCTTTCTTGTAAAACATGTTTGGTTGACTGCAAATCTGAGAATGTTTTGGCTGTAGAACTGTCTTTTAAGAATCGTGCCACGGTGTTAGTGATACATTTTTATAATTCTTTCTCTAGAGGGCATGAGTTGGAACATTTACAAGTTTTAAAGGACTTTCTGGAATGTTATGAAGAGACCAAACAAGGTTATTATGATGTAATAATTTTAGGGGATTTTAACATTCATCAATGTTATTTAAACTGTGTTATAAGCCAGGACCAGGGGAAATTTACTCTTTCACGTAACCACTTTGAGCACACACCTTCAGGCATTCTGTTGGAATTTATTCTTTCGAATCAAAATGTATGCTGCCTTCAACAAATGGATAATGTAGCTCCGGTACCAACTTATGTAGGAAATGGAAAAGCTAGTATTATTGATTACATTTTATTGTCTGCTCCGTTAGTTTCGTTTACTGAGGACTTATTGGTTACTTGGTTAGGTCTTAGTGACCACAATCCACTTAGTGTTGCCATATTATCCTCCGTATTTAAATCTGGCGATCTGGCCAGTTGTCCAATAAGTACTAATATTAGTACTAAAGACCAGGGATGCAGGCTAAAGTGGGAAAAAATAGTCTCAGACAACTTTTTTAACAACTTGTATACAGTTTGCGCTCATGAAATTGAGACCTGTTTAGATCCCATTATACAGGACAGTTCTATTTTAACAGCCTTCGGGAAATTAACGACACAAATTGAATCTGACCTCACAATTTTTGGTGGGACCAGTCGCCAGAAGGCTGTAAGATGGTTTAATGGAGCTTGCTCAATAACCCATAGAGAGCTTATACAGGCACTAAAAAACACCCCTAGGGACAAAATTGAAATTAGGGAGAAAAGAAAGGCCTATAAGACAGCAGTCTGTCATAGGAAAAAGGAGCTAAGGGAACAGGCATGGGTAGCCCTACAACAGGCCAGTGTACTGAAAGACAGCTCGAATTTCTGGGCGGTAGTCAATAGTCCCTTTCTCTCTGAAACCACTAACACTAATTCTGACTGTTTAATTGCAGCAGATAAATGGGTATCGCACTTTGGAAACATCTTCAGTGATGTAAATTTGGGAGAACAAAAGATATATAGGGAAGGGGACCGAACCAGCACATTAATCCACTTTAGTGTAGAGGAGGTCTATGAAGCAATTGTGTCTACATCCAGTGGGAAGGCGCCAGGCCCAGATGGGGTACCGGCCGATTTGTACAAAGCAGACCCCACTGTATGGGCTGGTATATTGACAAATGTTTTTAATGCTGCATGTTCATATGGACAACCAACATCTTGGGGGAAGGCAGTTATTGTACCAATATTTAAAAAGGGCGCAAGGGATGAACCTATATGTTATAGACCGATCTCACTTTTAGATTCTGCAGCAAAAATTATGGGAAAAACTGTGCTAAATCGATTAACTAAGTGGCTAGATGATCGAAACGTTATTTCCGATTTGCAATACGGTTTTAGGTCAGGAAAAGGGACACTGGACCAATGCTTAAATTTACACCTAGCAGTTGGGAAGTATACCATCGCTAAAAAGGGTATAATACATCTGGCATTTATGGACCTGACACAAGCCTTCGACTGTGTAAACAGATCAAAGTTATGGTCCATTTTAAGCGATATGGGTCTTGAACCAGTACTTGTAGATTTTTTACATGCTATCCATGAGAATAACACAGCGGCCGTCAGATATAATAGTAACGGGGACCTAACAACTGCCTGGGATGTCAAAAGAGGGGTACGCCAAGGTTGCATCCTGGCTCCCCTCTTATTTACACTATATATAAATAATCTGGGAGATGCTTTAATAGAAAGTTGTGAAGACATCCCGAGATTTGGTAACAAGATGATCCCTGCACTTTTATATGCGGACGACACAGTCATATTAGCTAGAACAGCGGTGGGACTCCAATTACTTTTAGATGCTTTTATAGTTTTTATGGACTCTTTAGATCTTTCGACAAATTTTAAGAAATCGCATACGATGTCTATTGGCCCTGGTAAGTCCCAAAAAAGTTTAAATTTTATTGTAAAGGGACAGAATTAACGAAGGTTCCAACTTTCCCTTATTTGGGGGTACTCTTTGATGAGCGTGCCTCATGGTGTCCACAACTTTCGCAAAAAAGAATATTCTTGCCAGAGCTACAGGGGCAACATTAAATTTTGCAAAAAGATTGGGGTCAAAACCCATCCCGGCCTTACTGAAGATATATAAGGAAAAATGCATCCCCATGGCAACCTACGGTAGTGACCTTTGGGGATACAAAGAAGGAAAGGATATTCAGCTTGAGGAAGACAAGTTCCTACGTAAGATTCTGGCAGTTCCGCAATCCACTCCTGCATATATAATACATGAGGAACTAGGGATGGGTTATATATCAGATTATATTGCTGTGGCTCCATTAATGCGCTGGCTCAGAGTCTGGGCAAGTCCCATTACAAATTTAAACCAAACAATTATAACTGATTGTGTAGCGCTAGATAGAGCCGAACATATCCCCTGGTTAAAGTATTTAAGGGATTTGACAAGCTGGTTAGGCTGCCCAGATTTATTTATAAGCCCCAAAATCATGGATAAAATTAAAATTAGAAAATATTAAAAATCAGTTTTTGGCAAAGCGCCAGGGTTTAAGGGAAGAAAAGGAGTTGCTAAAACCAACGGTAAGACGTCATGCTTCTTTATCGATGCAAAACCAAGTTCAACTTTATTTATCAATTGTTGGTAACCCCTTTCATCGTTTTGTTTTAATAAGATTTCGTCTGCAAATGGCTCCCTGGTTTTTGTCAGTTCCTCAGGGCTTTTTTAAACCCGGCACTTTAGAACCGTGCCCTTGTGATAATTTCTCTGAACAGGATACTCTTCATTTTATTTTTTTCTGTGACTATTATGTTTCTTTACGCAAGAAATTTATATTACCACTTCTCAGAGATTGTCACTTTGCACAAGTTAGGCCAGCCCTATTATATCTTCAGATGTTAGCTTCCCCCATGGTCTGTTTTGGGGTTGCAAGCTTTTTAACGGGAGCCATTAGGCGCAGGAAAAATTTGGTCTTTTAAACTGTTATTATATCTTTTATATGTTTTAATCTAGAGGCCCACTAAAAAATGAGAATTATTCGATTTGACTGAGTCCGCTTTATTGTACTTTGCACTTTATAGAAAGCCCGGTATTGTAAATCTTGCCGGTCTTGATTCCCTGACTGACAATAGGAGTGTCACAAATGCGGAACATTCTATTTTGAGTTTGCTTTTTTGCACTTTGCACTTTATAAAATGTTTTTGTACTATATGCATCCTCGGCTTAGAATTCCTGGTTATTGCAGGAACAACACAAGAGTAGTCTATCTTGTATTTAATAATGTTTGCTCATTTGCACTATGTATTTTATAAATTGTTATCGTTGTGTATGCATTTTAAGTTTTGGTTGTCAGGCTGACATTTTAAACATTTTTTGGTGTTTTAATAATGTTGTAAAGAAAAGTATGGTTGTATGATATGTTTTTCTTTTATGACATTAAGTTGTCGAATAAAGTATTTTGACTGACTGAATGGTGCACTTCCCCACCCAGAAAAACTATTTTGCTAAAAGAAAGGCAAGAAAACGAAAGTAGCGCTTGACTGGCAAACTCTGTAAAGTGGTGTTAATGTGTGTGGTTGTGAATAAAACCAATCTGGCCACTATGCCACCCCCCTGTCTTGCCTTATTTAGTGTTTATTTTTCGTATTTTGAACCTTTTTTTTTCTCTCCAACCAAAGGCTGCACCTTAGAAAAGAAAAATGTCTGAAAAAGACGACATTTGCAGCCAAAGGTTTTTTTTGTTTTATTGGATCCATTTCACAGGTGAACAAATAAAGGAAAGGAGAGTAAAGAGAGGGTAAAAGCCATTTGTTCAAGTCATAGGGCCATATTATCAAGAACGGCGATAACATTATCGCCGCTTTAGCGGCAGGAAACTGCCGCTAAAGCGGCGATAAGGGGCTTGATAATATGCCCTACAGAATTCCAATAGAAGCCCAGGTTCTGGTGTGAAGGACATCAAACCTGGGATTCTATTGAATTCTATAGGGCATATTATCAAGCCCCTTATCGCCGCTTTAGCGGCAGTTTCCTGCCGCTAAAGCGGCGATAATGTTATCGCCGTTCTTGATAATATGGCCCATAGTTTTTAGCAAGTGAGGAGGAGCGAGACAGAGACAGAAAGAGAGGGAATAAGAGGAAGAAAGAGAGAGGGGGAGGGGCAGCGGCAGAGCAGGAGAGGGGAACACTGAAAGAAGAGAAGATGAAAGTAGAGCTTCACTGGCAAACTTTGTAAAGTGGCGCTAATGTATTTGGTTGTGAATAAAACCAATCTAGTCACTTTTCGTATTTTGAACCTTCTTTTTCTCTCCATTCCGAGACTGCACTTTGGAATAGAAAAATGTCAGAAAAGGATAACATTTGCAGCGAAAGTATTCCTTTCTTTTATGTATCCATTTCACATGGAAACAAATCAAGTAAAGGAGAGGAAAGAGAGGGTAAGAGACGTTTGTTGAAGTCATGGTTTTCAGCAAGTGAGCCGAGGAGCAAACCTAGTGCCGTCAGATGTCCTCTTTAGAAAATGTTAGTGCGCCGAGCTGTCACTTTGGAACTGGAGAACTGGTGCTCATGTAAGGCGCTTTTAGGTTGGGTTCGCGCTACAACTGCAAAAAAAATAACAGGAAAGTGGTGCCTCCGTTAGTGTGCGTAGACACTGAAGTAGACACCGAAGTGCTCCTAACTGTGCACGCACGCCTAATTGCAAAGTGAAATTAAGCACTTCTTCATATTAGTGAACAGAGCAGTCGCACTGATTATAATACAAATGTTCTTGTTGGAAAATGTTAGCGCGACGACCTGCCACTTTGAAACTGGAGAACTACTGCTTTCGTAAAGTGCTCCAATAACTTCCGGACGGGTTCTCACTACAACTGCAAAACAAAACAAGCAGTGTTCTGAGGGTGCAGTACCACAGGCTGTCACTTGATGTCTCTTGGGACCTCTTTTGGCAACATATGGTACTGCACCCTGCAACATGGCTAGGCAAAGGATATGGCGCAGCAGGGAAAGCTGCTGACTGGCGAGCTGGGGATCCGTGTTCGACTCTGCTATTGGCTCAACATCCTGTGATAATGGACTGATTGTTTAATGCCCCCGAGCCCATGGCTAGGTGCATTATATAAATAAAAGCGTTTAATGTAAAATAACATACGAAATCAATGCAGTGATCTTGGGGGCGGGAAAGCAGTGTCGTGCAGGGGGGTGGTGGTAGACCGCAAAGGAATATTAAACAAGGGCACTGCATTGCAAATTATGCATAAAGTAACCAAAAAAATTAGCAAAACAGCAGTGGCCTTGGAGGGGTGGTGGGGCCTGTGAGCAGTGTTGTGGGAGGAGTGAGGGGGAGGCACGGGGAGATAAAGCGACAGAAAACAAATGATGCGACCGAAGTTTCATTGCACAAGTAAACAGAACAGTTAACGAGCAAAGAGGCAGACCATCTAAAAAAAGAGTTCTCTTTAAGTATAAATAACCTGAATGTAAGAGGGCCAGTCCTCATGGGAGGATACAAAATTCCAAAAGGAGGGACTACTAAGTGTATTCACCAATGAAAAGCCAGCATTTCTAAAGGACAGCAACAGGAACCAATGAAAAAGATGGGTGTTTTTTCAAGCCCATATCCTAGATACAGCATGTCTGGAGTTTAAAGATAGTGAGGGGTTTTAGGATTCAGGGATGGTTGGAGTGTAGGGGTAGAAAGGGATTTTAGGGTTCAAGAATGGGTGTAGTTTAGGGATCAGGGATAGGTGTACTTTAAGTGTAGTGATGGGTTTTTAGGTTTCTGTGATGGGTGGAGTTTAGAGGTAGAAAGGGCTTTTAGTTTTCAGGGATGTGTGAAGTTTAGGCATGGTGCGGGGTGTTTAGGGGCAGGGAAGGATAGTGTTTAGGGGTTGTGAGGGATCGGGATGGATTGTGTTTAGGGGATAACTGGTCTGCAAATTAAAACCATCTGAAACAATTGTTTGACAATGTAAAATATATAAATCTGAAATGAGGTCCCCTGAAGAAAAGAGCCGAAATAAATACCTCCCATAAAAATGTTTCTGAAAGTATAGGCTTGCAACCATTACATTTAAACCTTAAAAAGTAAGCATGCAAAAACCAATTTCGAACAAAAAGACGTTCTATCAATTGGTTTCTATGAAATGGTAAATGCAATTAATTCTGAAAATTTCCATTAAATAGTTTAGGTGAAATTTGTTTCGCAGTAACAGTATTTCATTAAATTGTTTTTCTATGAAATCACACATAACCATGCTGCACTGCTCTTTTTACTACACGTTATCCAAATGGTGCATTTTAAATCTCACACACACATTGTTTTACTTTCCAATTGGACAGGCAGGCCCATCTTGAACTTACCTCTACTCGGCCACTATCAGTCTCCTGATGCCTAACACGGGATTTGAACACTCGTTGTCTGGAAGTCAGAAACTTACCCAATGGAACACACTGGTTTCCATGTGTGTAGTCTATCAAATCGTCCCTATCTCATGGTCATCTTTTTCATGTGCAATGGAAGCCACAATCACTGACACCTGTGGCTGTATGTTGGTTACAGATACTACTGCAAGGGTCTACACTACCAAGGAGCTATAGCACAATGTTATGTCTTGTGCCTCTGGTGGCACAGACTTTCACAGGCCAAGGGTTCAAATTTTGCCAATGCTGTCAAAGTATCCTATGGTGGTAATTTTTCTAACAGTGCTTTTATTTTCATTTGCTAACGTAATTTAAACTTGGAAAAACAGAGAAGAAAATTGGCCACTCTTTTTGGCACGTGTACCCCAAAATTACAAATCTTTTCCCTCATGACCTTTCATCAATCTCCCTTTTTCTCAAGTAGGTGCAATGGGGACAAAGCCTTATCTTCCTTTATCAATGTATTCATTCTTTGTCCTTTAAATTCGTTGTATTGTAGAGCACAAATGTGGCCTCGGGGGGGGAAAATTAAGCATAAGAATGCGAGGAATGTGCTACATTGATGTAAAATAGGTTGGAGGGTGGTGATTTATCATTTTGGTGTTAGAAAATCTCTCAAATCTGGGGTTTGGTGCCAGTGAGATTGGCTAAGAATAAAGGTCAAGTATGAGCTCTGGCTAATGAAATGATGAGTAAAGTTTGAGGCAAGTGAAACTCCCTTTATTAGGTGCAATAAGAAGCTAGACAGGTTGTTTTCTTCATGAGGCAGAAAAGGGCAGAGTCAGGCCTTTGCTTCAGCAGATCTGCATCATGCCAGCTACAGCAGGTGAAGGGATGAAGCATCACAGCACAGCATGGCACTGGGCTGGGCTGGGCTGGGCTGGGCTGGGCTGGGCTGGGCTCGCACTGGGGCTGTAAACACCCCCTTCCTTCCTTTGGAGAATGCCCACGAACGCCCAGGTTCTGTATAAAGGATGACTGCAGGCAATGTGGGACCCTGCAAAATGAGGGTGATGTACCCATGTGCAGCCTTCGAGTGGTAAAATACTTAGCTTAAGATATGTAGGCTGCTTTTGAATTTGACTGAAGACCATATATTGGAGGCGGTATCATGTTGCAAGCCGACGACCGCCTCAGAAGAAAGTAAGCAGGGAGGAAATTATTTGCATAGGACAGCCCTTTTCTCAGTTCAATTATTATGCTGCAGTTGCCGTGTAGCGTTAGTAGAGGGCAGCAGGATGAACATAAGAGCACACCGAGGCTTTTCTTCTGCTTGCTGACATACCTTTTGTTCATGTTCGTCTTGCAGGGCCTACAGAGTGGAGGACTGCGACGTCTTAGTAAACGAGTAATGAGGAATGGCTGGCCTGTATTTGTGGTGAAGGGGGAATGTTTGGAAAGTAAATAGCAAGGTGAAAGTGTCAAAAAATATTTGTTTCCTGAGTGATTGAGTGAGTGTGTCACCTGTCTCTTTGAAGGGATATGTGAGAGAAGAACAGCAGCTCCCTAGTCCACAGGTGGGAGAGGAAGCACAGATGAATATTTCCCTCAAATAAAAACACTTACACCACCTCAAAGCTGACAAGTGCGATATGATGCTTTGCATGTGTAAGGATTTGCCATGTTTGGTGCATAAATATGCATGTTTAGTGAGGTTTTCCCAGAATGTCAGTAGTGTACCCTTTAGGAGTGTCCTTAGGCCAGAAATGTCTGGCACTCCTTTGGGAGTATGAGGCCAAGAAAACCTTAGGAAAGCTTGCTCCAGTCATCTGCAGGATAGGAAAATACTGGGGGAAAAGTTACAGAGGGAGCCAGGCTGCACATCATTTGGTCACGGTTGGACAGAAATCTTTAGCAGGGACTTTTGACCACCCCTCACTGTGGGACCAGGATGCCCACACCTCTGTGCCTCTAAAATCTTTTTTGACCTCTGGATACTACCATCTCATTACCCCTTAATTACTCCCTCCTGGTACCCCAGCTGTAGTAGTGCACCAACCACATTTCAATCCACTGAGTGACCACAAACACCCTTCTATCGTGCCCTCCTTTTACATTCTGTCAGTAACCCAGCTGCTTCTGTCACTGTTCAGTCTCAAGTGACGGGTTAGAAGCACATTGCTCGAGTATACAGGCACTTACCGTTCTGTTCAGCACCTCTCAGCCAACCAGACTACACTTCTTTAAATCATAAATACATGTTAACAGTAAGGCCTGGCCTTCCCTCTGTGGATCATACCCAACGTAAGGAGGACAAATAAATTGAAGAGCGCAATAAACTCTCAACAGACACTTCTAATCCATGCACTGCTGCCTATTTGCATGCCATGATTATTCTCCATGACCCATCCAACCAATTGCCACAGGTACCCTTTCCCTGCCTCATTCGTCTGTTCCACTGCCCCCCTTTATCTAGCAAATGTTAGTGCTCTCAGATTTTGTAGCGGGAATCTCTCTACCGTCTGCTTTCAGTAGAAATTTCCCAAGGGTCACGATAACATGTAGCACGGAGGGGAGGCAGTAAAATCTTGGGGAGCCCCGCCTGCAAAAATACCACAACATGCTCCTTGTACCTTTCAATACAATACCCGCAGTAGGATTGTATGGTGCCCCCTCGTGGTTGGTGGTTCACCCCCTAGCCTACCTGTTGCCCCAATCCTTTTGGGGCGCAACCCATAAAGGAGGAGGGGAGCAATACAAACTATGTTTAACCCCCAAAAATTACCCAAAATCCATGTCATTCTGTGCCCCATCACCCTTTATAATGCACCCCCAAACACCTTTTAATACTGCTCCCACAAATTTGACCCCCCCCCAAATCAGAGAGTGTAGGGGGTAACTTAAACAAAGATTACACTATAAGTCCCATCCTATAAAATCGCCCCATCTTTGGACTAGAACCACATCATGAGTGCCCACATTTGGCCCCACTCTGCTTTCATCCCTGACTTGCACCAGGATCTTCCTCCATCTATGACTCCTTCTTATCCCCTAGGACCCCACCCACCCTTGCTCTCCTTCTACACCTGTTCTCCATCCCTACCAACCCATGCACCTCCTACTTCCCCCTCCTCTCTTAACACCTGTTCCCCTTCTTTCACCTGTTACTGTCTACCACAGCTCTCGCCACACCCATGTTACTTACCAACCACTCTGCAATCCACCAGTCATCAGGAACGGCACCACTTTTACTCCACACACACACATTTTACTTACCTATTGGACAGGCAGGCCCATCTTGAACTTACCTCTACTCTGCCACCATCAGTCACCTGATGCCAAACCCAGGATTTAAACCCTGGTTGTCTGGATGGAAGCTAGGAACTTACCCGCTGGACCACACTGGTTTTCATGTATGTAGCCTATCAAATCGTCCCTATCTCATGGTCATCTTTTTCATGTGCAATGGAAGCCACAATCACTGACACCTGTGGCTGTATGTTGGTTATAGGTACTACTGCAATGATCCACACTACCAAGGAGCTGTAGCACAATGGTATGTATTGTACCTCTGGTGGCACTAACTTTTACAGGCCAAGTGTTCGAATCCTGCCAATGCTGTCAAAGTATCCTATTGTGGTAATTTTTCAAACAGTGCTTTTATTTTCATTTGCTAAGGTAATTTTCACTTGGAAAAACAGAGAAGAAAATTGGCCACTCTTTTTGGCACGTGTACCCCAAAATTACAAATCTTTTCCCTCATGACCTTCCATCAATCTCCCTTTTTCTCAAGTAGGTGCAATGGGGAAAAAGCCTTATCTTCCTTTATCAATGTATTCATTCTTTTTTTTAAATTATTTTTATTGAGATTTTACTCGTTAAACATGAAACATTGATAACCTGAGTAAACAATGCAGCTAGATGCAAAATATTATTGTCATCACAATGCATTTTCTTTTTTCTTCACATTTTGACAGCGCTATTCAGTATTGCACCGTGGGGAGACATCCATAGTTGAATTGTACACATCACTTATTCCATTGTATCAACAACACAGCGTTAGATTCACACAACATCCGTCGGTTTGGGGGGCTTTTGTACTATGTGCGGGACCCAGTGTTTCTATATCTCGTCCCTGTCTATGTTCTAAAGCCAGCTGGTGAATGGAGCCCATATGTCTTTGGGGCGGGATCTGGCTGGTAGGAGCTCGCAATAACAGGTCAACTGGTCCCTGCAGTATGTTATGTCCCTTATCCAGGCCTTAGTTGATGGGGGGTCGTCGCTCCCCAATGGAATGCCACTTGCCTTTTGGCCAGCAGTAGTAGTATCGCCGTGAGCCTTCTCGTTGATGTCGGTGCTTCGCGAACATAGCCCAACAGCGTCACCAATGGGACCCTAAGTAATGTCTGCCCAGTGATGGATTCAATGTGGTTGAGTGTTTTCGTCCAAAAAGCGGCCACGATAGTGCACTCCCATGCTAGATATATGAAAAATGCCTCTGGGCTTCTACAGCGCCAGCAAGACGCATCCAGCCTCAGTCCCATTCGATGTAATTGTGTGAGGGTGCGATACAATCGGTGTATGTATTTAAAGTGTATTAATCTTAATCTATAATTTGGGGATAACTGTTCTAGCTGTCCGCAGCAAAATTTCCACTGCTCGTCAGTAATTCCCTCACCAAGGTCCGCCTCCCATACCGTGCGAGAGTTTGGGACAATAATTGGGGATTCTCTCTGAGTGATAGTATATATGCGTGTCACCAATTTACGAGCTGAGTTTACCGCTAATATATGTTCTAACGCAGGCAGTGGTGATGGGGCCTCTGGAAATGTGGTAAATCTTGCACGGCATGCTGCACGTATTTGATAATACAACAGTGTATCCAATGCCGATGGTTGTGGTGTGTGGCACATTTGCTGGAGCGTTAAGAATGTCCTCCCGGGGTATAGGTCATTTCCAGGTATCAGCTTTTTTTGTTTCGCTCTGAGCTGGGCGCTCCTGTCCTGCAGCGGGGAAATTAGTGGATTATCAGCTAACGGCATGACTGGTGCATATAACCTGGGTAGTTTGGCACGGTTGCCCAAGCCGTGCCAGGCCCAACGCAATGTTTCTGCGGTGTCAATCTCATCGCGTGGGTGTTTGTACTCCTGGTATAGTGCAGTATTCAAAGGGAGGGGTGCTTCCTTATCTATTTCAATGGCAATGTGCGGTTGGAATGGAATTGGGTACTGCCAGAATTGTAAAAACTGGGCCTGTGCGCTATATGCATATAGCGCGAAATCAGGGGCTTCCAGTCCCCCCTGTGCTAAAGGCAGTGTAAGTACCTCCCAGGCTATCCGTGGCTGTTTACCCGCCCATACTAGTTCAATCATGTTTGACCTTAGACGCCTAAAGAAGTGTGCAGGCAACGGCATTGGTATGTTGGCGAATAAATACAGCAATTTGGGGAGGATGATCATTTTGGTAATGCGGATGCGGCCCGCCAGATATAGCGGCAGGTGTTTCCACCGTTTTATCTTGTCCTCAATCCAATCTATCGTCCTGCCATAGTTAGCAGACCATAATTCCTGAAGATTGCCACTTATCCATACCCCCAAGTAGCGGGTTGGGCCTGCAGCCCAGGTGATTGGGTATTCGGTATGAAAAACGGATGTCCCTGTGGTTATTGGGAGTATGGTGGATTTTCCCCAATTAATTTGAATGGCTGAGAGGCCTCCGTACCTCACCAATTCCCTGGTGACAGGTGCGAAATTAACAGCCGTATCTGTTAGGTAGAGGGTGATGTCGTCCGCATACATGAACACGATCAGGCCCCTAGTAGTGAAGCCGATTCAGCGATTGGCGTGATGTTGCCTGAGCCTAGCTGCTAAGGGCTCCGTTGCTATGGCAAATAATAAAGGCGATAACGGGCATCCCTGACGTGTGCCACGCGTTATGTTTATTGGCTCTGATATTAGCCCATTCACTTTAATCCTGGCCGTGGGTAAGGTGTACAGTAACTTTATTTGCTGAATGAAGAAGGGGCTCAGACCCAGTCTGGTGAGCAGTGTAAAGAGAAATTTCCATTCTAAAGAATCAAATGCTTTTGTAGCATCCAACAGTGCAGCTACTGCTGGAACGTGGGGGGCTAGGTAGTGCAGCAGTGCAAATAGAGTACGGAGATTGTGTGAGGTAGAGCGACCCGGCACAAATCCGGATTGGTCAGGTCTTACTATCATTGGTGGCAATGGTTGCAGTCTGTTGGCCAGTAGTTTAGCAAAGATTTTTGCATCAAGGTTAATTAAGGAGAGTGGCCGGTAGGAATCGCAGTTTTTGGGACCTTTACCCGGTTTTAATAATGTGATGATTACAGCTTCCCTCATGGTTTGGGGCAGAATCCCGTCTAGCAAGGCCTCCTGATACACCGCCAGAAGACGTGGCACCAGGATCTCCGCATATTCCTTGTAAAATTTGGCTGTAAGGCCATCAGCGCCCGGCGCCTTGTCCGCCGGTAAGCTCTGGATAACTTGTCTCACCTCTTCAGTTGTAAATGGTTCATCGAGGTACTCGCGGTGCGCTCTCCCTAGCCATAATAGTTCTAACGTGTCTAAGTATTCTAGTATTACAGAGTCTGCTGGGTCGGTTTGTGTGGTGTAGAGTTGTGAATAAAAGTTCTTCATGGTGGCCAGAACTTCCTTCGGCGTTCTGGAGGGGGGGTTCTCAGGGTTGCGAAGTTCTATGATGTGAGTGATGCTTCTGGGGGTTCTCAGGAGATTCGCTAGTGTTTTCCCTGGTCTGTCGCCTTCCCCGAAGCGTCTCGCTTGCGCGTATTTATGTAGAAATCTTGTCTCTCTCTCTGCCTCTTCTTGGAATGCAGTCAATTTGACTCGTATCTGCGCTAATATTCCGGGGGCAGGGACCTGAAAGTATTGCTGCTCTAACTCTCGAATCTCGTCTTCCAGTCGCCGCAGGCTATTCCTAATGTCTTTGAGTACCCCTGACTGTAAGGCTATGCAGGTCCCGCGAATGACCACTTTAAATGCCTCCCATAAGGTGCCCATAGAGTCGACTGTACCCGTATTCAATTCAAAATATTCTGTGATCTTAACCCGCACCTCTTCTCTGAATACCAAGTCTAGTAGTGCGTTGTGGGGAATACGCCATGTGAATGTTTGTATGCACTGCTTCGGAACAAGCACTCGAATCGCGACTGGCGCATGATCGGAGAGTACGTGAGTGATGCGATATGTCGGAGGTCCAGGAGTGTATATCTCTAGATGTTAACCAGAAGTCCAGCCTAGACCAAGCATTGTGTTGCTGGGTTATGCATGTTCCTTCCCGGGCCTCTGGATGTAACACCCACCATGTATCTAAGAGGTAATGGTCTTCAATTATGCTGTGTAATGCTGCTGCCGCTTGTGGGTGGTGTGTACGGGAGATGCCCACTCTGTCGTCCTGTAGAGATAGTACAAGATTAAAATCCCCCCCCCCACAGCAGTGCAGCCGTCCCCGCTGTTTGAATCTTATGCCACAACTGATTAAAAAATTCTGGGCTATCTGTATTGGGCCTGTATGTGTTGACAATTGTAACCTGCTGCCCATAGATTGTGCCTTGTAATATTATGTAACGCCCTTCCGAATCTATGACAGGATGTTGTGTTTGCCAGGGAATTCCTTTCCGTATTAAAATCGCCACCCCCAAGAGTAACTAGAGTAGTTAGAAAGCCAAATCTCACCCCATCTATTTGAGTTGAGGCGTGTTCGGGTCGGTTCTGTCAAGTGCGTTTCCTGCAGGAGGCAGATATCTGCCCCATGTCTTGCAAGGTATGAATGTATTAATCTGGATTTTCTATGGAAATTGAGACCTCGCACGTTCCACGTGATACAATTTAATGTGGTCATCTTAATGTGTGTGTGTTCGGTGCATTGTGTAACCTGTGATGTTCCCTTTCCTGTGGTGCCCCCATAGGCGGAATGTCGAGACCTCGTGTGTATGGCGCGCTGTGGATATTCATTTGTAAAGACAGTTGCAGTATAACAGGTGGCAATAAACAAGAACATTTAACTTCCCCTACCCACCCTCCACCCACACCAACCCCCCAATCAGGTTGTGTTTTCATCCCCGTATCTGACCCAACACTGATAAGGAACAGCCTAGGCGAACCTAGGATCGGTGAGAATTCTCCCTGGGGGGAGTGGAGTCGCCGGCGTCTGCCCCTGCCTCGTATAGCAGGGTGGCCAAGCACATCACATTCGGCTTCCCTAGTGCAGTACTTGTGCCATGAACGTGTCCAGGCCAATTCTCAACAGTGTTATGGCAGTCTAGCTGCCTAACGTAGCAGACGAGGCTTAAGTGTGAGGGAAACAGTCATGGGCAATGAAGGACCATAACAGTGGTGGTGTGCGGGGTGTGCTTGGATCATGTGAGCTTTAGGCAAGATCAGCACACTCAGCCATTGTCACTCAATCTGCTGCTGGACGATCATTCCTTGTCGCGAACTGCTGCCTGATGTTTTTTCAACTCCTGCTTAGTGAACTTACATGCTGCACTGGCATCAGTAAATATTAGGGGCTTGCCATCTGTTTGCACACACAGCTTTGCAGGGTAGAGGAGCGTGTATTTAATGTTAGCCTGTTGGAGTAGTTTCTTGGCCTGAGTAAACTCCTGACGCGCTGCCTGGACTTGTTGCGTGAAGTCAGGGTACATAGTTATCGTATTGCCTTGGTATTGTAGTGTACCCTTCTCCCGGGCAAGCCTTAGCACCGCGTTCCTATCCCGATAATTCAGGAGACGGGCTAGAATTGGGCGAGCTGGCGCTCCAGGCGGTGGTCTTGGGCCCAGCGTGCGGTGAGCTCGCTCCACTAGGAAAATATCTGATAGGTCGTTCCCAAAGAGGTCCTTGAGCATATTTTCAACATATTTTTCCATGTTTGTGATGTTCGTTGACTCAGGGATTCCGGTAACGCGAACGTTATTACGGCAGGACCTCGCCTCCAAGTCTTCGTTCTTCGCTTTTTTTAATTGGAGAACTTTATCCATGCGCAGTAGCTGTTCGTGCGTTTCTGTCTGACGATCATCAGCATCTGACACTCTAGTTTCAAGCGTGTCCAAACTGGTTTCGTGCTTGTCAACTTTCTGCGTGTCATGATCCAGACATGCAGCCATGGAGTCTAGCTTGGAGTCAATTGTTTGTAGGCTGGCCTGCACAACCTTCATCATGGACCTCAGATCGTCTTCTTGCATGGCGTCCATGTTGGCAACTGTTGTTTCACTAGGTTCCGTGGAGCCACCCTCGTGCTGCCTCGTCACCCTTTTGTCAAAAGTTAGTTTGGGCTGCCTCCCATCTGTTTTCCACATTCCTTGACTCAATGGGTAGGGTGGGGCCCGTCGCTTAACCGCAGCAACCGGGGGGCCCACACTACGTCAATGCCCACGTAGAGAACCTGTGATCCAGTGCGTTTGATGTCACGGCTTGCCCACCACCTCTAATGCTGCTCTGATGCACTTAGTCCACACGGTCTCACAGTTGTGTCAGCAGAGTGCTTCTCGTGCAGGCCACAACACTTGTGCCACAGTCTCTTAATATTTCAGGGGGTTTTCATGGCAGCGTTACCGGGAGTGTATGGCACAGAGCCTTATTGGTGTATGGCCCTTGCGAGCGTTGTCCTCAGCACCTCATCCAACACCTTCAATGTCTGTTTCCCCTGTCTGCATTGGCTTGAGTGTTGCAGGGGCTTAACATATGCCGTGTTGCTGGTATGCTTGCTTCCGCCTGGGCCGCTGTACCTGTCCGGTGCGTCTCCGGGCTCCAGACAGAAGTCTGCGATCACTAAGGCATGGGCAGCCGGCGCTATGCTCAGCGGTGTCCAGGCCGAGCCAGGGATGCCCCCCGCCAGAGCAGGGACGGCCCCCAGCCCTCCATTTACTGGCAGAGGCCTAGTGCCGGTCTCCCACCCCAGCGCGCCGCACCCCCGCCTCAGCCCAGACCACTGCCCGCAACTCACCGGATCCGCCGATGCGGTCACACAACTCCCGCCAGTACAGGGGATTACAGTCGACGCCGTCGGGCCCGCAGGTGCTCTTCACTACGCCCTGCAGCACGGGCGCGTCCACAGTCCTTGGGGCGGCAGAGACTTCGGGTCGGCGGCTCACTCCAGTCCCAGGCCTCCGCCGACGCCACACGCACAAGGCTGTTCTAGGCCGCAGACGCCCTCGAGTGCAGTCGCAGGATTCTGAGGCTCCCGGGCTTCCGGAAAGTCGCGTTTCAGGCTGCCTGGTGTCTGCAACAGCCTCCGAAGTTCTAGTAGCCAAGAATTGGCAGGATGTGCCCGGATAATTGGCGGATTTACGGGCTCGACCGGCAGAGCCCTCTCACTGAGTGGCCATTTTGCAGCTCGGCTTGGCCACGCCCCAATGTATTCATTCTTTGTCCTTTAAATTCGGTGTTTTGTAGAGCACAAATGTGGCCTCAGGGGGTAAAATTAAGCATAAGGATGCGAGGAAGGTGCTACATTGATAGTAAAATAGGTTGGATGGTGGTGATTTATCATTTGGTGTTAGACAATCTCTCAAATCTGGGGTTTGGTGCCAGTGAGATTGGCTAAGAATAAAGGTCAAGTATGAGCTCTGGCTAATGAAATGATGAGTAAAGTTAGAGGCAAGTGAAACTCCCTTTATTAGGTGCAATAAGAAGCTAGACAGGTTGTTTTCTTCATGAGGCAGAAAAGGGCAGAGTCAGGCCTTTGCTTCAGCAGATCTGCATCATGCCAGCTACAGCAGGTGAAGGGATGAAGCATCACAGCACAGCATGGCACTGGGCTGGGCTGGGCTGGGCTGGGCTGGGCTGGGCTGGGCTGGGCTCGCACTGGGGCTGTAAACACCCCCTTCCTTCCTTTGGAAAACGCCCACGAACGCCCAGGTTCTGTATAAAGGATGACTGCAGGCAATGTGGGGACCCTGCTAAATCAGGGTGACGTCCCCATGTGCAGCCTTCGAGTGGCAAAATACTTAGCTTAAGATATGTAGGCTGCTTTTGAATTTGACTGAAGACCATATGTTGGAGGCGGTATCATGTTGCAAACCAGCGACCGTCTCAGAAGAAAGTAAGCAGGGAGGACATTATTTGCATAGGACAGCCCTTTTCTCAGTTCCATTATTATGCTGCAGTTGCCGTGTAGCGTTACTAGAGGGCAGCAGGATGAACATAAGAGCACACCGAGGCTTTTCTTCTGCTTGCTGACATACCTCTTGTTCATGTTCGCCTTGCAGGACCTACAGAGTGGAGGACTGCGACGTCTTAGTAAATGAGTAATGAGGAATGGCTGGCCTGTATTTGTGGTGAAGGGGGAATAATTGGAAGGTAAACAGCAAGGTGAAAGTGTCACAAAATACATTTTTCCTGAGTGATTGAGTGAGTGTGTCACCTGTCTCTTTGAAGGGACATGTGAGAGAAGAACAGCAGCTCCCTAGTCCACAGGTGGGAGAGGAAGCACAGATGAATATTTCCCTCAAATAAAAACACTTACACCACCTCAAAGCTGACAAGTGCGATATGATGCTTTGTAGGTGTAAGGATTTGCCATGTTTGGTGCATAAATATGCATGGTTAGTAAGGTTTTCCCAGAATGTCAGTAGTGTGTCAGGAATTGACTACGTGCGCCTGCCATACGTTCTGTGGAGAGAAAGAATCCCGGGAACTACATGTCCCAGAAGGCCTGATGGGTGGGGCCACGTAGTATTTGAGGCAGAATCACACGACAGCCTACGCGCGTAATTCTGTTGGTGAGGACGGCGATCTTCGCGGCTTCAGGCATTGGAGTCTTCTCGTTCGGAGAAGAAGGGAGCGGTGGTTACTTTTCCTTACGGCTTCATGCGGGCTCGCAAGACGAGCCGTTCGTTTCTTGTTGACAGACTCGCGGTTTGGAAATTAGACCGGAGTCTGCAGGTCTCCTTCCGGGAATCGCCGGGAGTGACTTTCAGCTGATTTGGTGCTTCGGCAAGTGGGGAAGCTTTGTTCCCAGCGTGGATCAGGTTTCAACGCCTGCTGGAACCATTTAGCTGCTCGGGCTCGAGCGGCCGCTCGTTTGATTGTCAGCGCTGGGCAGGACTATACCTTCCGGTGTGAATGAGCCCAAGAAGGTACTGAGTAAAATCGCTCTGGTTATTAAGACAGTATTCTTTCTGTTGGGATACATGGAGACAGGCGGTCAAGACGCCTGCTTGTTCTTTTAGATACTTTATTCTTCTGTAGTGGATTTTGCAGCTGCATTAACCAGTTGTGACTCTTGGGAGCGAGGAGTTGGATTTTGGCCTCTTTCACACCTATGACCGAATAATAGAGTAGTGACAATTCTTTTCTGGCCTTTCTTTTTTGCTCCTGCTTTTCTTCTTTTCGGAAATCGACATCTAGGGTATGTATGCATAAGGGAGGCGGCTAGTAGATGCGATGGTGGAATGAATGTGTGTTAATTTGTGTACTTTGTATTGTAGGTATTCATCCTCCAGTTGTGAGCTGTATCATTACTGTGTAGTGAGTTTAAAGAAGGAGCATCGCTGCAGGTGGAGCCTGTGCCATAGGCAATAGTCCCATTAGTGAGATCTTATGAGAGTAGCAAGGAAAAGTAGTCATGTACTAACCTATGTGTTTTCTGTTTCCAGGTATCCTTTTCCCTGCTGTTCCTACCCTAATTTCCTTTCCCTCGCTTGATCGCCTCAATACTCGGTACCTTTTATGGTAGAGTTGGGGCTATCGAGAGGTGGACCCCTTTGAGCATCGCCCGAATCCCGAGGAGTTCCTGTGGTTGTTACAGAATTACGCACCCACGACTTTCACTCCTCCCAGTTCGGGCGCTTCACAAAGATGGCTTCCATGGACGAAGTATTACAGGCATTGATTGTAGTCCAACAAGAGCTGGCAGCATCTAGGGCTGAGATAGCCGCTCTCAAAGAAAGAGTTGATAGGCAAAATAGGAACCCGTTTGATGCTTCCACATCTCAGATCCAGGTTCATGTCCCTCCACCCATACCTTTGGCTAGCCCAGAGCGGTATTCGGGGATCCCTTGAAAATTCAGACCTTTTTGACACAGATAACATTGCACTTTTCATGCAAACCTGCTTCCTTCCCTAGTAATCATTCAAGAGTGGCATTTGCTATCTCCTATTTGACGGGGGACGCGGCCAATTGGGCGGTCCCATTGGTAAAACATGACGATCCTCTGCTATCAGATTGGAGTGGGTTTCGTAGGGAGTTCGAAAGGGTGTTTGACCGAAGGGCAACCACGTTTAGCGCTGACAGGGAGCTGTTGGAACTAAAACAGGGAAGACAAGATTTAATTACATACCTCACCTCCTTTAATCGGTTGATAGCGGAAACAGCATGGCCTGAGGAAAAGCGTATGTCACTTTATTATCAGGGTTTAAGGGACGACATGAAGGATGTGTTGGCCCAGATCGACCCCAACCTACTACGTGCACAGACTTAATGAACCTGACCTTACGCCTGGACCACCGACTGGCCGAAAGGGGAGGGGAGCATAGGAGAGGAGATAGGGCTAGTGCTTACGTTGAGAAAGGGAACAAGCCCCTGAATGTTTCTAGTGATACGGGACCTGAGCCTAAATGGATGTGGGGGCTATTAGAGCACCTCTATCCAGAGCGGAGAGAGAGAGCCGCAGAGTACAGGGCCTTTGCATGTACTGTGGGAAGAAGGGTCATTATGTAAGGGAATGCCCTCATAAACCCAAGGGGTCGGGAACATACCGTTCCAACAAGAAAGTGGCAATCACTGCAGTTAAGGCTAGTGTTACTGAGGACACCACTACTGTGGGAACAGAGGTCGAAGCAGCACAGCGTCAGGAGGTAAAGATGCCTTCATTGGCGGTTATAGATGCCAAAGATACGGAATCCCACATGGTGCTTTCCATGATTCTTATTGCAGGTCCCCAAACGCACCAAGTGTGGGTGATGATTGATTCAGGGGCCACAGGGAACTTTATTGACACGGGGCTGGTGGAACGTTTAGAACTACGACGCGTACCGAGAGAGACCCCTGAGAAAGTTTTGGCAGTGGACGGAAAACCCATTAAGTCAGGTCCCATCACTGAACAGACAGAGAGAGTGGGGTTGGTTCTGAAGGGAGAAAAGCAAGACCATGTAGAGGACATCACGTTGAACATTATTGAAGCACCTCAATATGAGGTTATATTGGGAATGCCGTGGTTGTGGCAGCACAATCCCCTGGTGGACTGGAAAAACAAGACAGCGGCTTTTCAGTCTGAGGAGTGTAGGCTGAGTTGTTTGCATACTCCGGGGTCTCATGTTCTGGCTCTTACAGGGATGTTCTGTATAGCTACTGCTGCGGAACAAGAAACGTTGCTTCCTTAAGTGTATGCTTCTTACAGGGAGGTGTTCAGTGAAGAAAAGGCCGAAAAACTCCCCCCTCACCGCACATATGACTGCCAGATAGATCTGATTGCTGGAGCCACCATCCCGTCTTGTCGTGTGTACGCCTTGTCAGAACCAGAGACAAAACACCTAAGAGAGTACTTGGATCACTATGTAGATATCGGCTTCATTAGGCCTTCCCGTTCACCCGTGGCTTCTCCTCTTTTCTTCATTTCGAAAGCGAATGGAGATCTGAGGACGTGTATCGATTACCGTATGCTTAACAAGAACACGGTAAGAAATCGATACCCTCTTCCGCTCATCTCTGTGTTATTGGACCAGGTGAGGGAAGCAGTGGTTTACACCCGGCTAGATCTCAGAGGGGCTTATCACCTGGTTCGTATACGTGAGGGAGATGAGTGGAAGACGGCTTTTAAGACTCGCTATGGGTTGTTCGAGTACTTAGTCATGCCCTTTGGGCTGTGTAACGCCCCGGCAGCTTTTCAATTCTTTTTAGATGTTGTGCTCAAAGACTTTGTAGACAGATTTGTGGTTGTCTACATAGATGACATTCTGATTTATTCCAGCAATCAGGATGTGCACGTGAAGCATGTCTCTCAGGTACTACAAAGACTCAGAGAACATAGCCTGTTCTGTAAGTTGAGCAAATCCGTGTTCCATGTCAGTCTGTTGAAACCAGCAAGGGGGGCCCGACGTAAGGCAGTTCCTCCAGTGCTCAGAGATGGACAGTTGGAATACGAGGTCCGCCGAGTATTGGACTCTCGGTACCGTCAGGGGAGACTGTGGTATCTCATCTCTTGGAAGGGGTATCCCTCGGAAGATGATTCCTGGGAACCGAGCTGTAATGTGCACGCTCCTCGTGCAGTCTGCAGTTTCCACAGTCGATGCCCTGGTAAGCCTGGCCCTAGGAGGCGCTTGGGAGGAGGGCGTACTGTCAGGAATCGACTACGTGCGCCTGCCATACGTTCTGTGGAGAGAGAGAATCCCGGGAACTACATGTCCCAGAAGGCCTGATGGGAGGGGCCACGTAGTATTTGAGGCAGAATCACACGACAGCCTACGCGCGTAATTCTGTTGGTGAGGACGGCGATCCTCGCGGCTTCAGGCATTGGAGTCTTCTCGTTGCGAGAAGAAGGGAGCGGTGGTTACTTTTCCTTACGGCTTCCTGCGGGCTCGCAGGACGAGCCGTTCGTTTCTTGTTGACAGACTCGCGGTTTGGAAATTAGACCGGAGTCTGCAGGTCTCCTTCCGGGAATCGCCGGGAGTGACTTTCAGCTGATTTTGTGCTTCGGCAAGTGGGGAAGCTTCGTTTCCAGCGTGGATCAGGTTTCAACGCCTGCTGGAACCATTTAGCTGTTCGGGCTCGAGCGGCCGCTCGTTTGATTGTCAGCGCTGGGCAGGACTATACCTTCCGGTGTGAAGGAGCCCAAGAAGGTACTGAGTAAAATCGCTCTGGTTATTAAGACAGTATTCTTTCTGTTGGGATACATGGAGACAGGCGGTCAAGACGCCTGCTTGTTCTTTTAGATACTTTATTCTTCTGTAGTGGACTTTGCGGCTGCATTAACCAGTTGTGACTCTTGGGAGCGAGGAGTTGGATTTTGGCCTCTTTCATACCTATGACCGAATAATAGAGTAGTGACAATTCTTTTCTGGCCTTTCTTTTTTGCTCCTGCTTTTCTTCTTTTGGGAAATCGACATCTAGGGTATGTATGCATAAGGGAGGCGGCTTGTAGAAGCGATGGTGGAATGAATGTGTGTTAATTTGTGTACTTTGTATTGTAGGTATTCATCCTCCAATTGTGAGCTGTATCATTACTGTGTAGTGAGTTCAAAGAGGGAGCATCGCTGCAGGTGGAGCCTGTGCCATAGGCAATAGTCCCATTAGCGAGATCTTATGAGAGTAGCAAGGAAAAGTAGTCATGTACTAACCTATGTGTTTTCTGTTTCCAGGTATCCGTTTCCCTGCTGTTCCTACCCTAATTTCCTTTCCCTCGCTTGATCGCCTCAATACTCGGTACCTTTTATGGTAGAGTTGGGGATATCGAGAGGTGGACCCCTTTGAGCATCGCCCGAATCCCGAGGAGTTCCTGTGGTAGTTACATAGTGTACCCTTTAGGAGTATCCTTAGGTCAGAAATGTCTGGCACTCCTTTGGGGGTATGAGGCCAAGAAAACCTTAGGGAAGCTTGCTCCAGTCATCTGCAGGATAGGAAAATACTTGGGGAAAAGTTACAGAGGAAGCCAGGCTGCAAATCATTTGGTCACGGTTGGACAGAAATCTTTAGCAGAGACATTTGACCACCCCTCACTGTGGGGCCAGGATGCCCACACCTCTGTACCTCTGACACCTTTTTTGACCTCTGGATACTACCATCTCATTACCCCTTAATTACTCCCTCCTGGTACCCCAGATTTAGTAGTACACCAACCACATTTCAATCCACTGAGTGACCACAAACACCCTTCTATTGTGCCCTCCTTTTACATTCTGTCAGTAACCCAGCTGCTTCTGTCACTGTTCAGTCTCAAGTGACCGGTTAGAAGCACATTGCTCGAGTATACAGGCACTTACTGTTCTGTTCAGCACCTCTCAGCCAACCAGACTACACTTCTTTAAATCATAAATACATGTTATGCCTAACAGTAAAGCCTGGCCTTCCCTCTGTGGATCATACCTAACCTAGGGAGGACAAATAAATTGAAGAGCGCAATAAACTCTCAACAGACACTTCTAATCCATGCACTGCTGCCTATTTGCATGCCATGATTATTCTCCATGACCCATCCAACCAATTGCCACAAGTACCCTTTCCCTGCCTCATTCAATCAATCAATCAATCATGTCACTTATAAAGCGCACTACATACCCGCGAGGGTCTCAAGGCGCTGGGGGAAGAGGGGGGTGGTGCTGCTACTGATCGAAGAGCCAGGTCTTGAGGAGTCTTCTGAAGGCCAGTAGGTCTTGGGTCTGTCGGAGGTTGGTGGGGAGGGTGTTCCAGGTCTTGGCGGCGAGGTGGGAGAAGGATCTGCCGCCGGCGGTCGTTTTCCGGATGCGGGGGACTGTGGCGAGGGCGAGGCTGGTCGAGCGGAGCTGGCGGGTGGGGGTGTAGAAGCTGAGTCGTCTGTTGAGGTAGGCTGGTCCGGAGTTGTGGAGTGCTTTGTGTGTGTGGGTGAGGAGCTTGAAGGTTATCCTCTTGTTGACAGGGAGCCAGTGCAGGTCTCTCAGGTGGGGTGTGATGTGGCTGCGTTGGGGGATGTCGAGGATAAGATGTGCAGAGGCGTTCTGGATGCGTTGCAGCCGTCTCAGGAGCTTAGCCGTCGTTCCTGCGTAGAGGGCGTTTCCGTAGTCCAGCCTGCTGGTGACGAGGGCCTGGGTGACTGTTTTTCTTGTTTCGGTGGGGATCCACTTGAAGATCCTGCGGAGCATTCGGAGGATGTTGAAGCAGGATGAGGAAACGGCGTCGACCTGCTTAGTCATGGAGAGGGTGGGGTCGAGGATGACCCCTAGGTTGCGTACGTGGTCGGTGGGTGGCGGGGCTGTTCCCAGTGATGTTGGCCACCAGGAGTCGTCCCAGGCTGAAGGGTTGGAACCAAGGATGAGGACCTCCGTCTTGTCCGAGTTCAGCTTCAGGCGGCTGGTCCTCATCCATTCGGCGACGGCCTTCATTCCTTCGTGGAGGTGGGCTTTGGCGGTGTGAGGGTCTTTGGTGAGGGAGAGGATCAGCTGGGTGTCGTCGGCGTAGGAGATGATGTTGAGGTTGTGCTGTCGGGCGACGTGGGCGAGGGGTGCCATGTAGATGTTGAACAGCGTTGGGCTGAGGGAGGAGCCTTGGGGTACGCCGCAGATGATCTTGGTGGCCTTGGATCGGAAGGGGGCGAGGCGGACGCTTTGTGTTCTGCCGGAAAGGAAGGATGTGGTCCAGTCCAGGGCCTTCTCTTGGATCCCGGCGTCGTGAAGGCGTGTTCGTAGTGTGTGGTGGCAGACCGTGTCGAAGGCGGCTGATAGGTCCAGGAGGATGAGGGCTGCTGTTTCTCCGTTGTCTAGCAGGGTCCTGATGTCATCGGTGGCGGCGATGAGGGCGGTTTCGGTGCTGTGGTTGCTGCGGAAGCCGGACTGGGAAGGGTCCAGGATGTTGTTCTTCTCGAGGTAGCGGGTCAGTTGTTTGTTGACGATTTTCTCGGTGACCTTCGCGGGGAACGGGAGCAGAGAGATGGGTCGGAAGTTCTTGAGGTCCTTGGGGTCTGCCTTGGGTTTCTTGAGTAAGGCGGTGATCTCGGCGTGCTTCCAGCTTTCCGGGAAGGTTGCTGTCTCGAAGGAGATGTTGATTATTTTCCGGAGATGGGGCGCGATGGCTGTACTGGCTTTGTTGAAGATGTGGTGAGGGCACGGGTCTAGCGGTGAACCGGAGTGGATGGTGTTCATGATCTCGCTGGTGTCCTCGTCGTTGATGTTGGTCCAGGAGAGCAGGCGGTTGGTGGTTGTGGGGGCAGTGGTCTCGGTGGTTGCCGGGGCGGTCGTTGCTCTACTGCCCCCCTTTATCTAGAAAATGTTAGTGCTCTCAGATTTCTCAGCGGGAATCTCTCTCCTGTCTGCTTTCAGTAGAAATTTCCCAAGGGTCACTATAACATGTAGCACGGAGGGGAGGCAGTAAAATCTTGGGGAGCCCCGCCTGCAAAAATACCACAACATGCTCCTTGTACCTTTCAATACAATACCCGCAGTAGGATTGTATGGTGCCCCCTCGTGGTTGGTGGTTCACCCCCTAGCCTACCTGTTGCCCCTATCCTTTTGGGGCACAACCCATAAAGGAGGAGGGGAGCAATACAAACTATGTGTAGCCCCCAACAATTACCCAAAATCCATGTCATTCTGTGCCCCATCACCCTTTATAATGCACCCCAAACCCCTTTTAATACTTCTCCCACAAATTTGACTTCCCCCCCAAATCAGAGAGTGTAGGGGGTACACTAAAAAAAATTGGGGTTCCCCACTATGAGTCCCATTGTATATAATCACCACACCTTTGGACTAGAACCACATCATGAGTGCCCACATTTGGCCCCATTCTTCTCTCATCCCTGACTTGCCCTAGGATCTTCCTCCATCTATGACCCCTTCTTAGCCCCTGGGACCCCACCCACCCCTCCTATACATGTTTGCTAGCCCTACCAACCCATGCTCCTCCTACTTCCCCCTCCTCTCTTAACACTTGTTCCTCGTCTTTCACCTGCTACTGTCCACCACAGCTCTTACCACACCCATGATACTTACCAACCACTCTGCATTCCACCAGTCATGGCACCACTTTTACACCACGCACGTTTTATTAACCAATTGGACAGGTAGGCCCATCTTGAACTTACCTCTACTCCGCCACCATCAGTCACCTGATGCCAAACCCTGGTTGTTTGGTTGGAAGTCAGGAACTTACTCACTGGACCACACTGGTTTCCATGTGTGTAGCCCATGAAATCGTCCCTATCTCATGGTCATCTTTTTCATGCGCAATGGAAGCCACAATCACTGACACCAGTGCCTGTATGTTGGTTATAGATACTACTGCAATGGAATATACTATCAAGGAGGTATAGCACAATGGTATGTCTGGTGGCACCGACTTTCACAGGCCAAGTGTTCGAATTCTGCCAATGCTGTCAAAGTATCCCATTGTGGTAATTTTTCAAACAGTGCTTTTATTTTCATTTGCTAAGGTAATTTTCACTTGGAAAAACAGAGAAGAAAATTGGCCACTCTTTTTGGCACGTGTACCCCAAAATTACAAATCTTTTCCCTCATGACCTTCCATCAATCTCCCTTTTCTCAAGTAGGTGCAATGGGGATCAAGCCTTATCTTCCTTTATCAATGTATTCATTCTTTGTCCTTTAAATTCGGTGTATTGTAGAGCACAAATGTGGCCTCGGGGGTAAAATTAAGCATAAGAATGCGAGGAAGGTGCTACATTGATAGTAAAATAGGTTGGATGGTGGTGATTTATCATTTTGGTTTTCGACAATCTCTCAAATCTGGGGTTTGGTGCCAGTGAGATTGGCTAAGAATAAAGGTCAAGTATGAGCTCTGACTAATGAAATGATGGTTAAAGTTTGAGGCAAGTGAAACTTCCTTTATTAGGTGCAACAAGAAGCTAGAAAGGTTGTTTTCTTCAAGAGGCAGAAAAGGGCAAAGTCAGGCCTTTGCTCTAGCAGGTCTGCAGCAGGTAAGGTACTGGGGCTGGGCTGGGCTGGGCTGGGCTGGGCTGGGCAGTTAAACATCCCCTTGCTTCCTTTGAACGAAGCCCTCGAAGACCATGTTCTATATAGAGGATGACTGCAGGCAATTTGGGACCCTGCTAAATGAGGGTGATGTCCCCAAGTGCGGCCTTTGAGTGGCAAAATCCTTAGCCTAAGATAGGCTGCTTTTGAATTCGGCTGAAGATCTGATGTTGGAGGCAGTACCACAGCGCAAGCTGGCAACCGTCTTAGAAGAAAGTATGCATGGGAGGACATTATTTGCATAGGACAGCCCTCTTCTCAGTCACATTATTATGCTGCAGTTGCCGTGTAGCATTACTAGAGGCCAGCAGTATGAACATAAAAGCACACTGAGGCTTTTCTTCTGCTTGCTGACATACCTCTTGCTCATGTTTGTCTTGCAGGGCCTACGGAGTGGAGGACTGTGATGACTGAGTGAATGACTAATGAGGAATGGCCGGCCTATATTTGTGGTGAAGAAGGAAGGTTTGGAAGTTAAAAAACAAGATGAAAGTGTCTAAGCATACATGTTTGCTGAGTGATTGAGTGAGTGTGTCACCTCTCTTTGAAGGGACATGTGAGAGAGGCACAGCAGATCCATAGTCCTCAGTTAGGAGAGGAAGCATAGATGAATATTTCTCTCAAATAAAAACACTTGCACTACCTCAAAGCTGGCAAGTGCGATATGATGCTTTGCAGGTGTATGGATTTGCCATGTATGGTGCATAAATACGCATGGTTAGTGAGGATTTTCCCAGAATGTCAGTAGCGCATCCTTTGGGAGTATCCTTAGGCCAGAAAGGTCAGGCACTCCTTTCCGGGTATGAGGCCAAGAAAAACTTTGGGAAGCTTGCTCCAGTCATCTGCAGGCTTTACAAATACTGGGGAAAAGTTACAGAGGGAGCAAGGCTGTACAACATTTGGTCACGGTTGGACAGAAATCTTTAGCAGGGACTTTTCACCGCCCTTCACTGTGGGACCAGGATCCCCATACCTCTGTGCCTCTGACACCTTTTTTGACCTCTGGATACCACCATCTCATTACCCCTCAAATGTTCCCTCCTGGTACCCCAGCTTTGGTAGTGCACCAACCACGTTTCAATCCTTTGATTGACCACAAACACCCTTCCTTTCTGCCCCCCATTCACATTCCATCAGTAACCCAGCTGTTTCTGTCACTGTTCAGTCTCAAGTGACGGTTTTGATGCACATTGATTGGGTATGTATACAGGCACTTACCGCTCTGTACAGCCCCTCACAGCACACGTAGACTACACTTCTTTAAATCATAAATACATGTTCTGCCTAACAGTAAGGCCTGGCCTTCCCTCTGTGGATTGTCGCCCCATAAGGAGGACAAATAAATTGAAGAGCATGCCAAATTCTCTACAGACGCTGCCAATCAATGCACTGCTGCCTATTTGCATGCCATGATTATTCTCTATGACTCATCCAACCAATTGCCACAGGTACCCTCGCCCTGCCCCATTCGTCTGCTCCACTGCCCCCCTTTATTTAGCAAATGTTAGTGCTCTCAGATTTCATAGCGGGAATCTCTATACTGTCTGTTTGCAATAAAAAATTCCCAAGGGTCCCTATGACATGCCGCACTGAGGGGAGGAGAGGCAGTAAAATCTTGGGGAGCCCTGCCTGCAAAAATACCACCACATGCTCCTTGTTGTACCTTTCAATACCAGAACCGCAGTTGGATTGTATGGTGCCCCCTTGTGTTTGGTAATTTAAACTTTCACAAACCTGTTCACCCCCCTATCCCCCCTGTTGCCCCTATCCTTTTTGGGGTGCACCCCAGAAGGGAGGAGGGAGCAATAAATCTAAGGATAGCCCCCAAAATTTCCCAGAAGCCATGTCAGTCTGTGCCCCCATCACCCTTCATAGTGCACTCCCAAACCCCTTTTATTACTGCTCCCCCAAATGTGATTGCCCCCCGAAATCAGAGAGTGTAAGGGGGTGCAGTAAAAAAAAATTGGGGTTCCCCACCATAAGTCTCAATCTCTGTAATCACCCCATCTGTGTGCTGAGCAACCACTGCATGAGTGCCCACCTTTGCCCCCACTCTGCTCACTCCTCTCTTCCCCTGACTTGCTGAGTGCCCCGGGCCCTCCTCCATCTATGACCCCTTCTTAGTCACTTGGGCCCCAATCACCAACCCTTGCTCTCCCCTACACCTTTTCCCCTGCACTCTTAATCCACCCACCCAATCTGCCTAGGCTCCTCCTACACCCCCTCCTCACTCAACACATGCTACCCCTTTTCACCTGTCACTGTTCCCGACCCTTGCTCTTGATGGAGCAGGATTTCGCGAAGGAAACCTGCTCAACCGAACACCCCTATAATACGGACTAACAGTAAGTAGTGTTAGAATAACTAACGTGCACATTTACACTACACGAGGGAAGCTATGCTTTGCAAAATGCATGAACTAACCAGAATTAATGTGTAATTAACCGGAAATGTAATAATATTGTGTATAGTAAGAATTAAGTAGGTTTGGCACGGCAAGGCCGCATGTATATGTAGTAAAAAGCATGGCGTGTGCTGCTTTATCCTAATAAATAATGCTGCTTTCCTGCTTATGCTATGCTAGGAAAACCGATAACATGAAGTAAAGCTATGGTGGGTGGTAAACAGTGAAAAATACATTATCACATAATTAATAAATGTCTGTTTTCCGTTTTTTCAGTAATGGACAAATTGTCCATCTTGCTAAGTTGTCTACATAATGGGCGAGTGGAGTGGTGTGCGCGAGAGAACCATGTGACCACATGACTGAGCTACTGAACAAGCTGTGAAAGCGTGACCTGGTGAAGGACGGAACATCTGTCAAGATGCCAAAGCCAGTGTCTTCGTGTGAACGGAAACCGAATTGTTGAAAATGTTGATTATAAATTAAAATGTTGATATGTACCCATGAGAGAGAAGCTGAAATTGATGACTGTATAAAAAACTGTCTAGAACAATAGTGTAGTCAAGAGTAGAATCATTTCACCATGGGGTGACATCTCACCCCCAGAACTTAACCAATCCCTTAGCTAGAAAGTATGGACATAGCAACTATTGTGGGACGGGCATGAATGTTTTAGGATATAAGAATAGGTACATTGGGGGTGTGGTTTATAGAAGCTGCTGCAGGTCGCATAGGCTACAGAGGTTGACACGAAAGGATGTGAAAGATCCAATTGTGTTGGACGAAGAAAGCATGGAATCTTTTTCTAGATTGCGAAACAGTCTTTGTCGAGCGCCTGCTTTGGGAATGCCAGATTACTCAAAAGAATTTGCATTGTACTGTTGTGAGAGAGATGGATGTGCACTTGCAGTCTTAACTCAGAAACACGGAATGGCGAGACGTCCAGTGGCATATTTTTCTGCTACACTGGATTCAGTGGCTGCAGCATTGCCAGGCTGTTTAAAAGCGGTAGCCGCCACTTGTGTGAGTCTTGAACAAAGTGAAGCCATTGTGATGGGCTACCCTGTAAAGGTATATGTGCCACACTCTGGTGAGATCCTCTTAACTCGCACTCGGACTCAACACATGACCTCTAGTCGGCTGACTAAGTATGAAAGAGTGATTCTTGGTGCTGAAAATGTGACGGTGGTAAGGTGCACTACTGTGAACCCTGCTAACTTGTTACCAAATTCAAGATGTGAGGAAGTGAAAGAGGAAGCAGAACATGATTGTCTGGAAGCGACAGAACTCTGTACCAAGCCACGCCCTGATATAGAAGATGAACCCTTGGAAGAACCGGATTGTGAGCTGTTTGTGGATGGATCTTGCATGAGAAATGAAAAGGGTGAATTGTGTGCTGGTTATGCTGTCTGCACTTTAGCAGGAGCATTAGAAGCTTCTTGCCTGAAAGGAATAAACTCCACTCAGGTTGCAGAGTTGATTGCCCTGACCAGAGCATGTAAATTGGCAAAAGGTCTGAAAGTAACAATTTACACCGACAGTCAGTACGGATTCGGTGTCGTACATGACTTCGGTCAACTATGGATGCAAAGAGGATTCATGACTTCCTCTGGGTCCCCAATCAGGAATGGGAAAACTGTAAAGGAATTATTGGAAGCTTTGCAGTTACCAAAAAGAATTGCAGTTGTAAAATGTGCTGCACATCAATCAGGAGATGATAATGTAACAAAAGGCAACAGATACGCGGATCAATTGGCGCGTTTCTGTACCCAAAATACGATGGCCATAAGCAGATCAATCGAAAGAGGAAATACCGAATGCCACCTTATGCTCACAACCACATTTGAGACTTGGGATGAATTAAGACAGATGCAGGAAGAGACCAGTGATAGGGAAAAGGAAGAGTGGAGTAGATCAGGTTGCAGGAAAGATGCAGATGATGAGGTATGGGTCTATTTTGATGGAAGGCCAGTTTTACCAGATTCCTTACTTTCTCACATGGCCAGGATGTACCATGGACTGACGCATGTTGGAAGAGATGCCATGGTACGATCCTTCAAGCAGACATGGTACAATCCAAAGTTTAGGGTCATCGCAGAAAGTTTATGTTAGAGATGTGTCATATGCCAAAAACAAAATCCAGGAAGAAAGACAGTTGTAAGTTGGGGTGTAATTGGGAAAGCAGGAGGTCCTTTCACCTGACATCAGATCGATTTTATAGAGCTGCCGCTATGTAATGGGCTGAAGTATGTCCTTGTCATTGTCTGTTTGTTTTCTCGCTGGGTAGCGGCCTATCCAACGAGAAGGAATGACAGTCTCACTGTGGCTAAACTGTTGCTGAGAGAATTGATCCCTAGGTTTGGTTTTCCAGTCACTTTGGAATCAGATAGAGGATTACACTTTAATAATGAGATAATTCGGATGATTTGTGCAGCATTGCAAATTGAACAGAAGCTGCATTGTGCCTATCGACCAGAAGCATCTGGTATTGTTGAGCAGATTAATGGCACAATAAAACCGAGATTAGGAAAAGTTTGTGCATCCACAACACTGAAGTGGCCTGACGCTTTACCCCTTGTACTAATGAGTCTTAGAAGCATACCTGACAAAAAGACTGGATTAAGCCCCCATGAAATACTAATGGGAAGAGCCATGGGCCAAGCATACATACCTGCGAACAAACTGATGAATATGTCTGATGATCGTGTGCTAGATTATTGCAAGGGGCTGGCTGACCTGGTACGTTCTGTGTCTCGCCAGGTTGGAGGAGATGCCACACCGACACAGCGGAACCAAGCACATGATTTGAATCCTGGTGAGTGGGTTCTAGTCAAGAAACACGTGAGAAAAACGTGCCTAGAACCCCATTGGAGCAGCCCTTACCAGATCATATTGGTGACGACCACAGCAGTGAAGTGTTTTGGCTTGCCCAATTGGATACATGCAAGTCATACACGTCTAGTCCCAAGTCCAATTGAAAGACATAAAGAACAGCAACTGGTAAATCAAAATCAAGAACCAGCAGCTGAGGTGTGTAAAGCTGAAGAGTCTGTAGTGACAGATTCTGATGAACATTTTGACGATGAACAGTCGAGCACTAGTCGAGTAGAATGGGCACCAGATACTGGGACTGAAAAGACTGCTGTTGAGTCAGAAGAAGGTGAGGTTGCCGTAGAGCCAGAGAAAAGTGAAGCAGCTGTCGTGACAGAGGGAAGAGAAACAGCTGATGAAACAGAAACAGGTCAAGAAGAAAGTGAAGTCACAAATGAACTAGAGGAAGGTGAACTCACAGATGAATCAGAAAAGAGTGTAGAACAACCAGAAACAGAAGTACAAGAAAATAGAGAAAAACAGATAGAAAGAAGATTAAATAAAATAAATGGATTAATAAAATAAATAAAATAAATAAAATAAATAAAATATAAATAAAGATAAATAAAATAAATGGATAAATAAAAGAAATGGTGAACAAAATACAGAAGGTGAAAGTGTAGTACAGAAAATAAAATAAAAAATAAAAAATAAATAAATAAAATATAAATAAAGATAAATAAAATAAATGGATAAATAAAAGAAATGGTGAACAAAACACAGAAGGTGAAAGTGTAGTACAGAAAAAGAGACCAAGAAAAGGAGACAATTGGCCAAGTGGAGCAAGAAGACTAAAATACAAAATAGTAAGGAAAAGATTGAGGAAAAGACCAGAACAAAGTAACAAAGTCTCAAGTCAAACAGAACAAGAAAACTCAAGAAGAAAACCCCGAAAATCCAAAAGAGCAAGAATTCCATGTAGAAAGTACAAAGCTCCAGAATGGACTTACATTATCTTGGAATAATTTGAAAGTTTAGGTTTAAGAGAAGAACATGACAGTGGTGACATTGAAAGGGAAGATGAGAACCAACTAAGACCACCTTAAAAGGAACTGTAAAGAGTTAAAGGTGAAAAATTTGTCAGATGAAGAATCAGTTAAAGACTCAAGAGTAACCAAAAAGACTGAAAAGAAGAAGGGGTGAAGAAGAAAGTCATTAAGTGTTGGATTACACAAAACCCTTATTTTTAGAGATAGAGTTCATATGGATTTTTTCCCATATTTCCTTACAGTATAGAGTCGGAGATTTTTAGATTTTTGTAGTATAACAAAAATGGCAGAAACAGAAGTGACTGGACAACTAAAATCTAGTCTAAAACGTAGATGTATTAAAACCTCTTTATGTAGTGTTTTCCTATTAACCATCATATGGGTCCTGTTAATTGTTGTCATACCCACCTTTAATGTGAATAACGTCAGGAACAATACTAATGATGTGTCATTTGAAGGAATGAAAGATGTTTCTCCACAAATTGTGAATACTAACAAAGAACAATTGGATGGAAGTATTCTCCATCATGACAAATCAATTAATGATTTTTCATTAAATGTCTTCACTAAGCTGTTGTATGAGTATACTGACACTATGAATGTGAGTGATTGTTACGTCTGCATGAAATTACCTTCGTCTGTTTCTGAGGGTATAACTTATCACCATCTGTCACTAACATATGGTGTGTCCTGTAGTGTCCCTAGCAGCCTATTCTACATGATAGGTAAGCTATAATATCAATATACTGATATAGATTTAGTATTTTCAGAGGTACCAATAGTAAGGGAATTAAATAAAGTAAATAGTGGTAAGAATGCACGCTATATGGGAGAGTTCTTCCATATTACTAAACCATTAGATGTAGAATATGCCTATAAGAACAACCTAACATGTAGCTTGCATGTTGAGGAAAAACTATTCCTGGATATGGTAGAAATTAGAAGGGCAAGTTTCCAGAAAAAGGCTGATGAACAGAAATCACAGGCACCACCTTGGGCATTTAGAGAGGGAAATTATGAGAAGGGTGAGACATATGCTGCAATGTCCCTGGACTGGTCACAGAAAGGGAAACTATGCTTATTTAGATCAAAGACTAATTATAACAATTATTTCATCGGCACTAGTGAATGTGAGCATACTTTCCAAATTACTGGAGGATGGGGATTAAAGGGTGGGACGGATCCTGTATTCCCTGGGATATATTATGTGTGTGGCAAGAAAGCCTATTATAGGCTACCTGTACATTGGTACGGGAGCTGTTTTTTTGGGATTGTCTTTCCAAAATTTATCATGTAGATCGCGAAGATAATAGTGTCAATGAAATAAAACAAGGACTAATAGGAAGTAAGAGAGCAAGTTTTTCAGAAATACTAGGTGATATCTTTGGTGCACTGATACCCTCAGTTGGAGTTGTTCTGAATTCGCACAAAATTCGAAAATTGTCCACAGTGGTTGATCGTTTATCAACAGATACTGCTGGTGGTTTCTTGATGATTGATACCGAAATGGTGGCAATCAGATCAATGGTTTTGCAAAATCGACTTGCCCTTGACATTCTTCTGGCAAAGGAGGGTGGAGTCTGTGGCATGTTGAAAATTCAACACTGCTATACTTATATCCCGGATAAAAGTAAAGGGATAGAAGGATATATTAGAAATATTACACAATTACATAAAGATCTAACCCAACTAGAGGTTGATGGTGTTTGGGAGAGACTTGGTAAGAGTTTCTCTGCGGTAAGTAAGTGGTTTTCAAACTTGGGAAGTAGTTTATTAGGGAAAATAATAATTCCAATACTTTCTGTAGCAGTAGTAGTTCTAGTAATGTTAACAGCATATAAATATTGTAGATGCATAAAGGCAAGAAAAGAAATAACAGGTAAAAAGAATAACAGAAAAGGAATAAAAAGAAAGAGAGAAGAAATAGAGTTGGAAGAGATAAATGAAGAATACTATGAGAGAATGAAAAAGCTAGATGAGGGTGCCATAAACGAAGAGAAAGAAAGTAGGATCTAGATAGATTGGAAGGTGGCACTCGGTATGGTGAGTATTATGATGGCTCCTAAAAGTCATCAGAGGGGGGATTGATGGAGCAGGATTTCGCGAAGGAAACCTGCTCAACCGAACACCCCTATAATACGGACTAACAGTAAGTAGTGTTAGAATAACTAACGTGCACATTTACACTACACGAGGGAAGCTATGCTTTGCAAAATGCATGAACTAACCAGAATTAATGTGTAATTAACCGGAAATGTAATAATATTGTGTATAGTATGAATTAAGTAGGTTTGGCACGGCAAGGCCGCATGTATATGTAGTAAAAAGCATGACGTGTGCTGCTTTATCCTAATAAATAATGCTGCTTTCCTGCTTATGCTATGCTAGGAAAACCGATAATATGAAGTAGAGCTATGGTGGGTGGTAAACAGTGAAAAATACATTATCACATAATTAATAAATGTCTGTTTTCCGTTTTTTCAGTAATGGACAAATCCTCCGTCTTGCTAAGTTGTCTACACAATGGGCTGGTGGAGTGGTGTGCGCGAGGGAACCATGTGACCACATGACTGAGCTACTGAACAAGCTGTGAAAGCGTGACCTGGTGAAGGACGGAACATCTGTCAAGATGCCAAAGCCAGTGTCTTCGTGTGAACGGAAACCGAATTGTTGAAAATGTTGATTATAAATTAAAATGTTGCATATGTACCCGTGAGAGAGAAGCTGAAATTGATGACTGTATAAAAAACTGTCTAGAACAATAGTGTAGTCAAGAGTAGAATCATTTCACCATGGGGTGACATCCCACCCCCAGAACTTAACCAATCCCTTAGCTAGAAAGTATGGACATAGCAACTATTGTGGGACGGGCATGTAGTTTTAGGATATAAGAATAGGTACATTGGGGGTGTGATTTGTAGAAGCTGCTGCAGGTCGCATAGGCTGAAGGTGTCCGAGTGGGGGGTGCGCCGCTGATCGTCGGGTTGCAGAGAGGCCTAGCTGTTCCTGTCCTATCCCTGCCCTGATTCCTGAGTCTTTGATCCCTGACTCTTTGTCCAGGGGTCCCACTACTACCTAGGCCTGGACGGTGGTTTTCCTTGGGTTTGTATTTGATCTAATCTAGCATTGCAGAATAAATTTGCAGTCATATTTCTTGTCTCTGTGCCTTTTGTCTCTTCACCTATCCCTCTGAATCGTCAGTCTGAAATCGATATATTTTTACTTGAATCTGATGTCTCTTCATCTGTCCACTCTTTCCAACGTATATTTGAAATATTTGTTATGATATTGTGATGTTTAAAGTTTTGCTCTCTCTCACGAGGTTTCCAGTATTTGAATTTATGCAATAACCAATATGAGCATTTAATATTACTAGATAAAATTATTAAATCCCATTGAGAGTCTGTGATTATTTTAGTCAGGTTTATTAAATTAAATGTTTGAAGCTTTAGAATTTCCATTGCCATCAACTCTTCAACTAGTTGGTTCATCGACCAAGTAGATGAAAAGTTGATTATGATTATTTCAGATTGAACAAATAATATAATTGTTTGAAACTTTACCTGAACAGCGAGAGTAATAATTGAGATAATTTAACAAACTTGACCCCAGCGCATCAGGGTGAATGTGTATGGCCCAATGTATATGATTTATTGAATATATATCCATGATCAATTTATGGAGTTCGCGCTGGATCACTCTCATCACACCTATTTTAATTACCAACCACTCTGCAATGCACAATTCACCAGGGGTGACATCACTCTTACACATGTTTTACTTACCAATTGGCCAACCTCAAACTAACCTCTGCTGCGCCACCATCCGTCACCTGGTGCCAAACATGGGCTTTGAACCCTAGTTGTTTGGCTTGAAGTCAGAAACTTACCCACTGGACCACACTGGTTTCCATGTCAGTAGCCTATCAAATTGTCCCTATATCATGGTCATCCTTTTCATGTGCAATGGAAGCCACAGGCAATGTAACCAGGGCCTGTATGTTGCTTATAGTTACTACTGCAAAAATATAGACCACCAAGGAGCTATAACTGAGAGGCAAGTCTTGTGCCTTTGGTAGCGAAGGCTCTCACAGGACAGGGGCTCAAACCCTGCCAATGCTCTCAACATATCCTAAGGTGGTACAATTTCAAATTGTGCTTTTATTTTCATTTGCTAAGTTTATTTTCACTTTGAAAAATAGAGGAGAAAAGTGGTCACTATTTTTGGCACGTGCGGCGCCTCAAAAGTTCAAATCTTTTCCCTCGTGACCTCCCACCAACCCCCTTTTTCTCAAGTAGGGGCAATAGAGAAAAAGCCTTATCTTTCTTTATCAATGTGTTCATTCTTTGTCCTTTAAATTTGGTGTATTTTAGAACGCAAATGTGGCCTCAGGGGGTAAAACTGAGCACAAGAGTGCGAGGAAGGTGCTACACTGTTAGTAAAATAAATTGGATGGTGGTGATTTTTCATTTTGGTGTGAGCCGATATCTCAAATCAGAGGTTTAGTGTCTGTGAGGTTGGCTAGGAATAAAGGACATGTACGAGCTCTGACTAATGAAATGATGGGTAAAGTTTGAGGCAAGTGAAACTCCCTTTATTAGGTGCAACAAGAAGCTAGAAAGGTTGTTTTCTTCAAGAGGGAGAAAAGGAGCTAAGTCAGGCCTTTGCTTCAGCAGGTCTGAATCATGCCTGCTGCAGCAGGTGAGGTACTGGAGCATCGCTGGGCTGGGCTGGGCTGGGCTGGGCTGGGCTGGGCTGGGCTGGGCTGGGCCTTTAAACCCCCCTTCCGTCCTTTGAAGGACACCCTCGAACGCCCTCGAACACACATGTTCTGTATAAAGGTTGACTGCAGGCAATTTGGGACCCTGCTAAATGAGGGTGAAGTCCCCATGTGCAGCCTTCAAGTGGCAAAATCCTTAGCCTAAGATAGGCTGCTTTTGAATACGGCTGAAGAGCATATGTTGGAGGATGTATCACAGCGCAAGCCGTCCACCGTCTCAGAAGAAAGTAAGCATGGGAGGACATTATTTGCATAGGACAGCCCTCTTTTTAGTCCAATTATTATGCTGCAATTGCCGTGTAGTGTTACTAGAGGGCAGCAGTATGAAAATAAGAGCACACCAAGGCTTTTCTTCTGCTTACTGACATGCCTCTTGTTCATGTTGGTCTTGCAGGGCATATGGAGTGGAGGACTGAGATGACTGAGTGAATGAGTAATGAGGAATGGCTGGCCTGTATTTGTGGAAAAGGGGGAATGTTTGGAAGGTAAACAGCAAGATGAAAGTGCCAGAGCATACATGTTGGCTGGGTGATTGAGTGAGTGTGTCACTTGTCTCTTTGAAGGGACGTGTGAGAGAGGAACAGCAGCTTCATAGTCCTCAGATGGGAGAGGAAGCACAGATGAATATTTCCCTCAAATAAATACACTTACACCACTTCAAAGCTGACAAGTGCGATACAATGCTTTGCAGGTGTAAGGATTTGCCATGTTTGGTGCATAAATATGCATGGTTAGTGAGGTTTTTCAGAGAATGTCAGTAGCGCACCCTTTGGGAGTATCCTTAAGCCAGAAATGTCAGGCACTCCTGTGGGGTTATGAGGCCAAGAAAAACTTTGGGAAGCTTGCGTCATTCATCTGCAGGATAGAGAGATACTGGGGAAAAGTTACAGAGGGAGCCAGGCTGCACAACATTTGGTCACGGTTGGACAGAAATCGTTAGCAGGGACTTTTGACCACCCTCACTCTGGGACCAGCATCCTCATACCTCTGTGTCTCTGACACCTTTTTTGACCTCTGGATACCACCATCTCATTAACCATCAAATGTTTTCTCCTGGTACCCCAGCTTTGCTAGTGCACCAACCACGTTTCAATCCTTTGAGTGAAGACAAACACCCTTCCTATGTGCCCTCCATTTACATTCCGTCAGTAACACAGCTGCTTCTGTCACTGTTCAGTCTCAAGTGACCGGTTGGATGCACATTGCTTGGGTATACAGGCACTTACAGCTCTGTACAGCCCCTCTCAGCACACCCAGACTACACTTCTTTAAATCATGAATACATGTTCTGCCTAACAGGAAGGTTATGGCTTTCCCTCTATTGATTATCCCACACATAAGGAGGACAAATAATTTGAAGAGCACACCAAACTCTCTACAGATACTGCCAATACATGCACTGCTGCCTATTTGCATGACATGATTATTCTCTATGACCCTTCCAACCAATTGCCACAGGTACCCTTTCCCTTCCTCATTCGTCTGCTCCACTGTAACCCTTTATTTAGCAAATGTTTGTGCTCTCAGATGTCATAGCAGGACTGTCTGTTTCCAATAGAAATTTCCCAAGCGTCCCTATACCATGACGCACGAAGGGAAAGTGTGGCAGTAAAATCTTGAGGAGCCCTGCAGGCAAAAATACCCCCACATTCTCCTTGTTGTACCTTTCAATACCATAACCGCAGAAGGATTGTATGGTGCCCCCTTGTGGTTGGTAATAGAAACTGTCACAAACCTGTTTTCCCCCTAGCCCCCTGCTGTTGCCCTATCCTTTTGTGGTGCACCCTACAATGGAGGAGGGGAGCAATAAAAACTATGGGTAGCCACCCCAAAATGACCCAGAAGGCATGCCATTCTGTGCCCCCATCACCCTTCGTAATGCACCCCCAAACCGCTTTTAATACTGCTCCCAAAAGTTCGACTGCCACCCCCCCAAATTAGATAGTGTAGCGGGGGAGCAGTAAAAAAGAAATTGAATTGGGGTTCCTCACCCCTCATGTGGGCTAGGGAATCACTGCATGAGTGCCCACATCGGGCCCCACTCTGCTCTGTCCCAGGTTCCTCTTCCCTGACCCCCTTCTTTGTCCCTGATATCCCACCTGTTAGACCTGGAACCATTGGCGTGGGTCTCCCTTCCATCTTTCGCTTTTGTATCCTCTGTGTTTGATGGTGTTAGATGCTCTGGGCGCTGTGCCACTGCCATTTAGTGCCACAGCGTGAATGCTCCCTATTGTAAATTGACTGTATGAATTGGTATTCCCATAATTGGCTCATTTGATTTACCTGTTAGTCCCTAGTATAGTGCACCGTGCGTGCCCAGGGCTGGTAGACCGAATGCTGCTGGTGGTCCTGCAGCGCTGATTGCGCCACCCACAGAAGCAGCTTGTAAAGTGTGTCTCAGACCTGCCATCGCAGAGTCTGTGCGCAGTCCAGAACTGCCATGTTGACTGTGAAGTAAACCCACTTCCCAGTCCCCAACCTTCCCTTGGCATCATGTAAGTCACCCCTATGGCAGGGTGCATTGTATGTGAAAGGTAGGACCTGCCTTGGTCTGTGTAGCATGTCCTGATAGTGAATTACACTCCATTTTGTTTTTCACTATTGCAAGGCTATCTGTTCCCTTAGGCCAGAATGGGCGGTTTTGATTATTACATCCTATAATCCTAGCTGACCCAAGGAACATGTTTGGAAAGTCGAATTTAGTATGCCTGAGCTCAGAATATTAAAATACATCTTTTAGTGAGCATTATTTTTATATTCTGTGTTTGAAAAATACCACTTTTAGAAAGTGGGTATTTTCTTGCCTAAGCCTTCCAGTGTGCTCTGCTGTTATGTGTATTGGCTGTCTGGTCTTGGAGGGTCAGGGCAGGCTGAGCCGACCTGGGTCGAATAGCGAGATCTGCCGTTGGAGTATGGGGAGGGGTGACCCTTTGATCTGAGCAAGGCTGTGCCTGGCAAGGTGAATGATGGCTCCAGCCCCCACTGTGCGTCTGATGGCAGACCCCTCTTCCTCAAAGGCAGGATGCCGCCTTCTAAACCAGGTGCTCCAGGACCACACCGAACTGGTTCTGGCTGGGTTCAGGACTTGTGACTCTTGAAGAACAAAGGCCTGTGGGGTATAAATATCTGTGCTGAAACCCCTACCAAGTGTGTTACTTCTGGATGTCAAGACAAACCTCTGTCCGTGTAACTAGAGGGAAAGGACTTTGAAACTTTCATCCATCTTGCTGAAGCAACTACCCAAGGGCCTGATTTGAGCTTGCCTCCTGTCGAAGTCTCAGGGACATTAGACTTCACCCATCAGCCTTCTGAATTCCTATTGAGGGGGGTTCTACTCGCAGGTGAGGCTTCTGTCGAGAATTCCAGAGCTTCTGGGCCTACTGTGGGGAACGCGGGCTGAGAATCATCGCTATCGCGGGCCGCTGCAGCTGAGGAGCTGTTGCCGCTGAGAGCCTGCATTTGTCCGTGCAACGAGAATCATCGCTATCGCGGGCCGCTGCATTTGAGGAGCTGTTGCCGCTGAGAGCCCGCATTTGTCCGTGCTACGAGAATCATCGCTATCGCTAGTGTTGGCCGCTGCAGCTGAGGAGCTGTCGCCGCTAAGAGCCCGCATTTGTCTGGGCTACGAGAATCAGCGCTATCGCTATTGGGGGCCGCTGCAGCTGAGGAGCTGTTGCCGCTGAGAGCCCGCATTTGTCTGTGCTACGAGAATCAGCGCTATCGCTATTGTGGGCCGCTGCAGCTGAGGAGCTGTTGCCGCTGAGAGCCCGCATTTGTCCGTGCTACGAGAATCATCGCTATCGCGGGCCGCTGCAGCTGAGGAGCTGTTGCTGCTGAGAGCCCGCATCTGTCTGTGCTACGAGGATCATTGCTATCGCTATTGTGGGCCGCTGCAGCTGAGGATCTGTTACCGCCGAGAGCCCGCATTTGCCTGTGTTACGAGAATCATCACCATCGCTATTGTGGGCCGCTGCAGCTGAGGAGCTGTTGCCGCTGAGAGCCCGCCTTTGCCTGTGTTGCGAGAATCAGCGCTATTGCCATTGTGGGCCGCGGCAGCTGAGGAGCTGTTCCCGCTGCGAGCCCGCCTTTAATCACCATCTCAGGATCATCGTGAGTGCACGCCGCGGACCGCTGCAGCTGGGAGCTGTGGCCGCTGCGAGTCCGCCTGTCATCATCGCGGCTTCCTCCCGAAGCTGCGTACCGTGCCCCTTTAAACCTCAGGTACATTGTGCATCACCGGGTCGTGTAGACCCCGGTCTCGAACTAAGTTTGTTTCACCCGCTTTTGAGTGCTTTTATTGCCTTTAGTGAAATTACATTTACGTGCATTGTGGCTTTTTGATCGTATTTGAGCCTTGTGTTAAGCTTATATAAAGATACTTATTTTTCTATAGCTACTTGTGTGGTGTCCCTTTGTGGTGTCTCCGCTGCGTTATTGTGTATGGTCATAAATGCTTCACACACTGCCTCTGAGATAGGCCTGTCTGCTCGTGCTACGTTACCACAGGGTTGAGCAGGGGTTATCAAAGGGTGTAGCCCCCTTACTCTGACTTAGGAAGAAGGGTCCCTACTTGGACATTGGCGCCAGCCACTGCCATCTAGAGACCCCCATTTCTAACATTAGCGGGCAGCGGTGAGGGTCAGGACTTGCATTTGTGATCCACATACAATAACTGGTGTACACTACGAGTGAGTGCAGACCTAAACGCAACCACATACATTTTTGATCTTGTTCTATTTTTGATCGTAATTGCCAGTTATGTCTACAACGGGTAAGCCAACATCCAATGCTTCGGAGGATCTCACCTTTGAGGAAGAGAGGTTAGAAACCTACACTGCCAAACAGCTAAAGTCGTTTTGCAAGCAATTCACCGTCCCTATTGCAGGTCTCTCTAGGAAGGAGGAGTATCAGAAGGCGCTAAAGGCCTGGTGGGAGGCGAGGGAGTCCCCTGGGAATGGGGGAGAGCCTGTGGACGGGGGAGAGAATGCCGGAGGGCAGCAGGATAATGAAGTGGATTTAGTGGGAGGTAAAGCACTTTCCAGGCCAGGTACTAGTGTGTCCTCAAAGGGCCTGTCTCCAGAAGAGTTGGAGGACAGGGAGAGAGATAGGAGGCATAGTTTGGATATGGCCAAATTCAAAGGTCAGAAGAACCTAGAGAGTAAAAAGTTGGATATTGAGAATAACAGGTTGGCATTTGAACTGGAGAAAATGAAACTGGAGCATGAGAGAGTATTGAGGGAGCTGGAGATCAAGGTTAAGAGTTTAGAGATCTCCCCCTCTGGTGGCAGCATACCTTTAGGACCTACCGAGAGTAGAGTTTATATACCCAAGGATGTCATCAAGGATTTCCATAAGAGTGAGGATATTGGGCAATGGTTTGCCGCCTACGAGATAGCAATGGTGTCCCACCGGGTCCCTGAGAAGGATTGGGGAGCGGGATTGTGGGGACGCTTTGTGAGTGATGGGAGGGATACTGTTACAATGTATTATCATAAGATTTATTATAAAGTGTAATTACTCATATTGTTTATTGATGTCACCCCCTAATACATTCCTATTTAATGTTGGTACATTCCTCCGCTGTGCCCCCCTCCTTTCCTCCTACCTGGTACCTTCCGCTGTCCCCAGGAGGTTACCTTGGAATGTTCAGGTGCGGCAGTTGCTGCACTGTTGGTGGCCAGAGGAGACCGGTAATAAAGAGTTTTCCTACCAACTTGAAGGTTCCGTCTTTTCATCACTGGCGACGATCTGTGAAAGGGAACAGAAGACACCGGCTCCTTCCCTTCTGATGACCTTTCCACCAGTTCTCCTATACGGTACTGTGTCCTTGGGAAAATTAACATTGCTGCCCGGTACTGTGTCCTTGGGATAATTAACATTGCTGCCCCGGTTCTTCATTTCGCTGTGTATTTGAAACGGAGATTAGAAGAACAGTATTGGCTCCCTGCTGCGGTTTTCGTGCTACAATAAGGTGGTTGTATCCCCACACCTCGCCACCTCAGCATTAATCACCGCCACTTCCCTGACGTACGAATCACGGAGGACGTTGAGGTGACTTCCTCTATCCTCACGCTCCATTCGACCAGGGGCATTTTCGAAATCTTTTCAGAGGTGCCCTACGTTATATTCAACGGTGTTCTGCCAGCGCAAAAGCCGAGGCGCGCCTTGCTTCTCCACAGACTCTGCCTCCACCTCATTCCGCTTCTTACTTCCTGCAAAGGCGTGGTGATCTTCTGGTGGGCGGCCCTCGGAGAAGCAGTTCATCCTGTCATTGTCAGGGGCGGCGTGCCTGGGCGGAGCTATTCCTTGTCATCGCTGGGGGCGGCGGCTTTCTGTCAGCGCTGACGAGTTTTGGCAAGCATTTCGTGCCAAGCTGTGTGTGCACTTGCCGGTGACATGCACACCTCTACACTATTTTCTCAGCAATTTGCGTGTCATCCACGGTGACACGCGCACCTTAAAGTCTAGGGGCACTTGCGTTAATCTGTGTCAATCTGTGTGTGCACTTGCCGGTGACACGCACACCTCAGTGCTGACGAGTTTTGGCAAGCATTTCGTGCCAAGCTGTGTGTGCACTTGCCAGTGACACGCACACCTCTACACTATTTTCTCAGCAATTTGCGTGTCATCCACGGTGACACGCGCACCTTAAAGTCTAGGGGCACTTGCGTTAATCTGTGTCAATCTGTGTGTGCACTTGCCGGTGACACGCACACCTCTATACAGAATTTTTCTCTACACTTTGCGTGTCAACCCACGGTGACACGCACACCGTAAAGCATTTTGTGCACTTTTACCGCCCCATTTCACGTGTTCATCACCATACGCGTGTCATTCCACAGTGGTGCACACACCTGTATTAAAGGTGTCACGGTTTCTTGTGTGTCATTCTGCGGTGGCACGCACACCTTTAAGTACTGGGGCACTATCACCAACATGCCATTGCGAATTTCTCAACATGCATGCGGTTTTTCACGGTGACACGCACACCTTGTGGTTTTGGTACATACTTTGAGCGTGTCATTGTTCATTTGGACAGAGCATTTTGTTTACCTGCATGCGTGTTATTCCACGGTGACACGCACACCACGGAATATCCTTACATTTCTCTTTGTGTGTCGACAACGGTGACACACACACCTCATTTCAACGCGTCTATGATTACACGCATACCGCATTATCTTGATGCACATTTCGCACAACTTCTGTAAAAGTTCCTCTGGCAGCATAACACTGTTTTCCTTTTCCTGGAGCTTTATTATACATAGTGCATTCTCATATATACAAGAATTCTCATATATACAAAAAGTCAGTTTGTTCATTGTGGTCTGCACTGTACATTCTTGTTATTTTATTTCTGACTCGTTCTCCTGTATAACTAATTTTCATTGGTAAGTTACTGTTATGATGGCTGCCGCAAGTATGTCCCAACCTGCACCGTTCTTAAATGAATTTGGAGAACCCAACGTTCCATGGAAGGAATGGGAAGATATTTTTGAATCGTACCTTATAGCAATTGGGGGAAAAGTTTAGTGTCTTAAGGAAACAGCACATTCTCTTACACAGTTTGGGACCGGATGGCAGGAAAATATTTGGGACATTACCTGAACCTGAGGATGATACTGATGAGGAAGAGGATGATGATACTTACACATCCACCTTGTTAAAGTTACGTAACCACTTTGGTGACAAAGTAAACATAGTGCTGGAAAGACATAAGTTCTTCAGTCGTTCTCAAGGCAAGCAGGAAAGTGTTTCCACTTACGTAGCAGCACTTAGAGGTCTTAGCAAACTTTGTGAATTCCATGACCTGAATGATTCCTTAATCAGAGACCAACTGGTACGTTGTACAAATAATAAAGAAATTCAGAGGAAATTGTTACAAAAACAACCTAATCTTCAAGAAGGCATTGAAATAGCCAAATCAGTAGAACACATAGCCATTTGCATAAAAGAAATAAATTCTCTAGATTCCAACGGAACAGTGGCAGAAATTAAAGAAGCAGAAGTTAAAGAAGTAGAAGTTTGTAAAATAAAGAACGATCCTGGCAAAACTAAGAATGATAATTGGCGCAACCAAATAGGAGACTCAGAAAATGTCAAGTTTAAATGCTATCGATGTGGGAGCAGCAATCATTTAACAAATAACCCCAACTGTCAAGCCAAATCAGCAATATGCAGGAAATGCAACAAAATGGGTCATCTTGCAAGAGTGTGTGGATGCTTCCCAAGGAAAACTTGGGGAAATGGTGCCTCTGATGACAAAACCCAAGTCAAGAAAATCATACTACAAATTAATGAAAGTGACGATGATAAGCACCAAAGATATCCTGAATGCAATGTATCCATTGATGGCAAAGATGTTAAGATGTTTGCAGACTCATGTTCTCCTTTCACCCTGGTAAACTTTGCTGACTTCAAATCCATCTTAGGTAAAGAACAAGATAAGTTATGTAAAGCAGACATTTCACCTAGTGGATACAATAGAGATCCCATACCGATGAAAGGCATGATCAAATCTCTCATCTCCTTTAAAGATCGTTCTACAGTGGGAAATGTATACGTAGTAGAAAATGGATCCAATTTATTAGGATGGCAACATCAAAGAGAACTGGGCATTAAACTGGACCCTAATAATCCGGAACAAGTTTTAGTTGTAATTCCTTCAAGCAACAGTGAACACATTGCCAATGAATTTCCAGAAGTTTTTTCAGAAGATTTAGGTTTACTAAAAGACTTTCAACACAAAATTCAATTAAAACATAATGCTAAACCTGTGATTCATAAAACTAGACCTATACCCCATCTTATGTGGGAACCCCTGAAAAGAGAGTTATCTAGACTTGAAGGGTTAGGTATTATACAACCCATTGATTGTTCGGAATGGGTTGCACCCATTGTTATCGCAAAAAAAAACCATAGCCAAGACATCAGAATGTGCATTGACTTGCGTGACCTAAACAACAACATCTGGGTAGAGAGGCACCCACTACCTCGCATCCACGAGATGCTAAGCACAATGGGGAGGCCACTTGGTTCAGTGTTCTGGATCTCTCCATGGCGTACCATCAGGTAGAGCTACATCCAGACTCTAGGAGACTCACTGCATTCACTACTCCTATGGGTACATACATGTTCCGTCGCATGCCTTTCGGATTGGCCTCTGCGGCGGCAGTATTTCAAAAAATTATGCAACAGGTTTTAGAAGGTGTACCTAAGACATTATGCTTTCAAGACGATGTATTGATTTATGGGGCTAGCATTGATGAACACAATAATATTCTTAAGCAAGTCTTTTCTAGATTCAAGAAGGCAGGGCTCACATTGAAGAAAGAAAAATGTCAATTAGGTGTGGAAGCTGTGGAATATTTGGGGCACTGCATTTCAAAGGAAGGCTTTAAACCTAAATACTGTCTGCTAGAAGCAGTAAAGGATGCTCCAGCACCTACAAACAAAGATGAACTTAAGTCATTCTTAGGGCTAGCAGAGTTCATGGCAAAGTATGTAGATCATTTTGCTGACCTAACCTCCAGCCTGAGAGAACTCACAAAGAACCACACTCACTTCCAGTGGTCAATTGAACAGCAAGCCTCATTTTTGAAAGTAAAAGACGCAATCCTTTCAGCTCCGTACTTATGCAATTTTGAACACAATCGTAAAACCATACTCACTACTGATGCAAGCAACAAGGGCTTAGGGGCTACTCTCTCACAAATAATCGATGGCAGAGAAAGAATTGTTGCATTTGCTTCACGCACACTCACCAAAGCAGAAATGAACTACTCTGTAATAGAAAGGGAAGCCCTAGCCTGTTTCTGGGGTGTAAAACATTTTAAATTCTTCCTATGGGGCATTCAATTCTGCATACGCACGGACCACAAACCCCTAATTTTCATGTTCAATCCTAAAAATAACTCATGCAACACTCCCCGTATAGCCAAATGGATCCTTGGATTAGAGGGCTTCTGCTTTAGGGTGGAATATGTTCCGGGTATTCACAATTCTGCAGCAGATTTTCTTTCAAGAAGTCCTTTAGATAAGGAGGAGCAGTTTGACACCCCTGAGTACCCCATCCTTCAACTTAATCTCACCACCATCACTTCCCAAGAATGGTTAGATTGCATGAGCAAATACACTACTATGACTCAACTCTTAATTTACACGGTACAGGGTTGGCCCACTTCCTCTGATTCGGTAAGTGAAGATGTCAGGAAATTCTGGGAGGTTCGTCATGAACTCAACATTGAGCAGGGAGTCCTATTCAGAAATGACAAAATTGTACCACCTGATCCTCTGAGATACAAAATTGTTGATCTTGTACATGAGGGTCACCTTGGCAGAAGTTTGACTAAAGCTAGGTTACATGAACGATACTGGTTTCCAAACATGGATTCGATTGTAGAAAACAAGGTAAAGAACTGCTTAACTTGTTCCAATAGTGACAAGTCAAAAATAACTAGGAAAGCACCCATCTCCCCAGTATCAGTACCAGATAAACCATGGGAGAAGATTGCTCTTGACATAATTGGTCCGCTCAATTACAAAAGTACCCTAAAACGATTCGCACTGGTCTTAATAGATTACCATTCTCACTGGACTGTAGTGAGGATGGTCAACCAGATTACCACTGACTATGTCATTCAATTTCTCAAAGATGCATTTGTCCTGGAAGGCATTCCATCTTCCATAATCACCGACAATGGGGTTCAATTTACTTCTCACACCATGACAGAGTTCCTTAATAAATTGAATATTAATCACTTGAAAACGCCCCTCTACTGTCCCAGGGCCAACGGCCTGGTAGAAAGAATGAACCGCATGATCAAAAGTTGCATACAGTTAGCTAGTGTTAACAGAATCCCAATAGAACAGGCAATACAAGAGATGTTATGGGCTTACCATACCACTCCCAATCAAGTTACAGGAGTCTCCCCTTTTACTGCATTAAAGGGAAGGAAACCCTGCACCAAATTCTTTCCAAACTGGTTGGGAGGTGGAACTAGTGTTATGCACGACATTCAGGCATCTAAAGACAAAATAAATACACACCAAACCAAGTATAAAATCCATTACGACCTCAAATATGGAACCAAAACTCCACAATGGAGAATTGGAGACTGGGTATGTGTTAAAAATCCCAGAATTTGCAATCCTGACTCTAAATTTTCCAAACCTATGCAAATCACAGCAATCAGAAAAAATACAGCCATAATGGATAATGACCAAATGTGGAGCATGGATAGATTGACTAAATCCCAACCCATACATAGTGAGACATCCAATCACAGATCCACCATAGAATCTCACGAGCAGGCTCCACACGAGCTACCTACGATGCAGAGAATCCGCAAAACACCCAGTTGGCAACAAGACTATGTCATGACCAAATAACCTTCTTTGTTTATCTTTTCCTTTCATTTTGCAGGGGGAAGATGTGTTACAATGTATTATCATAAGATTTATTATAAAGTGTAATTACTCATATTGTTTATTGATGTCACCCCCTAATACATTCCTATTTAATGTTGGTACATTCCTCCGCTGTGCCCCCCTCCTTTCCTCCTACCTGGTACCTTCCGCTGTCCCCAGGAGGTTACCTTGGAATGTTCAGGTGCGGCAGTTGCTGCACTGTTGGTGGACAGAGGAGACCGGTAATAAAGAGTTTTCCTACCAACTTGAAGGTTCCGTCTTTTCATCAGATACCCTGTTGGATCTGCCTGAAGAGAGCAGGATGGTGTATGCCCATATGAAAGAGGCTTGATGACGCGATATGGTTTGACCCCAGAGATGTACAGGCAGAGATTTAGAACCTGTAAGAAGTTAGAGGGTACCACTTGGGTTGAATATGTGTCTTTTTTTTGCAGAGCAATGGATCGCTGGGTAAAAGGTAGCAAGGTGGAAACTTTTGAACAACTGTATGATTTGTTTGCATGGGAGCATTTAGCTAGTAACTGTTTTCCAGCGCTACGCCAGCACCTTGTTGATAGCAAGCTAACTAACCCTAGGAAGCTTGCTGAGGAGGCGGACCGCTGGGTGAGCACCCGAGTTCGCAAGGGTCATGTGGGAGACTTCGCCAAAGGTGGGCAGGGTCCCCAGCAGAGAAGTGGGGGGGACAGGGGTAAACAGAGGGAGTTCCAGAGAGGGCCCCAAAGTAATTCCCAAGGGAACCCAGGAGTGGTGTCCCAGTCTCCCCCTGAGAAGAAGCCAGTGCCCCCGACAGGTAGGCCTGTTCATAGGGGGCCCCTTACTTGTTTTAAATGTGGTCAAGTGGGCCACCGGTATTATGATCCCCAGTGTCCCCAGAGGGACCTCAATGCACCACCCCGTGCACCGACCCGCCAGCTTGCTAGTGTAGCCCTGGGAGGGGAGGAGGTGGGTGCCCAAGAGGGGTGGGATCCCGTAGAATTGACCCTTGTCTTGCTAGGAGACTTTGAGAAGGTCCCTAACCCCATGTTGCCTGATAACACTAAGAAGTACAGGCAGTGGGTGACCATCAATGGCCATAGGGTGGAGGCTCTGAGGGACACCGGAGCAAGTGTGACTGCTGTCAGCTCCCGGTTGTGTCCCCAGAGCAGGTTGTCCCCCATGCATTCTGCCCAGTAGTGTCAGCAGACAACTCTGAGAGCCAGTGTGAGGGGGCTCAAGTTCCCTTTGACTGGGGGGGGGGTCTCAGGAACTCTTCAAGTAGCTGTGAGACCAGCCATGCCGGTAGACTGTCTGTTGGGCAACGATTTAGAGAACTCCCCGTGGGTTACGGTGGAGAGGAAATCTCACTTGGAAATGTTGGGTCTGCCTAAGTGGGCGTGCATGACCACTCGGTCCATGGCAGCCAGTAAGGACGTTCAGGAGGACCTGGAGCCTGAAAGTATGGCCCAGGTCCCTGCCTTAAAGAGAAGGGGTAGGGGGCGCGGGAAACCTGCCCCCATAGTTCCCACGGTCCAGGAGGGAGCAGACCTTGAGGGGATGCCCTGGAGCCTACAGGGGAACAAGTAGCCGAACTGGGGGACCTGCCTGGGCTGACCCATTGGCAGCAGGAAAGAGGGCCCACCAGGGAGGAATTTTGTGAACAGCAGAGAACGTGCCCTTCTCTTGAGGGGCTGCGGCGACAGGCTGCAGCCCAGGCCGCAGGTGATCAGTCAGGGTCACATCTGATCTATTGGGAGAATGACCTCCTTTACAGCGAACCTAAGGTTGCTGAGCCTGGGTCAGCCCGTGTGCTGGTGGTACCCCAGTGCTTCAGAGCCTTCCTACTGGGGTTGGCTCATGATGTGCCATTGGCAGGACATCTGGGGCAGACCAAGACCTTCGAGAGGCTGGTCACCCACTTTTATTGGCCCAAGATGCGCAGGAGCTCAGATGCTCACTGCAGGACATGTGAAACTTGCCAGGCAAGTGGGAAGAGTGGGGGGAAGATCAAAGCCCCACTCCAGCCCTTTCCAGTTGTCAGTACCCCATTCGAGCGAGTGGGCATTGACATTGTGGGGCCTCTGGACCCCAAGACAGCCATGGGCAACAGGTTCATCCTGGTATTGGTGGACCATGCCACCCAGTACCCTGAAGCCATCCCACTCCGGACAGTGACGGCCCCTGTGGTGGGACGTGCACTGATGGGGATTTTCTCCCATGTGGGGTTCCCCAGAGAGGTGGTGTCTGATAGGGGTACTAACTTCATTTCCAAATATATGAAGTCCCTGTGGGAGGAGTGTGGGGTAACTTATAAGTTTACCACCCCTTACCACCCCCAAGGTAATGGGCTGGTTGAGAGATTCAACCGGACCCTCAAGGGCATGATTATGGGCCTAGAAGAGTCCATGAGGCGTAAGTGGGACGTCCTCTTGCCATGCCTGTTGTTTGCTTACCGTGAGGTGCCACAGAAGTCCCTAGGGTTCAGCCCCTTTGAACTACTCTATGGTCACCCGGTAAGAGGGCCTCTGAGTCTGGTCAAGGAAGGCTGGGAGCAATCTCCCAGGAAACCTCCCCAGGATGTGTTTAGTTACATGCTGGCCTTCAGGAACCAGACTCGGCATTTCAGAAAGCTTGCTGAGGCAAATCTGGAAGCCAGCCAGGAAGAGATGAAACGCTGGCACGATCAGAATGCCACTCTGATTGAGTTTCAGCCTGGTCAAAAGGTTTGGGTCATGGCCCCAGTGGAGCCCTGTGCGCTCCAAGATAAGTGGACCGGACCATTTGAGGTGGTGGAGCGCAAGAGTCCTGTTACCTACTTGGTGGACTTGCGGTCTCCCCGGAACCCCTTGCGGGTCCAGCATGTCAACCGCCTGAAGCCCCACTTTGAGAGGTCCGAAGTGGGCATGCTCCTGGCCACAGATGCTGGGATGGAGGAGGAGAGTGAGCCTCTTCCTGACCTCCTGTGTGCAAAGGAGCAAGATGGGTCAGTGGAGGGTGTGGTCCTCTCCACCACTCTGACCCCTGAGCAGCAGAGTGATTGTCGCCAACTGTTGGGACAATTCAGTGATCTGTTCTCCATGGTGCCTAGTGTCACTGATTGGTGTGTCCATGAAGTGGACACTGGGGACAGTCCTCCTGTTAAGCACAAGGCTTACCGAGTGACTGACCGGGTTAGGGCATGCATTAAGGAGGGGGTTTCCAAAATGTTTGCTTTAGGGGTGATTGAGTCCTCTAGCGGCCCCTGGTCCAGCCCAGTGGTCTTGGTACCAAAAGCTGCAGCGCCTGGTGCCACCCCAGAACTTCGGTTCTGCGTGGACTACCGAGGTCTCAATTTAGTCACAAAGACTGACGTGCACCCCATCCCCAGGGCTGATGAGCTCATAGATCGGCTAGGGGCTGCACGGTACCTCAGCACGTTTGATTTGACGTCTGGGTATTGGCAGATCGCCTTGACTGATGGGGCAAAGGAGAGGTCAGCCTTCTCCACACCGGATGGGCACTACCAGTTCCGGGTGATGCCCTTTGGGATGAAGAATGCCCCTGCCACCTTTCAGAGGTTGGTCAACAGGGTGTTGGTTGGGCTGGAGGATTTCAGTGCCGCCTACCTGGATGACATTGCAGTGTTTAGTTCCTCATGAGAGGACCACCTGCGCCAACTCTGGGAAGCGTTGATGGCACTGCGAAGGGCAGGCCTCACAATCAAGGCAAGTAAGTGCTAGATTGGGCAGGGTTCTGTGGTGTACTTGGGACACCAGGTTGGGAGGGCCAGGTGGCGCCCCTAAAAATGTAAATATAAGTAAGTCCATTTTTATATAGCGCAGCTACTCACCCTTACGGGTCTCAAGGCGCTGGGGGCCGGAGTGGAAATTAAGTGAGCTATTGCCCAGAGTCACATGGTGCTGAGCTGAGCTGCCACCGGAGCCGGGGATCGAACCGTGAACCCTGTGCTCCGGAGTCAGCTGCCCTGGCCGCTGCACCACACCTCTCCACGCCCCTACAGCCCAAGATTGAGACCATCCTGGCTTGGGAACCCCCAAAGACACAGACACAGGTTAGAGCCTTTTAAGGACTCACAGGTTATTACAGGAGGTTTGTCAAGGGGTATGGCAACATTGTTGCACCCTTGACTGAGCTGACTTCTTAGAAGCAGCCAAAGATTGTGAACTGGACTGACACCTGTCAGGAGGCTTTTGACGCCCTGAAGACTGCCATGTGCACAGCGCCTGTACTTCAGGCGCCCAACTTTTCAAAAGAATTTGTTGTCCAGACAGACGCCTCAGAGCATGGTGTGGGGGCTGTTCTGTCACAGATCAATGAGGAGGGCCTAGACCAACCGGTAGCCTTCATTAGTAGGAGGTTACTTCCACGGGAACAGAGGTGGAGTGCAATTGAGCGTGAGGCATTTGCTGTGGTCTGGGCACTGAAGAAGCTGAGGCCATACCTGTTTGGGACTCACTTCCGGGTTCAGACGGACCACAGGCCCCTCAGATGGTTGATGCAGATGAGGGGTGAGAGAATCCAAAGTTGTTGAGGCGGTCTATTTCCCTACAGGGGATGGACTTTACGGTGGAACACCGCCCGGGTACAGAACACGCCAATGCTGATGGTCTGTCCAGATTTTCCGCCTTAGTGATGAGAACCCCCAAGTGGGTGGGTAGTTCTCCCCACATTTCAGCTGGAGGGGACACGTGTTAGACCTGGCACCATTGGCGTGGGTCTCCCTTCCATCTTTCGCTTTTGTCTCCTCTGTGTTTGATGGTGTTAGATGCTCTGGGCGCTGTGCCACTACCATTTAGTGCCACAGCGCGAATGCTCCCTATTGTAAATTGACTGTATGAATTGGTATTCCCATAATTGGCTCATTTGATTTACCTGTTAGTCCCTAGTATAGTGCACCGTGCGTGCCCAGGGCTGGTAGACCGAATGCTGCTGGTGGTCCTGCAGCGCTGATTGCGCCACCCACAGAAGCAGCTTGTAAAGTGTGTCTCAGACCTGCCATCGCAGAGTCTGTGGCAAGTCCAGAACTGCCATGTTGATGGTGAAGTAAACCCACTTCCCAGTCCCCCCAACCTTCCCTTGGCATCATGTAAGTCACCCCTATGGCAGGGTGCATTGTATGTGAAAGGTAGGACCTGCCTTGGTCTGTGTGGCAGGTCCTGATAGTGAATTACACTCCATTTCGTTTTTCACTATTGCAAGGCTATCTGTTCCCTTAGGCCAGAATGGGCGGTTTTGATTATTACATCCTATAATCCTAGCTGACCCAAGGAACATGTTTGGAAAGTCGAATTTAGTATGCCTGAGCTCAGAATATTAAAATACATCTTTTAGTGAGGATTATTTTTATATTCTGTGTTTGAAAATACCACTTTTAGAAAGTGGGTATTTTCTTGCCTAAGCCTTCCAGTGTGCTCTGCTGTTATGTGTATTGGCTGTCTGGTCTTGGAGGGTCAGGGCAGGCTGAGCCGACCTGGGTCGAATAGCGAGATCTGCCGTTGGAGTATGGGGAGGGGTGACCCTTTGATCTGAGCAGGGCTGTGCCTGGCAAGGTGAATGATGGCTCCAGCCCCCACTGTGCGTCTGATGGCAGACCCCCTCTTCCTCAAAGGCAGGATGCCGCCTTCTAAACCAGGTGCTCCAGGACCACACCGAACTGGTTCTGGCTGGGTTCAGGACTTGTGACTCTTGAAGAACAAAGGCCTGTGGGGTATAAATATCTGTGCTGAAACCCCTACCAAGTGTGTTACTTCTGGATGTCAAGACGAACCTCTGTCCGTGTAACTAGAGGGAAAGGACTTTGAAACTTTCATCCATCTTGCTGAAGCAACTACCCAAGGGCCTGATTTGAGCTTGCCTCCTGCCGAAGTCTCAGGGACATTAGACTTCACCCATCAGCCTTCTGAATTCCTATTGAGGGGGGTTCTACTCGCACGTGAGGCTTCTGTCGAGAATTCCAAAGATTCTGGGTCTACTGCGGGGAACGCGGGCTGAGAATCATCGCTATCGCTATTGTGGGCCGCTGCAGCTGAGGAGCTGTTGCCGCTGAGAGCCTGCATTTGTCCGTGCTACGAGAATCATCGCTATCGCTATTGTGGGCCGCTGCAGCTGAGGAGCTGTTGCCGCTGAGAGCTCGCATTTGTCCGTGCTACGAGAATCAGCGCTATCGCTATTGGGGGCCGCTGCAGCTGAGGAGCTGTTGCCGCTGAGAGCCCGCATTTGTCTGTGCTACGAGAATCAGCGCTATCGCTATTGTGGGCCGCTGCAGCTGAGGAGATGTTGCCGCTGAGAGCCCGCATTTGTCCGTGCTACGAGAATCATCGCTATCGCTATTGTGGGCCGCTGCAGCTGAGGAGCTGTCGCCGCTGAGAGCCTGCATCTGTCTGTGCTACGAGGATCATCGCTATCGCTATTGTGGGCCGCTGCAGCTGAGGAGCTGTTACCGCCGAGAGCCCGCATTTGCCTGTGTTACGAGAATCATCACCATCGCTATTGTGGGCCGCTGCAGCTGAGGAGCTGTTGCCGCTGAGAGGCCGCCTTTGCCTGTGTTGTGAGAATCAGCGCTATCGCTATTGTGGGCCGCGGCAGCTGAGGAGCTGTTGCCGCTGCGAGCCCGCCTTTAATCACCATCAAAGGATCATCGTGAGTGCACGCCGCGGACCGCTGCAGCTGAGAGCTGTGGCCGCTGCGAGTCCGCCTGTCATCATCGCGGCTTCCTCCCGAAGCTGCATACCGTGCCCCTTTAAACCTCAGGAACATTGTGCATCACCGGGTCGTGTAGACCCCGGTCTCGAACTAAGTTCGTTTCACCCGCTTTTGAGTGCTATTTTTATTGCCTTTAGTGAAATTACATTTACGTGCATTGTGGCTTTTTGATCGTATTTGAGCCTTGTGTTGAGCTTATATAAAGATACTTATTTTTCTATAGCTACTTGTGTGGTGTCCCTTTGTGGTGGCTCCGCTGCGTTATTGTGTATGGTCATAAATGCTTCACACACTGCCTCTGAGATAGGCCTGTCTGCTCGTGCTACGTTACCACAGGGTTGAGCAGGGGTTATCAAAGGGTGTAGCCCCCTTACTCTGACTTAGGAAGAAGGGTCCCTACTTGGACATTGGCGCCAGCCACTGCCATCTAGAGACCCCCATTTCTAACACCACCCACCTACCCTTGCACTCCCCCTATACCCCCCCATGCTTTCAAAGTATGCCAAGGTGGTAAATGTTCATATGGTGCTTTTATTTTCATTTGCTAAGTTTATTTCCACTTGGGAAAACAGAGGAGAAAAGTGGCCCCTCTTTTTGGCACGTGCGCCCCAAAATGATAAATCTTTTCCCTCATGACCTTCTACCAGCCCCACTTTTTCTCAAGTAGGTGCAATAGAGACAAAGCCTTATCTTCCTTTGTCAATGTATTCATTCTTTGTCCTTGAAATTCGGTGTATTGTAGTGCGCAAATGTGGCCTCTGGGCTTATAACTGAGCACAAGAATGCAAGGAAGGTGCTACACTGATAGTAAATTAGGTTGGATGGTGGTGACTATTCATTTTGGTGTGAGCAGATCTCTGAAATCAGGGGTTTGGTGCCTGTGAGGTTGGCTATGAATAAAGCTGCAGTATGAGCTATGGCTAATGAAATGATGGGTAAAGTTTGAGGCAACTGAAACTTCCTTTATTAGGTGCAATAAGAAGCTAGAAAGGTTGTTTTCTTCAAGAGGCAGAGTCTGGCCTTTGCTTCAGCAAGTCTGAATCATGCCTGCTGCAGCAGGTGAAGGGATGGAGCATACCGGCGCGGGGGCTTTAAACACCCCCTTCCATCCTTTGAAGAACAACCTCGAACGCCCTCGAACACCCATGTTCTGTATAAAGGATGACTGCAGGCAATTTGGGACCCTGCTAAATGAGGGTGATGTCCCCATGTGCAGCTTTCGAGTGGCAAAATCCTTAGCCTAAGATAGGCTGCTTTTGAATACGGCTGAAGAGCATATGTTGGAGGATGTATCACAGTGCAAGCCGTTCACCGCCTCGGAAGAAAGTGAGCATGGGAGGACATTATTTGCATAGGACAGCCCTCTTTTCAGTCCAATTATTATGCTGCAATTGCCGTGTAGGGTTACTAGAGGGCAGCAGTATGAAAATAAGAGCACACCAAGGCTTTTCTTCTGCTTACTGACATGCCTCTTGTTCATGTTGGTCTTGCAGGGCATATGGAGTGGAGGACTGAGATGACTGAGTGAATGAGTAATGAGGAATGGCTGGCCTGTATTTGTGGATAAGGGGGAATGTTTGGAAGGTAAACAGCAAGATGAAAGTGCCAGAGCATACATGTTTGCTGGGTGATTGAGTGAGTGTGTTACTTGTCTCTTTGAAGGGACGTGTGAGAGAGGAACAGCAGCTTCATAGTCCTCAGATAGGAGAGGAAGCACAGATGAATATTTCCCTCAAATAAATACACTTACACCACTTCAAAACTGACAAGTGCGATACGATGCTTTGCAGGTGTAAGGATTTGCCATGTTTGGTGCATAAATATGCATGGTTAGTGAGGTTTTTCAGAGAATGTCAGTAGCGCACCCTTTGGGAGTATCCTTAAGCCAGAAATGTCAGGCACTCCTTTGGGGTTATGAGGCCAAGAAAAACTTTGGGAAGCTTGCGTCATTCATCTGCAGGATAGAGAGATACTGGGGAAAAGTTACAGAGGGAGCCAGGCTGCACAACATTTGGTCACGGTTGGACAGAAATCGTTAGCAGGGACTTTTGACCACCCCTCACTCTGGGACCAGCATCCTCATACCTCTGTGTCTCCGACACCTTTTTTGACCTCTGGATACCACCATCTCATTAACCATCAAATGTTTTCTCCTGGTACCCCAGCTTTGCTAGTGCACCAACCACGTTTCAATCCTTTGAGTGAAGACAAACACCCTTCCTATGTGCCCTCCATTTACATTCCGTCAGTAACCCAGCTGCTTCTGTCACTGTTCAGTCTCAAGTGACCAGTTGGATGCACATTGCTTGGGTATACAGGCACTTACAGCTCTGTACAGCCCCTCTCAGCACACCCAGACTACACTTCTTTAAATCATGAATACATGTTCTGTCTAACAGGAAGGTTCTGGCCTTCCCTCTATTTATTATCCCACACATAAGGAGGACAAATAATTTGAAGAGCACACCAAACTCTCTACAGACACTGCCAGTACATGCACTGCTGCCTATTTGCATGCCATGATTATTCTCTATGACCCTTCCAACCAATTGCCACAGGTACCCTTTCCCTTCCTCATTCGTCTGCTCCACTGTAACCCTTTATTTAGCAAATGTTTGTGCTCTCAGATTTCATAGCAGGACTGTCTGTTTCCAACAGAAATTTCCCAAGCGTCCCTATACCATACCGCACGGAGGGGAAGTGTGGCAGTAAAATCTTGAGGAGCCCTGCAGGCAAAAATACCCCCACATTCTCTTTGTTGTACCTTTCAATACCATAACCGCAGAAGGATTGTATGGCGCCCCCTTGTGGTTGGTAATAGAAACTGTCACAAACCTGTTTTCCCCTAGCCCCCCGCTGTTGCCCTATCCTTTTGTGGTGCACCCCACAATGGAGGAGGGGAGCAATAAAAACTATGGGTAGCCACCCCAAGATTACCCAGAAGGCATGTCATTCTGTGCCCCCATCACCCTTCGTAATGCACCCCCAAACCCCTTTTAATACTGCTCCCAAAAGTTCGACTGCCACCCACCAAATTAGATAGTGTAGCGGGGGAGCAGTAAAAAAGAAATTGGGGTTCCCCACCCCTTATGTGGGCTAGGGAACCACTGTATGAGTGCCCACATCGGGCCCCACTCTGCTCTGTCCCAGACTCCTCTTCCCTGACCCACTTCTTTGTCCCTGAAATCCCACCCACCTATCCTTGCACTCCCCCTATACCTATCCCCTGAGTCCACCCACCACTCCAACTCACTTAACACCTGTTGCCCTTCTTCCACTTGTTACAGAACCCACCCCTTGCTCTCACCCATGCTACTTACCAACCACTCTGCAATCACCATTTGCGAGGCATGACTCCACTCTTACACAGCGCGCTCGCACACACACACACACACACACACACACACACATCTTACCAGGTAGGACCACGATCAACTTACCTCTGCTGTGCCATCATCCGTCACCTGGTGCCAGTCCTGGGATTCAAACCCTGGTTCTCTGGGAAGAATTCAGGAACTTACCCACTGGACCTCACTGGCTTCCCTTTTAGCATTTGATCAAATCGTCCCTATTTCATGGTCATCCTTTTCATGTGTAATGGAATCCACAGGCAATGACACCAGGGCCTGTATGTTGCTTATAGTTACTACTGCAAGGATCTAAAACACCAAGGAGCTATAGCTCAATGGTAAGTCTTGTTCCTCTGATGGCACAGGCTCATTCAGGACAAGGGTTTGAATCCTGCCAATGCTTTCAAAGTATGCCAAGGTGGTAAATGTTCATATGGTGCTTTTGTTTTCATTTGCTAAGTTTATTTCCACTTGGAAAAACAGAGGAGAAAAGTGGCCGCTCTTTTTGGCACGTGCGCCCCAAAATGACAAATCTTTTCCCTCATGACCTTCTACCAACCCCACTTTTTCTCAAGTAGGTGCAATAGAGACAAAGCCTTATCTTCCTTTATCAATGTATTCATTCTTTGTCCTTGAAATTCGGTGTATTGTAGGGCGCAAATGTGGCCTCTGGGCTTATAACTGAGCACAAGAATGCAAGGAAGGTGCTACACTGATAGTAAATTAGGTTGGATGGTGGTGACTATTCATTTTGGTGTGAGCAGATCTCTGAAATCAGGGGTTTGGTGCCTGTGAGGTTGGCTATGAATAAAGCTGCAGTATGAGCTATGGCTAATGAAATGATGGGTAAAGTTTGAGGCAAGTGAAACTTCCTTTATTAGGTGCAATAAGAAGCTAGAAAGGTTGTTTTCTTCAAGAGGCAGACAAGGGCAGAGTCAGGCCTTTGCTTCAGCAAGTCTGAATCATGCCTGCTGCAGCAGGTGAAGGGATGGAGCGTGGCGGCGTGGCGGCATGGCGGCATGGCGGCGTGGCGGCTGGGGCTTTAAACACCCCCTTCCATCCTTTGAAGGACACCCTCGAACGCCCATGTTCTGTATAAAGGATGACTGCAGTCAATTTGGGACCCTGCTAAATGAGGGTGATGTCCCCATGTGCAACCTTCGAGTGGCTAAATCCTTAGCCTAAGATAGGCTGCTTTTGAATACGGCTGAAGAGCATATGTTGGAGGATGTATTACAGCGCAAGCCGTCCATCGTCTCAGAAGAAAGTAAGCATGGGAGGACAGTATTTGCATAGGACAGCCCTCTTTTCAGTCCAATTATTATGCTGCAATTGCTGTGTAGTGTTACTAGAGGGCAGCAGTATGAAAATAAGAGCACACCAAGGCTTTTCTTCTGCTTACTGACATGCCTCTTGTTCATGTTGGTCTTCCAGGGCATATGGAGTGGAGGACTGAGATGACTAAGTGAATGAGTAATGAGGAATGGCTGGCCTGTATTTGTGGAAAAGGGGGAATGTTTGGAAGGTAAACAGCAAGATGAAAGTGCCAGAGCATACATGTTTGCTGGGTGATTGAGTGAGTGTGTCACTTGTCTCTTTGAAGGGACGTGTGAGAGAGGAACGGCAGCTTCATAGTCCTCAGATGGGAGAGTAAGCACAGATGAATATTTCCCTAAAATAAATACCCTTACACCATGTCAAAGCTGACAAGTGCGATACGATGCTTTGCAGGTGTAAGGATTTGCCATGTTTGGTGCATAAATATGCATGGTTAGTGAGGTTTTTCAGAGAATTTCAGTAGCGCACCCTTTGGGAGTATCCTTAAGCCAGAAATGTCAGGTAGTCCTTTGGGGTTATGAAGCCAAGAACAACCTTGGGAAGCTTGCGTCATTCATCTGCAGGATAGAGAGATACTGGGGAAAAGTAACAGAGGGAGCCAGGCTGCACAACATTTGGTCACAGTTGGACAGAAATCGTTAGCAGGGACTTTTGACCACCCCTCACTCTGGGACCAGCATCCTCATACCTCTGTGTCTCTGACACCTTTTTTGACCTCTGGATACCACCATCTCATTAACCTTCAAATGTTTTCTCCTGGTACCCCAGCTTTGCTAGTGCACCAACCACGTTTCAATCCTTTGAGTGAAGACAAACACCATTCCTATGTGCCCTCCATTTACATTCCGTCAGTAACCCAGCTGCTTCTGTCACTGTTCAGTCTCAAGTGACCGGTTGGATGCACATTGCTTGGATATACAGGCACTTACAACTCTGTACAGCCCCTCTCAACACACCCAGACTAAACTTCTTTAAATCATGAATAAATGTTCTGCCTAACAGGAAGGTTCTGGCCTTCCCTCTATTTACTATCCCACACATAAGGAGGACAAATAATTTGAAGAGCACACCAAACTCTCTACAGACACTGCCAATACATGCACTGCTGCCTATTTGCATGCCATGATTATTCTCTATGACCCTTCCAACCAATTGCCACAGGTACCCTTTCCCTTCCTCATTCGTCTGCTCCACTGTAACCCTTAATTTAGCAAATGTTTGTGCTCTCAGATTTCATAGCGGGAATCCCTATACTGTCTGTGTTCAATAGAAATTTCCCAAGCGTCCGTATACCATGCCGCACGGAGGGGAAGGGTGGCAGTAAAATCTTGGGGAGCCCTGCAGGCAAAAATGCCCCCATATTCTCCTTGTTGTACCTTTCAATACCATAACCGCAGAAGGATTGTATGGTTCCCCTTGTGGTTGGTAATAGAAACTGTCACAAACCTGTTTCCCACCTAGCCCCCCCCCCTGTTGCCCTATCCTTTTGTGGTGCACCCCACAATGGAGGAGGGGAGCAATACAAACTATGGGTAGCCACCCCAAAATTACCCAGAAGGCATGTCATTCTGTGCCCCCATCACCATTCATAATTAACCCTGGGCGGTGGACTACGCTACGCTCGCGGAGTTTGCGGAGTTTTGGTAACTTTGCTATTCGCGTAGAACGCGAAGTTACCGAGCACTACGCAATTTGCAGTGTAGCGTAGCTGTTTTTCTTCTTCGCGTGCTCAATATGCGTTCTCGCGCACGCGGTAACGACCTATCGTGATTCTGCATTCACCGACGCGATTTCCTATCCGTTCGCGGGCGCCACGAGATTTGGAATCCGGCCGCACGATCCTGCGAGAGTGTGCGAACGCGAACACGTCATTCGGACGCGCGATCTGACTTCCGGCGGCAGTGTTGATAAGATCGCGATCCCGAACACGAAAAAACTACAATCTGGCGAAGAATATCTCTCGAGCATCATAAAACCTTCTCGAAAATGATTATTTTTCTCCAAAAACCTCCTCAGATTGTGATTTGGCTGTTGTTTTTTGTGCAAGGAGTCCTTTTTCTTTTTTTACTTTTTTTTCAAGAGGAAGGAAGTGCCCCTGAGTCTCCAACTTCCTGTTCCTGTCCAGCAGGCTCCTCCCAGTGCTTTGTCCATGTGCTGTTCACTTTCATTTGGATTTGGAGCTGGAAGGATCACTTTTTGTGTCTGTCTGCTGCATCATATCATTGGATTGGATTTGAGGACTTTTGGATTTGAGATTTTACAAGTAAGTTGTTTGTTTGATTGGGGCTTGTTTGTACCTACATTTTTTGGGGATTTTCATCGTTTTTAAAATTTATTGTTGTGGCCTGGGTGGCCTGTAGTTTCAGTAGGGGCCTAGTTGTTTTTCTTTGATTGGAATTTCAGCCAGTAGGCCCAGAGGTACCCATGGGTGCATGTTTCTGTGGTGTCTGTTGAATTTAAACATCATGTAGGGCATGGATGGCATTGGATTGAATTGCTAAATGTGTTTTTTGGGGTGCATTTCATTTTTTGGATGTGTGTTAATAAATAAATACCTTTGTTGGATGTGTGTGTGTGCTTGTTGTGTAACTTTCCAACCTTTCGTAGCCCTGTGGATTTTCGTTTTTTGCATTTTTGTATTAAAGCTGTGTTGTTTAGCAGGCCTCCTTTGTCTGATCATATTATAGGCCTGCTTGAGTTCATTGTTTTCCATGGCCTGTTGTGACTGTGAGTGACCATGTGGCTTGGGGCCATTTTGTGGTGGTAGTTTAGTAGTGTGCTGCTTTTTCCATATAGGCCTGCATGTCTTTTCTTTGTTCCCCTTGGCTTATGCTTGTTGTTGTTGTGGCCTGGCCATGTGGGTGGCGGCCATTTTGTGAAGGCAGGCAGTGTGCTTTTGCCATAGGCTTGCATTGTCTGTCTTCCATTTCTTTTTGTTGTGGGTGGCTAGCGGCCATTTTGTGGAGCCATCCAGGCAGTGTGCTTTTGCCATAGGCCTGCATTGATTGTCTGTCTTCACTTTCTTGTTATTGTGGGTGGCCTGGCCATGTGGGTGGCGGCCATTTTGTGGAGCAAGGCAGTGTGCTTGCTTTTGCCATAGGCTTAAGCTTGTGGCCTAGTCTGCCAGTAGGCCCAGAGGTAGTCATCATGGGTGCATAAAAACAGTTTCTGTGTTGTCTGTTGAATTTTAACATCATTTAGGGCATGGATGGCATTGGATTGAATTGCAAAATGTGTTTTTTGGGGTGGTATTTCAGTTTTTTGGTGTGTGTTAAATAAATAGGCCTTTTCAGCCAGTAGGTAACCCTGGGCATTCAGCTCGCGGACTTTTGGCAACTCCGCACTGCGTGACAATGCGGACTTACACTTTTTTCTTCTTCGCGTGCTCAATATGCGTTTTCGCGCGCGCGATAACGACTTTTTGTGACGATCGCGATGCCGAACACGCAGAATTTATAATCTGGCGAAGAATATCTCTCTAGCAGCATAAAACCTTCTCGAAAATGATGATTTTGTTCATTTTGCTCAAAAACTCCTCAGGTTGTCATTTAGATGTAGTTTTGTGAGCAAGGAGTCATTTTCTTTTTTTACAATTTTTTTAAAGAGGAAGGAAGTTCCCCAGAATCTCCAACTTCCTGGTCCTGTCCTTTGTCTTCACTTTCTTGTTATTGTGGGTGGCCTGGCCATGTGGTGGTGGCCATTTTGTGGGACCATCCACTGTGCTTTTGCCATAGGCCTCCAAGCTTGTGGCCTAGTCTGCCAGTAGGCCCAGAGGTAGTCATCATGGGTGCATAAAAACTGTTTGTGTTGTCTGTTGAATTTAAACATCATTTAGGGCATGGATGGCATTGGATTGAATTGCAAAATGTGGTTTTTTTTGGGGGTCTATTTCACTTTTTGGGTGTGTTAAATAAATGCCTTTTTTGCGTGTGTATGTGTTGTTGTTGTGGTTGTTGTGTAACTTTCCAACCTGTTTTTAGCCATGTGGATTTTAGTTTTTGCATTAAAGCTGTGTGTGTTGTTTATCAGGCATCCTTTGTCTGGCCATATAGGCCTGCTTGAGTTCATTGTTTGCCGTGCCTTGTGCCTGTGAGTGACCATGTGGCTGGGGGCCATTTTGTGGTGGTAGTTAGTAGTGTGCTGTTTTTGCCACATAGGCCTGCGTGTCTTTCCATTGTTCCTCTTGTCTTACTGCTTCCAAATCCATCCCCATTGCCAGCTGCAGCTCCCTGATGCTGCATCCATCCCACGTGATGCACAAATTTAGGCCAAACAGGCTCCACTACATTTTTGTTTTTGTTCTTTGCTATTCTTATTCTTCCTGAGTGTACACAGTATACCAGGAAAGCCCTGGCCTTGTTGTCAAAGTCTCATAAATGGCTACACTGTTGTTGTTCACTGAGTTTCTAAAATTTAATAATTGAGACAACCACACACTAAGTTATATATTATATTAGTTTGATTTGTGCTATCGTTTGACTGATGTTCTTCTGGCTTTTTTGCTTTTAGGTGCACAAAAGACTGAGGAGGAGGTGTGTCATCATTGCCCGTTGTACTGCCAGACAGACGTCCTGCTGCTGTACACGACGTGACATGTGACCTGACCAGACATCTTTGCAACTTGTGCAACTGAGTGCTGCTGACATCTGAAGAAGATGGGCCCAAAGAAAGCAGGTACCAGGTCCTCCAGTACCAAGAAAGTTGCTATTGAGAAGAAGGAACAGAAGAAGGAAGTGACACTTAAGTCTGGTGAGCCGCCTAATACCTTTTTGGGAAAAAAAAATTACGCCTGCAGCAGCGGTGTACGGGGGCAAGCTGGGGCAGCACCTCCGCATCAGTGGGCCCAACCCACCAACCCAGGCCCAAGCACATGAGTGTGGAAGAGGTAGCCAGCCTAATGGTGGAAAGCAGTGATGCTGAGCCTGAGATAAACTTATCGCTATCTCAAAGTAGTACCCAATCAACGCAGGAGGAAACACAGCAGATAAGTGGTCAACAACAACAGCCGCAACCACCGCCCGCAATAGTAGTTGTTGTTCCTCCCGAAGTAGGGGCAGTTCAGGAAATTGAGCCTCATGCAGAGGTAGAAGAAGAGGAAGCCACTCATTCAGAAGATCCATTGTCTTCCAAATCCCCAGCAAGGAAAAGGAGGGTTAGTCCATCAAGTTCTTCGCCAAGCCCCCTTCTGATGATCTAGATGCCACTTGGAAGCCACAAACTGAGTCTGAGAGGGAGACATGTCCCAAGACCAGGCTAGGGAAAAGGAAGGTTCCAGAAAGCCTTACACTTATGGAGGTCGATGTAGAACAGCAGGATGATGATGATGAGCCAGTCATCACGAACATCACTCCCGTCCCCGAGGAGATGGAGACCAACATTATTACCCTATCCAAAATCGCTGCGAGGGATGTAGCACGCATACCTCCACAGGTAACACCAACACGACCTACAGCTTCCATATTTGCATTAGCAAAGGCCCGGCAGCGACCTACATCCAGCACAACCACCACCTCAGTAGAAGTAGGTAGTGGTACAGCACAGAGTCAAATTCAACCCACACCCTCCAGTTCATCCGGCATTGGAAGTGGCACCTCCAGCAGGAGGCAAAGTTAAGCTCCCCAGTTTGGGACTTCTTTACGGTTAGCGAAAAGGAGGAGAACATTGCTATATGCTCCATTTGTAATACCTCTGTTAGTCGGGGTAAGCTTGGTACAAACTATGGTACCGGAGGCCAAATAACCCATCTGAAAAAACACCACTTGATCAGCTGGGAGGACCACCTTCGCGCCATAAAAACTGCAACCATTGGTGTTGGTGGGGATAAACGAGTAGAAGATCCGATCACGGTGGAAGAGGAAGGACAGGGAGACATTCTCTCTGGTAGTGCTACACAAAGTAGCCCTGTCCCCAGCAGTGCAGTGTTATCGTCGCCCACATCTTCAGCAACATCTCAGTGGCACAAGAGTAAGAGTCAGCCTGAGACAGCAAGGAGTACCGCAATGAAAAAAGTGCGTTGTTGAGCCTAAGAGAAAGGAAAACCATGCAGCCTACCATTATCAGCATGTTTGGGGGGAGGGGCAGTACGAACGCAACCACCCAATAGCACGTTTGTACAATGCGAAGCTGGCTAAAATGTTAGCACTGGACCTTCTCCCTTTTTCTTTTGTTGAAGGGGTGGGTTTTCTGGAATTTGTGACAGCCATCTGCCCAAAATGGCATGTTCCCAGCCGCTACTATTTTGCCAGAGTTGCTGTTCCAGCACTACATCACGACGTGCTGGAATTGCTTGGAAAAGCCTTGAAGCAGAGTGCTGTTCAGAGTATCCACCTGACAACAGACATGTGGACCAGTTGCCAAGCCACTGATTACATGTGCATCACTGCACACTGGATCTCTTTTGCGGGGGTTAGAGAACAGATATCTGCTGGTGTTGACGCTGCTGAGATTTTTCATGCCACTCGCAAACATGCAACTGTAGCCATGTTTGCCATGGAGAAATCTCATACTGCTGCAAACATTTTGGAAGAGTTTAACAGCAAGGTCTTTGAGTGGCTGCGCCCAAGAGGGCTTAACATTGGTTTTGTTGCCACGGACAATGGCAGTAATGTAGTTGGGGCCATGAAAAATGGTCGCTATTTCAGGGTCCCGTGTTTGGCACACTGCATTAACATTGTTGTTCAAGACTTTCTGAAAAATGAATACAAAGTCAGCAACTTACTGGCCACCTGCAGAAGAATATGCATACATTTCAGCCATTCTTTTAAAGCCCGGAAGCAGCTGAGGGTCATTCAACGTGAGCATAAAATGCCAGTCAAAGCACTCATCCAGGAGGTGCCAACACGTTGGAACTCAACTTATTACATGCTTAATCGTCTGTTTGAGCAGTACATACCACTCAATGCTTATGTCATGCAAAGATTAGGGGATCCTACTGTGAGAGGCATGACCGTTGAGATGGGTCAATGGGACCTCGTTAAATGCCTGACAGAGATGCTACTTCCTTTTGAGATCTTCACACGTGAAGTCAGCAGGGAGGACTGTACTATGGGCCAAGCTATCCCATTGTTGCACATGCTAGAGCAACAGCTGAAGGAGGTGTCTGAAACGTACGCAGGTGTGGATGACAAACAAGACGCATATCATTTGGCGGAGTCCTTAGCCGTTCGCTTATCTGAAAATACAAGGATTCAAAATAAAATTGTGTCAGATCCACATTACATTACTGCCACAATTTTGGATCCACGGTACAAAGTATTTCTGAACAGTAAGGCAGTAATTCCTTTTTCAGAAGTGGATGTTGCCAAGTACAAAACTTCGATAGCTCAGCTAGCCATTGACTTTGAAAACGAACGTCTGGTAATTACAGGCCCCCCGCCCCAGGCCATAACAAGTACTACAGGGCATCCAGAGTCAAGTTCTACTTCGGAGCCTGAGGGCAGTGCGTTTGCCTCCCAGCAGTCACCGACACCAACACTACCAATAACATCAACAACAGCAAGAACAGGATCATCCACAGTACAATCGGCAACTGATTGGTTTCTACGGCAGGGGTATGGTAAGTCCAGTGCTGATGCAAAGGCAAAACAGGCCGAGCACATCGGAGCACTCCTGAGCATTGAGCGGACGGTCCAGGCCTATCTGGATGACCCAACAGAGATCTTCATGGATCGAAACCCATTGGTGTATTGGTATGGGAAAAGAAGCCAATGGACAGTGCTCAGCAGGCTGGCGATAAAGTATCTGGCTTCCCCTGTCGCAAGTGTCTCTTCTGAGCGTGTTTTCAGTGCTGCTGGTGCCATTGTAACTTTGAAAAGGACCAGTCTCTCACCCAAAAGCGTGGAGAGGTTAACCATGATCAAAATGAATCAGCACTTTATACCACCGGATTACAAAATACGTGAATCACAGCAGGAAGAGGAGAGCGACTTCGATGACGTAAGTAGTGGGTTACAGGACCTACTTCTGTCCGAACCACCAGAGTTTGAGGACGAGCTCCTCTTCCCTGACAACTAGGCTTTCAAATTGTTACTTTCTTCCTTCCTTTATTTGTCTGTGTATCTGTCTTTCTGGTTCAAATCAAATCACAACAAATCCATCACCACCGTCTTCTCTTTTATTTCCCTATTGGAGTTGCACGTCTGTGCATTTAACTGTCCACTCCTCAGAGTCCTGCTCCATCTTCCTGACTCGCCCTAATTACATTTCCATCAAGCCAGACATTGGAGTACAAGAAATGTTGCCTCTAACAGTCCCTCCATAAGAAGTGAAACGTGACTATAGCTATCCTCCGTTTTGTTTCCGAGCCGAAACTCATCACTGTCCGAAGGCTATCGCCTCTGCAGGCATCCACAACTCTTCACTGTCAGAACTTGGGCAGGCATCCAAAAGTAAACTCATCACTGTCAGAAGGCTACAGCCTCGGCAGGCATCCAAAGCTCATCACTGTCAGGACAGAAGGTACTTGGCAGAGAAAGACAAGACTCTTCGAAGAAACTTGCTGACATTTCTGCAAACTCAATTGACCAGCAATGACCGCTACCCAGGCCGCGGCCCATCACAGCGCTGACCATGTGAACCAACTTAAACTGCGACAAAGTGCCACAGATGAATAAGACAAAAACCGAAACAGCGACTACCTACACTCAAAATAATAATGAGGCCACTGCCTCATTAAATAAAACCACACACCTGTCAGAACTAGGCATCTGATGATCTGACAGCCAAAGAGAAGAGCAAGACAGGTAATGATGGCATGCATTGGATGCTTGCTGACTCTGAGCGATTGCTGTTGTTTGTTGTGTTGATGTTGTGCATGAAGTCGAACTCTACTAGTTAATCTACAAAGTGAAAGTGACTCAAGTGACAGTCAATGTTTCCCTTCTTGTTGTTTAATAACCAAATTGTACTCCTACTACTGCAGGTGCAGGCCAATATCCGTTGCAATTTTTTAATATGGAATATGGACTTAATCGGAGACTAGTCACTACAGACTGAGTTGGAGTTGGACAACACGTACCACACCATGATGATGACCATACTACCTTTGCACGCAGTCAGTCAGTTGGATCGGAGATGATTGATCGAATAACTGCGTTTCATGAAGTGGCATAAAAGGTAAACACAACAATTCAACAAGAAAGTAAACACAGCAGACCTACATGTCCATGTAGTGGTGGAGTTGAGTGTAGTCATATGACTGACAGCGGCGCATTGATTTAGTCACTTCATTTTGAAAATGCTAGGTTGCTGTATATGCCTTTTGTCTGGCTCTGTCAAAATTTAAAGTAAATGGAGGTTGGGTCACGGCCTGGTGCCGTGGGCATGTTCTGTCCTGTTGTTGTTGTAGCTTAATGTTGTAAACAGAATAGACACAATGTATCCAAGTCGCCTCAGTCTGAAAGTGTTCTCTCTTCTCTTCTTGGACTCCACCGTAATTGATGCTTTTTTTTTATTCATTGATTTTTCAATACCCCTTTTGTTTTTCCATCTACACTTACAGGCCGGCCTTTACCCTGTGCTATACTGGGAGAAACAACTCACACTTACCTTACCAATCCGCATCAGGCAGGCAGTGGCACCCAAGATTGATGTGCGGAGCGTCCATGGAAGATAGGACCAAGAGGAATGACGAGATTCAACTCCACAATTTGACCAGGATAATACAGTAACTTTAGTATCATTCATCATTCGTCTTTTAATTAATTTGATTCCTTTTTTCTCTTCAATCATTACGACTGTGTGTTGTGTTGTTGTTTGTTTGCTAATTGATCCCTACAACTATTTTTTAATTTTCTTTGCTATCTTTAAAAGTAAGCCCGGTACAACATGTAATTTGGGTCTCTCTGAGGGCATACAGGCAAGGCAAATTGCATAGAATATACTGCTGCCCTGTACTGTCTAATTGTCTAGTAGTAGTTAGTAAGTACTACTCATTAACCATCAAGTTATCTTCATCATCATGCATGCATTTCCTTTTTCTCCCTTTATAGATTTATTGGATAAGATCATGGTCGTCTGCCAAGATTGTGCTTTGCTTTTGTTGTGTCCATGCGTACTGTTTTTCTTTGTCAAACCTTTCCCCAAACCCCCTTCCCATCCATTCATCAAACCCTAACCCTCTTCCCCCGGGCTGTGATTTATATTGAGGTGTGATGTGACTACATTAAATGTACACCAATTGATCACACGCTTGCTGGGGCAGATGTGGTGAAAGCAACACTAATTCAATTTCAAGGCAGGGCGAGGATCTTCTTCTGCTTGCCCACCCATGCTCAGTCTATGTGCAAGCCAATTTTTTTTCCAAAGGGACCTAATACATCATAATTAATTGCCGGCATTGATTGGATTCATCATCAACATCCTACCACACAGCAGTAAAGGTTACGAATTACGATTGTGTTAAGTGACTCACTCGACACAACTACAGTTTGTAACTTCTTGTACTAGGCTGTCCCCGCCACCATTATGTTTTATTTTACTTTAGCAGTTGCAATATTGTTTGTTTGGCAGTCTTCTTCTGTACTGTACTTTACTTCGTTCTACTACTCCTCCCACAGTCTCTCTCAGGCAAGTGACTGTCTCTTTTTTATTTTTTTTGCAAATGCTACTGCCAGTGTCTACTACTACCACCACAACCATGGCATCTTCTCCATTCTCTTGGGAAACCATGCAGCCATCGCTGTGCCGAACTTAATCATCATCAATCACAGGTAAGATAAGTTTGGTGGGAGGTATAATGGACTAGGAGGAGAGACTGACAGTACTAGTAGGACAAATAACTCAGTGAGGGGTACCGCATCTATCTGTTTGTGTGTTACATAATCGGCAGATTATTTAAATCAAACACTGGCTGCGGCCCTGCAGCAGCAAGGAAACCATGTGACGTAAATTCGTAAAACAGTAACCCCCCCACAAAACATTAACATCGTATGTTTAAGTATAAATATAATTTATTACCCTAACAAAAATAAACTATCCCACACCTGACCCACCCCTCTCCCTAACCCCGACCAATGTCCAAAACGAAAAAGTCCAAACAGTGTTCATAAACCCCAACGCCCAATTCCCACCCACCAACAAAAGGAATAAGAAAGGGGCAATCCAATGGGGTCCTACATAGTTCTTAGATTCGGCGGGCTTTCAGGTGTTTGTCCACGAGGATCTTGACCCGCTCCTCTAGTTGCTCCTCTAGGCGTGAAATCCGGAGGAGCATCTGGCGGCGAAATGCCCTGCAGTGGCATCCAGGGTGGGGGCAGCAGTGCTGGCTGTTAAGGAATTGCGGCGGCGGGCGGCTGCCTGACCGCGGCGCCGTACCACTGGAGGTGGGGCCTGGCTGGGGCCCGGGGCATTGGAGGAGGCTGCAGCTGCTGCCGCCTCCTCCTCCTCCTCCGCCTGAGCCACCAGCCGCCGGTACTCTTGGCAGATGGCCTCCAGTTTCCGGCGCCGGGCCATGTCTGCCAACTCCTTCCGTGATGGTTTTTCTTGGGAAGGAGGATCTATATCAAGAAAGAAAAAGAATATTGTTGTAACCAATACTCTTAGCAAAACAGTAACACAAAATTAATTCAACACATAGTGGCACAGTAGCACTAGCAAGCACAGTATATAACATTTGTGGTAATAATCTATCCTCCCACTTCCTCGGCCTCTAACATTTGTGGGAGTTTCAGGCATTATACTAGCACTATGGACTCCAGTACACAGTACACCAGTCTTCTTCTTATCTCTAGTTTAGCAAAATTTCATAACCTGGTTGTAGCCGGCATGCCAGCTCAGTCAGCTAAGCTTGCACCCAAGACAAACATACGAGTCATGACGCAGACTCACGTTAGTTTTATTTACTACTGTCTGCAGGTGGGGAAGCTCGTATTTTTCTATTACGGGTGGCACTGGCCATACTCTCTCTGTTACATGAAGGGCAATTGCTCAATTTCACTTTCACCCTGCCCTGGCTACTACAAAAAGGCAGATTATATATCTGATCCAATGATCATTGCTTATATATGGGACGACGACATAAGGTCAGTAGCGGTCGGTGGTGGGAGTGCTGCCGGGCGGTGACGTGGGGAGGGGAGGGGCAGGGTGGGGGGTAGTAAACTATGGATTACGGCCAATTACAGGTAAGTAAACATATAAATAAATAAAACTAATTTAGTTGCGCGCACTGCATCGCATTTGGCGGTGCAGTGCGCACAATGAAATTCGCTTTATTTATTTTTATGTTTACTTACCTGTATTTGGCCATAATCAATAGTTTACTACCCCCCACCCAGCCCCTCCCCCTCCCCACATCACCGCCCAGCAGCACTCCCACCACCAACCGCTACTGCATAAGGTACTGTGTTTTGATTGATTGTGTAACCAACAGATAGGCCACCCTTTGCAGGCTGGCTGACACAGTCGAAAATAAATTAACATAGGTAGGGAGTGGTCCTCGGAGTCGGAGGAAGGCGCTTGATAACTAACTATACACAATATATATATATGATGTGCTTGCAAACTACTGTGAGTCAACTGTATTCTGAAAATACAACTTGTATTCCCTCGGCTTTGCTACTCTGGCGCGGTTTCTTTTACATTCTCTTCAAACTAAGACTCTGCATCCAGTGACAGTCTCCACCTATGCTGTCTATGATGAATACATACAGGCATCCATCCATTCTAAGTAAATGTCTATCATTCTTCTTAATCTCTCCACAAACCTTAGTTTGTTTCACCAACAACCACCCATGCGTCCACTCCTTCCTTGCTTGCCTTGGCTTTGAGTTTCACCCAAACACCGCTGATGATTCTTGCTATCCCCAGTATCCACCCATACTGTGTCGCCCACCCAGGCAGGCATCTTCTTTCACCTTCCACCCATCCTTCAACAACACATGCATCTGATTCCTATCAGCCACCTATGCATGCTTCCAACGTATCCTTCTCTGCCAGTCATATTACATCTCGCCCGTCCTTCCTCCTTCCACCCTTCTTTCCCTTTTTGTTCAACACATCCATCAAGGTCATCTGATCTGACTTTTAGTCTTCTCCATAAAACTTTCACAGCTGAGTTGGAGTCAGATAGAAGAGGCCATTGGTTACTCAACTCACGCTGCTAATGCTATTGCTAATGCATTGCTAATGCTAAGTAAAGGGTGTCTTCTTCAACCGTTGTATAATGTTCACTACAACTTCATACTTAATAAGTCTCAACAGTACAGTGAGTGAAGTGAACACCCTTCCAGCTAGTGTAATGTCAATAAGTAATGAATATAACTTACCACCGCCCGCCACTGCTGCTGGCTCACCCCCTGTATCTCCTGCAGGTGCCGCATCTCCTGCCCCCTCCGGAATGGCCGCATCGCCATCGCCGCTGGCCCCGCCGGCACTGGTGGTCGGTAGTACGCCTAGAAAAAACATTACACATTTTTAGATGCCTGTACACCTCCCCTATTTATTCGTTTTCACTAGCAAGATTGAAAAAAAAGTTAATACATACATATACAACATACATCACTAGTCCAAATCGGGTACTAGAGTAGAGTCAGTAGACACTAGTAGTGTTATGGTCCCTAGGGTCATTATTATAGTCTACTCTACTCTTTGCAAAGTTAGCCTGAGCCATGCAACCATTTTCGCTTCATGTCTTTTGCGCATGTTACCTCGCAGCTTGTTGTGCAGTAAGACGCCTTTTGAGCCCACATGAGCTCATACAGCTACTGTCTGAGCGTTGCGTACAAGAGGTCGAAAAACAAGCCACTTTGTTATGGAGTTCGGTTAGTCCGTATTGCTTAGCCATAAGTAACATGTTACACTTTTTGGCATGACTGAGAAATGCTTGCATTATACTATCTAACGCGCACCATTTTTCTCATAACAGGCAGAAGATTCCCTTCTACGAACCAGAGATTTGCAGAGCTTATGAATGATGCATGTAACCAGTACTTCTACGTTCTACGGTGAGGGGTCTCCCAGAATTCGCACAGATCTTTTGTCTTCTATCATGCACTTGTAACAATGTTTATTGTTTTAATCTTATGCATTTTGCTGTTGGAGCTGGCTGTAGTACACTGAATTTTATAGAACAACGTACAGAGCTTGTTAGTTGAAAATAAACCTTTTGAACTTACACATAGACTCTGTGGTATTTGGTGTGGTGGTGGACTTACACGAGTGAGTGAGCGAAAGGGTGTTATGTTCTGGGTTGTGTAATCATTGGGTATCTTCGGGTGGGGGTTCGGGGACCTAATGAGACACTATAGCTAGTCGGTCAGGGGATTGTGGGTTCACTTCTGACTGAGGTGTGAGGAAGGTCCAACCTCCCATCACCAACATCCTATTTTCTTGTGCATAGTTCTGTATGTGGCTGTGCAGAATCCCCACAACAGTAGTAGTATGTACTACTATATCCTATCAAAAATAGTCAAATATCTGGTTGGGCATTTTGTTGGTGGTAATTGTCAAAGCCTCAAGATTAAGAAGACTAGAAGAGGACAACCCAATGGACTGGACTCAGTGGCTAGAGCTATTGGTCAATCTGAGTTTTATTCAAAACCGTAAAATAAAGAGTGGCAAACTGGGCAAGCTTAGCTACAGACAGACTAATAGTAGTAGTACAGAGAGTCATAGCAGAGGCAGTTAGAACTTAGAGGCAGGGATAACCAGAAGTCAAGATCAAAGAAGCTTTTGTAAAAAATAGAATTAGGAAGTGGAACCAGAATTAATAGTTCGGAAAAAATAAGGTGCAGTAAAAGTTAGGGAAATATAATTGTTAATATTAACCACTGGAGGACTTACTGGGGCCAGCAGCAGGGCCCTCGGTAGAGGAGCGGTCCTCTGGTTGTCCCGCCGACTCGGACCCCGTCTTCTTGCCCCTGGGTGCTGCTGATCAGTGATCATGTAAGATATAATAAAGAAAGAGACAAACATTAATGATTGCTGTGAAACAAATAAATTATTTTAAAAAACGCTCAAAAAACATTTTAGGAAACAATAATTGCAATAAAATTGACCTATCTAATCAGATCGACTACTGGCTTGCGGGATTCACGGACCGTCTACTTAATTATGAACACTAATCCAGTGTTCCATTCTGATTGATTCGAATCCAGAATACTAACTAAGCCTAAGTACCACCTGACCTAGCCCACCTATTCCAGACGGGCCAATTGTTCACTAAGTCTGCATTTCCATTTTTTTTAGCCCTCAAAAATGCATAGATGAGATGGAGGACACATGCATAAATTTGTGCATACACCAAATTGTTGGTTGGTTGCGTGTCTGATGTTCTGCTACTGACTGACACTGCTAAGCCTACCACTCACTAAACAAACTACAAAAGGTTCTACTAAGGACTGGGGTAAGAAGCAGCACTCAGTGACAGAGGATGCGTCACGCAGACCGCTAAAAATTATCAACTAATACTAACTAAACCTAGTATCAATCCATCCACCACTATTTGACAGGAGGACAAAGGAAGGACTAGAGTCTCTCTAGCAATAGCATTACCTAACTTAAGTTCTCTAAAGTAAACTCTTACATAATAATCAGCCCAAGCGAGCGCAAAGTTGCAAACAAGTAAGAGTAGCGCTGAGCACCTGTGTCCTACAATCACAGAAGATTTTGAAACGTAATTTACCTGCAATGTAAGCAGCAGTATTCTTGTTATTCGTAAAAAAATTATACACAATACTTATACTACTATATATTAGCTACTCACCAAGCCCCACGACCTCGACACCTAGCAGGTCCAACAGGTCCTGCTCCCGGTCCAGGATGTCTGACCACCGGTGGGCCAGCTGGTTATGGGTGCGCCGGACCCCTGAGCAGCGAAACACTGCCCGGCGCACCTTCGCCCACCGGCGGTGACGCTCCTGGGTAGGGTACCCGGAGCCTGGCCTGCCGCCTGCTGCCAAGGTCAAGGGGAGGTGGCGCTGCACAAAAAAAACAAGGGCGGCCACCTCCGCCTCGCAAAAAAGCTGCCGGGCTTGCACCCCTGCAGGGCGCAGTCTGCCGCAAGGCAGGCGGCTCTTGGGCGCACGCGCCTTGCCCTTGGAGCCGGTAGTGCTACCCTTCGCCATGGTTCTGGGGTGTGTGAGAGGCGGAAAAGAAAAGTTAGAAGGAAAAATAAAGTTAGGGGAAGAAGTAGGAGCTTAAAGAAGGAAGTAATATAAAACAGTAGAAAAGTAAAAAAACACAGTAAAAGTAGAAATAAATGCAAAATATAGACTTAGGGACAGAGAGAGATAGATAATAAATTAAAAAAAATTGAAAAACAGTGTAAAAAACTAAGGATTGCAAAGATTGAGGGAGGATAGAAAAGCAGGCCCAGAACCATAGCATAGAGTGAAAAACAAGATGGCCGCGCCCATCGCGACCGCGTGGGTAAGTTTGCGCGATATTTCCCCCGAGCACGCAAAAGCGTCGCATACACGTATGACGCGTTCCCGAACATGAAATGCGCATCGCGAGCACGCTATACGCGACCCGGAACAGGAAATAAGGCATCGCGAACGGGCGGGACAAGTGAAAAACAAGATGGCCACGCCCATAGGCGACCGCATGGGCAAGTTCGCGAGATACTATCCCCCGAGCACGCAAACAGCGTCCCGAACACGCACAACACGTTCCCGAAGAAGAAAAATGCATCGCGAACGGGCGCGACAAGCAGCTACGCACGCTTGCATAGCTACGCGTAGCTCACGTAGCGCTTTAACAGCTTCGCGTAGCGCGACTACGCGAACTACGCCCAGGGTTATTCATAATGCACCGCCAAACCCCTTTTAATACTGCTCCAACAAATTCAACTGCCACCCCCCAAATCAGATAGCATAGCTGGGGAGCAGTAAAAAACAATTGGCGTTCCCCACCCTATGTAAACACCCCTCATGTGGGCTAGGGAACCACTGCATGAGTGCCCACATCAGGCCCCACTCTGCTCTGACACCTCTTCTCTGTCCCAGGCTCCTCTTCCCTGACCTCCTTCTTTGTCCCTGGTATCCCACCCACCTACCCGTGCACTCCTCCTACACCTATCCCCTGAGTCCACCCACCACTCCAACTCACTTAACTCCTGTTACTGAGCCCACCCCTTGCTCTCACCCCAGACACATGCTACTTACCAACCACTCTGCAATCACCATTTGCCAGGCATGACTTCACTCTAACACAGCACTCGCGTGCACACACTGACACACGCAGAGACACACACTCGGAGACACACACACTTTTCTTACCCGGCAGACACACCTCCAACTTACCTCTGCTGCGCCATCATCTGTCAGCTGGTGCCGATCACGGGACTCGGACCCTGGTTGTCTGGGCGGAAGTCAGGAACTTACCCACTGGACCACACTGGCTTCCCTTTTAGTATCTTATCAAATCGTCCCTATATCATGGTCATCCTTTTCATGTGTAATGGAATCCACAGGCAATGACACCAGGGCCTGTATGTTGCTTGAAATTCGGTGTATTGTAGCGCGCAAATGTGGCCTCGGGGCTTATAACTGAGCACAAGAATGCGAGGAAGGGGGGGCGTGGTTTCGGCGCCGAGGGAAATGGCAGCTTGCTGAGCGAGCTCCGTCCCCACGGTCTCTAATAACCCAAATATCTGGACTTTCCAGCCGTTCCAGAGCTGCAGAAAGAGTGGTGGAAGACGGCGGAACAAGCGACCCACCTACTCGTCGGGGGAAAATTGACTTCCTGACAGTCCGTTGGGTAGCTGACCGGTGCGGTGCAGTAGAGATCGGCGCTGCATTGCGGCCTTGTGGAGGAGTGCCGGGGGCCTGACGACTGGAATAGGCGGTGTGCGGGACCGGGCAGCGGTAAATGATCTACAGTCTCAGCGAGGGGTGAGGAGGCGACACCAGAGGCGCAGCAGTGTTTGCTGGTGACACCAGGAAAATAGTAAGGTCCGGCGTAGCTGCATCCTCGCACCATGGGAGGGGCCAGGGCCCGGGATCGGAGGACATTGACCGGGGGAGAGGAACCGGCGGCAAGCGAGCGGAGCGGTGACCGGGGCAATACAGAGTCGGACTGAAGAGGACTGATTCCAAGCTACCGGCGCCGCTGGTGACTCTTCAGAACTCGGAGGACACTGGGCGCGGCGCCATTCTTGAGACCCCTGGCAGCTCGTGCTAGCAACCGGCGGCGCGGCCACCATCTAGGAAAGAGGGGAGTTTGTCTCCGTGAAGGGAGCCATCGGGAGAGCAGTGGGGAGCTCCGTGTGATCACCCGCAGTGCGTGTGGCAGTAGCGCTACGGGCAGAGAGGCGAGTGGTGCTAGTAATACAAACACGCCTGATGCTCGGCTGGAGGATGGCGATGGGAGTGGAGGGTGTGCAACGAGATGCTGGATGTTGCATGTAACAAGACGGCACCTGTGGTGGAGATAAGAACTGGCATGTGGGGAGACAGAGACACTAAGAATATGGTATGCCGAATGGAAGGAGCAATACCATTTAAAGGGCAATCGTGAGTACGTGAACCTATAGGTGTGGCGCGGTAAGCAGCCCTGTATGCGATCTCTCCCGGCGCCGTGCATGACCGCCTGCAGTCTGGCTGATACGTGCTCAGAGGAGGGCTGCATATATAGTAGTAAGCAGGCCGATACAGCACAAGAAATATTGGTGCAGTGTGGAAAGTGGGCCCACTGACAACACCAAGGGGTCAGGAGAGAGATTTTGGACCACCAGACATTAACAAGAATGGTGCCCTGCGGGTGACGCATGCGCCCTGAGACCGCCGCCCCACACAAACAGTAGTAGTTGTCACAGAAGGGACCTGAAACTATAACGGTGAGGCGAGAAGTAGGTCTCCTGGAGTGCCCGGGATTGGCAGGGGAGGATCGTCAACATGAAGCCCAAAGGTCAGGTCGTGACGCAGGCCATCAAAATGGACAAGTATGCCATGCCGCTTACGATGGCCTCAGCCCAGAATGATCCAGCTGAAGGACAGAGTGAACCCTCACTGGCCGCCATCATGGCAGCAATAGCGGATCTTAAGGGCACAATTGATCCCAAAATTGATGCGGTCACACTGGATGTTAGCTTGCTGCGTGCCGACTTCCGCAAGCTATCGGACAAAATGGCGGCTACAGAAACACGAGTCACGCAATTGGAAACCAGTGCACAGAGTTTGGAGGAAAGGGTTCAGGCCCTCACTAAACAGCAGGAACTGATGGGGGCCAAGCTGGAAGACCAGGAAGGAAGGGCAACAAGGAATAACATTCGCGTGGTGGGCGTGCCGGAGGGAATGGAGGGGCCGAGCATGGACTTATTTCTTGAGGACTTGATCCTGAACCACCTAAAACCAAAGCGCCTCTCCGTTCACTTCACAGTGGAACGAGCGCATCGTGCGCCCATTCCTAAACCTAAACCGGGAGCCCCACCGTGCACAATCATAGCGCGGATTTTAAATTACCGAGACAGAGACGCTATCCTGCAGGCGGCGCGACAGTTCGGAGACCTGCTTCACGAGAACGCGGTGATTCGATTTTTTCCGGACTTCACGCTTAATGTACAGCGCCAGAGACGTACCTTTGATGCGGTTAAAAAGGAGCTGCGAACCAAAGCAATAAAGTATTCCATGATGTACCCTGCTAAACTGAGAGTAGAGGCTGAGGGGAAAGCGTGGTTTTTTGCAAATCCAGAATCTGCAATGGTCTGGTTGGAAGGGTGGCACACTGTAGGCGCCAACAAGCAATCGGGAGCATGGCGAGAGTGACAAAGGACGGCAGGAGAGGAGTCGGACTAGAAGGGCGCCCGGAGGGCCTGCTTCCACGCAAGTAACTTTGTGATATGTCTCGACCCGCAACGCAGGATCACGAGGGACTATTTGCCATGTAAAGGCGACAAGAATATTATTGTCTTCCACATGCATTGTACTACGTGACTGCTATATTGTACACTCAGGCTGTCACGAACTTAGTGAGACTGAATAATGTTGATGCTATTGGAACTGAATACATATTGAGACCTGGGGGCGGGCGGCTCAAGAGTTAGGCACCGACACCCCCACAGTTGTTGAGTTTGTTTAGGGCGACAGGCACTCTGCGAGTTGGGGTGGGAAGAGTTGTTATGCTCTCCAGCAGGGTAGCAGGGAGGGGGGGGCAAGGGAGGGGTTGTTGAAGTTAAGCGGGATTTTTTGTTGTAAAGTCAGTACTTTTATAAGGTCAGTGAAGATAACAGAGATGTTCATACTAGTGTGCCCCTCACCAGAACACCCACTAGAGAGATGGCATTGCAGGAGCAACTAACTAGTCAAAAATCCACTCCGGGATCTCAGGGCGGGCAGCGAGTGAGTACGCACGGTTCGAATGCCCTGGGGGTATTATCTTGGAATGTAAATGGTTTGGGGAGCCGTATCAAACGTAGCATTGTACTTCAATACCTGCATCGACACTCCCCAAATGTTGTTCTGATTCAGGAAACACATCTCAGGGGTCAGAGGTACCGTGCACTGGATAGGTATGGTTATAAACTGGTGGCACATGCCGGGTACACCTCGGGCTCACGCGGGGTAGGAGTCATGGTTAAGAAGGCAACTCCGCTGGTGGTGGACAAAGTTACACACGACCCGTTGGGTAGGTTTGTGGCTCTGACGGGGACTTGGGAGGGACAGGCATTCAACCTGGTCTCCTGTTATATACCGCCAGCGGCTCGTTCGGAAGGATTTAAGGCGCTGGGGGCCTTCCTTGTAAATCTTCCTCCTGGGGTATTGGTGCTGGGAGGGGACATGAACTCAGTTATGGACTCAGGTCTAGACAGGGACTCTAGAGTAGCTCACCCAAGAGGAGTGGAACCCCTTCTGGCATTCACAGAGGCGATGGGGTTGGTGGACCTTTGGAGGTTCCACAACCCAGAGGCAAGACAGTACACATTCTACTCTGCAGCACATGCCAGCTACTCCCGACTGGACCATATACTGACACATAAGGGAAGTGAGGGTTGGTTCTCTAATACCAGAATTGGACCCCGAGGTATATCAGACCATTCCCCGGTTGAAATGACACTGAAAGGCACACCACGCCAATCTATCCTACCACCCAGACTAAATGCATGGTTCTTCCAGAATAAGGACAACGCACAAAAAGTTAAGGAAAGGACGCAATTATACTTCCAAGAGAATGAAGGATCAGTAGAAGAACGTAGCACCTTATGGGAAGCGTTTAAACCAGTAATAAGGGGATACGTGCAAGACTGTATAGGGGCATTAAAAAAAGGAAAAGAAACTACGCTGGGATCAGCTGAAGTCGATGGTGGTAGACCTAGAGACACGCTACTTGGGAGGTGGGAGGAAAGATGGGGATCTGGCACATTTAATAGACCTGGAAAACGTGAGCTACAGGATATGGCGACTAGTCCTGCCAGGTCGACGGCCCTGGCCACGCAAAGGAGAATATACGACCTAGGAGACAAAGCGAATAAAATGATTGCTTGGCTTGAAAAGAGGGATAGAGAGAGAAGCTGGGTAGCTGTGATTCAAGATGGAGAGGGGAACATGCACTCGACAGGGGAAGCCATAGCAGGGGCATTCACTGACTACTATGAAGAACTCTACGACTCGAACCCCGTTAGAACGGCTAGGGATAGCTATGAGCTCTTATCAGGAATGCATCTCCCAATCTTGACAACAGACGGCAGAGAATCAATAGACGGGGATTTCACTGAAGAGGAAATTATAGGAGCCATACAAGACTTGCAGGCGGGGAAAGCACCGGGACCCAATGGCTTACCGGTGGAACTCTTCAAATGTACTGCCACTACGGTGGCCCCACACCTCCTAGCTATGTTCAACGAAGCGAGGGAGCGAGGGTCGCTACCGATTGACCAGCGTACAGCAATGATAGTCGTGATACCCAAGGCTGGTAAACCAGCGGAGAAATGCGGGTCATACCGACCGATTTCTCTACTTAATATTGAGGTTAAAATTCTGGCGAAGGTCTTGGTAAATAGACTCCTGGTGCCCATTCAGACACTGATCCACCCAGACCAATCGGGCTTTATGCCCAACCGAAGTACTAGACTCAACCTGCGCCGTCTGTATGGGGTGCAATACTTGGACAAGTGTAATCCGGAAGTAGAGACAGCGTTTCTATCACTCGACGCCCGCATGGCGTTCGATAGTATTGAATGGAACTATTTGTTTGAAGTTTTGCGGAGGTTCGGCTTTGGACCAAGGTTTATCTCGTGGATCCAACTGTTATACATGCAACCCATGGCAAGAGTCAGGGTCAATGGTTCGGTATCTCGCCCTTTCATCCTGCGGAAGGGCACCAGGCAGGGGTGTCCCATCTCCCCACTCTTATTCGCTCTAGCGCTTGAGCCGCTGGCGGTGTGGGTCAGGGGGGATCCCGTAATTGCAGGAATGAGTGGGGGTGACCAGTGGGAAGAAAGAATATCACTCTACGCAGATGACGTCCTCTTGTACACAACGCGGCCGCGGTTTACCATCAACAGGTTGCTACAGATTTTTAAGCTATTTGAAGGGTATTCAGGGTATCAGATTAACTGGGACAAGTCCCTCCTGTATATGCTAACAGATGGGCCACCACCAGACCTAGGAGCCGACTCTAAGCTCCAGATCAGGACCAGCTTCAAATACCTAGGTGTACAGATTGAAAAAACGGATAGCGCGTTTGTGCTCGAGAATCTCAAGCCACAACTAGATCGTTTGAAGGGTGACGTGACACATTGGAGGAAGCTGCCGATCTCTTTGATGGGAAGGGCAGTGCTCTTCAAGATGATGACCCTACCCAGGTTGTTATATATACTTCAAAATACGCCCTGTCCGGTACCTGACACATTTATTAGAGAGGTAGATAGCCAACTTAGGACGTTATTGTGGGATGGAGGGAATGCGTGGATAGCACCTGCGAAATTACAGAAAGGAGTCTATGAGGGAGGGTTGGCGGTTCCAGATATTCAAAAATACTATTGGGCATCCCAGCTTATGGTCATTAATGATTGGGCCTTTGCAGATCGAAATGATCCGGCCTACAGGGTCGACCACTGGGCAATGGGGGACGAGAGTTACCTGAGAGTTCTATATGGACCGAGGAAACAGGATGGACTGCCCATGCATACACGACTAGTGCAGATGGCGTGGATAAAAGCAACTCATTTCCTGGGTTGGACGGGGCGGCTGACAGAACAGACTCCTCTGTGGTCTAGTGTAATGCTTAGAGAAGTAGGGCGTCTGCAGGGCTTTGTGAAATGGAAATGGATAGATATTATGAGGCTGGGAGATGTGAGAAAGAAGCAGGCCATACTATCATTCATAGAACTACAGAAGGAATACCAACTAACACCCAAAGAACACTATAAGTATATACAACTGAAACACGCCATCGGTAGGCATATTAAAGATGGGGAACAGATCCCAGAATATAGTCCACTAGAGGATAGACTGTTATTGGACCCCATTCCGGAAAAGCCACTATCAGCTACCTATAAGAAAATAGTAAACAATTCCCCAGACTTACTGCTCAAGGTGAGAGAGGCATGGGAATCGGACGTGGGATTATTAGAAGACGATGACTGGGCTGAAGCGGTGCAAAGCCCAAGAGAAGTGGCAATTAGAGCTAGGTTCAGATTAATACAGTTACGGATCCTGCATAGATCCTACTATACCAGTGTAATGTTGTTTCGAATGGGTAAGATCACGACAGAAGAGTGTCAAAGAGGGTGTGGTCAGAAAGGGACGTTTTTTCACACCTTGTGGGAATGCCCGATAATCCAGAGATACTGGACCAGAATAGCGCATATTCTAACCGAAGTGATTGAACAGCAGGTCCCTGTAGAAGCTAGATGGCATGTATTGTGTGTCCCCGGAGAACTGACCTGGCCTAAATACTCCAAGATATGGCTGCAAGTAGCAGCAATGGTTGCTAAGCGAAACGTGGCTAGAACATGGGGGGCGGCCCAACCGCCACTGGTTTCCCAGTGGAAGAAAGATATGGACTGGTGTTGCATGGCAGAAAGAGTTGTATATGAAGGCCGTGGCTGCCCCACGAAATGGAGTAAAGTATGGCAGAAGTGGGCCGATTACAGGGGATTAGGGGAAGGGTTGGGCAACTGAGATGAGAAGGACCCGGGGTGGGGGGGATCCATTATATTGCAAACTATGAGGAATGTACACTAGATTGTGAACGTTATTGAGAATATGTACTTTATCCCAACAATATGATGATGACAATGTAATGCTGACTTTGGTTTAATACTCAAAATAAAAAGATCTTTAAAAAAAAAAAAGAATGCGAGGAAGGTGCTACACTGATTGTAAATTAGGTTGGATGGTGGTGATTTTTCATTTTGGTGTGAGCCGATCTCTGAAATCAGGGGTTTGGTGCCTGTGAGGTTGGCTATGAATAAAGCTGCAGTATGAGCTATGGCTAATGAAATGATGGGTAAAGTTTGAGGCAAGTGAAACTTCCTTTATTAGGTGCAATAAGAAGCTAGAAAGGTTGTTTTCTTCAAGAGGCAGACAAGGGCAGAGTCAGGCCTTTGCTTCAGCAGGTCTGAATCATGCCTGCTGCAGCAGGTGAAGGGATGGAGCATCACAGTACAGCATGGGGCTGGGTTGGGCTGGGGCTTTAAACACCCCCTTCCATCCTTTGAAGAACATCCTTGAACGCCCTCGAACGCCCATGTTCTGTATAAAGGTTGACTGCAGGCAATTTGGGACCCTGCTAAATGAGGGTGGTGTCCCCATGTGCAACCTTCGAGTGGCAAAATCCTTAGCCGAAGATAGGCTGCTTTTGAATTCGGCTGAAGAGCATATGTTGGAGGATGTATCACAGCGCAAGCCGTCCACCGTCTCAGAAGAAAGTAAGCATGGGAGGACATTATTTGCATAGGACAGCCCTCTTTTCAGTCCAATTATTATGCTGCAATTGCCATGTAGCGTTACTAGAGGGCAGCAGTATGAAAATAAGAGCACACCAAGGCTTTTCTTCTGCTTGCTGACATAGCTCTTGTTCATGTTGGTCTTGCAGTGCATATGGAGTGGAGGACTGAGATGACTGAGTGAATGAGTAATGAGGAATGGCTGGCCTGTATTTGTGGAAAAGGGGGAATGTTTGGAAGGTAAACAGCAAGATGAAAGTGCCAGAGCATACATGTTTGCTGGGTGATTGAGTGAGTGTGTCACTTGTCTCTTTGAAGGGACGTGTGAGAGAGGAACAGCAGCTTCATAGTCCTCAGATGGGAGAGGAAGCAGAGATGAATATCTCCCTCAAATAAAAACACTTATACCACTTCAAAGCTGACAAGTGCAATATGATGCTTTGCAGGTGTAAGGATTTGCCATGTTTGGTGCATAAATATGCATTGTTAGTGAGGTTTTTCAGAGAATGTCAGTAGGGCACCCTTTGGGAGTATCCTTAAGCCAGAAATGTCAGGCACTCCTTTGGGGTTATGAGGCCAATAAAAACGTTGGGAAGCTTGCGTCATTCATCTGCAGGATAGAGAGATACTGGGGAAAAGTTACAGAGGGAGCCAGGCTGCACAACATTTGGTCACGGTTGGACAGAAATCGTTAGCAGGGTCTTTTAACCACCCCTCACTGTGGGACCAGCATCCTCATACCTCTGTGTCTCTGACACCTTATTTGACCTCTGGATACCACCATCTCATTAACCCTCAAATGTTTTCTTCTGGTACCCAGCTTTGCTAGTGCGCCAACCACGTTTCAATCCTTTGAGTGAAGACAAACACCCACCCTATGTGCCCTCCATTTACATTCCGTCAGTAACCCAGCTGCTTCTGTCACTGTTCATTCTCAAGTGACCGGTTGGATGCACATTGCTCGGGTATACAGGCACTTACCGCTCTGTACAGGCCCTCTCAGCACACCCAGACTACACTTCTTTAAATCATGAATACATGTTCTGCCTAACAGGAAGGTTCTGGCTTTCCTCTATGGATCATACCACACATAAGGAGGACAAATAATTTGAAGAGCACACCAAACTCTCTACATACACTGCCAATATATGCACTGCTGCCTATTTGCATGCCATGATTATTCTCTATGACCCTTCCAACCAATTGCCACAGGTACCTTTTCCCTTCCTCATTCGTCTGCTCCACTGTAACCCTTTATTTAGCAAATGTTTGTGCTCTCAGATTTCATAGCAGGACTGTCTGTTTCCAATAGAAATTTCCCAAGCGTCCCTATACCATGCCGCACGGAGGGGAAGGGTGGCAGTAAAATCTTGAGGAGCCCTGCAGGCAAAAATATCCCCACATTCTCCTTGTTGTACCTTTCAATACCATAACCGCAGAAGGATTGTATGGTGCCCCCTTGTGGTTGGTAATAGAAACTGTTACAAACCTGTTTCCCCCTAGCCCCCCCACTGTTGCCCTATCCTTTTGTGGGGCACCCCACAATAGAGGAGGGAAGCAATAAAAACTATGGGTAGCCACCCCAAGATTACCCAGAAGGCATGTCATTCTGTGCCCCCATCACCCTTCATAATGCACCCCCAAACCCCTTTTAATACTGCTCCCACAAGTTCGACTGCCACCTCCCCAAATTAGATAGTGTAGCGGGGAGCAGTAAAAACAAATTTGGGGTTCCCCACCCCTCATGTGGGCTAGGGAACCACTGCATGAGTGCCCACATCAGGCCCCACTCTGCTCTGTCCCAGGCTCCTCTTCCCTGACCCCCTTCTTAGTCCCTGATATCCCACCCACCTATCCTTGCACTCCCCCTATACCTATCCCCTGAGTCCACCCACCACTCCAACTCACTTAACACCTGTTCCCCTTCTTTCACCTGTCACTGAACCCACCCCTTGCTTTCACCAGACCCATGCTACTTACCAAGCACTCTGCAATCACCATTCACCAGGCATGACTCCACTCTTACACAGCGCACACACACACACACACGCACGCACACACACACACACACACACACATACACAAACTGCTGAACGAATTTACACCAAATTTGTAAGAAAGCTAGGTCTTGGTCCAGAGAGAGTGGTTTTTGTGTTTTGGTGTAAGCCTGTTCAGTAGTTTTGGAAAAAGTAACGCAAAAAAAAATGTATATATCACATTGTGGAGGATCCACAGAGTCGACAGTTGGCTACCACCATATCAATCAGGAAATGGTGGCATCCATCTTAGGACTCGGGACTCAGGACTAGGGAGACTCCAATCCCAAGTCCCCCCATGCCTGGTGGTGGGGTCCAAAGGTAACCTGCCTAGGGCCAGAAACATTTTTTTTTTAAATGTTGTCACAAATTGGCAGGGGATCTGCAAATCTGTTGCAAAATGTTTAAAAAAAATCCTAGAGCTTGCCTTGGCCTTGGGCTGGGATGGGCAGGCGGGCAGCGCACATATTACTTAAGCCCCCGAGGGTGCTATTTGAATAAAGGTGAAGGGGGGTTGCCTGCCTCCCTGAGCCTTTAAAGGCCCTAGGGACCCCATCCCCTGGGACTCCCTCCCTGAACCTAAATAGACCCTGGGGACTCCATCCCCTGGGGCTGAAATGCAACAAAAGTGGAGGGGGCCCACATGGGCCCAATACCCAAGCCTTAAAAAGACCCAGTTGACCCCATCCCCTGGGGCCGCCACATTAATTAAAAGGTGGCCATGAGGCCCCTCTTCCTGAGCCTTTAAAGGCCCCGGGGCCCCATCCCCCGGGGCCAGTTTAGTGACTGTGTCCTGGGGAGCCCACTTCCGGGACACAGCAGTTTCCCTGCCTGCACTATTGTGGGCAGGGAAACATGTTTGCTTCCGTCTGGCGGACGTCTTTTTAGATCTCCCGTCAAACAGGAACAAACACCAAGGGGCCTGATTTAGATGTTGGTGAACGGGCTACTCTGTCACAACAGTTACGAATATCCCGTCCGCCAAAATATAAATCTCATTATATCCTATGGGGTTTATATTTCGGCAGACAGGATATCCGTCATTGTTGTGATGGAGTAACCCGTCCGCCAAGATCTAAATCAGGTCCAAAGTCTGCTCCCAGCGGCGGGAAAGTTAAAAATGCTCCTGCTGTCTGGGAGTAGACATGTGTTTTCATGTTAAGTAGTGGCCCTAGGGGGTGGGGTCTCCAGGGCCTAACAAGGTTCAGGAAGGAGGCCAAGCTGCCCCCCTCCACTTTTCATTGAAAAAAAAGGCCCTGGGGAATGGGGTCCCCAGTGCCTAAGAAAGCATGGGGAGAGAGGGCCACACGGCCCCACTCCCCTTTAATTAAAAAAAACAGCACTGGGGATGGGGTCCCCAGAGCTTAACAAGGTTCAGGGAGGGGGGATTGTATGTCCCCTTCCCCTTTCATTAAAAAGGGCCCTAGGGGATGGGGTCCCCAGGCCCTAATAAAACTCGGGGAGGGGGGCCACGCAGGCTCCCTCCCCTTTAATTAAAGAAACGAAAAGGCCCTAGGTGACGGGGTCTCCAGAGCCTAATAAGGCTCAGGGACGGGGCCATGTGGCCTCCTTCCCTTTGCTAAAAAAAGGCCCTGGAGGATGGGGTCCCCAAGGACTAATGAGGCTTGGGGAGGGGGCCCAAGTGCCCCCTCCCCTTTAATAAGAAAAGGCCCTGGGGGATGGGTCCCCAGGGCTTAATAAGGCTCGGGAAGGGGGCCATGCAGCCCTTCTCCCCTTTAATTTAAGTAGTGGCCCTGGGGGATGGGGTCCCCAGGGCCTAATAAGGATCAGGGAGGTGGGCATTTGGACCTCTGCCCTTTAAAAAACATAAGGTCCTGTGTCCAAACCCCTGCCATGCACGGCCGAAGGCTGTGTGCAGCTGGGGCTTGGTTTTACGTATGGTAATAAAATATTACTTTACGTTAAAAAAGCCCTAGAAATGTACTGAAAAAAAAGACAAAGGTTAAAGTAATTTTATAGATAGGTGTGATAAAAAGATCTGTTTTTGTTTAAGAAACAAACCTTAGAAATTCACAAAAAAAAAACTAAAGTTAAAATAATGTTATAGTTAGGTGAATATGTCAGTGACAACATTAACATTTTGAACTAAAAGAACACAGAAATTCACCAGTTATAGTTAGCAGAGCTAACTATAACTTGCGCTTCCCATGCACTGCTTATGACCTTCCATATTACATCACTCATTACATGTTCTATGACAAAATGTATGACCTCACTGATGGCATCTCAAACCCTACGCTGGGCATGCCAAAGGCCATGTATGGCATGGGGCCGAACCCTGCAAGGGGTTCGCTGCCTGCATGGTGGTTGGCCACAGGAACTGGCTGAAGGCCAGGCCATGTGGCGAATCGCCTGCTGCACATGGCCATAGGCAGTGGGCAGTGTGGGCTTGGCTGCCAGCGGTGTTTGGGCACAGGGCCAGCTAGAAGTTGGACTAACTACAACTTGCAACCTCACCATGCACTGCATATGACCTCATTTGCTACATCACTCATGACATGTTCTATGACATCATTTATGACATGACTGATGACATCTCAAAGGACCTCATTGATGACCTCACTCTCACTGAGGTTCCCTACCTGGGAGAATGCGAGCATACCCTATCTGCACTCTCCCGGGCATGGAATGTCACTTTTATCCCACCCAGTGGGAGCAGTAGAAAAATGCTGCTCCCGTCTGGGCAGGCACATTGGAAAGTTGCCAGTTCCTGCCAGCACCCAGTATCGTGCTGGCTGGGGAGCTGGTTGGGACTGTGGGAGCCATGCGACTTCCCCGTGTCCCCAATGGAGTGTTTTGCTAGTGCCCCGGGTGGGCACCCGGGCACCCATCAGAGGCCGTGGGGAATGGGATCCCTGTGACTGTAATGGCTCAGGGAGGGAAGCTGTGCCCCCTCCCCTTAATTAAAAAAAGGTCCTGTGGAAAGGGTCCCCGGGGCCCTTAGTGGCTCAATGAGGGGGCCACATTCCACCCTCCCCTTAATTTAAAAAAAGGTCTCCAGAGGATGGGACCCTGGGTGCCCCTTGTGGCTTGTGAATGGCGGACACACCTCTCCCCCCTATCCTTGATAGAAAACTACAGCCTCTGGCAATGAGTTCCCCAGGGCCCAAAGGGGCTTGGGGAGAGGGGCCACACCCCCCTTCCCTTATTAAAAATATATGGCCACTGGGATGGGGTCCCTGGGACCTGTAAAGGCTCGGTGAAGGTGCTGCGGGCCGCCTCCCCTTTTAAGATATGGGTGTCCTGGGTGGGCACTAGAACATCCAATATAGATTTAAAAAAAAAAGAAAAGTGAATAAAAAATGTGCAACGGGAACCGTTCATTTATTATTGACTGCTCCTAGCAGGGAGCACCCCATAATGCCCTACGGCATTATAATAAACAACATTTTTATGCTTGTGATGCCGCTAGAAACTGCAGGGTCACCACCAAGCATTTTTGAATTGTTACGGGGTGCTTCACAAAGTGAAGCAGCCCCCAGCAACATTAGAAAAAAAACAGTACGTTTCCTGGGTCATTAAAACCATGACCTCAGGAGAACCTATTATATTTTTTAAATGCACTTTTAGCTGGAGATCTGTGCTCTTCAGCAGTGGGGTGTGAAGCTCTCTTGTGGTTGTTTTTATGATTGCATTTTGCAGGCTGATAAATGTTAAAAGAAGGACTCAGCGACATGTTGGGACAGGGTGGTGTAAGATGAGTGTCCCAGTGTTTCCGAAACTTGTGGTAGGCTGGGGTCTCTTGTTATCCTGGGGCCTAAGAGCTTCTTTACATGATCCGCCTTGACTTAACCTATCAATTTTGACATTGAGTGACCTCAGATTAGCTCTTAATAAGGAGACTTCATTGACTAATTTTTAATGGTTACTTGGAGCTGGCTTGATTTGCTCTGACATGTGTAATTAATACATACATTGCTGTCCACATCCGCCCTCTTGAACCCCGCTTCCACTGTTTCGGAGCTACTTATGTCATCATTCACATTTCCAGTACCTAGGTGTGCCAGGGTATAAAAGTAATTTGAACATGTAATTTCAGGTGCCACAAATAAACTCGGTGTGATCCCTCCAAGCACGCTGGTTGATATATCGCACAGCAACACTCTTGCAGAGCTGCTTGTCCCAACATTGTCCCCTTCAGTAACTGTGCAGCCCTCGTCATTACCATCCACATAAGCTGGAAGTGTAGACGGGACTTTCCCATGCGCGAGTGGTTCCGGGTTTTGTTTCTTTTTTTTTTGTGCAGAACTTTCTGACATAGGGCATTTTTAGAGAAGTTTCTGCCGCTGAGTAAAGTCTCAACCTCTTTGATTAGGTTATCAATGTCATTGACCACACAGTTGTTGCCTACACTGGGTGCTGACAGTTTAGCCATCTTTGAGTTTCCCTGAGGACTCCCTTTTACTTTCCTTTTACCCATAGCAAAGGTAACAACTTACCCTGGAGTTTCCCTGGGGCTTGAGTATCCAATAATAAGGTGGTCAGGGTTTAGACAGGGGCTTGGGCAGTAGATGTTAGTGGTATGACCCTGCCCTGCCTCTTCCTGTCGCTGACTGGCGCAGGACAGGCCCGCCCTTGGTCCGGACTTTGCCCAGGCGTTGACCACGCTACGGGACTGCATTGGGCCTCTTCAGCATGGATGGACCCGCTCCCTTCCGGCAGCACTTAGCGCTCGCACCTCCTGGAGTGTTTCAGGAGGGTGATGGAGTCCCCTTAGATGGTTGAGGTCCCTGGAGGCTGAGAACCACCTCTCTGACTTCAAGAAAGTTCTGCACTGCGGGATTGCAGGGGGCCATTTCAGTGTGGATGGTCCCGCCCCCTTCCAGCAGTGCTCAGCACCCGAGCCTCCTGGCACGTTTCACTATGGGGGATGGAGTCCCCTTAGATGGTTGATGTCCCTGGAGGCTGAGAACCTCCTCGCTGACTTCAAGAAAGCAGTTTTGTAATGTTATGGGGTACTGCATAAAGGGAGGAGCACCCACCAGAGGCTGCGGGGGATGTGGTTGTCGCAACAGTAAAAGCTCGGGGAGAGGAGATGCGTGCCCCCTCCCCTTAATTAAAAAGAAGGCCATGGGGAAGGGGTCTATATGGGGCCCTCAGTGGCTCGGGGAGAGGGGGTGCATGCCCCCCTCCCCTTAAAATAAAAAAAGGCACCTGGAGGATAGAACCTCTGATGCTCCTTGTGGCTTAGGGACGGCGGCTGCATGCCCCCTCCCCTTAATAGAAAAATACAGTTCCGGGGGAAGGCGACCCCAGGGCCTAAAGTAGCTTAGAAAGGGGGGTTGCACACCCCCTTCTCACTTTAAAAAAATAAGGCCACGGTGATGGTGGCCCTGCAGCCTGCAAGGGCTCAGAGAGGGTGCTGTGCGTCCCCTCCCCATTTAAAAAAATAAGATATGGGTGTCCCGGGTGGGTGCCAGAACATCCAATATGAATTTAAAATAAGAGAAAAGTGAAAAATAAATGAGCAGCAGGAGCCACTGATTTAATATTCACTGCTCCTAGGAAGGAGCGCCCCATAATGCTCTATGGCATTATAATAAACATTCTTTTTATGCTTGTGGCGCCCCTAGAACCTGCAGGGGTACCACCAAGCATTTTTGTAATGAGGTAGTAATGATACCAGACATTATTTAGTTTTAAAACAAAAACCATAAAAGCACATACTATACACAGTAAGCTATAAAATCAATTTGGGGAGCACCGCACTGCTGGATTCGGCCTCAATCTGCCCGGTGGGACTTGGTGTCCCAGAAGTTACAGCGCTAAGAGGCGCCAATGAGAGAGCGCAAGATCGGGGGAAGGAAGGAGTGGACACACCCCCTCCCAGTTCTATTTAGCACGTCATGGGCACCCGCTGCATAGGAGAGCACAGTCCCAGAGGTTACAGTGCCAGGAGGCGCCAATGAGAGAGCACGAGATCGGGGAAGGAAGGAGTGAACAGACCCCCTCCCAGTGCTACTTAGCACGTCGCAGGCCCCCGCTGCGTGGGACACTCCCAGGCAAAGCCCGTGCCAAGGGTGGGCCCATCCTGCGCCCGTCAGCAACCAGAGGAGGCCGGGTTGGGCCACCCCCCTTGGTCCTTCATCCTGTTGGTCAACCATTGTATGGCGAGTCCTGTTGAGCAAAGTAGATTGCAGAGTGCTATAGCCCCATTGTAAGTGTTGACTTTGTATTCATTGGTATAGCCATGGTAAGCGTAAGCTCCCTGGGGGCCGGGAGTGGCTGGACGCTAATGTTAAGCAAGCTGGTGGAACCGTGACAACACTTGACTCCTTCTTAACGCCGGCAGCGGGTGTTCTTGCTAAAGAAATTTACTTAGCTGAGCGACACCTCTCCCTCGACCTGGGAGAGGCTCTTAGTTCCACCTCAGCTCCTATTGTGGACCAGTCAGACCCATTTGTGGCAGAGAATCGGGAGGGCTGCTCGGAGTCTGCATTATGTGACCAACAGCCTAGCATGCAGGCCTATCAAACATCATCCCATTGGCCTGTCATACCGACTAACCCTGTTTCAGTTAGCAACATTGCTAATGATTCCTCTGCTAGTGGCCCATCAGCTAAAAGGAAGCGCAATATTAAAGGGCTCCTTTCCAATCAGAAGGAGCTCAAGGGGTTCTTTCGAAAACAGCAGTGTCTACCACGACAAAGCTTGATCAAACTTCCTTAGCCATGACTACTACCCCCAATGTTGCTGGTGCTTTTGCTTTCCTTGGTTGGCTCCGGCTTCTGCCTTCGGCACCGACTTGCCCTGAATCACGGCCCCAAAACAGGTGAGCGCTTTTCCTATTGTTGTGCTCTCCAGTGGGTATTCCTCTATGCCCGCTAACCACTTCATTTCACATTCCCACAGCCGACGGACGCCCATTCGTGCTGCGTAGCTTAGGCTGCCTCCTGCCACTCACATACGCCCTTGCGTTACCGCCCATCGATCCAAGGTCCTAGACTCCATCTCTGGAAATTGTGGGTGAGTTCCCTCTATGATTTCCACCCTTGCTGGTAATACTCTGTCCGACCCCACCTTTTTGATACCTTCCTTACCCTTCCTTCCAGCGCTTCCCTTGTACTACGGCTGGCAGTACAAACCCTACGCTAGACCCTGACCCGCAACCAGTAATTTACTCCTCCTGGTCCTCAATTGTATCAGGTACTTTTGAATTATCTCCAATATTCCCTTAACCACTTCAATAATCTGTTCATTCTTTTCGACATTCCTCGTCTTACTCTCTCCTCACTACTTCCTTTTGTACAGCACCTATACAATGTTAACCTGGTCCTGAAGATGACCCTGAATTATCAAGGGTCGAAATGCCGTTGACCTTCCAGCACAATTTTCTTGGCGCACCGTGTGGTTCTCACATTGTAAAAAAACTTCTGTAAAACTTTTGTAAATAATTTATTGTGATCCAAAAGTACCTTGTAAATAGTTTCACAATTGCTCACTCTGCGCCGTTCATCGCTGTGTCACTTGTCACTTGCGCCGTCCACCTTGTGTGTCACGAGCACTTATGTGCACATAGTGTTTTCAGGTTACACTTACATTCGGTGTAAACAGTGCTGTTACAACTGTTCTCTGACACTTGCTTTAAATACATAGTGCCTCCGGCACTTTCTTTAATCTTGGAGTCTTCCTTGTCTGTCCTTTTGCAACTGTGGGGCATATTCTCAAGAACGTGTGATAACCACCGCAAGTTTAGCTTAACGCAACTTTGCACATCGCAGTCTATCGCGAGAAAACAACGCCGTGTTAATGTAGAATTCCCAACGTGGCGGCACCATGCGATAGGCCCACGATAACGCGTCAAATGACCGCTTTAAAATCAACGCGACGCCGCAAAAATGCGAAACACGAACGCGAATAAAGTTGCGATGAGGTCAACCGCGATACAAAAATCAGTGAAAACCAGCGACAGGCCTGCAATCCCCAAGCGTCATGCGGGAAAATGCACTATAAAAGCTGAACAAGAAAAACACACCATAAACAAAATAAACTGCGTAGCAACATGGAGGCACCCGGAACGAGTGCCCAGGTCAACGCGAACCCCACAAGCCCCACAGACCACCAGCAAGGAACCTCGGGGTCGGGGAAGGCCAAGGAGAAGAGGAAGACGGGGTACAGTCCGCATGACAATCGGATCGTCGTCACGGAGGTGACAGAGCACCAACAACAACTGTCCATCACCTCCACAGTGTCATTGGCAACACAGACGGAAAAATGGCATTCCATCTTGAATGCAGCCGGAGTGTCGAGGAGGCCAAGATGCGCTGTCACGATGTGAAAAGCCAAACCAAACAGAAACCCGCTGCCAACAGGAAGGCAGCAACGGCGAATGGAGGTGGGAGTCCTGCGCCACAGGAGAAGCTGGAGCAAATGGCGGCCACAGTCATCAGTGTGGAGACGGTGCAAGGAGTCGGGAGTCCGGACACTGCTTGACATGACCTGACACAACAGCAACAGGGTGAGTAATGAACAGGGACTGTGGGGACGGGGGGGACGGGCACAATGGCACACATGCACAACGACGTGTAGCACACCGCACACCCACAATGACCCTGGGTCATGTCCCTGATCCCCGTGGCACACTGCAGCACACATACAAACATCAAGTAGGCCCCCGTTCACCATGTGCCCAAAGGGGTCCCACCCCACACATCACCAATTACACAACACACACATGCACCCGTGCGAAACACAGCAAAGATGCGTATGTGAGAGCCACACTGACAATGCAAGTGACACCACATGACCAGCAGCATGGCTGGAGTACAATCACCATGACACTGTGCACGCCACGAGACTGAGGTGGCTGAGTGTGGACCACATCCGGAAAGGAGCAGGTCACACTCTGACACATCCACCTGCACAAACAACCACTGACGTCAACAACACATCTGCAGACAAACAATGCACAAGAGTACAAAAACCGTCCAAGAGCACAAATGACCCAAGTCGCCAACATCACAGCACCTCAAAAGCACAAAATCCAAAGGCACACCGCCTCCAAGGGATAAGGGGCAGCAAAATCACAGCTGCAGGTGCGACTCCCACACAGTGCAGCACACACACATAGCAATGACGGCACACCCACATGGACGACAATGTGGTACACAGTCCAACACCTACACTGCAGAACAGAGGACACAACTGGGTCCACCTGTGCGTAGAAAATGGCCAATCACATCTGACATAGCAGTAAACTGTGAGATGCAAATGTACGTGTACAACCTCACCTACGTCATGTAGTCCAAATGTCCACTGTCCCGCATCAAATAGTCTGCCCCTCCCAAACAGTCACAATGTACATTGTCATGAAGTCTGTATGTAAACTTGAACAATGCGGCAACACACATGCCAACACAATGTCAACAAGCATCTCCCCTTCACATTGCAGAGGGACAAACAACACCTCCAGCAGAGCAGACCAGACAACTCTACAGTGATGCTGAAGAGGACCACCACACTTCCGACACCTACGTCCCACAACAGTCCATGGACAGCTTAGGCAATCGACCTCCAGGAGCAGGGCAGCACCGCTGAATCTAGGATACCCCACCCCCTGCACAGACAACACAGCTGGACGCACCCACCACCCCGGCTGGCTCCCAGCAGCCCACCGAAGCACACATCGCATTCCAAGGCCAGGTGTCAGACTGCCAGAAGGGGGTGGCCGAACATGTGCGGGTGGGGTACTACCTCATGGAAGCCGAACTAGATCACATACGTGGGTGTCTAAGTCCCATCAGGGCCCACCTACACTCCCCAACAGAGACCCACACTGCGACAGAGACACATGCCTTTGCACATTTCCACTACTGAACCACACCCAGAGCCAGGGATGATCATCCACACCCCCACGCTGGACTGGCGTACGCCGGCCCAGTTCACTCCTCTTACGTATTGAGTGGGGGACGACAAAGCTACATGTGCAATGTCCCACCCAACGCCTGCGGTGACATGGCTGCGTCCTCTGTACATGGCACAATGTAATGTTGTAGTGTCTGGGGCACAAATGCATACATCATGAGCACACGGACACACTCAGATAGTTCGTTGAACTGGCTATGGGCACGTGCGCTCGACACCTTTATTGGCATGGTCACATGTACAGTGACGCATGTGCTGGATGTGTGTGGGGTGAGTGTAAGCCAGCCCTCATGGAGTCGTTGGTGCTGGCAACAACTTGAACAGTGATCACAATTAAAGCAGAAACAGAAAACACCAGCTTAACAGAAACAACTGTGAAGCATCATGGTGGTAGCCGGAGAAAGTACAGTGTTCACCCAACATGCAAACAGAATGGTCCATGATTTGTGGTGCACTGAGTTAGTGGGACCTGAAGAGCTGAGCAGGGAACAAGCTGATGATGGCACCCACAACTGGTGTGAGCAACTCTGATAGTCTGGCAGTAAGACACTGACGACTGTGGCACCTGTTGTTTGGAGTTGGTCCTGGCGGTGGTGGCGTGTGCATCCTGCGGTGACGCGACGTCCGGGCAGGCCCGGACTCGATTTGATGTGTGAGCCCAGGTGGGCCGCAGTTGAGGCTGGAAGCAGCGGACAGCGCAGGGCCACAGACACATGGCCTTGATGACCCCCAGTCCATCGACCCAGAGGCCATCCAATATGCTATCAGACAGGGGCCATGACTTGAGCTGCACAGAGTTAGTGGCCCTGTATGCACTGCGGCCGGCACAGGCACACCGCCACGGGACGGTGACTTGCGGTGCAGTGAGATAGGGCCACACGAGGTGAGTGGGTTCTCGTCGATGTCGAAGGTGAATGTAGCGGAGGTTTGCGGGGGACAGTGGAAGGTGTCCTCCAGGGCATGATGCAGAGGGCAGATGCCGGCCGGGAGCGGCAAATAGAGGAGTGGAATGCTACAGCCTCGTTTTTGCCACAAAAGTCAGTATCACCGACATGATGATGAAGGCAAGCCCCAGTCCATAGACTCAGTCGCCACCAAAGTTCAACTAGAAAGTGTCCATGAATATCAGGGAACAGACTTAGTGGCACCGGAGCTGAAAGGGGATGCAGTCTGCGATGATGCCAGTACAATGATGTCAAGTCTGCCATAAATGATTCATGACTGAATTCCCAATGTGTGACCAACTCGACCGCAGTGTAGGCCGAATGCGTAGTCATCAAGGGCCCACAGACATGTGTGGTTGGGATGCCATGCACATACTTTGTGTCACCACATCGAAGGAAGTATAGTGATATAAACTCAGCCATAAAGTGTGTACTCTGCCATTGTGTAATCAAGACTCAGTTCCAAATGTGTGACCTACTTGACCGCAGGGTAGGCCCGAGGCAGTGGCCAGCAGGGGCCCACAGCCACGTGTCGTTGCCCGCGATACACAGAATTAGTGACACCAGAGCAGTTGTCGGCAGTGTTCGATCACCTCCGTAACGATGATCCTTTTCTCTTCCGGACTGAACCACGTCTTCCTCTTACTCGTCTCCTAGCGTACAATGATATGAACTCTGCCATGCAGGAATCAAGACTCAGTTCCACATGTGTGACCTACTCGACCGTAGTGTAGGCCCGAGGCAGCGGTGAAGTACGTCAACGAAAAAGGAGTAAAGCGGGCCTGTGTCGCGGAGGCCGTGATGGTCTGAGGAGGCTGCCAAGGTCGCGGGCTTCGGGCTTGGAGTTTGCGCCGGCATGTGGTGGGCCCTCTTTGATACACGGCGGTGTCGGCAGGTGAGCAGTGAGGCCTGGCTGCGCAGGGGCGGGCATGACGGGTTCGGGGACCAGCGGCCCGGGGTGCAGCAGGCGCACAGGATCGCAGCCCACACCGCTCAAGGCGACGGCGTTGGCCTCGTGGTGGGGTGGGAGGTGCCGCCCTGGCAGACACGTTGGGCATTCCGGAAGAGAACCACATCCAGAGCTACGTGCTTTTTATTCACACCCCTACGCTGGCCTGGCGTACGCTGGGCCAGCACACTCCACACACGCTTACAGGGGGGGACGTCACAAGCTACATTTCCTTGGGCTTCCCCACTGGCTGGGGTGACATGGTTGCGTCCACTGTCCACTACACTCCAGACACCAGCAGTGCATGTAGACATGGATATGTCTGTGGTCTACATACTGCAGTCTGTCCAGCACATCTCTGCCACACTTGGCATTGTGTACATTCTCATTCATGGGTGACTTGCCTCCTTCACACATGCCTGGTTCCCACCTCTCCCCACATTCCGGTATTGTGTGGCTGGGGTGCCATGCCGTTGATGGCTCATGTACATGGCTAACCAAGGTTGCCACAGTAAGTTGTGCTGTCGTGTCTGGTGGGTGGGCATGTTGTTTGGCATGTTGTATGTGATTTTGTGACGTGTGCAGTGCCAGAGTTGTGAGTTGCATGAGCGTGGAGTTGAGGGGTGTGGTGTGTTCATTTGGTACTTGCCAACATGCAGTGCATTTCCATAGGTGCCATCCTGGTAGCGCTGGTTGATGTTGGACTGTCGGAAGATGAAGGGATCATGCACACTGCCTGGGTAGTTGGCTACGACATTGGTGGAGTCCCCTGTGGTCCACTATTGCCTGCACGTTGATGGGATGCGTGTGCTTTCTGTTGCGGTACTTGTGTGGGGTGTCAGCAGGGGGAACAAGTAGGACATGTGTGCAGTCGATTGCCCCAACACGTGCGGGAATCCAGCTATGGCGTATAGTCCTTGCTTGGTCTCCAGCTGTTCCTGCGCATTGTGGGGGACGTATAGGTACTAGGGTACCTAGCTGATGATGGCATCCAGGACAGGTGTGGGGAACTTGGATGGGGCTGGCTGTGCGACTCCTACAACTCTGGCGGCTGTTGGTTGGGAGGTACCAGAGGCCAACAAGTGCAGCACAGCCAGCAGCTTTGTCTGCGGAGGGATATTGGTTGTCCGCTGTGTTGGTACCGTCAGCCTGTGGCCAATGATGTTCAGGATGCGGAGGATGGTTGTCCTTTTGAGCCTGTAGTGGGCATTGACGTCGTCTGGTGTTAGGTCTGTGAGGCTGGTGCATTTCCTGAAGGTCCGCTGTCTTTGTCTGAGCTGCCTCTGTGGTGGTCCGGGGGGGGTCCTGGGGGTGGTGGCGGTGGGTGTTGTTGCCCTCTCGGGGCTCCGGGATGCATGGTGAGTGGCTCCATGGCGTCTGTTGTTCTTCATGTGTGGCTCTGGGATGGGCTCCCTTTGATGGTGCAGGTTGTCGTCCGACTTTACACCAGGTCGGAGCAGGTGTTAATTTCCTGCTGCTAATGCGCCCTATCGCCTGTTTTGTGGTCTTACCGCCGATGTGGCTGGTCGTTGAGAATGTTGAGGTGTGGTGTTGTCGCGGCTTTTTGCTCGGGAACGCCTACTCTGCATCTCATTAGCGATAGTTGCCAGGGTCATCTGTGGCAATGTTTTTTGCGGATGCTTTCGCAAGTAAACTGGTGGTATCGGCTGTTAGCACCAGCTCGTGAATGGGGCGATAATTTTATCGCGACTTTGGCTGCGATAAAGTGCCGTTAACTCGGCGATAGTTCCTTGAGAATATGCCCCTATAAGTGCATGTTTATCAAATTGCCTAATTGAATATTTCCTGTTGAGATTTTGTTCTTGTTATAAACTATTACAGACATGGGCACAGAGGCAAAGAAGCTCGTAGTGTTTCCTGAGAGCGGCCCTCTGGAGGGGGAAAAGGGGTGCTATGGACACCTTAGACATCCCCTTGCAGGAGGGTGCAGTCACTGACTGCACACACCTATAAGGGGATCTCTAAACCCCTTTAAAAGTGCAGGTGGGTTGCCGTCTGCACTGTGAAAACACAGTGGGGCAGATTTACAAGCCCCTTGCGCCACTTTTGCGTCACTTTTAACATGGGAAAAGTGACGCAAAAGTGGCGCAAGGGGCTTGTAAATCTGCCCCAGTGTCTTCAAAGCAGCTGCTCCGGTTTTCACATGAATGCGCTGCCCCCAGGGCAGCGCGAGTTCGCGGCTGCCCTGAGGGCAGCGCGTTCATCATAATACGGCGCATTTTCCTTCATGCACAATGAGGGAAAATGCGCTGCATGTATAATGCGGCCCCTGATTTGATTAAAATGTCATGAGAAATCTATCATCCAATGAACAAGTGAGCAGGTTGACACTCTGTGGCATGGACGAACAATAGAAACCTAGCAATTTGCTTTTTGTGCTGTGCATTAGTTGAGGTCTTACTGGCAGTTGCCAGGACATTTAAATCCTCTAACGCTGGACCTTGGTAGGTAAAGGCTGGCTCATCAGGATCTAGGCCCTCAAATTGAGTGGAGGTAGTAGGAAGAGGCGCAGGATTTTGGACTGCTTTGTATACATGAGGACCACTTATGGGGAGGTGGATACCTGAGCACCAAACATGACAGAAGCAAACTAAAGCCACCTGAATTCAAGAGCATTCTGGGCTGGCTGCCTTTGATTTCCCGGTGGACTCGCAGAATCAGAAGTTTCAGAGGAAATGAATATAGTAACCACCTTTTTCCAAGGGAACAGAGCTTCAGTCAATCCATGAAATGAACCGCTCAGATCTGTATTTCTGTTGCCATTTAAGGTTTTGCTGATAGTGCCTCTGCAGGCTTCAGAGACAGTGTCAAGGAATTCATGGTGAACTCTCCAGATGTAATGATAGAATGAAGACATTGTCTGCAGATTCCTGCTCTCTATGTATGGTTCCCATCAAAGTGGAAACCAACAGGAAGTCCACTTCCACTGCCAACCAGCTGACCTTTAGAAACTGGATGCCTTCTTGACCTCTTACATATGAGAGGGCTGTGGTATTACTCAAATGTTCAATAACCCCCCCCCCCCTTGAAAAGACACAGGAAGAACCATTAATTGCCAAAAACACCTGGAGCTGAAGCTCCTTTTTGTGGAAAGATGACTCTGATCAGTCTAACAAGGTACTGATGGGCATATCCATTCAGTGACTACTACCCTAAGTCTGATGACTCAGTTGTAACTGAGATCTGTGGCCACAGTACTTGTAAATGGCAGCCCCTCCCCAAGAATATTCGGAGCATTGACCCACCACCTCCAAGTTGGTGAGAGGGGAAATGCTTGGACTGACTATCCCTCAATTGCTGCAACTGCCCAGCTCAGAGGAGCTACAGTGGCAGCAACTGACACTTGGCATAGGAGACTAGTGCAATATTTTAGGAACAAATCCATAGTCACTTTGGCAGATGATCGTTTCTCTCTAACTGAGGTTAGACAGAGCAAGGCAACTAGGAAAGCTTTAGCGCACAGTAGTATTACAACATCAGCAGGGCCCATATATCAGTGGTGGATTGGGTCTAATGCTGACAGGAGAAAGAAATCTCCATTGCCCAATGGAGCAGAGTAAGCCTTCAGCCTTCACACATGAGATCTAGGTCATTATGGCCATTTTGCCTCTGCTGAGGAACCTCAGAGAGGCATGGGCTTTCTTGATGCACGCCAAACTAAGCAAGGGGTTGCCAAGATAACGAGAATGCCTTTGGACACCAAATATTCGTTATCTGGATAGATCAAGATGGTTGGTTCAGAGTGTCATTTCTTCCACACACCTGAGCCTGCTTGAGGGCCTTAGCTCGATAACGATTTGTGGCTTTGACAGGTTATCAAGGCCCCCATCAAAGAGTAAATGATCTAATCTGCTCATGGCAAAGCATCTGTCTTTATGTAAAGTACCAGGCGGGTATCTTCAGTCGCCAACAAGGAGTGGCTGGGTGGGTCTTCGGGCTCTTGAAGACTAGCATTGAGGTCAACATTGGTCGGTGTTCAGATCTAACAAGCAAGGTCTCTTGTAAGGTGGGCATCTTGAGTTGAATTTGCTAGAGCCTCACCTCTCTTGATCATGCTGCTATTGTATCCAAGAGTGGGGAAAGAAGAGGCAGATCGACTGCCACTACAAGAATTTGAGTGCCAGAGCTGGCAGAGGGGTTATTTTGTTTTGTCTCTAACACCGTGGAGCCGCTGGTTGGTGATTGAAGCACTCTATGAACAATAAAAGGAAGCCATACTGTCAATGTCACAAGGAGCACTGGCACAGGCATGTCTTCTAGTGTCCAGAGCTGTACTGGTACCACTGTGATTTGGGAGCAGCCAGTACCAATGGAACCAGAGCACATTCTATGACATTCACCTATGTACACAAGGCATTCCAAAATGTTTTGTGAACTCAGGTCATGTTGGCATACCTTGAGCTAAAGGGTCAGCTGTTTCTGATCTCAGAGATATGAGGTTTTAGAGCTGCTTGCCATACAATCCACATTCATGGTAAAGGGTACAGCCAACTGGAAACCCTGAGGCAATGAAGTCTCACGAAAATGGACGAATGGTTCCAGCTGTGACCGGGAAGTCCAAAGCTTGGGACATAACCAGAGGCTCAAGTGTGAAGGCAAGCCTCTTCAGAATCTAGTACCAGAGCGAAATCCAGTAATCTATGCTCCCGGGCCCTTTCCTAGTCTTATGCCGGAGGTACTGTACTTGCCAGCAAAACCTCTCTTGGAAGTCAATTAAAGAGTAGGGCTTCGTAAGGGCCGGTGCCTCTCAATGCCTATGCTTCCACATATGCCCCCAAAAGAGGCCACAGTAGGGGTTGGTGCCTATGCTTCTAGTCATGCCCTAAAACGTATTACTCAGTAGGTGTCAGTCCCTCTCAGTGCCTATTCTTCTGCTTATGCCTTAAAGAGAAGTACTTGGTAAAGGCCAGTGCATCTCGGTGCTTATGCGTCTCCTTGTGCCTTAAAGAGAAGGACTTGCTTAAGGCCAGTGCCTCTCAGTGCCTATATTTGTACTTGTGCCTGAAAGAGTAAGACTTGGTAAGGGCCAACACCTCACACAGCCTATTGTTCCACTTATGCCCCAAAGTATAGGACTTGGTAGGGACCAGTGCCTATACTTCCACTTATTACCCAAAGAATAAGGCTTGGTAGGAGCCAATGCCTTTACTTCTACTTATGCCCCAAAGAATTGGACTTGGTAGAGGCCAGTGCCTATGCCTCCACTTATTCCCCAAAGAATAGGACTTGGTAGGGGCCAGTGCCGATGTTTCTACTCATTCCCCAAAGAATAGCACCTGCCAGGGGCCAGGGCTTCCCTGGAAAGTGTGCCTCTCTGGCCACTGCATTGCAGGGTTCTCAGGACTATGCTAGATTTCTGATCCCCTGTACCTACTTAGATCTTGAGCTTCTCCAATAAACACTGTGACATATAGGGTTACCCTTGCCTGCGATCCAGGGCACTTTGCACAGATGTCATCACGCTGAGCCCAGGGCATGCACCAGGTGGCTGATCTCCCCGCATAACACACAAACCATATGCAGATCAGCTGCTGCAAATTGCGAATGTGATAAAGCACCTGGAAAGAATCTGGAGCCGTATTACACAAGGTGCCCTGGGAGCACAACAGGCAACTGCAAATGAGGGAATCCCTTTGTTTTTGCGCCCGCGCCCTATTACAGACGCGGACACAGAAGCAAAGAAGCTTGCAGTGTGCCCCCTGAGAGCAGCCCTCTGGAGGGAGGAAAGGGGGTCCTATGGACACCCTAGACATCCCCTTGCTGGAGGATGCAGTCACTGACTGCACCCGCCTGCAAAACGTGTAGGTGGGTTCAAAGCAGTCGCTCCATTTTTCCCATGAATGCGCTGCCCCCAGGGCAGCGCAAGTTTGCTGCTGCCCGAGGGCAGCGCATTCATCATAATACGGTGCATTTTCCTTCATTGCGCTGGGTGCACCTTTTAAAAGGTAAGTGTCTTGGGTCATTAAAACCATGACCTCAGGATAACTTACCATATTTTTTAAAAGCACTTCTAGCTGGAGCTCTATGCTCTTCAACTGGAGTGCAAAGTCCTCGTGTGGATTTTTTTCTATTGTATTTTGCGGGCTGAAAAATGGTAGAAAAAAAACTCAGAGACATGTTGGTTTATTTAAAAAAATATATATATATATGTCTCTGAGTCCATATTTTAACATGTTCAGTCCATAAAATGCAATAATAAAAACTATGTGAAAAGGAAGACTCACAGACATATATAGTGAATATATAATCACTGAAAAAACCAAAGGTTAAAGACTTTTAAAATCTCATGTATTATATAGAAGGTACACAGCCCGTCAAAATAAATAATCTCTACCGACCTGGCACTTACACTTTATTATCATCAGCAGCCCTGTGTTTCATATCACTTCTTTTCTACTTCTGCATATTGTGTTATTGTGGTAAATCATGTTGTCTCTATCTCACTTTATTTCTAATTTTACGGGAGTGACATGTGATTCAGTTCTTCACGTTAAATGTTTGGTCTTGGGTTGACAATTCTAATTCTAGTTTATTCATTTTACTGACTATTTGAGAGCAAGAAGGGGCAGAAAATAAAGATTGGGATGTGTATTCTCGCAACAATGCCCAAAATACTGAAGCGGCTATATACGGGGTCTCTTGGCTCCAGCGGCCGCCGCAGTCCGTGGGGTTGGGTCCAGGGGATCAATCATGATTGAGTTTAAATTACAGCGCGGCGGTGGCGAGCAGTGCCATGGCATTGTCTGAGCCTCCCAAAAACTTTACGTGACATACTGCATAATTCCTATTTGAATTGATACATTGTAGCCAGCAGCTAGCTCAGTCAACAGCCCCCGAAGCCTACCGGGAGCAGCGCTCTTGCAACAGCGCACTGCCACTCCAGCTAGTTTCAGCATAGCATTGCTACGGCTTGACAGCCGAAGCAGGCGGTATGCCTATTGTGCGTGACTTTGCATTTCAGTGCTGTGATGCAGACCACCACACTGAAATGCGTTAGTCTAACCCCCAATGTGTTGTACTTGGCAGGGCTGAATGTTTCACTATCCCCGGGACAGTCAGAGGTCACTGGGTTCGGTGCATGTGATTCAGAGCCATTTACCATTGATGTCCCAGGGCGTAACCCTATTATCAAACCCATAACTGATCACCTTTTGTACTTGACACTCAGAGGAGTAAAGTTAGGCAGTCCAAGGCTTACTTAGAGAGCTGATGTGTGATCAGAGACTAAGCACTCAACAAGTATCAAACTGAAGTTAACAAAACACTGTCCAGCCAGTACTTTGGTTTATTAGAAGAAAAGTACTTGATTGTTATTCACACAGCTGAGAAAACACTAGCATAGTTCACATAAGGTGTTTCTTAAAGCTACAAATGCAAACAGTATCCTCGGTGTTCACGGGACAATATGGTTGTAAATGCACATTGGCTTGTTGCCCCGGCCATGGGGAACCTCTGGGATTCTATGGGTGGCTCCTGTAGCTCAATTTCACTTTACAACCATTTGCTAGTCCCAGTAGTTTCCTTCCTTTTTCCTGTCTGGGCTTCATAGGTGCTGGAAGTAGGAGTGTGGGGGATGTAGCAGCACGCTCAAAGCCTTTTCATTTTGTTTTCATCTTGTCACATTTGCTGTGTGTTCTAAGACAGAGGTCATATTTCAGGCTATGTCTTCTGATAAATTGCTGGTTATTCTTTTAACATGGAGACTGGTGTTTACTTTTCTTTCTCTGACTGCAAAGTGAGAAGATTTTGTAAGGTGAACTAACTGACAAACTTGCTGTAGTACAGGGAGTGTGAAGGGAAAGGCTATAGGATGTCAGTTTTTTAAAACACACAACAGCATTTAAATACCTGTAAAAAAAACTGTAGAAATATTTCAAAATATATCAGCAGTTAAGAACACACAAATAGAGAACAGTTTAGGTAATTCGGAAGACTGATGGCAACAAAGATTTCCATACGATCAAAACAAACCAAGACAGTGCTGTGAAGGTGATGTGCAGCTGGTAAATTTTTGCTGAAAACAGATTTCCACATATTATTGTTTGTGCACAATATATTTTATCAAGTAAAATTGTCATGCCACTTTTGTGTCCATTTCAATGGAAGTGTTGGAATGGGTGAATACGACACCAATGATTACCATAATGTGTACAGGCCCAACAAAGGAAATACCAAAAAATGCAATGCCAACGTATGCTATAACCTGTGCCCACATTACCATGCCAGTGCCGGTCAATGCCATGTTAATGTATGTCATAACCTGTACCCACACAGTAGTGCCGACACCAACAATGTATGTCATAATCTATTCTCAAATGACGAGCTCAATGTATGTCATAATCCATGCTCAAATAACGATACTGTTACCAGTAATAACAATTCTGATGTATGTTAGGATTCAAGCAAACTTAACTGTGTTAATACCAGTAAGAACAATGTCAATGTATGCTATGACAAACATATGCACAATGTTAAGGATGTCGATGAAAATGATACCAGTGACTGCCATATTATTTTAAGGAGTTCCAATGAACTTCTATCTTTGCTGTCGGATTCGCCCAAGGTGACCTCCCCATCAACGCTGATTCAGAGATACATGGTTAGACAAGTTCTACGAACCACACCCACGCCTTTCGAATACCATGTCACAGGTGGGGTCTCTGTTAACCTAAAGACAAACGCGCGCCCAGGGAAACCCTGATCGATCCCACAGATAGATAGTTGCACCACAAACAGGTCTGAGGAAATTGACCCCAATAAAACACGTTTGGCCAGGGGCTCTCATTCCCCAAAATACCACAAAGCTAGATACCACATGTATATAGAAACACTCAACCAATCAGGACACAACATGCACAACGCACGTAGCGATCAAGCGCTCTTCATGCCGGACATCTGGACACATACACAGTGGCCCACACTAGCTCTCCTTAAGGGCGAGAACCATCTGTGTCCTTATCAAATGACCACATTTGTGATTTATGACTGAGATGCTTTTTTGGAATGTAGAAAATTGCTTTATTGTACCTCATGAACTGTATATAACAGCGGCCAAAACTTTGTACACCGAGAGACTTTAAGCAGACGCATTCTGTTGAGGCTCTCCCGGCCGCAGCGTTTAATTAAACCAACTTATTCCTGTTTTGCCAAACGCCTCTTGTCTTTTCATTTATTTAACATACACTCATATCCGAACAACAGAGAATATGCTGTCTGTAGATGATGGTGCATAGCCACGCCATGCATTTGGTAATATATATGTGATAGTGTGCTCCAAAATGCACCCTGGCAACATACTACACCTTTAGCAATCTCCTGCTGAATGGGCGCGACTCATTTGCTGCTCTTGTTCTTTGTGTCGCACTTACATTTTTCTCTATCTCTATGACTTCAGTGAGAAGGCTGTGCTCAACTTGCAGTCATGGACGTCATTTAGGGGTCACCAGGGGTCGTAGCTGCGACCCTTCACTTGCCCCTTGCTACCCCTGGCACTGCCTTTGAGACCCTGGGACTCAGAGGTGCCAAAATCAGTGCCAGGAACACAGTGGCAGCTCGTCCTTATGGACGTCAGTTGGGGCTGCACTCTCCTTGTATTCTGTCAATTATATTATTACACTAATCATGGATTACACATATATATATATATATATATATATATATATATATATATATAATATTTTTCACTATTATTATCTACTGGCGGTCGCCAGTAGATAGTTATAGTTAGGACCTATTTTCCATAGGAAATTCACAACATTCTATTTCCAATAACTTTGGCGCCGGTTGACGAATCTTCGCGAAATTTTCAAAACTCGTGGGGCGCTCCGGTCCGCTCGTATCCTGAAAGTTTCGGGGTGATTCGGCAAGCGGGGGCGAGAAAAAAGAGGGGGTCCCAAAACGTGTTTTCTCCATGTTAATTCCCATAGGAAATTTTAGACACGGCTACAGCCCGAACTGCTGAACGGAATTACACCAAATTTGGCAAAACGGTAGCGCTTGGTTCAGAAAGCGACCTTTTTTTTAAATGGTGTAAATCCGTTCAGTAGTTGCGGAGAAATTCAAAAAATAAGAGTCAAAAAATCAATTTCCCATAGGAAACTTTATGCTAGGCTACAGCTTGAACTGCTGAACGGAATTACACCAAATTTGGCAAAGAGGTAGTTCTTGGTTCAGAAAGAACCCTTTTTGTTAAATGGTGTAAATCCATTCAGTAGTTGCTGAGAAAATCAAAAGTAAAACTACATATATATCTATGGCAGCGGAGGATCCGCGCACCCTCCCGATCACGAGCTGTATGCTAATTGGCTGTCAACACTCCAAACCAGGAAGTGTTGGCAGCCATCTTGTTCCTCGGTAGAACCGAGGCACAGAAACTAAGTGCGTAAACGCAAAAGGGGGCAGGGTAGAAACACCCTGACCCCCTAGGCCTGCTTAGGGGTCCCACAAGGACCCCCAGGGCCCAAAACAATTTTTTTAAATCGGCGGGATGCGCTTAGGATGCGCGGATCCCGCCGTGAAAAAAAAACGAGCGCGGCCCCGGGTGGGCCAAGTCCCGGGGGCATGCGGGGGTTAATAAAAATAATGAGTGGGGGGGCCTCTAAGGCCCCTCCAAGCCCCGGGGACCCACCCCCCGGGGCTTTCAATTAAAAATGGTGCGAAAGGGCACTCGGCCCTCCCGCAGCCCCGGGGACCGCCCCCCCTCGGGGCTTCTTTTTGTTTAATTAAAATTACCTTTGTGGGGGGGCTCGAGCCCCCCCACATGCCCCCGGAACCGCCACCTCCCCGGGGCACTAAGAATTTGAATGTGGGGGTCCGTTTCGCACATGTTGGGAGGGGGGCCTCCTGGAGCCCTTCATGGCCCTGGGGACCGCCACCCCCCAGGGCCGGCTCCTGCAGTGTCCCGGGGTGCTCCCGCCCTGCCATAGCAAACTGCTTTGGTTTTTGGAAGAGAGAGCAGGAAACCTGCTCTCTCTTCCAAAACCAAAGACGATTGCTTTCCACACGGGGAGCTGCATCTTAGCAGCTCCCCATGTGGAAAAGCAATGCCGGCTCCCGAGGGACGCGGGGAGCCGGCGGGACCGTCGGGGGATTGGGGACCCCCCACAGTCCCCAACGAGAGGCCAGGCCCCGGGGGATGGGGTCCCCGGGGCTACAAGTGGCCCGGGAGGGGGCCACGCGGCCCCCCTCCCCAAAATTTAAATATTTTTTTTTTTAAAAAAACAAAGGCCGGCCCCGGGGGATGGGGTCCCCGGGGCCATAAGTGGCCTGAGGAGGGGGGTGCTTAGTGGAAGTACCTGGTGGGCTAGTTGGGCCCCAGGGACCCTCAGGATTCAAGGTGACCTAATACCCCAACTTAAATCGCGCCACAGGGCGCGTTTGCACAGTGGTGAAGGGAGGGGGCGGGGCCTCAGGTGACATGTGCGCAAACACGCCCTGTGGCGCGTTTTAAGTTGGGGAATTAATTCCCCTTCAATACTGAGGGTCCCTGGGTGCGTGGCCTCGGAACGCCTCTCTGCAACTCAGCTCTGTGGTCCTAACTGTAAGTACCTGGGGGGCTAGTTGGGCCCCAGGGACCCTCAGGATTCAAGGGGACTTAATCCCGGAACTTAAAACGTGCAGACATGTCACCTCAGGCCCCCCCTCCCTTCACCACTGTGCAAACGCGCCCTGTAGCGCGTTTTAAGAGGTAGTTTTAATCCCCCTGCCCTATTATGTTCTAGGGACTTACAGAGGAGGTCATGCTAATCACAGGGGTACCCCAACGCATAGTGTTCCCTAGTGTATGTAGGTGTTTTCACTGTATTCTAAGTGTCTTTTAGCATAGCACTGGCTCTGGTTAGTCAGAGTCAGTTACCACCAGTACCCGTCTGAAAAAGTTGTGGGCACAGGATGATTTTGCAACAAGGCCTCTTTCTGCTCCTCTGTTGGTTCTTTCTGCACATCTTTTGCTTCTTCCTGCACTTTTCTTCGTCTTTGTGGACTTCTGTTGCTTCTTTCTGCATTTCTTTTGCTTCTTTCTGTGCGTTTTTCTTCTTTCTTCACATGTCCTACCTCTGTAGGCATAGTTAGAAACTAGCATTTAAAAAACCTTTGAAATGCACTTAAAAAACCATAGGTTTCAGGCACGTTATAGTTAGAAATTAACATTTAAAAAACCTTTGAAATTCACTGAAAAAACCATAGGTTTCAGACACGTTATAGTTAGAAATTAGCATTTAAAAACCTTTGAAATTCACTGAAAAAACCATAGGTTTTAGGGACAGTTATAGTTAGTTGGACATTTCACTCGTACAAAACCTGTGAAATTCCCCGTTATAGTTAGTTCAGCTAACTATAACTCGCGCCCCCGCAATGCACTGCTGATGACGACACATATTACATCACTCATGACTTGGAGTCACCTTCTCTGTCTGGGGCTTATGGGCGACTTTTTCATGAGCGGGACACCACAGGCGTATTCCTTTCCTTGCTAATTGTTGCAACTAGGTTGGTAGTAATGGTTCCCAAATAAATGAGAAAGAACCGCACAATCAAGAGATAGACCAAAAGTATCCACTTGTACTGTAATATAGTGTGAATAAATTTCTATTTGACATAAAAGTTATTGTTGGGGTGCTAGCTTAACTCAACAGCACCTACTACCAAAAGATGCTAATTACACAAGAGAAAAAATCTAATGTGTATACAAACCTAAAACCATGGAGCATCAATGAGCACACCCTTTGATAATAACAATCCACTAGGGTACTGGATCAGTAAGCAGATTCCCTATATCTCATGTCACATATACAATTTCTCAAGCAAATAATGTTAATTGAAGCGATAAAACAGCATACAAAGTCCACAAACAACAAAGTTTCTTCAATTTGGCGATTTTATTCTTTGTGCTTCATACATCCAGCATGAAGTCTGCCAATGTGCCAACACGTGTTTCGTCTACCCATAGACTTTTTCAAGGCTGGAACAATAAATATTTAAGACATCGTTTTTTTAAACTACAAAGCAATTATCTTAATATATCATGACAGCTTAAAATCAAGATAAAACACGGTGGTTTGTGAGTGTTACATACACTTTTATAATTTGTGTCAAATCAAAAAGCGTGAGAACAGTCCGTCACCAAAAGATCACCAACTGTGCATCTAGATTAAAACATGTGTCTAGAAAAACAAAAGTACATAAAACAAAAATAGATAAAGAATCTATGTGTGACTACCAATTACCCTTCAAAGGCAGCTTCCCCTCTGAAGCGCTCCTTTTTGGCTAACACCCACCCACTTTAGCCATCCTGCCAGGAGGATGTCACACCTCTTTCCTCGGCAGGTCTTATGTTCGTCTACCTACGAGTTGTTCTCATCTCTCCCCAGATGGGCAGAAGCCTATCTCGAGGACAGCATCTGTTTTCACCAGTAAATGACTACCAGAAACCTTTGAGCATTAAAGTGGCAACTTTCTAAAGTTGCCATTTGTGCAATAGTTACATTAAATTCGACTTGACCAACAAGTCAGGTTTAATGCAATGATTCTTTAGAAATCTTGAAGTATCATATTCAGTAATCCTATTCAGAAGTTAGCACTGCTGGGTTGTCAGTGGATAGCTACATACTCGCGAATGGGGCTACTAGCCTTTACACAGTAAAACAACAAGGCAGTGTTTTTACACGAAGGATATGTCAAGTTAATAAAACACATGCCCTTTTCTCTAATGTATTGTACCCTGCCTATACTCCTCAGTAGGAGTGCCTTAGGGGTGACTTAAGAAAAAGAAAAAAAAGGTTTGGGCTTTGCCATTGGTTTAAATGGCAAAGTCGAGTTAGCAGTTTAAAAACTGCTCTGCCAGCTGGCAATGGCAGCCTGGGAATCATGCTTTGCTTTGTCACCCATTGGTGGCACAATAAATGTTGCAGTCCATGAAGAACACTTAACTTACAGGCCCTAGATACCACTGGTGCCATATACTGGGGATGTATAACTAAGTCAACTTATGCTAATTGTGGGTAAACCAATTAGACACCTTTTAAGGGTCAGAGCACTGGCATCGCGGACTGTTTGACAAGTCTCAGTGCACTTTCAGCATCAAAAAACCAGCAGCATCAGTTTGGGGGTGATCATGCAAAGAGGCATTTCCTTACACGGCCCCCTCCAGAAGAAAAATGATTAGCAACTGACTTAGACCCTAGTAGTTCTCATCATCTAAGGGGAAGTACCTGGAAAGGCCTTCTGCATTGGCATGGTCACACCCAGGTATGTGGCCCACTTTAAAGTCCATATCCTCTAGGGAAATGGACCACCTCAATAGTTTGGGGTTCTCTCCTCTCCTCTGCATAAGCCACATGAGGGGCCTGTGGTCAGATTGAACTCTGGAGTGAGTCCCAAAGAAGTATGGTCTCAGCTCCTCCAGGGACCAAACCACAGTAAAGGCTTCCCTCTCAATGGCGAGCCAACGTTATTCTCTGGGGAAGAGTCGCCTACTGATAAAGGCAACTGGTTGATCCTGGCCCTCATCATTTACCTGGGCCAACATTGCCTTAATTCCATGTTAGAAGCATCTGTTTGAACAATGAACTCCTTGCTATAATCAGGTGGATGTAAGACAGGGGCTGAGCTCAAAGCCTCTTTCAGTGTGTCAAAGGCCTTTTGACACTCTTCAGTCCAAATAAACCTTTTTAACTGCTTCTTGGAAGTGAGTTCAATCAATTATGGCACAATGGAACTGTATCTCTTCACAACTCTTTTATAGTACCCACTCAGACCAAGAAAATCTTTCATCTGGGTCTGATTCTTCAGTGCCTCGCAAGCCAGGATGGTCTGGATCTTGGGTTGAAGAGGTTGTACATGGCCTCCACATACTTGGTGGGCCAGGTACACCACAGAGCCTTGCCCTATTTGGGACTTACTTGTCTTACTAGTTAGTCCTGTCTGCTGCAGGGCCTGAAGACCTTGCTCAAGGTGGACCACATGCTCCTCCCAGGTGGAACGAAATAACTAACTAACAGCAATATTATCTAGATATGCTGAACTTAAATCTTCCTGACCTGATAGAACTCTATTCACCAACCTTTGGAAGGTAGGAGGTGCATTCTTCAAACCAAAAGGCATCACATTGAACTAAAAGTGGCCTTTTGTTTTTAAAAATGCAGACCTCTCTTTGGCTCCTTGGATGAGGGCAATCTGCCAATAACCTGACGTTAAGGCAAATGCACTTAGGTACTTGGCAAACCACAACTTGTCTATCAGCTCATCAGCTCTTGGTATGTAGTGAGCATTAGTCTTAGTGACTGCATTCAGGCCGCCTCTGCAGTCCACATAGAACCTCATCTTAGATTTTCCACCCTTTGGATTAGGTTTAGGCACCAGCACCTCTGGGCTGACCCAAGGATTTTTAGAGAGCTAAATTACCCCTAGATGTATCATTTTGTTAACCTCAGACTTAATGATAGCATTAATCTGGTCTGACAGTCTTTAAATCTTACTTTTGAGAGGAAAGCTGTCACCTGTATCCACATCATGGGCACACAAATTTTGCAGACCTCGGGTCAAGGAAAACTGACCAGCAAACTGTCCCAGTAAGTTGTAACCGTCTCTCTGCTGTTGGTCTGTTAAACTGGAGGAGAGCACAACTCAATCCACTGAGCCATACTTGACATTTATTGACAGTTGCCTAGGGAGAGGCTCACTTTCCACTTCTTCTTCCCATCTGTCACCTTGAGCATGGTCATGTCAGCCCTGTCATGGTGTGGTTTCAGTCTATTCACATGAATCATCCTGTGAGGGTGTCTTGAGGTACCCAGATCCACCAGATAGGTGACCTCCGTTTTGGCCTCCAAGATTGGATAGGGGCCAGTCCATTTGTTTAGGAGGACCCTAGAAGCCACAGGCTCCAACACACACACCAATTGACTTGGATTGTAGTCCACCAAGTAGGACCTCTGGTCATTCCAGCGCTTGGCAAGTAACTGGCTGGCTTCCAGATGTATATTTACCTTCTTCATGTATCCAGCCATATGAAAACACAAGCCTAATATATATTACACTATACCATGGATTGTCGGCCATTGCCTGCACTTCTAGATGCTTTTATGTCAGGTGACCAGTGTGTCAATTTCCACCCTACCCACTAATACTAGAATGATCTCAGTATACCCCTTGGAACATCCAGGGGCAATTTCCACCCCATCCCTATACTGGCAATGTCCTTGGGTTGCCCATCAATGAGGGTCTTCTTGGTGCACACAGTATCTCCTCTTTTGTGTCCTTGCTAATCACAGTCCACACAAGTCGTAACCTTCAAGGGGTCATAAATATTTCCCTGGCACCTTCTCCCCTTGGATTGGGATGGGTTTCAGGTCTCTTTAGAAAACTCTTTCTTTTTATCTTTGTTTCCCACAACCTTCCCCTGAAAAGGATCCTGGCCCCCTTTCTTAGGATCACCTCCATGGGAAGTCTTGGATATCTTAGTACACACCCACTCATCTGCTATCTTATCCAGCTCACTGGGGCTAGATAACTTTGGGTCTACCAGGTGCTGGTGTAACTTCTCTGTAAGACAATTAGTAAGAATGTGCTCTTTCACCACCAATTATAGAGTGCAGGGCAACAGGTTTTTTGCAGGTTCACCCTGACTTTTTGTCCCCACATTTTGACTATTAGGTATTAATGTAATGATTCTGAAATGCACTGTGCCCTGCTGAGCAGGCCTCAGTGCATGTGCTTTGACCCTTAAATGGTATATGTCTGACTAGCTCACCCACAATTGGCATAAGTTAACTTACTTACAAGTCCGCAGCATAATGGTACCATGGGTACCCAGGGCCTGTAAGTTAAAGTGTACCCTGGGACTGCAGCACTTATTGTGCCACCACAAGTATGACAAAGCAAAGTAAGACCCCCAGCCTACCAATGCTGGCTGGCAGGGCAGTTTTCAATGTGCTAAATTGACTTTGCCATTTAAAATAATGACAAAGCCCAGACCGTCCTTCTTAATATACATAAGTCACTCGTAAGGCAGGCCTACCAAGCCACAAGGCACATTAAAAAGTGGAACATGTGTTTTACATCTTCTTGCAGTAAACCACCCCCCGCCCAAAATTGTTGTTTTCACTGTAGAAAGGCTGGTAGACCCATTGACAAGTGCAGGGTTACACACTGACAACTCAGCTGTGCTAACTTCTGAATGGTACTATTAAAGCTGGTACTTCAAGGTATCAAAATATTTGTTGAATTAAACCTGACTAGATGCCAAAGTCAAATGTAATGCAACTTTTGAGTATAATGCAACTTTAGAAAGTTGCCACTCTGTTGGCCAAAGTTTTCCAGTGATCGTTTACAGTTGCTGGCCACAAGAGAGCCTTCTGCTGTCTGGGGGTGGGTATGGGGGGGGAGAGGGGTGAATGACTTTCAGGAAGGAATACACAGGGCCTGCCATTTGGAGAGGTGTTACCTCTCCCTGGTAAGAAGGCCAAACTAGGTTTTAAAGTTGTCATTTGTGCAATAGTTACATTACATTTGATTTGTGCAACAAGTTATGTTTAATGCAACAATTATTTTGAAACTTTGAAGTATCAGAGTTAGTTGTCTCCTCCATAAGTTAGCACTGCTGAGTTGTCAGTGTATAACTCGAATACTCACCAATGGGGCTCTTAGCCTTTACACAGTAAAAAAAAAGGTGCAGGGTTTTTACCGCCAGAACATGAAAAGTTAAAAAACCCATGTCCTTTTTTCTAATACAATGCACCCTGCCAATAGGGCTCTGTAGGCCTGCCTTAGGGGTGACTTACAAATATTAAAATGGAAGGTTTGGGTTTTGCAATTGGTTTAAATAACAAAGTCACTTTAGCAGTTTAAAAACTGCTATACCAGCTGGCAATGGCGGGCTGGAAGACATGCTATGCTTTTTCACGCCCATGGTGGCACAATATGTGCTGCAGTCCACAAGGGACACTTAAATTACAGGTCTTAGGTACCACTGGTACCATATACGATAGACTTATAAGTAAGTGAACTTATGCCAAGAAAGGGTAAACCAATTAGACCCCTTTAAGTGACAGACCACTGCCACTGAGGCTTATTTGGCACTTTCAGAGTCGAAAAACCAACAGCATCAGTCCAAGCATGGATTTTAGCACTAAATGCCCCAATTGGAGTTTTAGGGGAAGACTGAGTCCATTGAAATGACAATTACCGCATATTAATTTGCTTGCTTATTGGATTATTTTGCTTAAACATATTAGACTTTTTGGCTTTCTGAAGTGATGTGCTTTATATTACAATGCACAGTGACATCACTTGGAAAGACATCATAAGAATCATACCCCACACTTTAATCAGAATAGCCCAATTTACAGTCAAAACTGAAATACAAATGTTGCTATGTGTGTGATAAATGTACATATGTTTATACAATGTAGAATTATTAAACTGAAACCTATAGCACACATTCATGCCTACATATTTGTTTGTGAATACATAGACATGAATGTTTTATGTAGTGTTATAGTTTGCATGTATGACTTATGCATGCATTTATTAATATTTAAACAATGTGGACGTACCCACTGAAGAAACAAAGAATCGGGACTCACTGTGCTAGTAGCAGTGTCACACAACCCTTAGGTTTTATTAAAAGACCCCTCACACACCAACCTGGTTGGTGTCATGCTTCATCATTGGGGTCCCAACCAGGTGGCCTAATGCCGCCCGGTTGTGCTACAACGCCTGATTACAGCGGAGCTGGTGTAGTGTGATAGTGTGATGTGAGATGTGAAATTTAAAAATATCTCTGGGAATCCTTGCCAAATGTATTTAATTGTGGCGGCCCAGGATATGTTAAAATCCAAGAGCGCAACTAATAAAGTTACTTGAACTCGTAGTTGTCTGTGGTAGGTCTACATGTTTCAGCCCCTACAAGAAAGTAGAGGGGCTTTCATCAGGACCGGGTGAAGAAATGTGAATGAGTGGCAAAATGTGGCCACGTGAATATTAAAAAATCACAACACACGCGCTAAGGTGAGTTGGAAATTTTTTTTTGAAGGGAGTCGATACTTACGACCCCACTTGAAATAACCTGTAAGGGAAACGACAAAACAACAACACATAAAGAGAAGCAACATAAAATGCAATCTTTTGTTTGATCTTGTACTTGTGTAGGACTATATAGTGGGCAACGCAGTGAGTCCTTATAGTCTGGTAGCCTGCTGAAAGAGTACTATCTCGTAGAAGTAACATTGAGCTGTAAACGCCTAGACCAGGTGAGGAAATAGCATGCTGGACAATGATGACGTTGTGATGTCAAGAGTGGGTACTGTGAAGTACATGCAGCATGCTAAGAGTGACATCATGTAGGGCGAGTGTCACCCTGCCATGTCTACTAAATACAGCATAGTTATGCAGTATAAGCCGAACACGATGAGCTAGCCCCAATGGCCGGTGTGTCGACCGTGTCATGAATGACCGGCACTGTTTTACAGCGTGCAGCATAACACGTGTTCATTAAAAATTCAAAATAAAAATGGAGTTAAAAAGAGAACATAATTACACTCGATTCAAGTGTCTAGCAGGAAATCAGGGCCCGGGAGGGAATCGTCTGTAGTCACACTCTATGGCAAGGGAGGAAATGAAGGAAAATGGTGAGACATCTAGACAAGTTGCATTGGGGTATACGGAAATCGTATACGTGGCTAAACATCTCTACGGAAAAACGGGAAGCGCGAGGCTTAACGCGCTCACAAATTGAAAAGATCTTACTTCGTCAAGACAGATATCCCGCTACGACCTATTGCAGTCTCCCATGGTCCCGGCTGCTGGCGTTAATGCCGGTGCCCGGGGCTTAGTAACGAGAGCGTCGGCGTGGGGACACGCCCCATGGAGAGAGGGCTAGAGCGCTCGCAGTAGGTGCACTGCGCATGAGCAGGCGCCATATTGTAAGGATGGAAGGATACCCGCTTACGGGGGAAAATCTAGATAGAAGGACTCACAAGGTAGAGACAAGTGGTCTTTATGTGTGCTGGCCACGCATACAACAAGCGCCATATTGGAAAGGAGATATAGGCGTCCTGGTGCATACTGTGGTGTGAACACAGAAACAAAGGCCAATAAAAAGTCTGTGAGGAAATAGTTGGGCGTCCTCGGACTGGTGTGATTAAAATGGGCGATTGCTCAAAAAAGAGGGGGGGGGGTGAAAACCTCATTAAGTGGGCACCAAATAAGGGTTAAGAGAGGCCAAGGGATTGGAAAATAAGACAGTGGGGGGAAAAAAAGGGCTGATCAGCAAGGTGGTGGACACCAAGTCTGGATGAAACAGATACTGGGAAAAAGTTAGAATACTAGGTAACAACACAGTTATTTGCTGAGGGAGTTCCAAGGAATGTTATCGTTCAAACCAGTCAAATGGCTGGATAAGCGATAAATCCATCGCTGTTCCTTTTCCAATCAGCGACTTTGGATGTTGGGAGTTGTTGGTTCCAGTGTCTCAATTACAACCCACCGCATGTCGTTGGTGGTGTGCCCGGCCTCTAGGAAATGATTTGTCATTTTGGTGGTGTTTTTCCTACAGCGAATGGTGCTGCGGTGCTCACAGATGCGGGTCTTTACTTTTCTGTTGGTCATGCCTATGTATATAAGGCCACAGGGACAGGTGATGCGGTAGATAGCATGGACAGTATTGCAGTTGGTATGCTTCCTGATGACCCAGGTTTTGCCTGGTTCTAATGATAAACTTTTGGTGGTTTCGGTAATGTGACAAACACTACAATTGCCGCATGGGTAGTGGCCCACTATGTTTGGAAGGCCCCATGCGTTAAGTACAGTATTGTTCACTTGGGGAAGTGGTTTGGGGCGTGTGGATACCAAAGTGTCCTTTAGGGATCTGGACCTTCTATAGGACAACAAGGGTTGTTCCCATTTTAGTTTCCCAGTGTGCAATATATTCCAGTTTCTTTTGATGATGTGGGACACTTTGTTAGCAACAGAATTGTGTGTCACCACACATGTTAGAGGGATAGGAACGTCAGAGCGTTCAATGATCTCAAGTAAGCCCTCTCGATTCTGATTGCGGGCACGATTTTGCGCTTTAGCTGTTATCTTGTTGGGATACCCGCGGTGCAGTAACTTGACGCTGAGGTCATTTGCCTGCATTTTGAAATCATGTATGTCGCTACAATTCCTACGTAGACGTAAAAATTGGCCGTAGGGGAGGTTTTCACGTAGTGTTCTCGGATGAAAACTGGAAAAGTGTAACAAGGAGTTGCGGGCTGTAGGTTTGAAGTGTGTTTTACTTTTGAGTATTCCATTGTCAGCTGTTATCTCCAAATCCAGAAAGACCATCTTGTGCCGATGGACATTATGTGTAAACTTAAGGTTCGAATCACAAGTGTTGAGCCACTGGCAAAAGGTGGAAAGGGAATCTTCACCACCCTCCCAGATGAGAATAATATCATCAATGTATCGTTTGTAGAATGTAATCTGGGAATTTGGGGTCTGTTGTTGGAGAAGAGGTAAGTCATTTCAAAGTTGTGGACATACAGTCCAGCCACACTGGGAGCGAAACGCTTCCCATGGAAGTTCCATATTTTTGCAGGTATATCTCGCCTTCAAATTCAAAGTAATTGCTTTTGAGTGCTAGTGATGCACACTCTAGAATGAATTGTTTGGGGGTGTGGTAATTCCAAACTGTGTTGTCCAGAGCCAATTTAAGTACAGTAAGTGTGTCGTCTTGTGGCAAGCTGGTGTATAAGCTTTCCACGTCCAGACTGACAAGAAAAGAAGTGTCTGGGTTGTATGTTAAATTATCAATTAGTCTTAGGAGATCTTTAGTGTCCTTCAAGTAGGTATTAGTAGACTGTACTATTGGTTGTAAAAAGAAATCGCAGTAGCGAGAGAGGGGTTCCAACAATGACCCTATACCTGAGACGATGGGGCGTCCAGGAGGTGGTATCTTGTTCTTGTGTATCTTAGGAACCATATAGAAATACGGGATCTTCCCTTCTGTGGTGGTGAGGAATTGGGCTTCCTGTCTGGTAATTTGCCCCGTGTTTTCCGCTTCAGTCACCAAATCATGGATTTTGGTTTTGAGGTGAGCACTGGGGTCCTCCATAAGTCTTTGGTAATTTTTGGTATCACTGAGGAGGCGTTTGCACTCATTGCGATAGTCGTCTTTGTTCAAGATGACAATACCTCCACCTTTATCCGCTGGTTTAATGATTATGCCTTCATTGGCAGTGAGTGTTTTTAGGGCCTGTCGCTCCTTGTTGCTCGTGTTTTGGAAAGTGTGGTATTCTTTTAAGGCTTCTATCTCTTTAAAGACAGCTTGCTCGTAAACTAGTATTTCCGGAGGAATGGCACTAGGTGGTGGAATGAAGGTAGATTTGATTTTAAAGTGGGTATCACCTTGTTGTCCGGAATCCCCTTGTTCCTGAAGATTCTCAAAGTAAGCTTTCAATTTGAGCTTACGGAAAAACTGTGCAAGCTCGCAGTGCAGCTGGAATTTATCTAGTTTGGTGGTCGGGGCAAATCCAAGACCTTTGTTGAGGATGGTTTCCTCAATAGGGCTTAGCTCGTATGAAGAGAGATTGGTCACAAGATTTACCTCGAACTGGGGCCTGGTTGTTGGTCCCTTGTTTTGCTTCTCGTTTGGGCTCCTGGATGTAGGTCGTCTTCCCACTGGACCTGAGTTTGCCGGCGTCTTCTGCCGCGGCCGCGATGGCCACCCCACCCAATTTTTTCCAACTCACCTTAGCGCGTGTGTTGTGATTTTTTAATATTCACGTGGCCACATTTTGCCACTCATTCACATTTCTTCACCCGGTCCTGATGAAAGTCCCCTCTACTTTCTTGTAGGGGCTGAAACGTGTAGACCTACCACAGACAACTACGAGTTCAAGTAACTTTATTAGTTGCGCTCTTGGATTTTAACATATCCTGGGCCGCCACAATTAAATACATTTGGCAAGGATTCCCAGAGATATTTTTAAATTTCACATCTTACATCACATTATCACACTACACCAGCTCCGCTGTAATCAGGCGTTGTGATACCAAAGGGGATGATGGACGGAGCGTTAGAGCAAATCAAACACTCATCCCCAGTCAACTGATCTGGGTTTAATCCATCATCATTCTTTAGCTCACTCCACCACCCCAGTTCAGACATGTCCATATGCAAATCAGTCTGACCCTGTGCCTCATGGGAACAGTCCAGCCCGAACTGCCAAGCCATGTCTTCCCTGGACCGGAAACAAGCATCCTGGGACCGGTTTCGGGTTCAAAACCCTCATCAGCCAGGCTATTTTGAATCCAGTGGCAAAGTGAGCAAGGGACCCACGTCTGGGCATACCCTGCCAACTTAGGGCGAACAAAGCGATACCAAAGGGGATGATGGACGGAGCGTTAGAGCAAATCAAACACTCATCCCCAGTCAACTGATCTGGGTTTAATCCATCATCATTCTTTAGCTCACTCCACCACCCCAGTTCAGACATGGCCATATGCAAATCAGTCTGACCCTGTGCCTCATGGGAACAGTCCAGCCCGAACTGCCAAGCCATGTCTTCCCTGGACCGGAAACAAGCATCCTGGGACCGGTTTCGGGTTCAAAACCCTCATCAGCCAGGCTATCTTGAATCCAGTGGCAAAGTGAGCAAGGGACCCACGTCTGGGCATACCCTGCCAACTTAGGGCGAACAAAGCGATACCAAAGGGGATGATGGACGGAGCGTTAGAGCAAATCAAACACTCATCCCCAGTCAACTGATCTGGGTTTAATCCATCATCATTCTTTAGCTCACTCCACCACCCCAGTTCAGACATGCCCATATGCAAATCAGTCTGACCCTGTGCCTCATGGGAACAGTCCAGCCCGAACTGCCAAGCCATGTCTTCCCTGGACCGGAAACAAGCATCCTGGGACCGGTTTCGGGTTCAAAACCCTCATCAGCCAGGCTATCTTGAATCCAGTGGCAAAGTGAGCAAGGGACCCACGTCTGGGCATACCCTGCCAACTTAGGGCGAACAAAGCGATACCAAAGGGGATGATGGACGGAGCGTTAGAGCAAATCAAACACTCATCCCCAGTCAACTGATCTGGGTTTAATCCATCATCATTCTTTAGCTCACTCCACCACCCCAGTTCAGACATGTCCATATGCAAATCAGTCTGACCCTGTGCCTCATGGGAACAGTCCAGCCCGAACTGCCAAGCCATGTCTTCCCTGGACCGGAAACAAGCATCCTGGGACCGGTTTCGGGTTCAAAACCCTCATCAGCCAGGCTATCTTGAATCCAGTGGCAAAGTGAGCAAGGGACCCACGTCTGGGCATACCCTGCCAACTTAGGGCGAACAAAGCGATACCAAAGGGGATGATGGACGGAGCGTTAGAGCAAATCAAACACTCATCCCCAGTCAACTGATCTGGGTTTAATCCATCATCATTCTTTAGCTCACTCCACCACCCCAGTTCAGACATGTCCATATGCAAATCAGTCTGACCCTGTGCCTCCTGGGAACAGTCCAGCCCGAACTGCCAAGCCATGTCTTCCCTGGACCGGAAACAAGCATCCTGGGACCGGTTTCGGGTTCAAAACCCTCATCAGCCAGGCTATCTTGAATCCAGTGGCAAAGTAAGCAAGGGACCCACGTCTGGGCATACCCTGCCAACTTAGGGCGAACAAAGCGATACCAAAGGGGATGATGGACGGAGCGTTAGAGCAAATCAAACACTCATCCCCAGTCAACTGATCTGGGTTTAATCCATCATCATTCTTTAGCTCACTCCACCACCCCAGTTCAGACATGCCCATATGCAAATCAGTCTGACCCTGTGCCTCATGGGAACAGTCCAGCCCGAACTGCCAAGCCATGTCTTCCCTGGACCGGAAACAAGCATCCTGGGACCGGTTTCGGGTTCAAAACCCTCATCAGCCAGGCTATCTTGAATCCAGTGGCAAAGTGAGCAAGGGACCCACGTCTGGGCATACCTTGCCAACTTAGGGCGAACAAAGCGATACCAAATTGGATGATGGACGGAGCGTTAGAGCAAATCAAACACTCATCCCCAGTCAACTGATCTGGGTTTAATCCATCATCATTCTTTAGCTCACTCCACCACCCCAGTTCAGACATGTCCATATGCAAATCAGTCTGACCCTGTGCCTCATGGGAACAGTCCAGCCCGAACTGCCAAGCCATGTCTTCCCTGGACCGGAAACAAGCATCCTGGGACCGGTTTCGGGTTCAAAACCCTCATCAGCCAGGCTATCTTGAATCCAGTGGCAAAGTGAGCAAGGGACCCACGTCTGGGCATACCCTGCCAACTTAGGGCGAACAAAGCGATACCAAAGGGGATGATGGACGGAGCGTTAGAGCAAATCAAACACTCATCCCCAGTCAACTGATCTGGGTTTAATCCATCATCATTCTTTAGCTCACTCCACCACCCCAGTTCAGACATGTCCATATGCAAATCAGTCTGACCCTGTGCCTCATGGGAACAGTCCAGCCCGAACTGCCAAGCCATGTCTTCCCTGGACCGGAAACAAGCATCCTGGGACCGGTTTCTGGTTCAAAACCCTCATCAGCCAGGCTATCTTGAATCCAGTGGCAAAGTGAGCAAGGGACCCACGTCTGGGCATACCCTGCCAACTTAGGGCGAACAAAGCGATACCAAAGGGGATGATGGACGGAGCGTTAGAGCAAATCAAACACTCATCCCCAGTCAACTGATCTGGGTTTAATCCATCATCATTCTTTAGCTCACTCCACCACCCCAGTTCAGACATGCCCATATGCAAATCAGTCTGACCCTGTGCCTCATGGGAACAGTCCAGCCCGAACTGCCAAGCCATGTCTTCCCTGGACCGGAAACAAGCATCCTGGGACCGGTTTCGGGTTCAAAACCCTCATCAGCCAGGCTATCTTGAATCCAGTGGCAAAGTGAGCAAGGGACCCACGTCTGGGCATACCCTGCCAACTTAGGGCGAACAAAGCGATACCAAAGGGGATGATGGACGGAGCGTTAGAGCAAATCAAACACTCATCCCCAGTCAACTGATCTGGGTTTAATCCATCATCATTCTTTAGCTCACTCCACCACCCCAGTTCAGACATGGCCATATGCAAATCAGTCTGACCCTGTGCCTCATGGGAACAGTCCAGCCCGAACTGCCAAGCCATGTCTTCCCTGGACCGGAAACAAGCATCCTGGGACCGGTTTCGGGTTCAAAACCCTCATCAGCCAGGCTATCTTGAATCCAGTGGCAAAGTGAGCAAGGGACCCACGTCTGGGCATACCCTGCCAACTTAGGGCGAACAAAGCGATACCAAAGGGGATGATGGACGGAGCGTTAGAGCAAATCAAACACTCATCCCCAGTCAACTGATCTGGGTTTAATCCATCATCATTCTTTAGCTCACTCCACCACCCCAGTTCAGACATGGCCATATGCAAATCAGTCTGACCCTGTGCCTCATGGGAACAGTCCAGCCCGAACTGCCAAGCCATGTCTTCCCTGGACCGGAAACAAGCATCCTGGGACCGGTTTCGGGTTCAAAACCCTCATCAGCCAGGCTATCTTGAATCCAGTGGCAAAGTGAGCAAGGGACCCACGTCTGGGCATACCCTGCCAACTTAGGGCGAACAAAGCGATACCAAAGGGGATGATGGACGGAGCGTTAGAGCAAATCAAACACTCATCCCCAGTCAACTGATCTGGGTTTAATCCATCATCATTCTTTAGCTCACTCCACCACCCCAGTTCAGACATGGCCATATGCAAATCAGTCTGACCCTGTGCCTCATGGGAACAGTCCAGCCCGAACTGCCAAGCCATGTCTTCCCTGGACCGGAAACAAGCATCCTGGGACCGGTTTCGGGTTCAAAACCCTCATCAGCCAGGCTATCTTGAATCCAGTGGCAAAGTGAGCAAGGGACCCACGTCTGGGCATACCCTGCCAACTTAGGGCGAACAAAGCGATACCAAAGGGGATGATGGACGGAGCGTTAGAGCAAATCAAACACTCATCCCCAGTCAACTGATCTGGGTTTAATCCATCATCATTCTTTAGCTCACTCCACCACCCCAGTTCAGACATGGCCATATGCAAATCAGTCTGACCCTGTGCCTCATGGGAACAGTCCAGCCCGAACTGCCAAGCCATGTCTTCCCTGGACCGGAAACAAGCATCCTGGGACCGGTTTCGGGTTCAAAACCCTCATCAGCCAGGCTATCTTGAATCCAGTGGCAAAGTGAGCAAGGGACCCACGTCTGGGCATACCCTGCCAACTTAGGGCGAACAAAGCGATACCAAAGGGGATGATGGACGGAGCGTTAGAGCAAATCAAACACTCATCCCCAGTCAACTGATCTGGGTTTAATCCATCTATCATTCTTTAGCTCACTCCACCACCCCAGTTCAGACATGGCCATATGCAAATCAGTCTGACCCTGTGCCTCATGGGAACAGTCCAGCCCGAACTGCCAAGCCATGTCTTCCCTGGACCGGAAACAAGCATCCTGGGACCGGTTTCGGGTTCAAAACCCTCATCAGCCAGGCTATCTTGAATCCAGTGGCAAAGTGAGCAAGGGACCCACGTCTGGGCATACCCTGCCAACTTAGGGCGAACAAAGCGATACCAAAGGGGATGATGGACGGAGCGTTAGAGCAAATCAAACACTCATCCCCAGTCAACTGATCTGGGTTTAATCCATCATCATTCTTTAGCTCACTCCACCACCCCAGTTCAGACATGGCCATATGCAAATCAGTCTGACCCTGTGCCTCATGGGAACAGTCCAGCCCGAACTGCCAAGCCATGTCTTCCCTGGACCGGAAACAAGCATCCTGGGACCGGTTTCGGGTTCAAAACCCTCATCAGCCAGGCTATCTTGAATCCAGTGGCAAAGTGAGCAAGGGACCCACGTCTGGGCATACCCTGCCAACTTAGGGCGAACAAAGCGATACCAAAGGGGATGATGGACGGAGCGTTAGAGCAAATCAAACACTCATCCCCAGTCAACTGATCTGGGTTTAATCCATCATCATTCTTTAGCTCACTCCACCACCCCAGTTCAGACATGTCCATATGCAAATCAGTCTGACCCTGTGCCTCATGGGAACAGTCCAGCCCGAACTGCCAAGCCATGTCTTCCCTGGACAGGAAACAAGCATCCTGGGACCGGTTTCGGGTTCATAACCCTCATCAGCCAGGCTATCTTGAATCCAGTGGCAAAGTGAGCAAGGGACCCACGTCTGGGCATACCCTGCCAACTTAGGGCGAACAAAGCGATACCAAAGGGGATGATGGACGGAGCGTTAGAGCAAATCAAACACTCATCCCCAGTCAACTGATCTGGGTTTAATCCATCATCATTCTTTAGCTCACTCCACCACCCCAGTTCAGACATGGCCATATGCAAATCAGTCTGACCCTGTGCCTCATGGGAACAGTCCAGCCCGAACTGCCAAGCCATGTCTTCCCTGGACCGGAAACAAGCATCCTGGGACCGGTTTCGGGTTCAAAACCCTCATCAGCCAGGCTATCTTGAATCCAGTGGCAAAGTGAGCAAGGGACCCACGTCTGGGCATACCCTGCCAACTTAGGGCGAACAAAGCGATACCAAAGGGGATGATGGACGGAGCGTTAGAGCAAATCAAACACTCATCCCCAGTCAACTGATCTGGGTTTAATCCATCATCATTCTTTAGCTCACTCCACCACCCCAGTTCAGACATGTCCATATGCAAATCAGTCTGACCCTGTGCCTCATGGGAACAGTCCAGCCCGAACTGCCAAGCCATGTCTTCCCTGGACCGGAAACAAGCATCCTGGGACCGGTTTCGGGTTCAAAACCCTCATCAGCCAGGCTATCTTGAATCCAGTGGCAAAGTGAGCAAGGGACCCACGTCTGGGCATACCCTGCCAACTTAGGGCGAACAAAGCGATACCAAAGGGGATGATGGACGGAGCGTTAGAGCAAATCAAACACTCATCCCCAGTCAACTGATCTGGGTTTAATCCATCATCATTCTTTAGCTCACTCCACCACCCCAGTTCAGACATGGCCATATGCAAATCAGTCTGACCCTGTGCCTCATGGGAACAGTCCAGCCCGAACTGCCAAGCCATGTCTTCCCTGGACCGGAAACAAGCATCCTGGGACCGGTTTCGGGTTCAAAACCCTCATCAGCCAGGCTATCTTGAATCCAGTGGCAAAGTGAGCAAGGGACCCACGTCTGGGCATACCCTGCCAACTTAGGGCGAACAAAGCGATACCAAAGGGGATGATGGACGGAGCGTTAGAGCAAATCAAACACTCATCCCCAGTCAACTGATCTGGGTTTAATCCATCATCATTCTTTAGCTCACTCCACCACCCCAGTTCAGACATGGCCATATGCAAATCAGTCTGACCCTGTGCCTCCTGGGAACAGTCCAGCCCGAACTGCCAAGCCATGTCTTCCCTGGACCGGAAACAAGCATCCTGGGACCGGTTTCGGGTTCAAAACCCTCATCAGCCAGGCTATCTTGAATCCAGTGGCAAAGTGAGCAAGGGACCCACGTCTGGGCATACCCTGCCAACTTAGGGCGAACAAAGCGATACCAAAGGGGATGATGGACGGAGCGTTAGAGCAAATCAAACACTCATCCCCAGTCAACTGATCTGGGTTTAATCCATCATCATTCTTTAGCTCACTCCACCACCCCAGTTCAGACATGGCCATATGCAAATCAGTCTGACCCTGTGCCTCATGGGAACAGTCCAGCCCAAACTGCCAAGCCATGTCTTCCCTGGACCGGAAACAAGCATCCTGGGACCGGTTTCGGGTTCAAAACCCTCATCAGCCAGGCTATCTTGAATCCAGTGGCAAAGTGAGCAAGGGACCCACGTCTGGGCATACCCTGCCAACTTAGGGCGAACAAAGCGATACCAAAGGGGATGATGGACGGAGCGTTAGAGCAAATCAAACACTCATCCCCAGTCAACTGATCTGGGTTTAATCCATCATCATTCTTTAGCTCACTCCACCACCCCAGTTCAGACATGTCCATATGCAAATCAGTCTGACCCTGTGCCTCATGGGAACAGTCCAGCCCGAACTGCCAAGCCATGTCTTCCCTGGACCGGAAACAAGCATCCTGGGACCGGTTTCGGGTTCAAAACCCTCATCAGCCAGGCTATCTTGAATCCAGTGGCAAAGTGAGCAAGGGACCCACGTCTGGGCATACCCTGCCAACTTAGGGCGAACAAAGCGATACCAAAGGGGATGATGGACGGAGCGTTAGAGCAAATCAAACACTCATCCCCAGTCAACTGATCTGGGTTTAATCCATCATCATTCTTTAGCTCACTCCACCACCCCAGTTCAGACATGGCCATATGCAAATCAGTCTGACCCTGTGCCTCATGGGAACAGTCCAGCCCGAACTGCCAAGCCATGTCTTCCCTGGACAGGAAACAAGCATCCTGGGACCGGTTTCGGGTTCAAAACCCTCATCAACCAGGCTATCTTGAATCCAGTGGCAAAGTGAGCAAGGGACCCACGTCTGGGCATACCCTGCCAACTTAGGGCGAACAAAGCGATACCAAAGGGGATGATGGACGGAGCGTTAGAGCAAATCAAACACTCATCCCCAGTCAACTGATCTGGGTTTAATCCATCATCATTCTTTAGCTCACTCCACCACCCCAGTTCAGACATGCCCATATGCAAATCAGTCTGACCCTGTGCCTCATGGGAACAGTCCAGCCCGAACTGCCAAGCCATGTCTTCCCTGGACCGGAAACAAGCATCCTGGGACCGGTTTCGGGTTCAAAACCCTCATCAGCCAGGCTATCTTGAATCCAGTGGCAAAGTGAGCAAGGGACCCACGTCTGGGCATACCCTGCCAACTTAGGGCGAACAAAGCGATACCAAAGGGGATGATGGACGGAGCGTTAGAGCAAATCAAACACTCATCCCCAGTCAACTGATGTGGGTTTAATCCATCATCATTCTTTAGCTCACTCCACCACCTCAGTTCAGACATGTCCATATGCAAATCAGTCTGACCCTGTGCCTCATGGGAACAGTCCAGCCCGAACTGCCAAGCCATGTCTTCCCTGGACCGGAAACAAGCATCCTGGGACCGGTTTCGGGTTCAAAACCCTCATCAGCCAGGCTATCTTGAATCCAGTGGCAAAGTGAGCAAGGGACCCACGTCTGGGCATACCCTGCCAACTTAGGGCGAACAAAGCGATACCAAAGGGGATGATGGACGGAGCGTTAGAGCAAATCAAACACTCATCCCCAGTCAACTGATCTGGGTTTAATCCATCATCATTCTTTAGCTCACTCCACCACCCCAGTTCAGACATGTCCATATGCAAATCAGTCTGACCCTGTGCCTCATGGGAACAGTCCAGCCCGAACTGCCAAGCCATGTCTTCCCTGGACCGGAAACAAGCATCCTGGGAACGGTTTCGGGTTCAAAACCATCATCAGCCAGGCTATCTTGAATCCAGTGGCAAAGTGAGCAAGGGACCCACGTCTGGGCATACCCTGCCAACTTAGGGCGAACAAAGCGATACCAAAGGGGATGATGGACGGAGCGTTAGAGCAAATCAAACACTCATCCCCAGTCAACTGATCTGGGTTTAATCCATCATCATTCTTTAGCTCACTCCACCACCCCAGTTCAGACATGTCCATATGCAAATCAGTCTGACCCTGTGCCTCATGGGAACAGTCCAGCCCGAACTGCCAAGCCATGTCTTCCCTGGACCGGAAACAAGCATCCTGGGACCGGTTTCGGGTTCAAAACCCTCATCAGCCAGGCTATCTTGAATCCAGTGGCAAAGTGAGCAAGGGACCCACGTCTGGGCATACCCTGCCAACTTAGGGCGAACAAAGCGATACCAAAGGGGATGATGGACGGAGCGTTAGAGCAAATCAAACACTCATCCCCAGTCAACTGATCTGGGTTTAATCCATCATCATTCTTTAGCTCACTCCACCACCCCAGTTCAGACATGGCCATATGCAAATCAGTCTGACCCTGTGCCTCATGGGAACAGTCCAGCCCGAACTGCCAAGCCATGTCTTCCCTGGACCGGAAACAAGCATCCTGGGACCGGTTTCGGGTTCAAAACCCTCATCAGCCAGGCTATCTTGAATCCAGTGGCAAAGTGAGCAAGGGACCCACGTCTGGGCATACCCTGCCAACTTAGGGCGAACAAAGCGATACCAAAGGGGATGATGGACGGAGCGTTAGAGCAAATCAAACACTCATCCCCAGTCAACTGATCTGGGTTTAATCCATCATCATTCTTTAGCTCACTCCACCACCCCAGTTCAGACATGTCCATATGCAAATCAGTCTGACCCTGTGCCTCATGGGAACAGTCCAGCCCGAACTGCCAAGCCATGTCTTCCCTGGACCGGAAACAAGCATCCTGGGACCGGTTTCGGGTTCAAAACCCTCATCAGCCAGGCTATCTTGAATCCAGTGGCAAAGTGAGCAAGGGACCCACGTCTGGGCATACCCTGCCAACTTAGGGCGAACAAAGCGATACCAAAGGGGATGATGGACGGAGCGTTAGAGCAAATCAAACACTCATCCCCAGTCAACTGATCTGGGTTTAATCCATCATCATTCTTTAGCTCACTCCACCACCCCAGTTCAGACATGTCCATATGCAAATCAGTCTGACCCTGTGCCTCATGGGAACAGTCCAGCCCGAACTGCCAAGCCATGTCTTCCCTGGACCGGAAACAAGCATCCTGGGACCTGTTTCGGGTTCAAAACCCTCATCAGCCAGGCTATCTTGAATCCAGTGGCAAAGTGAGCAAGGGACCCACGTCTGGGCATACCCTGCCAACTTAGGGCGAACAAAGCGATACCAAAGGGGATGATGGACGGAGCGTTAGAGCAAATCAAACACTCATCCCCAGTCAACTGATCTGGGTTTAATCCATCATCATTCTTTAGCTCACTCCACCACCCCAGTTCAGACATGTCCATATGCAAATCAGTCTGACCCTGTGCCTCATGGGAACAGTCCAGCCCGAACTGCCAAGCCATGTCTTCCCTGGACCGGAAACAAGCATCCTGGGACCGGTTTCGGGTTCAAAACCCTCATCAGCCAGGCTATCTTGAATCCAGTGGCAAAGTGAGCAAGGTACCCACGTCTGGGCATACCCTGCCAACTTAGGGCGAACAAAGCGATACCAAAGGGGATGATGGACGGAGCGTTAGAGCAAATCAAACACTCATCCCCAGTCAACTGATCTGGGTTTAATCCATCATCATTCTTTAGCTCACTCCACCACCCCAGTTCAGACATGTCCATATGCAAATCAGTCTGACCCTGTGCCTCATGGGAACAGTCCAGCCCGAACTGCCAAGCCATGTCTTCCCTGGACCGGAAACAAGCATCCTGGGACCGGTTTCGGGTTCAAAACCCTCATCAGCCAGGCTATCTTGAATCCAGTGGCAAAGTGAGCAAGGGACCCACGTCTGGGCATACCCTGCCAACTTAGGGCGAACAAAGCGATACCAAAGGGGATGATGGACGGAGCGTTAGAGCAAATCAAACACTCATCCCCAGTCAACTGATCTGAGTTTAATCCATCATCATTCTTTAGCTCACTCCACCACCCCAGTTCAGACATGTCCATATGCAAATCAGTCTGACCCTGTGCCTCATGGGAACAGTCCAGCCCGAACTGCCAAGCCATGTCTTCCCTGGACAGGAAACAAGCATCCTGGGACCGGTTTCGGGTTCAAAACCCTCATCAGCCAGGCTATCTTGAATCCAGTGGCAAAGTGAGCAAGGGACCCACGTCTGGGCATACCCTGCCAACTTAGGGCGAACAAAGCGATACCAAAGGGGATGATGGACGGAGCGTTAGAGCAAATCAAACACTCATCCCCAGTCAACTGATCTGGGTTTAATCCATCATCATTCTTTAGCTCACTCCACCACCCCAGTTCAGACATGCCCATATGCAAATCAGTCTGACCCTGTGCCTCATGGGAACAGTCCAGCCCGAACTGCCAAGCCATGTCTTCCCTGGACCGGAAACAAGCATCCTGGGACCGGTTTCGGGTTCAAAACCCTCATCAGCCAGGCTATCTTGAATCCAGTGGCAAAGTGAGCAAGGGACCCACGTCTGGGCATACCCTGCCAACTTAGGGCGAACAAAGCGATACCAAAGGGGATGATGGACGGAGCGTTAGAGCAAATCAAACACTCATCCCCAGTCAACTGATCTGGGTTTAATCCATCATCATTCTTTAGCTCACTCCACCACCTCAGTTCAGACATGTCCATATGCAAATCAGTCTGACCCTGTGCCTCATGGGAACAGTCCAGCCCGAACTGCCAAGCCATGTCTTCCCTGGACCGGAAACAAGCATCCTGGGACCGGTTTCGGGTTCAAAACCCTCATCAGCCAGGCTATCTTGAATCCAGTGGCAAAGTGAGCAAGGGACCCACGTCTGGGCATACCCTGCCAACTTAGGGCGAACAAAGCGATACCAAAGGGGATGATGGACGGAGCGTTAGAGCAAATCAAACACTCATCCCCAGTCAACTGATCTGGGTTTAATCCATCATCATTCTTTAGCTCACTCCACCACCCCAGTTCAGACATGTCCATATGCAAATCAGTCTGACCCTGTGCCTCATGGGAACAGTCCAGCCCGAACTGCCAAGCCATGTCTTCCCTGGACCGGAAACAAGCATCCTGGGACCGGTTTCGGGTTCAAAACCATCATCAGCCAGGCTATCTTGAATCCAGTGGCAAAGTGAGCAAGGGACCCACGTCTGGGCATACCCTGCCAACTTAGGGCGAACAAAGCGATACCAAAGGGGATGATGGACGGAGCGTTAGAGCAAATCAAACACTCATCCCCAGTCAACTGATCTGGGTTTAATCCATCATCATTCTTTAGCTCACTCCACCACCCCAGTTCAGACATGTCCATATGCAAATCAGTCTGACCCTGTGCCTCATGGGAACAGTCCAGCCCGAACTGCCAAGCCATGTCTTCCCTGGACCGGAAACAAGCATCCTGGGACCGGTTTCGGGTTCAAAACCCTCATCAGCCAGGCTATCTTGAATCCAGTGGCAAAGTGAGCAAGGGACCCACGTCTGGGCATACCCTGCCAACTTAGGGCGAACAAAGCGATACCAAAGGGGATGATGGACGGAGCGTTAGAGCAAATCAAACACTCATCCCCAGTCAACTGATCTGGGTTTAATCCATCATCATTCTTTAGCTCACTCCACCACCCCAGTTCAGACATGTCCATATGCAAATCAGTCTGACCCTGTGCCTCATGGGAACAGTCCAGCCCGAACTGCCAAGCCATGTCTTCCCTGGACCGGAAACAAGCATCCTGGGACCGGTTTCGGGTTCAAAACCCTCATCAGCCAGGCTATCTTGAATCCAGTGGCAAAGTGAGCAAGGGACCCACGTCTGGGCATACCCTGCCAACTTAGGGCGAACAAAGCGATACCAAAGGGGATGATGGACGGAGCGTTAGAGCAAATCAAACACTCATCCCCAGTCAACTGATCTGGGTTTAATCCATCATCATTCTTTAGCTCACTCCACCACCCCAGTTCAGACATGTCCATATGCAAATCAGTCTGACCCTGTGCCTCATGGGAACAGTCCAGCCCGAACTGCCAAGCCATGTCTTCCCTGGACCGGAAACAAGCATCCTGGGACCGGTTTCGGGTTCAAAACCCTCATCAGCCAGGCTATCTTGAATCCAGTGGCAAAGTGAGCAAGGGACCCACGTCTGGGCATACCCTGCCAACTTAGGGCGAACAAAGCGATACCAAAGGGGATGATGGACGGAGCGTTAGAGCAAATCAAACACTCATCCCCAGTCAACTGATCTGGGTTTAATCCATCATCATTCTTTAGCTCACTCCACCACCCCAGTTCAGACATGTCCATATGCAAATCAGTATGACCCTGTGCCTCATGGGAACAGTCCAGCCCAAACTGCCAAGCCATGTCTTCCCTGGACCGGAAACAAGCATCCTGGGACCGGTTTCGGGTTCAAAACCCTCATCAGCCAGGCTATCTTGAATCCAGTGGCAAAGTGAGCAAGGGACCCACGTCTGGGCATACCCTGCCAACTTAGGGCGAACAAAGCGATACCAAAGGGGATGATGGACGGAGCGTTAGAGCAAATCAAACACTCATCCCCAGTCAACTGATCTGGGTTTAATCCATCATCATTCTTTAGCTCACTCCACCACCCCAGTTCAGACATGTCCATATGCAAATCAGTCTGACCCTGTGCCTCATGGGAACAGTCCAGCCCGAACTGCCAAGCCATGTCTTCCCTGGACCGGAAACAAGCATCCTGGGACCGGTTTCGGGTTCAAAACCCTCATCAGCCAGGCTATCTTGAATCCAGTGGCAAAGTGAGCAAGGGACCCACGTCTGGGCATACCCTGCCAACTTAGGGCGAACAAAGCGATACCAAAGGGGATGATGGACGGAGCGTTAGAGCAAATCAAACACTCATCCCCAGTCAACTGATCTGGGTTTAATCCATCATCATTCTTTAGCTCACTCCACCACCCCAGTTCAGACATGTCCATATGCAAATCAGTCTGACCCTGTGCCTCATGGGAACAGTCCAGCCCGAACTGCCAAGCCATGTCTTCCCTGGACCGGAAACAAGCATCCTGGGACCGGTTTCGGGTTCAAAACCCTCATCAGCCAGGCTATCTTGAATCCAGTGGCAAAGTGAGCAAGGGACCCACGTCTGGGCATACCCTGCCAACTTAGGGGCGAACAAAGCGATACCAAAGGGGATGATGGACGGAGCGTTAGAGCAAATCAAACACTCATCCCCAGTCAACTGATCTGGGTTTAATCCATCATCATTCTTTAGCTCACTCCACCACCCCAGTTCAGACATGTCCATATGCAAATCAGTCTGACCCTGTGCCTCATGGGAACAGTCCAGCCCGAACTGCCAAGCCATGTCTTCCCTGGACCGGAAACAAGCATCCTGGGACCGGTTTCGGGTTCAAAACCCTCATCAGCCAGGCTATCTTGAATCCAGTGGCAAAGTGAGCAAGGGACCCACGTCTGGGCATACCCTGCCAACTTAGGGCGAACAAAGCGATACCAAAGGGGATGATGGACGGAGCGTTAGAGCAAATCAAACACTCATCCCCAGTCAACTGATCTGAGTTTAATCCATCATCATTCTTTAGCTCACTCCACCACCCCAGTTCAGACATGTCCATATGCAAATCAGTCTGACCCTGTGCCTCATGGGAACAGTCCAGCCCGAACTGCCAAGCCATGTCTTCCCTGGACAGGAAACAAGCATCCTGGGACCGGTTTCGGGTTCACAACCCTCATCAGCCAGGCTATCTTGAATCCAGTGGCAAAGTGAGCAAGGGACCCACGTCTGGGCATACCCTGCCAACTTAGGGCGAACAAAGCGATACCAAAGGGGATGATGGACGGAGCGTTAGAGCAAATCAAACACTCATCCCCAGTCAACTGATCTGGGTTTAATCCATCATCATTCTTTAGCTCACTCCACCACCCCAGTTCAGACATGCCCATATGCAAATCAGTCTGACCCTGTGCCTCATGGGAACAGTCCAGCCCGAACTGCCAAGCCATGTCTTCCCTGGACCGGAAACAAGCATCCTGGGACCGGTTTCGGGTTCAAAACCCTCATCAGCCAGGCTATCTTGAATCCAGTGGCAAAGTGAGCAAGGGACCCACGTCTGGGCATACCCTGCCAACTTAGGGCGAACAAAGCGATACCAAAGGGGATGATGGACGGAGCGTTAGAGCAAATCAAACACTCATCCCCAGTCAACTGATGTGGGTTTAATCCATCATCATTCTTTAGCTCACTCCACCACCTCAGTTCAGACATGTCCATATGCAAATCAGTCTGACCCTGTGCCTCATGGGAACTGTCCAGCCCGAACTGCCAAGCCATGTCTTCCCTGGACCGGAAACAAGCATCCTGGGACCGGTTTCGGGTTCAAAACCCTCATCAGCCAGGCTATCTTGAATCCAGTGGCAAAGTGAGCAAGGGACCCACGTCTGGGCATACCCTGCCAACTTAGGGCGAACAAAGCGATACCAAAGGGGATGATGGACGGAGCGTTAGAGCAAATCAAACACTCATCCCCAGTCAACTGATCTGGGTTTAATCCATCATCATTCTTTAGCTCACTCCACCACCCCAGTTCAGACATGTCCATATGCAAATCAGTCTGACCCTGTGCCTCATGGGAACAGTCCAGCCCGAACTGCCAAGCCATGTCTTCCCTGGACCGGAAACAAGCATCCTGGGACCGGTTTCGGGTTCAAAACCCTCATCAGCCAGGCTATCTTGAATCCAGTGGCAAAGTGAGCAAGGGACCCACGTCTGGGCATACCCTGCCAACTTAGGGCGAACAAAGCGATACCAAAGGGGATGATGGACGGAGCGTTAGAGCAAATCAAACACTCATCCCCAGTCAACTGATCTGGGTTTAATCCATCATCATTCTTTAGCTCACTCCACCACCCCAGTTCAGACATGTCCATATGCAAATCAGTCTGACCCTGTGCCTCATGGGAACAGTCCAGCCCGAACTGCCAAGCTATGGCTTGCCTGGACCGGAAACAAGCATCCAGGGACCGGTTTCGGGTTCAAAACCCTCATCAGCCAGGCTATCTTGAATCCAGTGGCAAAGTGAGCAAGGGACCCACGTCTGGGCATACCCTGCCAACTTAGGGCGAACAAAGCGATACCAAAGGGGATGATGGACGGAGCGTTAGAGCAAATCAAACACTCATCCCCAGTCAACTGATCTGGGTTTAATCCATCATCATTCTTTAGCTCACTCCACCACCCCAGTTCAGACATGTCCATATGCAAATCAGTCTGACCCTGTGCCTCATGGGAACAGTCCAGCCCGAACTGCCAAGCCATGTCTTCCCTGGACCGGAAACAAGCATCCTGGGACCGGTTTCGGGTTCAAAACCCTCATCAGCCAGGCTATCTTGAATCCAGTGGCAAAGTGAGCAAGGGACCCACGTCTGGGCATACCCTGCCAACTTAGGGCGAACAAGCGATACCAAAGGGGATGATGGACGGAGCGTTAGAGCAAATCAAACACTCATCCCCAGTAAACTGATCTGGGTTTAATCCATCATCATTCTTTAGCTCACTCCACCACCCCAGTTCAGACATGTCCATATGCAAATCAGTCTGACCCTGTGCCTCATGGGAACAGTCCAGCCCGAACTGCCAAGCCATGTCTTCCCTGGACTGGAAACAAGCATCCTGGGACCGGTTTCGGGTTCAAAACCCTCATCAGCCAGGCTATCTTGAATCCAGTGGCAAAGTGAGCAAGGGACCCACGTCTGGGCATACCCTGCCAACTTAGGGCGAACAAAGCGATACCAAAGGGGATGATGGACGGAGCGTTAGAGCAAATCAAACACTCATCCCCAGTCAACTGATCTGGGTTTAATCCATCATCATTCTTTAGCTCACTCCACCACCCCAGTTCAGACATGTCCATATGCAAATCAGTCTGACCCTGTGCCTCATGGGAACAGTCCAGCCCGAACTGCCAAGCCATGTCTTCCCTGGACCGGAAACAAGCATCCTGGGACCGGTTTCGGGTTCAAAACCCTCATCAGCCAGGCTATCTTGAATCCAGTGGCAAAGTGAGCAAGGGACCCACGTCTGGGCATACCCTGCCAACTTAGGGCGAACAAATCGATACCAAAGGGGATGATGGACGGAGCGTTAGAGCAAATCAAACACTCATCCCCAGTCAACTGATCTGGGTTTAATCCATCATCATTCTTTAGCTCACTCCACCACCCCAGTTCAGACATGTCCATATGCAAATCAGTCTGACCCTGTGCCTCATGGGAACAGTCCAGCCCGAACTGCCAAGCCATGTCTTCCCTGGACCGGAAACAAGCAACCTGGGACCGGTTTCGGGTTCAAAACCCTCATCAGCCAGGCTATCTTCAATCCAGTGGCAAAGTGAGCAAGGGACCCACGTCTGGGCATACCCTGCCAACTTAGGGCGAACAAAGCGATACCAAAGGGGATGATGGACGGAGCGTTAGAGCAAATCAAACTCATCCCCAGTCAACTGATCTGGGTTTAATCCATCATCATTCTTTAGCTCACTCCACCACCCCAGTTCAGACATGTCCATATGCAAATCAGTCTGACCCTGTGCCTCATGGGAACAGTCCAGCCCGAACTGCCAAGCCATGTCTTCCCTGGACCGGAAACAAGCATCCTGGGACCGGTTTCGGGTTCAAAACCCTCATCAGCCAGGCTATCTTGAATCCAGTGGCAAAGTGAGCAAGGGACCCACGTCTAGGGCGAACAAAGCGATACCAAAGGGGATGATGGACGGAGCGTTAGAGCAAATCAAACACTCATCCCCAGTCAACTGATCTGGGTTTAATCCATCATCATTCTTTAGCTCACTCCACCACCCCAGTTCAGACATGTCCATATGCAAATCAGTCTGACCCTGTGCCTCATGGGAACAGTCCAGCCCGAACTGCCAAGCCATGTCTTCCCTGGACCGGAAACAAGCATCCTGGGACCGGTTTCGGGTTCAAAACCCTCATCAGCCAGGCTATCTTGAATCCAGTGGCAAAGTGAGCAAGGGACCCACGTCTGGGCATACCCAGCCAACTTAGGGCGAACAAAGCGATACCAAAGGGGATGATGGACGGAGCGTTAGAGCAAATCAAACACTCATCCCCAGTCAACTGATCTGGGTTTAATCCATCATCATTCTTTAGCTCACTCCACCACCCCAGTTCAGACATGTCCATATGCAAATCAGTCTGACCCTGTGCCTCATGGGAACAGTCCAGCCCGAACTGCCAAGCCATGTCTTCCCTGGACCGGAAACAAGCATCCTGGGACCGGTTTCGGGTTCAAAACCCTCATCAGCCAGGCTATCTTGAATCCAGTGGCAAAGTGAGCAAGGGACCCACGTCTGGGCATACCCTGCCAACTTAGGGCGAACAAAGCGATACCAAAGGGGATGATGGACGGAGCGTTAGAGCAAATCAAACACTCATCCCCAGTCAACTGATCTGGGTTTAATCCATCATCATTCTTTAGCTCACTCCACCACCCCAGTTCAGACATGTCCATATGCAAATCAGTCTGACCCTGTGCCTCATGGGAACAGTCCAGCCCGAACTGCCAAGCCATGTCTTCCCTGGACCGGAAACAAGCATCCTGGGACCGGTTTCGGGTTCAAAACCCTCATCAGCCAGGCTATCTTGAATCCAGTGGCAAAGTGAGCAAGGGACCCACGTCTGGGCATACCCTGCCAACTTAGGGCGAACAAAGCGATACCAAAGGGGATGATGGACGGAGCGTTAGAGCAAATCAAACACTCATCCCCAGTCAACTGATCTGGGTTTAATCCATCATCATTCTTTAGCTCACTCCACCACCCCAGTTCAGACATGTCCATATGCAAATCAGTCTGACCCTGTGCCTCATGGGAACAGTCCAGCCCGAACTGCCAAGCCATGTCTTCCCTGGACCGGAAACAAGCATCCTGGGACCGGTTTCGGGTTCAAAACCCTCATCAGCCAGGCTATCTTGAATCCAGTGGCAAAGTGAGCAAGGGACCCACGTCTGGGCATACCCTGCCAACTTAGGGCGAACAAAGCGATACCAAAGGGGATGATGGACGGAGCGTTAGAGCAAATCAAACACTCATCCCCAGTCAACTGATCTGGGTTTAATCCATCATCATTCTTTAGCTCACTCCACCACCCCAGTTCAGACATGTCCATATGCAAATCAGTCTGACCCTGTGCCTCATGGGAACAGTCCAGCCCGAACTGCCAAGCCATGTCTTCCCTGGACCGGAAACAAGCATCCTGGGACCGGTTTCGGGTTCAAAACCCTCATCAGCCAGGCTATCTTGAATCCAGTGGCAAAGTGAGCAAGGGACCCACGTCTGGGCATACCCTGCCAACTTAGGGCGAACAAAGCGATACCAAAGGGGATGATGGACGGAGCGTTAGAGCAAATCAAACACTCATCCCCAGTCAACTGATCTGGGTTTAATCCATCATCATTCTTTAGCTCACTCCACCACCCCAGTTCAGACATGTCCATATGCAAATCAGTCTGACCCTGTGCCTCATGGGAACAGTCCAGCCCGAACTGCCAAGCCATGTCTTCCCTGGACCGGAAACAAGCATCCTGGGACCGGTTTCGGGTTCAAAACCCTCATCAGCCAGGCTATCTTGAATCCAGTGGCAAAGTGAGCAAGGGACCCACGTCTGGGCATACCCTGCCAACTTAGGGCGAACAAAGCGATACCAAAGGGGATGATGGACGGAGCGTTAGAGCAAATCAAACACTCATCCCCAGTCAACTGATCTGGGTTTAATCCATCATCATTCTTTAGCTCACTCCACCACCCCAGTTCAGACATGTCCATATGCAAATCAGTCTGACCCTGTGCCTCATGGGAACAGTCCAGCCCGAACTGCCAAGCCATGTCTTCCCTGGACCGGAAACAAGCATCCTAGGACCGGTTTCGGGGTTTCACCCCTCTTCAGCCAGGATAGCTTGATTCCAGTGGCATGGAGAGCACGGGACCCACGTCTGGGCATACCCGTCCCACTCGGGGTGACAAATGCAGAGTGGGAAGGGTATGCCCAGACGTGGGTCCCGTGCTCACTACACCACTGGATTCAAGCTAGCCTGGCTGAAGAAGGGTGATGCCCTGAAACCGATCCCAGGATGCTTGTTTCCGGTCCAGGGAGGACTTGGCTTGGCAGTTCGGGCTGGACTGTTCCCACAAGGAACAGGGTCAAGAGTGATTTGCATATGGCTGGGTCCAAACTGGGGTGGTGTGGTGAGCAAAAGAATGATGGATTTAACCCAGATCCTTGTGACTGGGGGTGAATGTTTGCATTGTCCAGCATTCCGTCCATCAATTGTTTCTTTTGCATTTGTCGCCCTAAGTGGGAAGGGTATGCCCAGACGTGGGTCCCGTGCTCACTACACCACTGGATTCAAGCTAGCCTGGCTGAAGAAGGGTGATGCCCTGAAACCGGTCCCAGGATGCTTGTTTCCGGTCCAGGGAGGACTTGGCTTGGCAGTTCGGGCTGGACTGTTCCCACAAGGAACAGGGTCAAGACTGATTTGCATATGGCTGGGTCCAAACTGGGGTGGTGTGGTGAGCAAAAGAATGATGGCTTTAACCCAGATCCTTGTGACTGGGGGTGAATGTTTGCATTGTCCAGCATTCCGTCCATCAATTGTTTCTTTTGCATTTGTCGCCCTAAGTGGGAAGGGTATGCCCAGACGTGGGTCCCGTGCTCACTACACCACTGGATTCAAGCTAGCCTGGCTGAAGAAGGGTGATGCCCTGAAACCGGTCCCAGGATGCTTGTTTCCGGTCCAGGGAGGACTTGGCTTGGCAGTTCGGGCTGGACTGTTCCCACAAGGAACAGGGTCAAGACTGATTTGCATATGGCTGGGTCCAAACTGGGGTGGTGTGGTGAGCAAAAGAATGATGGATTTAACCCAGATCCTTGTGACTGGGGTGAATGTTTGCATTGTCCAGCATTCCGTCCATCAATTGTTTCTTTTGCATTTGTCGCACTAAGTGGGAAGGGTATGCCCAGACGTGGGTCCCGTGCTCACTACACCACTGGATTCAAGCTAGCCTGGCTGAAGAAGGGTGATGCCCTGAAACCGGTCCCAGGATGCTTGTTTCCGGTCCAGGAGGACTTGGCTTGGCAGTTCGGGCTGGACTGTTCCCACAAGGAACAGGGTCAAGACTGATTTGCATATGGCTGGGTCCAAACTGGGGTGGTGTGGTGAGCAAAAGAATGATGGATTTAACCCAGATCCTTGTGACTGGGGGTGAATGTTTGCATTGTCCAGCATTCCGTCCATCAATTGTTTCTTTTGCATTTAATAAAATCTAGCCTTTGCGACAACAAGGCTAGGAAAATCTCAATTTCATTGCCATTTTATTTTGAACACTTAGTGCAGCTCGCCACAGCGGCCAGCCTGCACCCGAGCCAGGAGAAATAGGGGCATGTCCTCTGCTACCTATTGGCAGCATGGAGGACTGGCCATACACTGCAAAGTGCACATGTCAGTTTGACTGGCTGTCTTACGCTTGACAGCCTGACATGCACACTTTGCATTTCTCCACTCTGCTGTCTTAGACAGATGGGTGGAGAGCAAGCACAGGCCTCCAGGGCCCGTAAGAGCGTTGGTGGAACCCGCTCCGTCCAATCCTGGCACTCCTCTCATACTGGTTAGCAGCATGAGAGCAGCATCTGGATTGGTTAGGGGAGCTCTTCCCGCCACAGACTGCAGGAGAACATCTAGGAGGACGCATCACGGCCTGTGGGTAAGTACAATTTACTTTTTTTTTTTTATATATTAGGGGCCAGATGTATGACCCTTTCAATTTGTGAGTCACTTTTTTTGCGACTCGCAAAATGGAATTTACAACAGTGTCTCAGACACTGTTTGCAATTCACAATGGGATCGCAAACGACCTGCCTCATTAATATTCATGAGGCGGGTCGCAATTTGCAGCCCCATTGGGAATGGCCAGCGCTCACAGGGATGGTGGCCTGCTGGGGTAAGAAGACCACCATGTCTGTGACTGTTTTTTAAATAAAGCAGGTATTTTTTTTAAATGCAGCCCGTTTTCTTTAAAACGGGATGCATTCAAAAAAGAAAAGTGAAACGTTTCTGTTTCATTTTTTAAGAGTAGGCAGTGGTCATTGGGACCACTGCCTGCTCTTAATAAATATTTTCGCTGCCAGTCACAAAGGGGAAGGGGTCCCCTCCGGTCCCCTTCCCATTTGTGAGTGGCTTACCACCTTTTTGGAATGGGTGGTAAACTGTGAGTGTTTTGCGGCCGCAAAACAATCGTACATTGAAGTGCGACTTGCTATTAGGAAGGGACGCCCTTGGCACGCCCCTTCCTAATAACGAGTCGCAAACCCTATTTTGTGAGTCGGTAATAGGTTACCGACTTGCAAAATAGGGTTTGTACATAGGGCAGACCTATTTTGCAGTCGCAAACGGGCCGATTTCCAGTTTGCAACCGCAAAAAACAGTCGTACATCTGGCCCTAAATGTGTAATGCATGGAATTCGTTTATATTTCATTTGGGGCTTTTGGAGGGAGGGGTTCTTTTTATTTGGGCTTTTGGAGGGAGGGGCTGCTTTAGTTTGGGTTTTTGAAGGGAGGGGTTGTCTAATTTTGTTTTTATGGAAAGGGTGGGGCACTTAGCTTGCCCCATCACTTTCAAAGGGTACCAGCTGCCCCAATTAAATGGTACTGGCATATCTTGTGCTACAGCCTCTGCAAGGACTTGGGAGTTGACAGCATTCCTGACCAGAGACTTTACAGCATTTCCCTCCAGCAACGTGGACTCAGCATTCTTGAAAGATAAAAAAGATGTCCTCTTCGAAAGATGACATCACATCAGCATGGAACATGAGCATTGCACATAAAATGGCTGTCCAGCAGGGCCCAAAGTCCTGGAGACAGGCGTGCAATGCCCATTGGGCTCACTCCCCCAGATCAATTTCTGTGGGTGGGGCTGACTGGGGTGGGGCTTTCAGTCGGAAGGTCAGCAAGTATTTGCTTACTCTCCCAATGACATGTACAGCCTTAGAAAGCCTGGATTCATTTTCTTTTCAAAACGTTCCATGGAGTTGTTGACCTGCTCTCAGTGCTTAATTGTTTCTGTTCAAAGATAAGGAGCAGTAACATAGATTCTTAAAATGACTAGGGGCAAGAGTAAAATCACAGCAGGGATGAAACCTGTTGTTAACAAACACCTCATCATTTGCATAAATAACAACTAGTATGGCATGTAACATTTCTTTTACCAAAAGACAAAGAAAAAGCTCACATGTTACGTTATTAGGATTTGTAGAGCGCATTATCACCCAGGAGGGTATCCTGGGGCTGAGCAGATGTGGTGTAGCTTCGCTTAAGGCGACTGGTGGGACTAATTGAAGAGCCAGGTCTTTAGCTTCTTGCAGAAGTAAAGAATTGACGTGGAGGCTCTGATGTGTAATGGCAGGTCATTCCATGCTTTAGCAGCGATGTAGAAGTAGGCCCGCCTGACGTTTCTGCATATGTGTGGGATGTGTGCTAGTAGGAATCCGGCTGATCTGAGGTGTCTGGGGGGTTTGTGAAAGGAGATAGATTTATTGAGGTATGCAGGGTCAGTGCAGGGTAGAGCTTTGTAGGTGTGAATGAGAAGTTTGAACTGTGCTTGCTTGTTTATAGGGAGCCTGTGGAGGTCAGTGAAGTGCAGTGAGATGTGTGTGTGATGGCAGAGGTTGAGAGTTATTCTGGCAGCCGATTACAAGTTAGTGCTATCAAAACATGAAAAAGTTTTGCTTTCCAAAGGGCAAGTATTTAGCATTAAAATAGCATATGCAAATACAATGTACATTGCAGTAGTTTTTTTGTAATTTTCTCAGTGCTATGATGCCATTCATAATGCTCAATGCGGAACAGAAGCATTATTTCTTTCTGGCATAGGGAAAAAACCAAATACTGACCATTCTATTTAATACACATGCTGTGGAGCACGCACATGACCACGCCACACACAGAGCTCTGTAACACTCATCTTTATTCTTCAGCATGCAACTGTTAACTGAACGTACTACGCCATAAACTTTATTGACCACACCCAGGCACACCCAAATACCTCTCAACTGATTACATAACTTTGTAAGGAGTCCGGCAAGGACCACAAGGATCCTACTGCACATGATCACACAACACTACATCTCCTCCTTTGTTAACTAAAAACTACAGACAACATATATGCATTAGAGTTCGTCAATGAGTCATCAAGGTACTCGCATTAGTGTAGACTAATGTTACGAGTCTCTTGCAATGAACTCTCTAGGAGGTTGAGCGGTCACCATATGTCCTTTACTTGTCATGTCTCTCATTGGATTAGCATCAAATGAAGTCTTGCATTTCTGTTTTTGTTTGACCATGACCCAGTCTCCTTCTTTGAAAACCATGCCCGAAAGCACCCACACTTATCTGCACAGGCCTTCATCTTGCTTTTGTGAGAAGTGTCAATGACACAAATCTCATCAGTATCTATTACTCAGCTGGTAGTCCACTGGGCTAGCTTTGTCCCAATGACTATCCCAAATAGCAAGGTGGCAGGGCTTACACCTGTTGTAGAATGGAGAGTTGACCGATATGGATGTAGGGCTGGACATCAGGCTGACCTGAGATTGATTCCTTTGAGAACAGCATGCTGACTCACTTTCTTCAAGGTGCCCATAAATCGTTCAACAACGTCATTTGCCTGTGGCCAGGAAGGTGTACTTTTTTGATGCTCGATGTTCAAGCGACTAAGAAAGTCCTTAAACTCTCTGCTATTGAAGGGTGGACTGTTGTCAGATTTGAGAATGGAGGGAACACCCCACGCTGAGAAAATATAATTCAGCCTCACGATGACTTTGTCATCGGTGGTTGATTATAAATCTTCCACTAAGGGAAAATGTGAATACTCATCAATAACTACCATGAGATGATGTCTATTGTTTAAGGGTTCAAAGAAATCAACTGCAATTTTCTCCTACGCTTGCTTAGGAAGGTCAGACATGTTTAGTGGATGCTGTGTTGTCTTGTGGGATAAGCAGTTACACAGGTGACATGCTTTCAGTTCCTTCTTGACTCGTTCATCAAGGCGAGGAAACCACACTAGTCGCTGAGGGCTCTCTTGGTGGCTACAATGCCATAATGTCCCTTGTGTGCTAGTTCAATGACTTGTTGTCTCAAGCTCTCAGGTATGACAATTCTCAAATCTCTTACCACAATTATAATACCTTCTTGAGTGATAGAAAGTTCTTCCTGCACGTTTTGATTTTTTTCATATTCAACGTCATCTGTGAGAGGTTGAGTATGCTTTCTCCATGATTGTGTTGCAATGATATCCTTGAGTGTGAGCATGTCTCTCTCTGTGTTGGTTGATCTCAGTATGTAACTTTGGATCAAAATAAGCCATTTCACTTGCATTTTTAATTGTGTGTTTGATTTTCTTGAAACTTCGGTCACATTCAGAGGACCACTGGAAGGGAACATTCCTGTTTGTCAAATCTCGTAATGAGGAACTCACTGTGACAAAGTCACAAATGTATCTAGAGCAATAGCTGGCCATGCCTAAGAAGGATCACAGCATGATTACATCTTGCCAGGGACAAGTGATGACGATGCTTGTACTTTGTCAGGGTCAGGAGTCAATATGCCCAAAGAATTTGAGTATGGTTTTGTGAAACTCACACTTTTCTGCATTTTAAGTGTGACCTGTATCAGCAAGCTGATGGCATACTTGTGTAAGAGCTTTGTCATGCTCCTTTCGTGTGACCCCAAAAACTAGTATATCTTCACTGAAGTTAAAAGCATATGTGACAGGTTGAATTACTCGGCGAGTGACATCCTGAAAGATTTCTGCAGCCGACGGCACACCAAAGCTGAGTCGTTTGCATCTGAACAAACCAACATGAGTTGAAAAGTTGTAATGTGCCTACAGTTCTCTTCCAGATTGAGTTGATGGTATCCTTTGTTCAAATCAAGACAGGAGAAGACTTTGGCACCATTCAGCTGTATAATCATGTCCGCTATGTGTGGACCTGGATGTCTTTCTCTCTCGATTGCTTTGTTGGCCTGGTGCATTTCAACACAAATGCTCACTGCACCTCCACTGCCCGTATTTTGCCACTACCACTATGGACGAAACCCATGGCGTCGGACCAGTAGAGCGCTCGATGATGTCATGCTTTAATAATGTTTCTAGTTTTTTCTCAATGGCATCCTGTAAATGAAAAGCTATCTGACAGTGTTGCTGAGCAACAGGATGAATGTCCTCATTAATGTGAAGCTGCACCTTCATTGTCTTGAATTTCCCTAGTCCACGAAAAAACAATGGGAATTGACTTACTATTTCAGAATGTGCATTGAAGTTGTAGTTGATGGATATCAGTCCCATGTCAGCAGCAGTGCTGAAACTGAGTAGACATGCACTCGACAAAGTACCTTGGAGGACACAAATTGGTGCTTGTACTGTTGTTTTCTTATGCCTCATGGTCGCTATGAATGGCCATTGTATTTGTAATGGCGTAGAAGCTGCCCATGTGTACACCTTTGTTTCTGATGGCATTAGACTTGGTATTGAAGACAGTTCGTTGTATTTTTCTGATGGCATGATATTGATTGATGCACCACTGTCTATAATAAAAGTTATAGAACAGCCATTCTCATTTAGCGTGACCTTGGGGCACTGGCCAAATGAATTTGGTCGCTTCAAGAGGTGATCTCTCTTTGACTTGTGTTCTCCTTTGCAAGCAGCCAATCCTACATGTGCATGCTGTCATGTGGTAGACATCACCATTGCACATCCATCTTCTTCACTGTCGCTCGACGATGATGTCTAAGAGCCTTTGAAAGATTAATCTGATGATGATTGACTTTGTTTAGTCTTTACTTGCCTCAATTGATGTTGCCATTTGGCCTTGTGGGCGTGGTTAGAATGCTTCTGGAACTTTCTGGTGCCCATTTTCTTTTTTCGTTGTGACTCACTTAGTTTCTCTTTCGCTTTGCAGACTGTTATGAAATGTTTTTTTCCCCACAGCCTTTGCATATCTGTCCAATGGTTACAGTCAGAGTCAAAGGTTTTCTGTAGTATTGTTAGGCGGTTTATTAAAAAGCTCCTTGGTTGATGTATTCCACTTATTTTACCATACATTTTTCAATGTTCTAGTCTACACTCAATGTGCTCTTAACTTTTGTTCTATTGTGGTGCCATGCTTCTGAAACATCTACCCCTATGTCTACTACCTCTGCATGCCCACCAAAGATGCAGACCATGTCATACCAGACTGCATGTATAATTTTTTGCGTGTACTGGCCTGATTGCTGGATATGTCTTTTCATTGTCAGATGCCGTTTGGGAGGGTCAGAGGGCAGATGGGCTACTGGCCCCCAACCATGATGGCTGATGTTGTTTGGCAGTGGTTTCCTGGCACAGCCTATTATTGCTCTGCAATCTTGGCCAGGTACAATCCTTGCCTCAATAGACACTCAGGGTAGGGGTGGCGACTAGTCACATGCTTCTCAGGGAAGCAATGTAGGTGGCAAGAGCTCAGAACTTAACAATCAACCAACAGACACAGTAACTCAAGGTCCAGCCCAGTGATTCTCCTTGTGGAAAAAGAAAGTACATTTAATCATCACACAGCAGAACTAAACACCACACAACCCATGTGAGAATATAGAGTAATATCGATGATCACAATCACCCCTTGAGGGCACTACCTCTACCCTCTCCTACTCTCTCCCATCTTGGTGACTGTAAAGGGTTAGTCCTCCAGCAGTCTTTGGTAGAGGCATGAATTAGGCTCAAGTACAGATTTAATTCCCCACAGGTCAAATGTGGAATCAGTTTGCTTTTTTTATTACCCCTGTGAGGACTGCAAGGACTGCAGGTAGAAACAGTCTTAATTCCTTTGGGTCGCATCATCACTTTGCATCTCCTCTGTTCTGACCTCAGGAAGGGGCCTGCCATTCTTGTGTGCTGTTCCTGTAGCAATAGCAGTGGAGAACAGGCACAGCTCATGTCTTCATCTTGTATGGCCTCCCTTGAACAGACATGTGCAACTTGATGGGGCCTTGGTACAGCAATCTGGCTTCTTCAACAATCACAATCTCCTTCTGGGATCCCACGGCAAGTAGGTGCCGCCCACATCAGAGGCCTATGAAGATGGACCCCAAATGCAAAGCAGTTGCAGCCTATCTCCGTGTTGACACATACAGGTTCCAAAGCAAGGTAGTTGGAGACCACCTCCAAACATGTGCAGACGGTTGTGTTTTCCTGCCAGCTGCAGCCTTCCTAGGTTTATCCACTCTCCCTCAGTGACATTGCAACTTCTCACAGTAGTGCCAAATCGTGACCCACAGTGCCAGGCATTTTACTTTCCTGTCTCAGGAGACAGGCAGGCTTCTACGCACTAGGCAGAACTACAGCTCTCTCAGCAGAAAGTGCTGACTTCAGATGATGTCCCCTCACGTCTGGCTCTGCTCAGCCCTAGTGACATAACAGTCATTTAAGTACTTTGCGGAGCACTGCCTTCTTTGGTCATGAAGAACTTGAAACAAATACATTGGGGTGGTTTGGTTGCCTTCAGAACTGGTTTGGGTTTGTCTCCTTTTTAAGTGTCCTTCTGAGGCTGCTCTCCTGACACAATATTTGTGCAAAGTGATGCTTCTCACAGCAGATCACAACGGGGTTCCCTCCAAGCAGGAGCACTCACAAGATGAACACAATGAAGTGTGAGGTCTCTGCACCTGCCCGTCATCAGCTATTATGAGCACTAATCAGGAGTTGACAAAAGGACAGGACTGACCTAGAAACGTCATCAGCTTGCACAACAAAAAACTGCTGCTCCTCCCTTCTACCATCAACCAATTGGACATGCTCATGATGAACTTACCAGCAACTTTACTAACAAAGTATGTTTAACATATCATACTGAATACACATGATCAGCATGTCTCAGTATTTTGTATAAATACATTGGATTCACATATGTACAGTAAATGTCTATATTGCTTGTTCGACAAAAGGGATAAGACACGCACTACCTAGGTGTTCCAAGGTTGTACCAGTGTAGCGTGCTACTGGGGATTCACTCTCTAATCCTCAAAGTGCGTGATGTATGAAACAACAAAGTTGCATCTCCTAGTTAGGAGATGTCCCCCTGTGCACAGCTGCGAATCCCAACGTGGGTGAAAGTTTAAAACAGAAGTACTTATTCCAAATTAAATAAGTTGAAAGTTGATGTTTTATTCACATCTATCGATAAAGTTATGTATCTTCAAAAAGTCTGTATTTGATAGACTATTCCATTAGAACATGTACGTATTGTTACATCTATCCCAATGCATTTCGGGCAACAATGTGCCCTTCGTCAGGTGAAAAACATCTGAAAATAAGAACAGAAAAACAGCGCTTACAAGAAGAGATCACCCAAGATGGATGAATAATACTGTCATGTACTTAGCCAAAACAAACGTTGTATCCCACATGCGTAACACACCAAAAGGGTGAAAAAATAATGATTGAAAACGACGTGCAATGGTGAGGTGCCCTCGTGATATAGTAAAAGATATAACAATAAACTGTGACGCGTTTTAAAGCGGATGTCCACAAGTTGTGATCAGCGAATTTTAGAGCCCAAGAGCGGCGAAAAACATAGAACACACTGTTAAGTGAAGCGCGTAGAAGTAACAACATGCATTGACAAGAAAGTCAAGTGAATCCCAGCATGCACAGCTAAAAATGGAGAAAATACGAAAATCTTACGAGCCAGTGGTTTGTGAATTCTCGCTGTCCCCCTAAATGGACAACGAACGAAAGTAGGTAAAAGTGACTAGCGGAGTAGCCGGCACACATAAGAAGCAAATGTGACAAGTACTTACAGTGGAGCATAGGTTAATCACAACTCATTACGAAGAGAGTATGCGGCGTGTACTCTGAGCCGAACAGTGTGTGAATCAAGTGCACAACGTATAAGTGTAAACGGAAGTCATGTGACCCAAACTTGCGCAGTGTACGTTGGTTGATGATCGTACTAAAACGGGTGCCATCTTGAAGAGGATTCTAATCAAAATAATAAAGTGCTGCACTGCTGTGTGATGAGTGAACAGGGTGAAGACGGTGTTAAGGACGATAAAAAACATGCAGAAAATAAAAATGAAAAGTGTCCGTGAAAGATAAGAACAACCATATAAATAAAATAGTAAAAAACATGTACAGCATGAGGCACAAACATGAATGGCATGGTGAACTACAATTTATAAGTAACACAGGAATTCCATCCGGTCATTTAATCCATTCGGTTGCATCGTGTTCAGAAAGCGGATCCAATGATTCTCTCTCTGCAGTAATCTGTTGTTGTTATCAACGCCTTCTGTTTTATCGACCACTTCTAGAACCAAGAATTTTAATTGGCAATGTTGTGAAGTTTGTCCAGGTAATGTGTAGCCACTACAGATTTCAATTTTTTTACGTATGTTGCTCTTATGTTCAAGAATACGTATTCTGATTCTTCTCTCAGTTTTCCCAACATAACCCAAGCCACATGGGCATTTCAACAAGTAAACAACATTGGATGTGTTACAAGTAGCATTGACCTTTAACTTAATTTTGGTGCCTTTCATAGGATGGGTTATGGTCAAACCCTGTATCATATTGTGACAATTGCTGCAATTGTGACAAGGTAGCGAACCTCTGTACATGATCACGGGTGTGTTGTCAGGCGGTCTAGTCAACATTTCCTTTAAATTGCGTCCTCTTGTGTAGGCGAAGATGGGTTTGTCCATGAATAATCCCTGAAAGTCTGGTTCCAGAGTTAACATTGGCCAATGTTTCATTATGATATTTCTAAATCGTTGACTCATTGTAGAATATTTGGATACCATAACTTCTCGGTTCTGAACTCGTTTGTGTTTGACCTTCAGGAGGTCCATTCTATCCCTGTTAGCACATCTTGATCTGGCTTGTTCCAGGATTTCCATAGGGTACCAACGTGATTTAAACCTGGTGAGCATGGCATCAGTTTGTAACAAACATTGATCAGTATCCGATACGATACGTTTGACTCGCAACAGCTGAGAGTAAGGTAAATTGTTTTTCAAACTTGATCTATGAAAGCTGTTGAAGTGCAGGATGCTGTTTCGGTCTCTGGCTTTACGGTAGATGTTTTTTTTGATAAACAAATTTTTGTTTATTAATTAATAAAATAAAGAAAAAGAAGAACAAACAAAACACCAGCTTTACAGTCCAACACCATAAATGTCCAAGACCTGGAAAGGAAAGCAGCACCTCAAAGTTGACAGACAATGATAAAAACAGATACATCGGGGTACCAATTTGGGCGTTCCCTCTACGACTACTCCACCTCCCCCAACCATTTCCCCACACCCTATGGTACTTCTTAGGGCACCCGCGAGCCTCGTACATAACTTTCTCCTGCGAGGCACACCAGTCCACTCCCGTCCTCCAGCGTCCAGCGCATGGAGGTTCGGAAAGCTTCCAGGAGGCCGCAATGTCTCTCTTAGCAACCACCATTGCCGTAGTGTAGAACAGTTTTTCGTTCCGTGACCCATCCAGCCCATCAGTGATACCCAGGAGTGCGTGCCTTGGGTCATGGGGGACCTCCCAGCCCAAAACCTCAGTGAGTTCCTCTTCAATCTCCTTCCAGAACTGCTCCAAGCGGGGACATACCCATACCATATGAAAAAAATCTGCGGGATCGTGACCGCACCTGGCGCAAGCAGAGGTTGGGCTAAGTCCGGCCCGGTGAAGGCGCATTGGGGTAAGATATGCAGCATGTAAGTAATATAATTGCACTAGGCGCAATCTGGCTGAGGCCGTGACCGTCCGAGGAGCCATAAGGGCGTCGCGCCAGTCCTCCTCGTCTAAGGTGCCTACCCAACCCTCCCATTGAGCCCGATGTCGGTCTAAGGAAGTGGGGGCATTGTTAATCAGTGTACGGTAGATGCGGGAGATGCCGCCTCTCCCAGATCACCAAACATTATCTGGGCCTCAGGCGGGCTATGATCTTGGAGGCGTGTGCCAGTCGTTAGGTGGGTGTGAAGGGCGTGGCGTAGCTGCAAGTACCTATAGAATTGTGACTGATGTAAGGAATATCTGCTTTGAAGGTCGTCGAAGGACCGCATGTGGTCCCCCACCCACACATCGCCAAGCTGCGAAATGCCTATCGAATCCCATGCTCTAAACCCCTGTAGTGTGTTGACTTCTTTGAGCCAAGTCCCTTGCCACAAGGGTGTGCATTGGGTCAACGTGCGTGTCCACTTGGTGTGGCGCAATGCAGCTCGCCAGGCCAACAGCACCGAGCGTGTCACCTCTGGCAAGCGGGAGGGAATAGGGGCCCCATATAGCATAGCTTGGATCTTGGCGAAACCCAATTCTCCGACCTCGAGCCTGTACGCCGGATCCGACCAACCCCCATTGAACCAATCGTGAATAGAGAGGAGCCGCGTGGCCAAGTAGTATAAATAGAGGTGGGTCATCCCCAGTCCCCCGTCGAAGGAGGGGATCCTACACACTGCAAGCGCCAGCCGGGCCCTACCATTTCCCCATAAAAACTTATTAGCAATGCTGTCAAGTTCACGGAACCAGGGTCTGGGAAAGCCGATGGGGGTGTTTTGCAATACATACAGGAACCGAGGAAGCACCATCATTTTAAATAGGGCGACCCTCCCCATGGGATTCAGGGGCAATAACTGCCACTTCTGGAGGTCTGCCTTAACCCGCCTCACCAGTGGGGCCACGTTGAGGGCCCAGCTGAGCTCAGGGAGCAAGGTCATCCATATCCCCAGGTATTTGAAGGATTGACGGCGAAGAGGAATGGTGGATTGCCAGTCAAAACATTCGCGAGACAGGTGTAGGGGGACCAAGGCCGACTTGTCCGGGTTAAGCCGGAGGCCCGAAGCCCGCTCGAAGAGGTGTAGGATGCGGAGACAAAGGGGGCCAGATCTGGCGGGGTCTGCCAAATAGATGAGGACGTCATCTGCATAGAGTGCGATTTTGTCTGGTTCGGTGTTGGGCCATTCCCATCCCCGCATACCCTTGCACGATCGCATCATGGACGCCAGGGGCTCCATCACCAAGGCGAACAGCAGCGGGGACAGGGGACAACCCTGTCTCGTTCCTCTGCGAACCGGGAAGGGCTCCGACAGAACCCCGTTCACCAAAACACGGGCGCGGGGAGAGGCATAAAGAACTTTTACCATGGCACAAAACGGGGACCGAGTCCCATTGCAGTAAGGACGTCCGCTAAGAACCCCCAGTCCACCGAATCGAAGGCCTTTTCAAAGTCTACCAGAAGGATCGCGAGATAGGGAGTAAGGAGATGACGGTGTGCCAGTGCGACGTGCAGTCTACGAAGACAGTGCCTAGTGCCACGTGAGGGCATAAATCCGCATTGGTCGGGGTGGACCAGCGTGGACAAGTGGGGTTTGAGTCGCTGGGCGAGGATCGTGGCGAACAATTTAATCTCAGTATTGATGAGGGAGATGGGACGGTAGTCCGCACACCGTGGTGAGGGTGGCTGAGACTTGGGGAGAACCACGATGGTGGCCAGATCCACCTCCTGGGGAAAGGAGCCTTTTGCAATAGCCTCCCGTAACAACCCCGCCAAATGCGGAGTAAGACTGTCCCGATAGTGCATGTAGTACTCTTGAGGGAAGCCGTCTGGGCCCGGCGTCTTACCAGAGGAAACGAGGGCGATCGCTCCCTCTATCTCCACACGTGTGATGGGACGCTCAAGGTCTTTCCGGCTAACGGGATCTAGGCTGGGGAGGGGGCCACCCTCGGCCTCCAACATACCAGTGAGTGATAAGGATGGGGATCTGTCCATGTATAATTGTTGATAGTAGGACGCAAAGGCACGAGCCATCCCGTCTGGGGACCGACACACCGAGCCATCCCGCGCTATGACCTCTGGTATAATGCGATTTGCCCTGG